>CM070058.1:15974640-16586068 GCA_036320875.1 Cotoneaster glaucophyllus | reverse complement strand
CTTAAAAACATTTCAATTTCATACATTTACTTATCATTTTATTTCAATTTCATACCTCAATTAGAAAATCTGTTAAGTAAACCGTTAAGTGATGACGTGGCAAATATGAGATCCACATTTATGCTGACGTGGCTGCCAAATATGTGCCACATGGCAAAAATAATAATTTTTATGCATTTAAAATATAATAATATTCACCCTACTAAAAAAAAAAAACGAACAAACCCAGAAACCCAAAACCCCCCGACCCACCTCCATCTCCTCCACTCTCTTCACCTCCCCTCCCATCCAAAAACCCACCCCATCCCACCCCACCCCCACCTCCCCTGCAACCCCCCCCCCCACCCCACCCCTTATCGTGCGCACCCCTCACCTGGTGCTCCAGAACCGGTGATTCCGCCTCCCTGGCGAACGCCCTGCACGCCATGGACAGATCTGGCCGGCTCAACGCCATGCTCAACGTCATTTTCTTTGTAGCCAAACAGAAATTAAGCCCAAAGGTGAGAAAAAAAATTGAATTCAAAAGTTCAAATTTTTTACAAAAAGTTTATGAATTGCCTCTGCCTTTTCCTTATGGAGATTCAAATTCTCTTTCGATTCAATGAGCTTTTCTGAATTTTGAATTTTCAGATCGTTGTTTTTGGGGTTTTGGGTGGGGGTGCGAGGTGGGATGGGGTGGGTTTTTGGATGGGAGGGGAGGTGAAAAGAGTGGAAGAGATGGAGGTGGGTCGGGGGGGTTCTGGGTTTCTGGTTTGTCTGCTTTTTTTTTTTTTTTTTTTATAATTTTTTTTATAGTAGGGTAAACATTATTATATTTTAAATGCATAAAAAATTATTATTTTTACCACGTGGCACATATTTCGCAGCCACGTCAGCATAAATGTGGATCCCATATTTGCCACGTCATCACTTAACAGATTTTCTAACGGATGTATGAAATTGAAACAAAATGATAAGTAAATGTATAAAATTGAAATGTTTTAAAGATGTTGTAAGGAATTGAAATCGACCCCAAACCTGAGGGGGTAAAATGTAATTTACCCTTTTATTTTTCTTTTCGGCATTTTAGCTATATGATTCACGAAATTGATATAACTCCTTACTTTAGTTTTGGCAATGAAAATTGATAGAAATGGCCCTGAGTTTATCCACCGTAAAAAAATCATTTTGGTCATTTTATGAAAATAAGTTAACATATATCCTTATTAAATTGTCACGTGAAAAACTTTTGTCAAATAAACTAATCCACTTAAAAAGGATGTTGATAGCTTCCTTTTTTTTTCTTTTTTTCTTTTTTTACAGAAGGATAAAAATGATTTACGGTGAACAAACTTAGGGATCACTTCTATCGATTTTCATTGTTAGAGACCAAAATGAGGAGTTATGTCAATCTTAGAGGTCATTTTGGCTAAAAAAAAAACCTTTCTTTCCTAAATGACCAATATACTACATCCGAATTTTTGAAAGAAATACAATAAATCTTGTTTTCATAAATAAAAATAAAATTGTCACTTAGTTCTACAGTTTAATTAGTGGTATTTTTAAGTGAAGAATTTTGAGTTCAAATATTGTGGATAATGAGTTTGATATATTCTATCACATCTTAGTGTAAATATATGGTTGTACAAAAAATTGACATAATTGGTTCTCTCACTATACTAATGTAAATATCAAAAAATGTAAATCAAATATCACTTATTATTGGTTCTCTCGCTATTTAACTTGTAGCTTAATGCTTTAGAAACATGCTACAGTATAAAATACTTGCTAATTCAGGTTTTTCTGTGTAGATATAATAATTTACAGGCGTTTACGTTAATTCCCACAAGTTCAATTAGGAAAAATGTCTAGTCCACGAGCACAAGTAGGGATGGGCAAATACCCATTGGTTATGGGTAACCGCGGTTACCCGCCCGTTTAAATTAAACGGTTACGGTTATGGGTAACCGTTTAGATAAATAAACGGTTATGGGTATAACCGTTTACCCACGAAATTTAAATGGGCGGTTATGGGTATTAACCGCGGTTATAAACGGGTAACCGTTTACCCATTTATTTTATATATGTAAAATTAACACAAACTATATTCCTTATCGGACAAAACTTAGATCAATGCTATTGACTATAGTGCATGATTTCATGGTCCATTATATATATATATATATATATATATATATATATATATATATATATATATATATTATGTTAATACTTTACATTCCGAGTTAAATAACCAAAGAATACTGTCTTTTAATAATTTTCGTAGCCCAAAAATACTTAGCCAATTTTATATTACCTTCATTGTTAACAGTTAAAAATATCGTCCATAAACTATTATTTCAATTATTGGAATGATACAAGGACTTAAAAAATTAAAATGCGAAAATGTATGATGAATGTGTGTTTAATTGTTAGAAAAAGAAAATTATGACAAATTTTTCTTTTTTAATTTTCAAGTTGTTAAAAAAACACTTAGACGGGTGAAAAATGAGTAAATGGTAAAAAAAGAAAGGATAAACGGGTTAAAAAAGGATAAACGGGTAAACGGGTATTAAACGGTTACGGTTAAATGGGTACGCGGTTATGGGTATGGTTAACCGTTTATAAACGGTTATGGGTATGGGTATAACCGTTTAGGCAATTACCCAACGGGTAAACGGTTATGCGGGTATGAGAATAAACGGTTATGGATAAATAACCGCGGTTACCCGCCCGCCATAACCATTGCCCATCCCTAAGCACAAGGTATACCGGATCCAGCTGGGATTCAAATGGCGGCAGTAAATGGCGTTCCGGTTGCTGAAAATGTCATCATCGGCATTCCCGCTTCTGCAGAACCTATCCATCAAATGAACCATCCTTCATGTCATCTACTAGAAAGGACCAACAGTACGTACGATGTTTCTCTTTCATGCACATCCCATGCATATATGATTTTTTTTTAGAAAAATTAATGATAAGAGCTTGAAAACTTTGAATGTTAATCAAAAGCCACGTAGTAACTTTATTTAATGGTTAGGACAAAGCCCAATATTAAATCAGTCCAATTATAATGGCCCAAACAATGAGTTTCCAGTTTTGCCCCTCACAGCAACTCACACACGCACGCAAAGTTACAGAGAGCAAAGAGTCGTCAAACCCTAAGGTCGCAGCCATGTCTCTCATCGCAATTCGCAGATGAGGAGTTCCAGCATATTCTACGTGTGTTGAATACCAACATGGATGGAAAGCAGAAGATCATGTTTCGCCCTTACCTCCATCAAGGGTATCGGTAGACGTTTCGCCAACATCGTTTGCAAGAAGGCCGATGTCGACATGAAGAAAAGGGCTGGTGAACCATTTGCTACCGAGCTTGAGAATCTGATGACTATTGTGGCAAACCCCCGCCAGTTCAAAATACAAGGATGGTAAATATTCCCAGGTGGTCTACAATGATAGAGATTATGGATTTCCGGTGTTCATCATTTGCAACTTACTCTCTTCATTCCCATTCTTGGTTGCAATTACTCTTATTATCTGGTGAAATTTCGACCGGAGTTTTCGCATTATGTGTATATAGAGCCTCATGATGGTTGTAGCTTCTGTGGTTCCCAATTTCCTAATGGGTATTATAACAAGAGCTGGAATCATGGTAATGAGATACACTCAAATGCTTGATAAGCTTCCTCTTCTCTTTCCCATCATGTATATCCTTCCTGGTGTATCCTCAATTAAATGGTTGTGCATGCAGAGCATCCTGATGATGACCTCGGGTTTCTTCCGCTTGCTACCAGATCTTCCCAAGCCGTTTGGGATACCAAGGGACTTGGCTGCTATTCCCATTTGGTCTTCGACATTACCGGGGCCTTCATGTGCGTGGACAGAGATTTGTCGCCTTTGAAGAAGCGACATTGTGGAGGAGGAGAAAGAAGGGAATGACACACGTTACATCAAATTACCAATTTGATTTCAAGTTCTTGAACTGTGTTCCTTCTGTCCCTTCCCCTTTGGAAATCTGGAATTCCACTCACACTCAGTCCAAAATTCAAGTTTTAATTTTGTAATTGGCATTTGACAACACTAATCTTGTTCCCTGTGTCGAATTTTTATAGTAATTTGGCCCTTTGGTTAATGTGTAAGGTCTAGTTCCCCAATTTTTATAACATTGTTGCAAGGTGGTTGTCTTAACTTTGCATAAATTAACGAACTGAAAAAAAAGATGGGTTTGGATGTTTAGTGGGATCTACTTATTAATGAACATGCCAAACCAACAAACAAAAAGAAACAAAGAATTCAAAGTCCCGCAAAAAATTGTATCACAATTTGCCATGATCATAATTAAAGGAAATTTTAGTTACATGTATATGGGTGTTCTTGTTCTAGGTTTGAGTTGGAGCATTTAGAGAAGAAGCAGAAGAAAAGTAAATTGTCAATGTTCAACTTTAAGAAATAGTCAATGTACAGTTTAATAAATAGTGATAGTACAAGTGTTTAGTTTAAGAAATAGTGATGATACTTCAATTATATAAATAGTTCATGTTCAATTTAAGAAATAGTGGTAGTATCAGTGTTCAATTTAAGAAATAATCAATATTCAGTTTACGAAATAGTTAATGTTCAGTTTACGAAATAGTCAATAGTCTATTTATGAAATAGTGATAGTACCAGTGTTCAATTTAAGAAATAATGATAATACTCGTGTTCATTTCTAGAAATAGTGGGTTTTCTGTTTAAAAAATAGTCTGTATTCAGTTTAAGAAATAATCAGCTCAGTTTAAAAAATAGTCGGTTCTGTTTACGAAATAGTCAATGTGCAGTTTACGAAATACTCAGTATTCAGTTTAAGAAATAGTGATAGTACCAGTGTTCAGTTTAAGAAATAGTGATAATACCCGTGTTCAGTTCTAGAAATAGTCAATGTTCAGTTTTAAGAAATAATCAGTGTTTATTTTAAGAAATAGTGATAGAACTAGTGTTCAGTTTAAGAAATAGATATAGTACCCATGTTCAGTTCTATAAATGGTCAGTGTTCATTTATAAATAGTGATAGTACCAGTGTTCTGTTTAAAAAATAGTTAGTATTCAGTGTTAGCGCATCCATATATTATTAATAATATTAATAATGATGGGATTGGTTTGTGTTTGTTTGAAGTTACTTGGGACTTTGGGAGTTAGTGAAAGAAACTATATTTTTCTGAAATCTTAACCAATTGAGCTTAAGATTACTAATATAATCTAAATTATTTCTAGAACTACAACATAAGAATCCACACTATTTCTGGAACAACAACATAATAACCTAAACTATTTCTAAATGTGATCCAAAATAACTCACACTATTTATGAAAATTAACAAAATAAACACTGTTTTTTGAACTAGAACAAAATCACTCACACTGATTCTGGATTTGAACAAAAAATAACACACACTATTGTTGGAACGATCGCAAAATTACACACTATTTATGAAATTGAAGAAAACAAATAACTTACACTATTTCTGAAAATGAACCAAAAACCCGCACTATCTTTAGAACTACAGCAAAATAACCTACACTATTTCTGAAACTAAACCAAAATAACTCATAACAAAATAACCTACACTATTTTTGAAACTACAGCAAAATAACCAACACTATTTCTAAAATTGAACGAAAATAACCCACCTTATTTCTGAAACTACAGCAAAATAACCAACACTATTTCTGAAACTGAACCAAAATAACCCACACTATTTCTGAAGCTACAGCAAAATAACCCACATTATTTCTGAAACTAAACCAAAATAACACACACTATTTCTGAAACTACAACAAAATAACCTACACTATTTCTGAAATGAACCAAAATACGATGCACTACCACTAATTTAATTACAATACTATGGACGATATAATCAATCCCAATATATGTTATAGGCCATGGCATATAAAAGATTGAGACCATGAAGATAGATCAAAGTACACACTACAAATTCTTTCATCTTACAATACAAGTGGAAACACAACATTCCAAAAATGGTATTGTCAGGGCAATCGGTCCCCCTTCCTCCTGAAAGAGGAACCCTCGATGAGCCTAGCACGACCACCAGTGGGCTGGCACAGCACAGTCTGGCAGTTCCCACACACCACAACTGTTTGCGAGTGACTGAACATAGTAGTTCTGCACAAACATATTCCATTACATTCACTTTTAAACAACAAAAAATACTCTTATTTCCTAGCAAATAATTTAATAAATACTTAAACGAAAACTGCAAAAAAGGATAAAAATTCACATGTTGAAGCACCCTTGGCACTTGACATCCTATTCAAGTTCAAAACATTCGAAACTAGTATCATCCCACTTAACATTCAAAACTAAACAACCTAAATACAAAACTCATCTTTCGACAAAAAAAAAAAATACAAAACCCAAAATTCGAGGGAACAAGAATAAATACAAAACCCAAAAGCGTAAGCATCCATCGATTAATATCCATACCATAAAGAAAGAGTTGGGGGTCTATACAAGCCTCTTGATCTTGTGCTTCCTCTTCTCAAGCTCAGCTAGTGAATGGAGCAAATCGATAACATTCTGATGCACCATCTTGATTGAAATTGAAGATCGTAGAAAATAGCAGCAACCACGAATGGAAGACTCTAGGGAGCGAGCGAGCTTGCAAAGATGGCTGGTGAGAGAGCAATTTTGATCTGGTATTTTGGTTGACACTTTAGGTGGAACTGGTTGCAGAGGAAACCATGACAAGGCAACCTCTGAATCTGCTAGAATATCTGCACCAAACAATCCTTCATTTAGGGTGCGTTTGGTACGTGGGACGGGACGGGACGGAACGGGACGAGGCGTTCTGTCCCGCGTTTGGTACGCCAAAAAAGGGTGGAACGGGTTGTCCCATGGGACGAAATTTGGCTGATTTTTCGTTCCACCTCTCCCCCCTGGAACGACCCGTTCCACATCCGTGGAACACAAATTTAAAACATTTTAAGACAAAATTTCTCCTTATTATTTTCAATATTTACATCATCCGTTCCGTCCTGTTCCGTCCCGTCCTGTCCCGTCCCGTCCCGTCTGCGTACCAAACGGTACCTTAATTCACCAAGGGCTGGCTTCCGTTGGGGTAATTTTGGAAACTTAATTTTGTTCATTTTGGGCTCTGTAATCCAGCCCGTGTGAAATTTGGGGCCCTTGTCCTTATGGTTAATTTTGAGGTGCTTTTGATTAAAAAAAAACTATAGGGTGATTTTTTATTAAATTAGTCTTGATCTAAGCCCTTTTCATTAAAGTTCCTTTTTTTTTCTCATGTAGAGATGCAAGTATTGACACACCCCGACCGAAATCGAAGCATGCTGGCCATCACGTGAGGTGACGTAACCATGTGCACAGTGCGGAAGCATTCAAGTAGTAAGAAATACGAATAAATAAAAACCGAATTCTAGGAGTGTTAACACATTCAGAGCATAATATTCTAGTGCAGTCAAGTAGGATATTAACTAAAGTATAACACCCGAAGGTGGGTCCTACATTTAGGCTGAAACTGTCAGAACCTCCGCTGAATCCTCGTGAGCCACCAGTTAGATTCTACTAATACCTGGAGGGGCGAAAAACAAGGTTGAGTGGGTCAGCAAAACAGTGCTTAGTATAAAACCTTAGTTTTCAAAAGTACTAACCCCTCGCCGTAAAACCTGTATACTTTCCCAGAAAAATAATAGTATATAAATATACTCAACTCATATGTAACATCAACATACTAATATGCCAATAAATCATGAATACATATTATACCAGGCTGCTAATTCATGATTATGTCAATAATTCCAACATATATGCCATACTAATGTCGTTAACTCATGAATATGCCAACTATTCACTGCTATGCCATGTTACTAGTTCATGAATATATCAATAAGTCCGACGTATGTCAAATCATACCAACAAATCAAGCGCATGCCAAACTATGCCAATGAATGACGCATATGCTATATCACACCGTCAAATCATGAGTATGCCAACCAATTCAACATATGCCAAATTAAGCCAACGAATCAAGCATATGTCATATCATAACATCAAGTGAAGTAAACTCATCATCGATAATATCATGTCCACCGTGTGATCAGCACGACTGGAAATATAGCTCATAATCAATCTCATCATCTCAACCTATCCTGCACACATGTCGAACCCACTCAAGGTGGTCTATACGACAAGACTGGGTGTAATCTACTACGCTCTAGTGCTACAATCACGTGAATCCTGCGCTAATCGCGGGTCACCTACGAGTCGAACCCACCTATTGTGGTCTATACGACAGGACTGGCACCTAACTTGGATCCAAGGCGAGCGTGTGGTGCGGGAGGTGAACATCACGTGAAAGACTGTGCCCTGGCCCTGGGCGGGAGCACTAACACCGGGGTGCAGGTTTATGAGCTATCGATGCATCTCAACATCTCGTCAATCTCGTTATCTCAACATTTATTTAAACACTCAGAGGCTTACCTGAACTTACCTTAGCGTCCACAGCACCAACAATCATGCGCATACAATTTCATGATGCATAGGCACTCCATAATGCATAATACTATCATGATGCATACTCATTTCATCATGCATACTCGAGAAATATAACAAAGGTATGATGGCATGGCATTTCATTTCATAAACCATTTCACATGTTTTCCGGGAAAACTCAATGTATAAGGTATATACGGAAAACAAAAGCCCACTCACAGGAAAATCGAAGGGTTGTAACCCTCGGGCCTCGATTGATGGCGTTCATCCTCTGGATAGGCCTCACCTATAAGTGTAATAACCTAATAAACATTAATTACGCATATAACCAAACTTAGCTAATAACTTTCTCATACATTGCTCAAACTGGGCATATAAATATACCACGGTGATCTACACAACCTCACGAGCGTCGTGGTATTTTTAGAAAAATATTTTACTGTAGCACGCGCCAGGGAAAGCTTGGGTCCACGCGCCCCCACGCGCATCATCCCCTACCTCCAGACGCCGGAATAGTGCCACCGGCGCCGGAATTTTCCCAAATTTTCAGATCGTCCTATCTTCTTCGTTTCTCAACCATTTTTCATAAATTTTATATCAAAACGAAGCCCTCAACATGTAGAACACATTCGTACTTACCAAAAGCTCCAAAGATGTCGGTAATTGGCCGGAAAAGCCTCGATAGTCCGGCCACTTCACCACCTTCGATCTAGCTATCCCGACGTCCAAAACTTCCAAACGAACCACTCCTAGACTCCTTAGGACCTCCACAAGCTTGCTATGAACCCAGAAATCCATAAAAATCACGTATAAAAATTTGCATGAATAGTGCATGAATAGTAACATCGCGAGTTCAACGTGAAATCGAAGGTTTTAGGTTCCAAAAACTATATATTTGAAATCAGGGACTTGAGATGAGTTCGAATATTACCTTTAGAGCGTCGATCCACGAAGTTTGCAAGGGTTTTTGGCCTTTGGCCGTACCAAAGAGAGGAGAGGGAGAGAGAGCGAGTCCGAGAGATAGAGAGAGAGAGCACGGGGAGAGGGAAGAGAAAGAGAGGGTGTTTGGGTTAGTGTGGTCCTCACACATCCAACACACCAACCTTCTAACTTAACCAAACCCAAAATTAACTAGGGTTAATCAACAAAAACCCTAACATTTACTTACATTCCAAAACTCACAAAACCAATAACGTACAAGGGCAATTTCGTCAATTCACAACCGTCGAAACATAATGTTTTGGGACGGGTTGTGACAATCTACCCACCTTATAAAAATTTCGTCCTCGAAATTTACATAACAATTACAAACCATTAATACTCATAAAACAAACGAGGATACAACTCTCTCATTCGATCCTCTGTCTCCCACTTAGCTTCTTTCACTGAATGATTCCTCTATAAAACTTTCACCAATCTCACCGTCTTATTTCTCAACACTTTATCCTTCTGATCCAGGATAGTCACTGGTACCTCATCATAAGTCAGATCCGAATTAATTTCCAAAGGTTGAGGAGGTATCACATGTAAAGGATCTGAGACATAATGTTGAAGCATCGAAACATGAAACATATAGTGCACCATAGATAACTCTGGAGGCAACTCAAGCCTATAAGCCACTTCACCGACTCTTTCGGTGATCCGATAAGGTCCAATATACCTAGGGCTCAACTTTCCTTTCTTTCCAAACCAAACAACACCCTTCCAAGGCGACAACTTCAAGAACACCCAATCACCAACATCATACACCATGTCAGTGGCATGTCTATCTGCAAGACTCTTTTGTCGATCCTGGGCCGCTTTCATATTAGTTTTAATTACCTGAATATTCTGAGTAGTCTCCTCCACTATCTCAGGCCCTACTAAAACTCTTTCGCCAACCTCTGACCAACACAACGGTGTCCGACAAGATTTCTCATAAAGCGTCTCAAAAAGTGACATACCAATACTCGAATGGAAATTATTGTTGTAGGCAATTTCCATCAAGTCCAAATGCTTATGCCAAGCATCACCAAACTGCAAAACTGAAGATCTCTACACATCTTCCAAGGTCTGAATGGTCCTCTCTGACTGACCATCTGTCTGAGGGTGATATGTTGTACTATAGAGTAGTCTCAAACCCAAAGCTTCCTGAAAAGCTATCCAAAACTTGGAAGTAATTATTGGATCCTTGTCCGAGATAATACTCACTGGAACCCCATGGTACTTCACCACCTTGGATATAAACAACTCCGCTAACCGACTTAAAAAGTACTTTTCCCTCACCGGAATGAAGTGTGCTGACTTAGTGAGCCGATCAACAATTACCCAAATACCATCATAACCATTCAAAGTACGAGGAAGCTTATATACGAAATTTATAGTGATATCTTCCCATTTCCACTGTGGAACAGGAAATGGCT
The DNA here is from genome assembly GCA_036320875.1 of Cotoneaster glaucophyllus. Lineage (NCBI taxonomy): Eukaryota > Viridiplantae > Streptophyta > Magnoliopsida > Rosales > Rosaceae > Cotoneaster > Cotoneaster glaucophyllus. Next base: position 16,575,179 of record CM070058.1, on the reverse strand, counting down.
GCATCAATCCAAAAGGCTTCATTCTTTCAGCTTTCACTTGCTGATAAATGGCACATCTACTTACATATTCTGCAATTTCTCTTTTCATACCCGGCCAATAGTAAAATGGTCGAATGGTATGATACATCTTAGTGCCTCCTGGATGCATCGCATATGCCGAACAATGTGTTTCATCTAAAATCTCCTTCTTTAGTTCCAAATTATTCGGCACATACATCATTCCTTCTTGCATAAGCATGCCATCTGATTCTCTAATTCGGAGATCTTTCTTCTTTCCTAGAGCTCTTAGCCGAATCAATTCCTGAATCTCCCCATCATTCACTTGAGCATCAAGTACTCGATCAATCAAGACTGGTTTGACTTGAAAACTAGCAAGCAAGGCTCCTTCTTGATCTTTCAAGTCCTAAAATTACTCCAGACCTCAAATCCGCAAGAAGAAGAACATGGCAAGCGTACAAAACGTTAATTCTCACTGGAGTTTTCCTACTAAGTGCATCAGCCACAACATTTGCACGATCACCCTGGTCGTGCAATCATAATCATTAAGCAACATGATCCACCTTCGTTGCCTAAGATCAAGATCCCCTTGAGTAACCAATTACTGGAGACTCTTATGATCCGTAAAGATCTTATATTTCTCACCATAAAGATAATGTCTCCAAATCTTCAAAGCAAAGATGATAGCTGCTAATTCCAAATCATGAGTAGAGTAATTCCTTCATGGATCTTCAACTTCCGAGAAGCATAGGCAATCACCCTACCATGCTGCATCAAGACCCATCTCAAACCATTCAGAGAAGTTTCACTATAGATCTCATAATTACTGCTATCATCTGGAAGCGTCAACACGGGTGCATGAGTGAGACAATACTTTAGCTGTTGAAAACTTTACTCACCCTCGTTATTCCACTCAAACTTAGCTTCCATTCTTGTTAACCTCGTAAGGGTAAAGCAATCACCAAAAAGTCCTTAACAAACCGTCTATAGTAACATGTTAAACCAAGGAAACTCCGTACCTCCGTAACGGTTCTTGGTTGTTCCCAATTTTTCCACTGCAGCTACCTTTTGAGGGTCTACCAAATTCCTTGTGCCGAAACAACATGTCCCTAAAATTCCACTCCATTTAATCAAAATTGGCACTTACTAAACTCAGCATATAAACAAAGCTCCCTCAATTTCTTCAACACTGGAATGAGATGTCGTACATGTTCTGTCTTTGACTTAGAAAACACCAGAATGTCATCGATGAAGACAACGACAAACATATCCAAATACTGTTGAAATACCTTATTCATCAAGCTCATAAAAGCTGCTGGTGTAATAGTCAATCCAAAAGGCATAACCATAACCTTATAATGACCATAATGAGTCCTGAAAACCGTTTTATAAACATCATCACTCCTAATCTTCAATCGGTGATATCCATACCTCAAATCAACCTTAGAAAATACACAGGCACCTCTAAGCTGATCAAACAAATTATTAATACGCGGCAATGGATAACGATTCTCAATTGTCACTTCATCCAATTGCCGGAAATCAATGCATAATCTTAAGGTTCCATCTTTCTTTTTCACAAATCAAACTGGGGTTCCCCAAGGTGAAATAGGTTAAATGAAACCTTTATCAACCAATTCCTGAAACTGAACTTTCCATTCCCTTAACTCAGCAGGAGCCATTCTATAAGGAGTCAAAGATATAGAATTCGTACCTAGAAGCAAATTAATAGTAAACTCCATAACTCTGCCTGGCGGCAATCCAAGTAAATCCTCGGAAACACGTCAGGAAACGCCTGACTACTCGAACTTCCTCCACACTACTAGGAGTAACATCATTTAATACCACATGAGCTAAGTATCCTTGGCAGCCTTTCAATAATAATCTATTTGCTCTCAAAGCAGAATAACGGCATGCCTCACTCCACTTTGCTTGCCCACAAAAGTAACCTCTGATAATCCAGGACGATGTAAAGTAACTGATTTTCCGTAGTAATCTATATTGGCACGATTATAATGCAACCAATCTGTGCCTAAAATCACATCAAAATCCACAATATCTAACGGAATAAGACTCACTGGCATAACAACATCTTTCACTATCACTGGACATCCTGAATAACACAATCCTATCATAGAGTGACCTACTTGTTTACTTGCTTAACGGATCCAACAAATAAGTTATTAATATTACGGTCTGCAGCCCGCAATACTGATAACCCACTGTTGTCTCGATAAGTAAGCAACAATTCCCGAGGGTGCAATATTACCATTTTGCCCCTCATTGGTATACACATATACTCATCTCGATCATGCTCATTCACTACCTTCTTGGCAACCTCATCCACAGCAGAAAATTTCCGCATCATAACCAACCAACTCTAGCAACGTGACCAAGAATGATTAACGTACTCTTAATCAAGTCCGATTGATTTTTTTTTTTTTTTTTTTTTTTTTTTTTTTTTTTTTTTTTTAGCATCTTGTAGTGATATGCAGTTATCACATCCCTGAGCTTGTTGTCGTCCCCCACAACTTTTATTAACTTGATTACTTCGCCCCTGCACACCACAACCTATCCAACCATGAATACTAGATCCAGGAACCTGCTAGATCGGCGCTGGTGGTGGCAAAGAATACTACTGGGGCATCCACTGATTACTCGCCTACACTCTCCCAAGTGTATACTATTGTACCTACGGTACAAAGGTACATTTCCTCTATCAGAGTTACCCTACCTCTGAACTTTAGGACCTCCAGTAAAATTTACCACCTTGCCTTTGCCCAGTGGCACTAAATTCTCCGCTGGAAGAACTAGAATTAGCTTTACTTCTTTTGAAGCTCTAAGTCTTTCGAGGTTCTTCATCACTATCGCTAAACATATTCTCTTTAATCCTCAACAAATTTCATAGAACTCTAGGTAAGAAGCACAATGGGTAGTGGTCGCCAAAGAACGCCACTTCTTCCTAGTTTCCAACTTAAAATGACGTAACATTTCCGCCGAATTAGCGGCAACATCCGGATGATAATGAGACAAGTCAGTAAACTTCCTATAATACTCATTCACCTTCATCTTTCCTTGTCTCAATTTATAAACTCTTGCTTCTTACCATCCATATATGCCGGAGGAATAAACCTTTTCTTAAACAACTCTGAAAACAACTTCCAAATAGCTGTTTCCTCTAGTGACATCGAATAAGACTCCTGTCTCCACCAGGATGCAAATTCATAAATCAAACACCAGGTAGTCGTCTCGACCTACCATTCCAAACGAAAGATTCCTTTAACTTTGCATAACACGAAACGTCTTTTCCAAATGATTGAGCCATAGCTCTACTCCCTCAGGTCCTTTATATTTTCCCATAAAGTGATTCAGTTTCAATTTATTTTCAATCTCAAGAAGAGTCCCTTAGGAATGACGGATAATAGGCTGAATCACTTTAACAATAGCTTCCTCTAACGGAGCTATATCAGGGAAACTAGGCTCATCTGAATAATGTGGCTCACTACGAGGCAGTATAGTTCTGACAGAAGACACTAAGAATTCCTTAAAATCTATAGGACTGCAACCTAGGCTCTGATACCAAACTGACACACCCCGACCGAAATCGAAGCATGCTGGCCATCACGTGAGGTGACGTAACCATGTGCACAGTGCGGAAGCATTCAAGTAGTAAGAAATACGAATAAATAAAAACCGAATTCTAGGAGTGTTAACACATTCAGAGCATAATATTCTAGTGCAGTCAAGTAGGATATTAACTAAAGTATAACACCCGAAGGTGGGTCCTACATTTAGGCTGAAACTGTCAGAACCTCCGCTGAATCCTCGTGAGCCACCAGTTAGATTCTACTAATACCTGGAGGGGCGAAAAACAAGGTTGAGTGGGTCAGCAAAACAGTGCTTAGTATAAAACCTTAGTTTTCAAAAGTACTAACCCCTCGCCGTAAAACCTGTATACTTTCCCAGAAAAATAATAGTATATAAATATACTCAACTCATATGTAACATCAACATACTAATATGCCAATAAATCATGAATACATATTATACCAGGCTGCTAATTCATGATTATGTCAATAATTCCAACATATATGCCATACTAATGTCGTTAACTCATGAATATGCCAACTATTCACTGCTATGCCATGTTACTAGTTCATGAATATATCAATAAGTCCGACGTATGTCAAATCATACCAACAAATCAAGCGCATGCCAAACTATGCCAATGAATGACGCATATGCTATATCACACCGTCAAATCATGAGTATGCCAACCAATTCAACATATGCCAAATTAAGCCAACGAATCAAGCATATGTCATATCATAACATCAAGTGAAGTAAACTCATCATCGATAATATCATGTCCACCGTGTGATCAGCACGACTGGAAATATAGCTCATAATCAATCTCATCATCTCAACCTATCCTGCACACATGTCGAACCCACTCAAGGTGGTCTATACGACAAGACTGGGTGTAATCTACTACGCTCTAGTGCTACAATCACGTGAATCCTGCGCTAATCGCGGGTCACCTACGAGTCGAACCCACCTATTGTGGTCTATACGACAGGACTGGCACCTAACTTGGATCCAAGGCGAGCGTGTGGTGCGGGAGGTGAACATCACGTGAAAGACTGTGCCCTGGCCCTGGGCGGGAGCACTAACACCGGGGTGCAGGTTTATGAGCTATCGATGCATCTCAACATCTCGTCAATCTCGTTATCTCAACATTTATTTAAACACTCAGAGGCTTACCTGAACTTACCTTAGCGTCCACAGCACCAACAATCATGCGCATACAATTTCATGATGCATAGGCACTCCATAATGCATAATACTATCATGATGCATACTCATTTCATCATGCATACTCGAGAAATATAACAAAGGTATGATGGCATGGCATTTCATTTCATAAACCATTTCACATGTTTTCCGGGAAAACTCAATGTATAAGGTATATACGGAAAACAAAAGCCCACTCACAGGAAAATCGAAGGGTTGTAACCCTCGGGCCTCGATTGATGGCGTTCATCCTCTGGATAGGCCTCACCTATAAGTGTAATAACCTAATAAACATTAATTACGCATATAACCAAACTTAGCTAATAACTTTCTCATACATTGCTCAAACTGGGCATATAAATATACCACGGTGATCTACACAACCTCACGAGCGTCGTGGTATTTTTAGAAAAATATTTTACTGTAGCACGCGCCCCCACGCGCCAGGGAAAGCTCGGGTCCACGCGCCCCCACGCGCATCATCCCCTACCTCCAGACGCCGGAATAGTGCCACCGGCGCCGGAATTTTCCCAAATTTTCAGATCGTCCTATCTTCTTCGTTTCTCAACCATTTTTCATAAATTTTATATCAAAACGAAGCCCTCAACATGTAGAACACATTCGTACTTACCAAAAGCTCCAAAGATGTCGGTAATTGGCCGGAAAAGCCTCGATAGTCCGGCCACTTCACCACCTTCGATCTAGCTATCCCGACGTCCAAAACTTCCAAACGAACCACTCCTAGACTCCTTAGGACCTCCACAAGCTTGCTATGAACCCAGAAATCCATAAAAATCACGTATAAAAATTTGCATGAATAGTGCATGAATAGTAACATCGCGAGTTCAACGTGAAATCGAAGGTTTTAGGTTCCAAAAACTATATATTTGAAATCAGGGACTTGAGATGAGTTCGAATATTACCTTTAGAGCGTCGATCCACGAAGTTTGCAAGGGTTTTTGGCCTTTGGCCGTACCAAAGAGAGGAGAGGGAGAGAGAGCGAGTCCGAGAGATAGAGAGAGAGAGCACGGGGAGAGGGAAGAGAAAGAGAGGGTGTTTGGGTTAGTGTGGTCCTCACACATCCAACACACCAACCTTCTAACTTAACCAAACCCAAAATTAACTAGGGTTAATCAACAAAAACCCTAACATTTAATTACATTCCAAAACTCACAAAACCAATAACGTACAAGGGCAATTTCGTCAATTCACAACCGTCGAAACATAAAGTTTTGGGACGGGTTGTGACAATCTACCCACCTTATAAAAATTTCGTCCTCGAAATTTACATAACAATTACAAACCATTAATACTCATAAAACAAACGAGGATACAACTCTCTCATTCGATCCTCTGTCTCCCACTTAGCTTCTTTCACTGAATGATTCCTCTATAAAACTTTCACCAATCTCACCGTCTTATTTCTCAACACTTTATCCTTCTGATCCAGGATAGTCACTGGTACCTCATCATAAGTCAGATCCGAATTAATTTCCAAAGGTTGAGGAGGTATCACATGTAAAGGATCTGAGACATAATGTTGAAGCATCGAAACATGAAACATATAGTGCACCATAGATAACTCTGGAGGCAACTCAAGCCTATAAGCCACTTCACCGACTCTTTCGGTGATCCGATAAGGTCCAATATACCTAGGGCTCAACTTTCCTTTCTTTCCAAACCAAACAACACCCTTCCAAGGCGACAACTTCAAGAACACCCAATCACCAACATCATACACCATGTCAGTGGCATGTCTATCTGCAAGACTCTTTTGTCGATCCTGGGCCGCTTTCATATTAGTTTTAATTACCTGAATATTCTGAGTAGTCTCCTCCACTATCTCAGGCCCTACTAAAACTCTTTCGCCAACCTCTGACCAACACAACGGTGTCCGTCAAGATTTCTCATAAAGCGTCTCAAAAAGTGACATACCAATACTCGAATGGAAATTATTGTTGTAGGCAATTTCCATCAAGTCCAAATGCTTATGCCAAGCATCACCAAACTGCAAAACTGAAGATCTCTACACATCTTCCAAGGTCTGAATGGTCCTCTCTGACTGACCATCTGTCTGAGGGTGATATGTTGTACTATAGAGTAGTCTCAAACCCAAAGCTTCCTGAAAAGCTATCCAAAACTTGGAAGTAATTATTGGATCCTTGTCCGAGATAATACTCACTGGAACCCCATGGTACTTCACCACCTTGGATATAAACAACTCCGCTAACCGACTTAAAAAGTACTTTTCCCTCACCGGAATGAAGTGTGCTGACTTAGTGAGCCGATCAACAATTACCCAAATACCATCATAACCATTCAAAGTACGAGGAAGCTTATATACGAAATTTATAGTGATATCTTCCCATTTCCACTGTGGAACAGGAAGTGGCTGCATCAATCCAAAAGGCTTCATTCTTTCAGCTTTCACTTGCTGATAAATGGCACATCTACTTACATATTCTGCAATTTCTCTTTTCATACCCGGCCAATAGTAAAATGGTCGAATGGTATGATACATCTTAGTGCCTCCTGGATGCATCGCATATGCCGAACAATGTGTTTCATCTAAAATCTCCTTCTTTAGTTCCAAATTATTCGGCACATACATCATTCCTTCTTGCATAAGCATGCCATCTGATTCTCTAATTCGGAGATCTTTCTTCTTTCCTAGAGCTCTTAGCCGAATCAATTCCTGAATCTCCCCATCATTCACTTGAGCATCAAGTACTCGATCAATCAAGACTGGTTTGACTTGAAAACTAGCAAGCAAGGCTCCTTCTTGATCTTTCAAGTCCTAAAATTACTCCAGACCTCAAATCCGCAAGAAGAAGAACATGGCAAGCGTACAAAACGTTAATTCTCACTGGAGTTTTCCTACTAAGTGCATCAGCCACAACATTTGCACGATCACCCTGGTCGTGCAATCATAATCATTAAGCAACATGATCCACCTTCGTTGCCTAAGATCAAGATCCCCTTGAGTAACCAATTACTGGAGACTCTTATGATCCGTAAAGATCTTATATTTCTCACCATAAAGATAATGTCTCCAAATCTTCAAAGCAAAGATGATAGCTGCTAATTCCAAATCATGAGTAGAGTAATTCCTTCATGGATCTTCAACTTCCGAGAAGCATAGGCAATCACCCTACCATGCTGCATCAAGACCCATCTCAAACCATTCAGAGAAGTTTCACTATAGATCTCATAATTACTGCTATCATCTGGAAGCGTCAACACGGGTGCATGAGTGAGACAATACTTTAGCTGTTGAAAACTTTACTCACCCTCGTTATTCCACTCAAACTTAGCTTCCATTCTTGTTAACCTCGTAAGGGTAAAGCAATCACCAAAAAGTCCTTAACAAACCGTCTATAGTAACATGTTAAACCAAGGAAACTCCGTACCTCCGTAACGGTTCTTGGTTGTTCCCAATTTTTCCACTGCAGCTACCTTTTGAGGGTCTACCAAATTCCTTGTGCCGAAACAACATGTCCCTAAAATTCCACTCCATTTAATCAAAATTGGCACTTACTAAACTCAGCATATAAACAAAGCTCCCTCAATTTCTTCAACACTGGAATGAGATGTCGTACATGTTCTGTCTTTGACTTAGAAAACACCAGAATGTCATCGATGAAGACAACGACAAACATATCCAAATACTGTTGAAATACCTTATTCATCAAGCTCATAAAAGCTGCTGGTGTAATAGTCAATCCAAAAGGCATAACCATAACCTTATAATGACCATAATGAGTCCTGAAAACCGTTTTATAAACATCATCACTCCTAATCTTCAATCGGTGATATCCATACCTCAAATCAACCTTAGAAAATACACAGGCACCTCTAAGCTGATCAAACAAATTATTAATACGCGGCAATGGATAACGATTCTCAATTGTCACTTCATCCAATTGCCGGAAATCAATGCATAATCTTAAGGTTCCATCTTTCTTTTTCACAAATCAAACTGGGGTTCCCCAAGGTGAAATAGGTTAAATGAAACCTTTATCAACCAATTCCTGAAACTGAACTTTCCATTCCCTTAACTCAGCAGGAGCCATTCTATAAGGAGTCAAAGATATAGAATTCGTACCTAGAAGCAAATTAATAGTAAACTCCATAACTCTGCCTGGTGGCAATCCAAGTAAATCCTCGGAAACACGTCAGGAAACGCCTGACTACTCGAACTTCCTCCACACTACTAGGAGTAACATCATTTAATACCACATGAGCTAAGTATCCTTGGCAGCCTTTCAATAATAATCTATTTGCTCTCAAAGCAGAATAACGGCATGCCTCACTCCACTTTGCTTGCCCACAAAAGTAACCTCTGATAATCCAGGACGATGTAAAGTAACTGATTTTCCGTAGTAATCTATATTGGCACGATTATAATGCAACCAATCTGTGCCTAAAATCACATCAAAATCCACAATATCTAACGGAATAAGACTCACTGGCATAACAACATCTTTCACTATCACTGGACATCCTGAATAACACAATCCTATCATAGAGTGACCTACTTGTTTACTTGCTTAACGGATCCAACAAATAAGTTATTAATATTACGGTCTGCAGCCCGCAATACTGATAACCCACTGTTGTCTCGATAAGTAAGCAACAATTCCCGAGGGTGCAATATTACCATTTTGCCCCTCATTGGTATACACATATACTCATCTCGATCATGCTCATTCACTACCTTCTTGGCAACCTCATCCACAGCAGAAAATTTCCGCATCATAACCAACCAACTCTAGCAACGTGACCAAGAATGATTAACGTACTCTTAATCAAGTCCGATTGATTTTTTTTTTTTTTTTTTTTTTTTTTTTTTTTTTTTTTTTTTTTTTTAGCATCTTGTAGTGATATGCAGTTATCACATCCCTGAGCTTGTTGTCGTCCCCCACAACTTTTATTAACTTGATTACTTCGCCCCTGCACACCACAACCTATCCAACCATGAATACTAGATCCAGGAACCTGCTAGATCGGCGCTGGTGGTGGCAAAGAATACTACTGGGGCATCCACTGATTACTCGCCTACACTCTCCCAAGTGTATACTATTGTACCTACGGTACAAAGGTACATTTCCTCTATCAGAGTTACCCTACCTCTGAACTTTAGGACCTCCAGTAAAATTTACCACCTTGCCTTTGCCCAGTGGCACTAAATTCTCCGCTGGAAGAACTAGAATTAGCTTTACTTCTTTTGAAGCTCTAAGTCTTTCGAGGTTCTTCATCACTATCGCTAAACATATTCTCTTTAATCCTCAACAAATTTCATAGAACTCTAGGTAAGAAGCACAATGGGTAGTGGTCGCCAAAGAACGCCACTTCTTCCTAGTTTCCAACTTAAAATGACGTAACATTTCCGCCGAATTAGCGGCAACATCCGGATGATAATGAGACAAGTCAGTAAACTTCCTATAATACTCATTCACCTTCATCTTTCCTTGTCTCAATTTATAAACTCTTGCTTCTTACCATCCATATATGCCGGAGGAATAAACCTTTTCTTAAACAACTCTGAAAACAACTTCCAAATAGCTGTTTCCTCTAGTGACATCGAATAAGACTCCTGTCTCCACCAGGATGCAAATTCATAAATCAAACACCAGGTAGTCGTCTCGACCTACCATTCCAAAAGAAAGATTCCTTTAACTTTGCATAACACGAAACGTCTTTTCCAAATGATTGAGCCATAGCTCTACTCCCTCAGGTCCTTTATATTTTCCCATAAAGTGATTCAGTTTCAATTTATTTTCAATCTCAAGAAGAGTCCCTTAGGAATGACGGATAATAGGCTGAATCACTTTAACAATAGCTTCCTCTAACGGAGCTATATCAGGGAAACTAGGCTCATCTGAATAATGTGGCTCACTACGAGGCAGTATAGTTCTGACAGAAGACACTAAGAATTCCTTAAAATCTATAGGACTGCAACCTAGGCTCTGATACCAAACTGACACACCCCGACCGAAATCGAAGCATGCTGGCCATCACGTGAGGTGACGTAACCATGTGCACAGTGCGGAAGCATTCAAGTAGTAAGAAATACGAATAAATAAAAACCGAATTCTAGGAGTGTTAACACATTCAGAGCATAATATTCTAGTGCAGTCAAGTAGGATATTAACTAAAGTATAACACCCGAAGGTGGGTCCTACATTTAGGCTGAAACTGTCAGAACCTCCGCTGAATCCTCGTGAGCCACCAGTTAGATTCTACTAATACCTGGAGGGGCGAAAAACAAGGTTGAGTGGGTCAGCAAAACAGTGCTTAGTATAAAACCTTAGTTTTCAAAAGTACTAACCCCTCGCCGTAAAACCTGTATACTTTCCCAGAAAAATAATAGTATATAAATATACTCAACTCATATGTAACATCAACATACTAATATGCCAATAAATCATGAATACATATTATACCAGGCTGCTAATTCATGATTATGTCAATAATTCCAACATATATGCCATACTAATGTCGTTAACTCATGAATATGCCAACTATTCACTGCTATGCCATGTTACTAGTTCATGAATATATCAATAAGTCCGACGTATGTCAAATCATACCAACAAATCAAGCGCATGCCAAACTATGCCAATGAATCAAGCATATGCTATATCACACCGTCAAATCATGAGTATGCCAACCAATTCAACATATGCCAAATTAAGCCAACGAATCAAGCATATGTCATATCATAACATCAAGTGAAGTAAACTCATCATCGATAATATCATGTCCACCGTGTGATCAGCACGACTGGAAATATAGCTCATAATCAATCTCATCATCTCAACCTATCCTGCACACATGTCGAACCCACTCAAGGTGGTCTATACGACAAGACTGGGTGTAATCTACTACGCTCTAGTGCTACAATCACGTGAATCCTGCGCTAATCGCGGGTCACCTACGAGTCGAACCCACCTATTGTGGTCTATACGACAGGACTGGCACCTAACTTGGATCCAAGGCGAGCGTGTGGTGCGGGAGGTGAACATCACGTGAAAGACTGTGCCCTGGCCCTGGGCGGGAGCACTAACACCGGGGTGCAGGTTTATGAGCTATCGATGCATCTCAACATCTCGTCAATCTCGTTATCTCAACATTTATTTAAACACTCAGAGGCTTACCTGAACTTACCTTAGCGTCCACAGCACCAACAATCATGCGCATACAATTTCATGATGCATAGGCACTCCATAATGCATAATACTATCATGATGCATACTCATTTCATCATGCATACTCGAGAAATATAACAAAGGTATGATGGCATGGCATTTCATTTCATAAACCATTTCACATGTTTTCCGGGAAAACTCAATGTATAAGGTATATACGGAAAACAAAAGCCCACTCACAGGAAAATCGAAGGGTTGTAACCCTCGGGCCTCGATTGATGGCGTTCATCCTCTGGATAGGCCTCACCTATAAGTGTAATAACCTAATAAACATTAATTACGCATATAACCAAACTTAGCTAATAACTTTCTCATACATTGCTCAAACTGGGCATATAAATATACCACGGTGATCTACACAACCTCACGAGCGTCGTGGTATTTTTAGAAAAATATTTTACTGTAGCACGCGCCCCCACGCGCCAGGGAAAGCTCGGGTCCACGCGCCCCCACGCGCATCATCCCCTACCTCCAGACGCCGGAATAGTGCCACCGGCGCCGGAATTTTCCCAAATTTTCAGATCGTCCTATCTTCTTCGTTTCTCAACCATTTTTCATAAATTTTATATCAAAACGAAGCCCTCAACATGTAGAACACATTCGTACTTACCAAAAGCTCCAAAGATGTCGGTAATTGGCCGGAAAAGCCTCGATAGTCCGGCCACTTCACCACCTTCGATCTAGCTATCCCGACGTCCAAAACTTCCAAACGAACCACTCCTAGACTCCTTAGGACCTCCACAAGCTTGCTATGAACCCAGAAATCCATAAAAATCACGTATAAAAATTTGCATGAATAGTGCATGAATAGTAACATCGCGAGTTCAACGTGAAATCGAAGGTTTTAGGTTCCAAAAACTATATATTTGAAATCAGGGACTTGAGATGAGTTCGAATATTACCTTTAGAGCGTCGATCCACGAAGTTTGCAAGGGTTTTTGGCCTTTGGCCGTACCAAAGAGAGGAGAGGGAGAGAGAGCGAGTCCGAGAGATAGAGAGAGAGAGCACGGGGAGAGGGAAGAGAAAGAGAGGGTGTTTGGGTTAGTGTGGTCCTCACACATCCAACACACCAACCTTCTAACTTAACCAAACCCAAAATTAACTAGGGTTAATCAACAAAAACCCTAACATTTACTTACATTCCAAAACTCACAAAACCAATAACGTACAAGGGCAATTTCGTCAATTCACAACCGTCGAAACATAAAGTTTTGGGACGGGTTGTGACAAGTATTATCCTATATATATGATTAAGTGATAGTACACACACACACACACACACACATATATATATATATATATTATCCCGGAAATATGGAACAAGCACCAAGGTTGGTCCTGAGAGTTTTGAGGTCCAGGGAGACATTAAAAAATATGCCCTAAGTCCATATAATAAAAATTATTTGTTTTCACATGTAAGATTTTGATAAATAAGACTTAGAAAAACACTTTAAACTCAACATTTTAGAAATACATAATAACCAATTTATTTTGTATTTGAGATAAAGGAACCATAAAACTCTGGCTTACAAGTAGATGTTTTCCCTCTAACTGAAACTTTGAAGTGCTTTTATATAAGTTGTGAAGTGTTTTTTCTTATTTACTTACCTTGTCAATATACGACTAAAAAAACATGTCATATTTTCGACCACGTGTTAAATGGTGAAGGGAAAGGCATGAAAGGAAAAGCAAAAAGGTGCCTTGCATTGCTCCCAAACAGAATATTGTAAAAAAATTGGAAAGAAAAATGAACACCAAAGTTTCAAACACGACAACTTCTTGTTAATAGTAAGAAGCAAAAAGCCCCTGCTTCTGCTTAAAGTTCTTGTTTGTTTAGCCAAATTTTTAGAATTTATACACTAATGAAAGTATGTATGAATATACTACTCTAACAATTTTTGGTGCCCCTTGAGTTTTGAGACCGTGGACGATCGTCCAGCTAGCCTTGAGCCAGGGCCGGCCCTGACAAGCACAACCGTTGTACTTGATGTTGGTTAATTAAAGTGGCAAAACAATCAGCAAAATTATTTGAACTGCTATTATCTAATAATACAGAGGTAGGGTAAGTTACAGGCAGTAGCATGTGATCGTAGATACTGCTTGAAAGTGTGAAGATCAAAATATGGAGTAGAGGAAACTGGGTGTGAAGAGAGCAAGTGGTGGTAAAGCTAACAGTAATAAACAGTTTATCACTACATTATCCTAATATTTATTAAAGATTTAGGATATTATTAAACTTCTTCACTATGTAAAGTACATAAATTCACGTCATTTTACTATTTCCAACTCACTATCCACAATATTCAAATCAGAACCTCTTGTGCACCTATAAGTAAAAATAAATCCTTTAGACCATAGTACTAAATGTCATCATCTTGCGTTAATAAAGAATTATATCGTAACTATAATATGCCATTTATAAACTTAAGGGTATATTAGCTTTGATAATAATTGCTCCGCCACATGCGTGCACCTAGTATTTTGATCACTTATGATTAATGTATTTTCACTGTACAAACATAATAATAACAAATGTTTATTTTCCTCATCATTATTAAAATATCTTCTTTGTAAAAAAGAAAAAAAAATTGGAGTTTATTTTGCCACATTCATATGTATCGAACAGATCGACGGGTTTGATAACAAGTAACCTCCTAATTAGGATGATAAATTGTCCATTAATTTGATGTAAAATGGATCTTTAGATGATGCGAAAAAAAATAGTTACAATTATAGCATTCATACTGTCAAAATAAGCTAATAATAACAAGTGAGATGGGCACAAATAACCTAGTGTGTATATATATATTACATTCAACAAAGCAATCATACGCTCAATCTAACTTCATCCCCTTCATCCAACACAGGAGAGGCCTACTTGAACTTGTGTATGCCCCTCTACAAAGCTGCAATGAAAGGTGACTGGCATACCACCAAAGGCATATTAAATATCAACCAAGCACTCTTCACGGCTAGGATAACAAAAGGATGGGAAACTGTCCTTCACGTTGCAGCAGGAGTAAAGAACAATATTCACTTTGTGGAAGAACTAGTCAAAATGATGGATGAAGAAGACTTGGCACTTCAAGACATTAAAGGAAATACGGCACTGAGCTTTGCTGCTACAACTGGAACTGTAGAAATTGCCGAGATTTTGATACGAAAAAATAGGTCCTTGCCAACAATTCCCGTTGGTCAAGGAATGACACCACTCTATGTGGCTGCTTTGTTTGGACAGTCTAAAATGGCGTGGCATTTATACCATAAAACATATGAAACGTTGGATGAAAAGAGCCGCAGATTTCTATTCTTCTGTTGTATCGATCATGATCTTTATGGTAAATACTTGGAACTTGTTAAACATTAAACAGATCTTTATTTCTTGACTACTCTTCTTTTAAAAATTATTAGCATTCTTTCCGACCCGCTCCTCTTCTTTTAATCTTTGCGTATTGTGCAGATTTAGCCCTGAGGTTACTACAAGATGATAGAACATTAGCAACGGCTCGCAAAGGCAGCCGTGAAACGGCCTTGCATGTCTTAGCTCGAAATTCTTTAGAATTTGGTGACCAAAGTACTCCTGGAATGTGCAGTAGACTTATGAACACATGTGAGTCAATTCCTCTAAAATTATAATATCAAACTTTGATAAGTTATATAAAAATAAACTTTCCGTACTACGGTATTTGATCATCCCACATTAGTATGAAATTTGCATGTTTTTGTGAATATCAACCTTGTTGTTTATGTTGTAAATTTTTAATTTACAGTGAAAGTACTCCTAGGCATGAAGGTTTCTTCCAAAAGAAACTTGAAGCAAACTGAAGCCCTGAAACTGGTCGAATACCTTTGGAAAGAAATATAAATGTTGAAACATGATGATGACGAAGTCATGCGTCTGATAAGAGAGCCTTCAAAATTAGTCTTTGATGCAGTGAAATTAGGAAATTATGAGTTCTTGTCCGTGCTTATTGACTCTTATCCAGAGTTGCTATGGGAATATGATGACAACAATCGGACTATATTCCATATTGCAGTCTTGCATCGTCATGCGAGTATCTTCAATCTAGTGCATGAGACAGGCTCTATCAAAGATATCATAGCAACATATATTGACAATGAGAATAACAACATTCTACATCAAGCTGCAAAATTGGCACCTCAAGACCAACTCAATCTTGTGTCTGGAGCGGCTCTTCAAATGCAACGAGAATTAGTATGGTTTGAGGTATGATTAAATATTATTTTATAATCAACTTTAATCTCCTAGAAATTCCTTGCATTCTTTAATTTCGTTATCAATCATTGATGTGGCAGGAAGTCGAGAAGATTGTGCAACCTCCCTTCATAGACATGAAAAATAACCAAGACAAAACACCTCGAGAATTATTCACTAGCGAGCATAAGGATCTATTGCGCAAGGGAGAATCATGGATGAAGGACACTGCAAATTCTTGCATGCTTGTTTCAACTATTATCGCCACTGTAGTGTTTTCAGACGCATTTAGCGTTCCAGGGGGTATATCTGATAATAAAGGAACACCGAATTTCGTAAAAGAGACAGCATTTATAATCTTCACCATATCTGATGGAGTAGCACTTGATGAGTCAATATTATATTATATATTTTACCCTAATCTTAGTATTAATTTATTTGTTATTTTGGTAGAATTTTAATACTTTGTTATATATTTCCAATGTAGGACATTCGACTTCCTCTTGAGCAAAAAGTGATCAAACGGACGAATTCTGGAGTGATTCTAATTGGAGGATGTTTGTGAGTCTTTCAAGATGATTGTGTCAAAATTCCAGATTTTTCTACCAAGCCGTTTGACCGTGGCGATGAAATTAAGACCCAACGCGCAGCTTTCCCATATTGACGTTTCTGGACGTTTTGGGTATTTTGGAGGTCAAGATGACATATTTTGAGGAAGATTCCTTCTGAGGATTTGTAGGGGACGTCTTCATCTTTCAAAAGAAACATTTTGGGACCAAATCGGAGTTGATTTAGTAGGTCAAAAGTGTGAATTTCTGAGAAGTCCGAATTCCAGTTCAAATAGGAAACCTTTTATTTTCTGTTTTATTATTTTATTAGGTTTCCTAGTTTCATTCTAAGACCTTTTCTAGGTAGGGTTTTAGTTTCTAGTAGTATAAATAAGGCTTTTGAGCCATTAGGAGAGTGATGCAACATAGGAGAAGACATAGGAGGAGGAATAATTCAAGTTTATTTTCAAGGTGTTTTCTATCCATGTTTTTAATAATATTTTATTTTATGGTTGTTAGTAACTAGTTTCGTTTGCTAGGTAGAGGCCACGAGCCTTAGCAAGAATATGTAGTTTCTTTTCAATTTGCTTATGATATTATGCATGCAAGTTTTGGATTGTTAATCACTGTGCTTTAAACTATCTAATTGTCTTGATGATTGGCCACCATTAAGATAGTTAGAAAAGTAATTTGATGCAATTTTGGCGGAGGGCTGTCCCTGAAATTGGCCTTGGCTTCTTGTGGTTAATATGTGTAACCTCTTATGATGGACGACACGTTTTAAGGGTTATATGGTTTTTCAAAGGGTTTTCACAAAACTTAATGAATCTTGCATGTTCACATTCGATCTGGACGCCACGGACGGGTTGCATGTTAGATATACGTTCTATATTGGGGGTCCAAGTAGGGCATACTTTAGGAAAACCTAACCTTCAAATATGCATGTGTAATTCATAAGTAATTGGAAGAACTACGTAGGATTGTTAAGGTGACGGCTGAACCCTAGTGCTCAAATTTATTTTCAAAACTATTTTCTTTACTTTGTCAATTTATTTAATTGTTTTTAATTAAATTCGTTTTTAATATTTTAGGTAATAAAATCAACATTTTCCCAATTTCGTTTCTAAATAATTGATTAAGATTTGGTTTTAGCATAGATTATTCATTCAATTCCTGTGGAAAACGACCTTGCTTGAGCTGCTATACTACGACAACCTTGTACTCTTGCAAGTATTTTTTATGTGTTTTTATCCCTACTTTTGCAGGTGATAAAAATCCTATCAGCACTCTTTTCCTCATCAACTGCAATCCTCATGTTTTTGTACATCCTTACATCGCGGTATGCTGAAAACGATTTTCTCAAATCCTTACCGTTAAAGTTGATGATTGGACTCACATCACTCTTCGTATGTATAACATCGATGATGGTAGCTTTCAGTACAGCATTCTATTTATCTTGTCGCTATGAATTAAGATGGGTTCCGGATCTTATATTTATATTTTCATTTGTCCCAGTTGCCTTGTTCGCTTTCTTGCAGTATCCTCTCTTGTCTGACATGTTCTTTTTCAACATACTGTTCAAGTCTTCTGTTTCAGCCAAGGAGGGATATGATTTACTACAAAGTCGAGGGCTAGTGATACATTGCCTCCACAATGATGTGTGTATATGTATATGATGATTGCTCAAAAGTGCACGTCTAATGTGCTTTGATTATACTAAATGTTTTTCTCTAGTAATTTATCGAATTTGAGCTTTATTATGTATAACTGGTCAAATAGGTTTTATATCCATTTTGCTTAATTTTGACTAATGTTATACGAATTTTAATGTGCAAGACCATGAGTATGATGCAAGGAAATTAAAGGATGAGGCACAAGATAATAAATTGGTGATTAAACCTTTGTTGGTTACGGAAAGGAAATGAAGCAAAGAAAGAAAAAATAAACGGATGGAGTTATGCTTGGCATTAATATATCAATAATGGATTGATCAATGAGCATTATTCAAGAAGGATATAAAGAGAAGAAGTTTAATTAGAAGCAATAGTTTTGATGTATTAAAAAAAAGGATTAAGTATCTAAACCCCCCCACCCCCCCCCCCCCCCCCCCCCGGCCGCCGGAACCTTTTAGTGTCATTCCAAATTGGTCTTTACCTTTTTTATCATTCCAATTAAGTACCCAACCTATTGAAAATCAAATCCGTTTAGTCCCAATTAAAATCTGCTAAATTAACTAGGGGATACTTTGTCTCCAAAATCAATAAAAGGTCATAAAAGTGTAGCCTCTATCAGCAAAGAGTCACCACCACCCCCCATCATTGCCATCACCTCCAATAACAATGCAAAACCACCAACTCCACCCTAGAATTCAAGCCGCCAATATCGAGAAGAAGGTCATGGAGGTTGCTGAAATAGTATAGATTGCCATGTTGCAGCCACCACTATCTTCACCTCCTACAAAGAAGAACTAAAAGCTTTATTTGCTGAGGATCAGCGTATGAGTAAAACACAAAAGCATAAACAAGCTTCTTGAAACCCTATCTGTTTTCTTAACCTTCTCCTTTATTAGAAGATTGCCCTCTTGATGTAATTTCAATTTAGGTAGATTTTCGATTCAATTCAAAATTCGTTTCATGATTGGGTTCCATATATTACATAATCTCCGTTTGAAATTTAGATTTTAAGGCAACTCATATCAATGTTGACCTTGATATGGTGGGTTTTGAATATAATCTATGTTTTAAAATTTTAATTGGGACTTAATGGATGTGACATTTTCAATAGGTTGGTTACTTTTTTGGAATGTTTAAAAAGATTGAGACCAATTTGGAATAACATTAAAAATTTAGGGGGTTTTAGATTAGCCATAGTTGCAACTAAACCATACCCATTTTTTGGAACCCAATGATCAAACGGGTTTTGAATTGAATCGAAAACATACCCAAATTGAAAATACATTAGGAGGGCAATCTTTTAACAAGAGAGAGAGTTAAGAATTCAGATAGGGTTTCAAGAAGTTTGTTTCTGCTCATGTATTTTCATCATACACTGATCCTCGGCTCATAAAGCTTTTAATTCTTCTTTGTAGGCGGCGTAGATGGTGGTGGCTGCAACATGGTAGTCCATACTATTTCAGCAACCTCCATGATCTTCTTCTCGGTATTGACGGCTTGAATTGTAAGGTGGAGTTGGTGGTTTTGCGTTAGGATTAGAGGTGATGGCCTCAACCTTTTTTATCATTCCTAAACCCCCCCCCCCCCCCAACCTTTTAGTGTCATTCCAAATTGATCTCAACCTTTTTGATCATTCCAAATAAGTATCCAACCTATTGAAAATGTCACATCCATTAAATCTAGTTAAAATTTGTTAAATTAACTAGGGGATACTTTTGTCTCCAAAATCAATAGAAGGTTATAAAAGTATAGCCTCTACCAACTAACAGTCACCATCACCCTTATCAATGCCATCATTGCTCGAAGCCCGGCTTGCTCACAAAAAATTCAGCTCATCCAAGCTACAAGTAGCCTCGTCTTCAATTTCTAAAAAGCGAAAGCAACCTAACAGTTCTTCCTCACAACCATTGTTGTTTCCCACTACCTCAATTGATAATAAGAGATGTTCCATCCAGAATTCCAGGGGAAGAATAAGACATTCCTCTTATGAGAAAACAACGCACGGTCCCCTCGGCTGTTTCCAAGTTTCCGAAACGTATGCCCCTTCTTCCTTGGTAGGTGGATCATCTATTTCATCCCTTTTGCGTACATCGATCGAACTTATGGCCGAACTTCTTCCTTTATCGAGTAAAGCTACTATTCTTCACCCCGCACCAATTTCCATTTTGCCTCTCCCTTTATAGACACATGTCGTTTCACCTCTTCTGATGGACTGGCCTCTTCCAACGATTTTTACAAAGTTTGATTCGCCCTTCGGTTAACCATAAGGCTCTTCCTATAAATGCTTGTGGACTTCAAAATGCTGACTCTGCTTGTGCCCTTCTCAGAGCTACGATTCCCCCTGCTGATTATAGAGAAATTAACACATCTCTCGAAAACATCATGATGCAGAGTTACGCGAGCCTTTACGAGGTAACTTATGCTCTCATTTTTCCTCTTTCTCATTTATATGTTTTGCCAAAACTTGTTTTTTGATGTTTCTGTTGGAAGTATGCCCACAAAGCCACTCATTTGATGTAATAGCTTTTGGAATACTTATTGTATTAAACTTTTATATGTTTAATAAAGGGCAAAGCTTATTGTTAATCACTATTTATTGTATCATGTGTTTAAGCAATAAGGGAATCCAAGGAATGTATTTGATCTAAGAGATAAGTAATTTAAGTAAGTTAAATTAACGAGACCTTTCTCTTATGTTCATTCCTAAAACGTTCCTAGCCATAGGATTGCCAATTGGGCATTGACAGTCCGTTAAGGTTAGTATGTGTTATGTCTACTCAAGCGTGAGTATGACTAGTCTCAAGTCATTTGGTGTTAGACACTAAGACAAACACATAGGTGCTCGAAAGGTAATCGAGTACACTGAACAACGATCAAACGAGAGTTCGAACATACATGTCATGTAAGAACTCGTTAGTTACAATATGCAAAGTAGTCCTTTGACCTGAGGCATCATTGATGTCTAATGGTTAGGTCCTTGATCTTTGATCATGTCAAAGGCATTCCATTGTGAGTGTCCACGGCATTGTTGGGGTCAAGCTATCTAATCATGTAGACATGTGAATGCACAACAAGGGATCTCTAACCTTCCATGGTGGAAGGAGAATACTCTAAGATATGATTCGAGAGTCTTTGGCCAAAGCATATGAATATGACTTAGGAAGTTTGTTCCAAATCATATTCAAATTGAATCATATAGAAAAGTATCACATTGGATAGTAGACATGAAACAAACTATCACTCAAACAATGTGATAAAGAGTATTGTATTAGAGAAGGACCGTATTGCATTGTAGTTGTAACTGGATAGGTTCTCCAACCACTTCTACTTAGCTTGGGTAACCATGAAATGCTGCTAGGTGTCACTCATGGTTTGTGGAAGCCCTGAAGATTAGCAAACACTAATCAAAAGGGAGAATTGAAATGTTGTTTCAATTCACAATCGATCGTTAAGAGTAACAATCGCCCATTGCCTCGCTAATTGGAACCTAATGGATCGTACACCGAGTAAGGATGAAAGTGAAGAAATAAAATGAGATGGATATGCAATTAAAAGGTTTAATTGAATTATGGTCAAGATTAATTAATTAGTTAATTAATTATACGAAATGTTCGTATTGGGCTTTTAAGTTGGTTTTGGGTTTCAAGGCCCAAAAGTGTTTTGGTCCACAAGGTCCATTATGTTTAAGTTGTATGACAACTAAAACAAAATGGGCAATTAGCCCAATACTAAAAGGGGGCCGGCCATAAGGGTGAGGGGTAGTAGGTTATGCTTTATTGCAAGTTTGCCACTCACCTAAGAATGAAGTATAAAAGCAACTTTATAGCTTTATTTTCATTAAGGCTTTTCTAAGAGAAAAAGAAGAGAAATATTGTCTCCAATTTTCTCCATAGAGGCCGGCCAACTTAGGGGGTTTTACTAGCATCAAAAATCCTTCTAAGTCATCCATTTCATCTTTACACTACATCTTTGGTGTGGAGACTTAGAGGTACTAAATCTTTGGTACTTTTGGAGATCCTTTCCTCACATCCTCAAGGAGCAAAGGAGCATACAAATCACAAGGTAGATCCAAGGAGCTAGGAGGTGACTTGAAGGCCCTCCACTTGGGTGAATCCCTTGTGTAATCAAGGATGAGCTTCAAGGGTAAAGAATCTCTAAATCCTTTCTTCTCTTTAAGTTTGTTAAAGAGTCTATTGGTTCACCATATGCTAGGCTTTGAAAGTCATGGGTTTTATGAATTGTTTTTGAATGCATGCCTACTTTAAAGTGTTATTAGTTTGCATATGTATTCAAATGTTCTTACTTGTTCTTAGCTAGGACAATATTTTTCCTTCAAGTGGTATCAGAGCCTAGGTCTAGTGTATGGTGGATCCTTTTGGGTTTTGTGATTTTTCATATTTTGTGATTTAAATGTTGTAAATGTTACAAGCTTTGTTCTTGCTTTGAATATAAATTTTGTTTGAAAATTATGCATCTCAAATGTTGTAGATGTAGTTCATTTAAGCATGAATATTGGAACTAAAATTTGGTGCCATAAATTTTGGGATTTTCGGCCAAATCTAAAGGGTGAATTTTGGGTTCATGTTTGTCTTGTTAAAATGGTTTTAAAGTGCCTTTTGGAACCCTTAAGTACCCTATGTTGTTAACCTTCTTTTAAGAAGTGAAAATTTGAGTTTTGTTGATTGAAAGCATTCATGGAGCTCTTATGAGTTTTTCATGAGTGTTCTTCATGTTCTTGAGTTTTTGGCCAAGAACAAAAAGGTTTTGTGTTTTGATTCAAAAGTTTTATGTTTTTCATAAAGTTTTGGTTTATTAAAAAGGGTGAAGACTTATTGGTGAGGATGATAAATGTCATTAATGTTTACAAAACATTTTCTTACATTTTCT
Organism: Cotoneaster glaucophyllus; assembly: GCA_036320875.1. Lineage (NCBI taxonomy): Eukaryota > Viridiplantae > Streptophyta > Magnoliopsida > Rosales > Rosaceae > Cotoneaster > Cotoneaster glaucophyllus. Next base: position 16,551,853 of record CM070058.1, on the reverse strand, counting down.
TACATGTCTTTAATGTTTTACAAAACATTTTCTTACACCCATCAATTTCACCTTTAATCTCTCCAACCAAAATCAACTCACAAAAACTTTTTAGAAATTTTTTTTTTTTTTTCAACAAATCCGGCCAACCCCTTCAAGGGGGTTTCCTTGGGCCTTTTGTGTAATTACATAAAGTTTTGATACTTTTGTGTATTTACATTTTGGCCCAAAAGTTTACGTTTTTCGCGTAAAGGTCCAAAATCATAAAAGGACAAATTGTTTTGTTCCTTTAATGTAGATTTTGTAATTATTGAAAATTTTGGGTTCTAGTTGTAATTACATGAAGTTGTGGACTCTTGTGTTTTTACAAAGTGACCCCAAAAGTTTTTTTGTTTTTGCTAAATGGCCCAAAAGTTGTGGTCATTGTTTTTGGCCCAAATAAAAGAGAACAAAATGGTTTTGTCTCTATAATGAGAATTGGATTTTCATTATATTTAGTTCCATTTAAATCAATTCTATGAATCCAAGAACCAATTGTTTAAAGTTGCTTTCTTAGTTAAATGTGTTCAATTAAGAAAAGGGTGATTATGAACCAAAGGCCTCGATAATTGAGCTATGTGATTGGCCGATTTACATTGTGAATGTTTGGGTTTAGTAGAGCAGATTTGAATGTAATTTGATTAGTTCAATTGTTGTAAATGGACATAAGTCCATCATTTGTTTTTGTAAAAGGGCATAAGCCCTTCTATTTATTTCAAGTATTCCTTTTGTTTATATGTATGCAAATTGGAATAGTTGGGTCCAACGCCCAATAGGAAATAACGGTTTAATTAGATTAAGCGCGTAACTAAAATCAACAAGCTTCTACCTTAAATCCAAGGTCCAACACAAGGCTCGTGTTGGATCAAATCAAACGGTTCATAATCATCCTAAAACCTAAAATGACTATATAGTCCATATGAGGATGCAATGCGTTCGTTAGTAGTTCCATATAGTCTCGCTTGTTTCAACGAAACAGTGGGAGTATCATATGCTACTAAATCATATTAACTTGGACCAATAGTTATGATAGGCCCATGTTCTTTTAATTTGATTAAAATGATTTTGATGTAGCCCAAAACTACTCCCTCAACAAACGAATATTAAGTTGATAAACGAGAGATGTTTTGAACACCTCTTCGTAGGCCTTCCACCGTGGTGGACTCCAATCGTTTGTGACTTGTACACCGGCTTCACCCTATCATGGGGGAGTTCAAAGTGCATGCTTACCTTCAGGAGGAGTCCATAAACATATGATGAGGTGAATGTAGGCAACGAGGATAGCCGACGTCATATCATCGTGAGGCTATTCTTGAACCCCTACACGAACTAAGCATGGTGGGAATAACTTAACTAAGTGCAATGGTGCGGACATCGTATCATCGTGAGGCATCATTCTCTAGAGGCCGAAAAGATGGGTAATCACAAGAGGTTGTTGTGAATGAGTAAGTGTACTCTCTCATCATTATTTTTGCTAACCAACATCGTATCATCGTGAGGTGGGCTTGGTAATGGAGAGTCTCCCATACCCCGCTAAGAGTTCAATATAACTCTCGGATTCCATTGAGGGATGTGGAATTTGCCAAAAATAGTGGGTGGTACTATTTGATTTAAGACCCAATCAAGTAGTTAACAACAATCTAATACGATTTCTGTTATGTTATGTAGTTAACGACATGCCTAAAATACTACCCACCATTATACTTGACAAAAGGGGCCTTGTGGGCCAACGTTTCCTTGCTTGGTATCGCCACATTGAGAATGTCTCAAAGGTGATAAACATATTGTATGTGCTTAAGCAATCCCCTCCTCATGTACCTCCTACGAAACTAGCTTCAAAGGAGGAGTGTCAAGATTATGCTAGACACTATGAGGATGACTTACAAGCCAAATGCTTAATCCTCACTTCACTTAGTGAGGAGCTTAAGAAGCTACATAAGCACATGGACACTCCTTGTGCCATGGTTGAAAGTTTGCATAAGATGCATGACATTGAGACTAGTAACGTACAATTCTCAAATGTTTGTAGTCTATTAAAATGCCAAAATGGCAAAGGGGGCATCGGTCCAAAAACATGGACAAAAGATGGAAATGATCTTTCAAGATCTTAAAAGTTTAGGAACTTCCATCGATGGGAAAATGGCCCAAGATTTTTTCCTTGCATCTCTCTCGGATGATTTCACTAAGTTTATTGTAAACTATAAAGTGAATAGATTTGATCATACTTTCACCAAGATGATTGACATGTGCTGTAAATTTGAAAAATGTTTCAAAAAGGACAGTGGGAGTGAGAATGCAAATACAAGGAAAAGGTTGCTTAAGAAGAAGGCAAAGAAATCCAAAGGAACATGCTTTCATTGTGGAAAGGATGAACGTTGGAAGAAGAAATACAGGGTGCGCATTGCGAGCCTTATGACACGAACTTTTGAAGGGACTAATTTTGTCATAGAGAGTGCTTTTACAGTGAATTCCAATTCCTGGATATTTGATTCAGGCGCTAGTCAACATATCTGTAATACGATGCAGGGACTAGTAGGGAGCAAATCACTGCGCAATGGGGAGATGGTTGTGCGAGTTGGGAACGGCACTAAAATCTCTGCAAAAGCAATAGGCACCTACATGCTTGAACTACCCTCTGGGGAAGTCCTGGAACTTAAAAATTGTTTATATTTTCCTTCATGTATAAAGAATTTGATTTCTATCTCTAAGCTTTTACGAGATGGGCACTCAGTATTGTTTGACAAAATGAGTTGCACTTTATACTTGAACGGTCGTATTATCTCTCATGGTAATATGATAGAGGGACTTTTTCACCTAGAGACGAATGGTGGTATGCACTGTATTGAAAGCGGGAATACCTCAAAACCCAAAAGGGCTAGAGAAGATGTTAACCAAGAAAGGATGTGGCATCTCAAACTTGGACATGTGAACCTTGATAAGATTCGCAAGATGTCGAAAGACGGATATTTCCGCCCATTAGGTAATGACCAGATGGGTACTTGTGAATGTTGCTTGAAAGGGAAAATGACCAAATCTCCATTTACTGGAAAAGGAGAGCGTGCCACTGAAATTCTAGGGTTAATCCACACTGACGTATGTGGACTTATGTCTACCACGTCGAGAGGAGGCTTCTCTTACTATATCACATTCACCGACGATCACTCTCGGTTTGGCTATGTGTATCTTATGAAGTACAAGTCAGAATCCTTTGAAAGGTTCAAAGAATTCAAGAATGAAGTAGAGAAGCAAACTGGGAAACAGATAAAGACCTTAAGATCGGATCGAGGGGGTGAATATCTGAGTAACGAGTTCCTAGATTATCTCAAAGAGTGTGGAATAATATCACAGTGGACTCCACCGGGAACTCCACAACTTAATGGAGTTTCTGAAAGGAGAAATCGAACCTTGATGAACATGGTTCGTTCTATGATGAGTTCCGCTGATCTGCCAGTAACATTCTGGGGATACGCTCTATATACAGCAGCTTACTTGCTTAATAGAGTACCTTCCAAATCAGTTTCACAAACGCCCTATGAGATATGGCACGGAAGAAAGCCAAGTCTTAATCACATTAAGATTTGGGGTTGTGAAGCATATGTCAAGAAGCTTGAAGCTACTAAGCTTGAAGCGAGATCAGTAAGGTGCTATTTTGTGGGATATCCTAGAGAAACTATGGGATATGAGTTCTACCATCCTGACGACCAGAAAGTCTTTGTCGCCAGAACTGCTAAGTTTCTAGAGGACGAATTTGTTCTCAAAGGAACTATAAGTAAACAGATGGAAATTAATGAGATTAATGATGAACCACAAACAAGCACACGACATGTTGACAACCTTGTTCCGGAACCCCTAGCTCCACGTAGATCTGAACGGGTTAGTAAGCCACCTAAAAGGTATGGCTTAGACAATGACTTTGCGGAATTGCACCTTCTAGGTGACAATGACACAAAGGAGGACACTAGAGACTACGTTGAAGCAATGTCCGACATTGATTCAAAGAGATGGCAAGAAGCCATGAAATCCGAGATGGATTCCATGTATCAAAATCAGGTCTGGACTCTTGTTGACCCTCCAGAAGGTATAGTACGTGTTGGAAATAAATGGGTATTTAAGAGGAAGATAGGCGTTGATGGGAACGTGGAGACTTATAAGGCTAGACTAGTAGCCAAGGGTTATAGGCAAAGAGAAGGGATTGACTATGAAGAAACTTTCTCTCCTGTAGCCATGATTAAGTCCATTCGGATTTTACTTGCTATAGCTGCGTACCATGATTATGAGATATGGCAAATGGACGTGAAGACGGCCTTTCTGAATGGCTACCTAGTGGAAGAGCTTTATATGGCTCAACCCGAAGGTTTCGTGTCCAAGTCTGAAAAGACTAAGGTATGCAAGCTACAGAGGTCCATTTATGGACTTAAGCAAGCCTCAAGGAGCTGGAACATTCGTTTTGATACCGAAATCAAATCGTTTGGTTTTACTCAAAATGAAGACGACAATTGTGTTTATCAAAAGGTCGTTGGGGATGCAGTTGTATTCCTAGTGTTATATGTTGATGACATATTACTATTCGGGAATGACACTGCAGTGCTTTCTACTGTAAAAGTGTGGTTGTCTAAAACCTTCCACATGAAAGATTTAGGAGATGCATCTTATGTACTTGGGATAAAGCTCTGTCGTGATAGATCCAGAAAATTAATTGGATTATCCCAATCTATGTACATCGATAAGGTGCTAAGTAGGTTCCAGATGGAACAATCTAAGAAAGGTCTTCTTCCTGTAAGACATGGAATTCACCTTTCTAAATCCATGGGACCGAAAACTCCTGATGAGATACGGCAAATGAATAGGATTCCTTATGCTTCCGGCATAGGAAGTCTTATGTATGCCATGATATGCACAAGGCCTGATATCGCATATGCTGTGAGCATTACTAGTCGATATCAATCTAACCTAGGATCAGAACACTGGGCAGCTGTCAAGACGGTCCTTAAGTACTTAAGAAGAACTAAGGACATGTTCCTCGTTTATGGAGGAGCAGCAGAGTTGCGAGTGGAAGGCTATACAGACGCAGATTTCCAATCTGACGTCGATGATAGAAGTTCCAACTCCGGATATGTATTCACTCTGAATGGTGGGGCTGTTAGCTGGAAAAGCAAGAAACAAAATGTAATTGCTGATTCCACGACAGAGGCCGAATATGTCGCTGCAGCTGAAGCCGGCAAAGAAGCGTTCTGGATGAAGAAGTTCATTACTGAACTTGGAGTGGTTCCAACCATTACATCACCAGTAACTTTGTACTGTGATAATAGTGGGGCGATAGCTCAAGCCAAGGAACCAAGGGCACATCAAAAGAACAAGCATTTTGACAGACGCTTTAATATCATTAGAAGATATGCTGCCGAGGGGAAAGTCAACATCCTCAAAGTTGCCTCAGCCGATAACGTAGCAGATCCACTGACAAAGCCAATGTCTCAAGACCAGCTTAACCGTCATATGGAAAAGATGGGTATTAGATACATGGGAAGATGGCTTTGAGTGCAAGTGGGAGATTGTTGGAAGTATGCCCACAAAGCCACTCATTTGATGTAATAGCTTTTGGAATACTTATTGTATTAAACTTTTATATGTTTAATAAAGGGCAAAGCTTATTGTTAATCACTATTTATTGTATCATGTGTTTAAGCAATAAGGGAATCCAAGGAATGTATTTGATCTAAGAGATAAGTAATTTAAGTAAGTTAAATTAACGAGACCTTTCTCTTATGTTCATTCCTAAAACGTTCCTAGACATAGGATTGCCAATTGGGCATTGACAGTCCGTTAAGGTTAGTATGTGTTATGTCTACTCAAGCGTGAGTATGACTAGTCTCAAGTCATTTGGTGTTAGACACTAAGACAAACACATAGGTGCTCGAAAGGTAATCGAGTACACTGAACAACGATCAAACGAGAGTTCGAACATACATGTCATGTAAGAACTCGTTAGTTACAATATGCAAAGTAGTCCTTTGACCTGAGGCATCATTGATGTCTAATGGTTAGGTCCTTGATCTTTGATCATGTCAAAGGCATTCCATTGTGAGTGTCCACGGCATTGTTGGGGTCAAGCTATCTAATCATGTAGACATGTGAATGCACAACAAGGGATCTCTAACCTTCCATGGTGGAAGGAGAATACTCTAAGATATGATTCGAGAGTCTTTGGCCAAAGCATATGAATATGACTTAGGAAGTTTGTTCCAAATCATATTCAAATTGAATCATATAGAAAAGTATCACATTGGATAGTAGACATGAAACAAACTATCACTCAAACAATGTGATAAAGAGTATTGTATTAGAGAAGGACCGTATTGCATTGTAGTTGTAACTGGATAGGTTCTCCAACCACTTCTACTTAGCTTGGGTAACCATGAAATGCTGCTAGGTGTCACTCATGGTTTGTGGAAGCCCTGAAGATTAGCAAACACTAATCAAAAGGGAGAATTGAAATGTTGTTTCAATTCACAATCGATCGTTAAGAGTAACAATCGCCCATTGCCTCGCTAATTGGAACCTAATGGATCGTACACCGAGTAAGGATGAAAGTGAAGAAATAAAATGAGATGGATATGCAATTAAAAGGTTTAATTGAATTATGGTCAAGATTAATTAATTAGTTAATTAATTATACGAAATGTTCGTATTGGGCTTTTAAGTTGGTTTTGGGTTTCAAGGCCCAAAAGTGTTTTGGTCCACAAGGTCCATTATGTTTAAGTTGTATGACAACTAAAACAAAATGGGCAATTAGCCCAATACCAAAAGGGGGCCGGCCATAAGGGTGAGGGGTAGTAGGTTATGCTTTATTGCAAGTTTGCCACTCACCTAAGAATGAAGTATAAAAGCAACTTTATAGCTTTATTTTCATTAAGGCTTTTCTAAGAGAAAAAGAAGAGAAACATTGTCTCCAATTTTCTCCATAGAGGCCGGCCAACTTAGGGGGTTTTACTAGCATCAAAAATCCTTCTAAGTCATCCATTTCATCTTTACACTACATCTTTGGTGTGGAGACTTAGAGGTACTAAATCTTTGGTACTTTTGGAGATCCTTTCCTCACATCCTCAAGGAGCAAAAGAGCATACAAATCACAAGGTAGATCCAAGGAGCTAGGAGGTGACTTGAAGGCCCTCCACTTGGGTGAATCCCTTGTGTAATCAAGGATGAGCTTCAAGGGTAAAGAATCTCTAAATCCTTTCTTCTCTTTAAGTTTGTTAAAGAGTCTATTGGTTCACCATATGCTAGGCTTTGAAAGTCATGGGTTTTATGAATTGTTTTTGAATGCATGCCTACTTTAAAGTGTTATTAGTTTGCATATGTATTCAAATGTTCTTACTTGTTCTTAGCTAGGACAATATTTTTCCTTCAGTTTCTTGTTCCTCAGGCTAATGCGTGGACTGAGGTGGCTCTTTTGCAACAAGTAGGATGAATCCAGAGCTTTAGCAGTCCCGCGATTTGGAGGTTGAGGCGTGACTATTGGCAGAGCAACATATGTTGTCTCAATTGGTGGAGCTCATGAAGATGTAGGCTGAGCAACACACTTTGAAGGATGCCATGAAGTTTAGACAAACCAGTACATAGATGCAGCCATGCTGGATAAGGTAAAGGCTAAAGACTATCGATAAGACTTCTAGCGGGCATTAGAAGACTTGAATTAAAAGTGCCAGAAGAAAATCAAGGCGGATCGGGCCTTGATTAACTTGAGAGATGAGTCAGAACACACACTGGTTTCGGAGCGTGACGCATGGATGGTAGAATGGTCGGCTCTTCTGCAGGAGGTAGAGTAACTTTGTTAAGAGGTAGACCACAAGGAGAATAAACACATAATAGACCTTTAGCAGCAGCTTTTTGACAGACACACTTTAGATACGTCGATGCTTCGGTATGAGCACTAGAAGTTAATTGACAAAGAGCTTGATGAGGTGTACGATTTCAGATATCTTTCTGGTTATGCCTAGCGAGATCACACTAGAGGCTATGACGTTTACAAGACCTATGAAAAGATCTTTCGTATGGACTTTTCTCCTCCCCAACACTTGTTGAATGAGCTTTCGGATTTGGCGACGAAGGAAGGCTTATCAAATACGATCTTGAAACTAACGTCTATAGAGAACCTTCCACCACTTGTAAGGGGATATAAGCCGCGGAAGAAAGTTGATTTTAATTTCTTCATGGCTAAGAATGGGGCATGTTATTTCTGTGTCTTCAAATCCTTTATAATGCGAACCTTTCTTTGTTCTTTCTGCCCTCGTTAAACCTTTTATTCCTGGCCACAAAGAGGAATGTTGGGTGTCATGGACCGACTCTACGGAGGGCCTATAAATATGCCCCACGGTTCCTCACTGCAGGTAAGCCAATAACACCCCAGAAATACACTTGACGCCCTCCTTGTGACATTAACTGACTTAGCCATCGAAGCCTCCATGCTGGGAACCACCCTCTCTGACACTAGGATTCACGGTGCTTCCTTATCCTTGGCCTGTGTAGGTCTTACTCCATGGTGGGCACTTTGGAAAATGTTGTCCCCGCGAATGTCCTGACTCTAGTCTAGGCCCCAGCAATTCCAAAAACTCCTCTGAGGGCAAGAGAGGCACCATTAGATCCCCTCCAGTTATGTGGTCCTCGGGAGCACAGAGTCAGACCAGGGTTCCTCTAGTCAATCTTAGACGCCTAAATTTTGATCTTAATGGCCCAAGCTAGGCACCATCAGAAAGGGGCACACAACCATGCTACAATGGTGATCCTCTCTCTAATGCCCTAGCATAAGAGACACCGCCAGACAAGTTCACACAACCAAGGATGAAATATTTCAAATAGGACTCCGACCCATCAAGCCATATAATGTCGTATCGGAACACTATGGCCTTATACAGCCATAGTTATTCCCTAATGTGTAAGATGTTCCCCCGTAACATTGGAGGAAAACACCATGAAGTGGTATGCCAGACTGCCCTCTGGATCTAACTGACTTCAAAACCCTCAGCAACAAGTTCATGAAGGCTTTCTCAACATACAATGAGGTGAAGTGTGGAACAGATACCCTGTTCTTGATTCATTAAAGGGACAATGAAATCCTCAGAGATTACACAGAGAGATTTCATACTGAGTACGTAGAGATGGACATACCTGATAACCGTATAGCCACCACTGCGTTTAAGAAGAGACTTCCCATCGAGTTTGAACTCAGCCACAAGCTCCACAAGCCTAAGTATGAGTATATCATACTCCCAGAGTGCTCTGACAAAGCAGTTGAGATAGTCTCCTAGGATGGGGAAAACTAGGGGAATGGGAAACCATCGAAGTCTGGACCTCCGCCGACTCTGTCCTCGTCAGGCAAAAAAGGAAATGATTCTTAGTATGAACGAAGCAAGGGCAAGGAAATACGATCGAGGCATTCAGACTGCGCATGGCCATGTGGAGAGCATCGCAGTGATTCGTTATCTTTCACTCTGCTGAACACGTACCTCAACAAACATGCTAAATGAAATTAGAGACAAGTCGTACTTCAGGAAGGCCCGTCTCATGGCGAATTCAAATCCTAACTCCAAAGAATACTGCAACTAACACAAAGCATGTGGTCACAAACAAGGAATTACAGGAACCTTAAAGAATTCATCGAGGATCTACCTGACTGTGACCACTGTTAGGAGTTCGTAGCTGAGAAGGCGAAAGAGGGTAAATGAGATGACTCTAGGAGATCAACTTCGACGAACAAAGACGACGGAGATAAGAGGCTTGTGAAACGGCCAACACTCACATCAACTACATTTATGGGGCCTAAGAGTATGGAATGACCTCATGAAAAGAGCAGAATATCACTTGCAAGAAATCGAGGATGGTAAACTTCGTTAACAAAGCTCTCCCCATTGATGGCAACATAATCATTTTTTTAGATCGAGATATGGAGCGAGTTTGTACTCCCAACGACGATGCTCTCGTTGTAACTCTATAAATAGCCCACATGAAGGTAAGTCATACCTTAGTAGATGGCAGAGCCAGAGTCAACCTGTTCTTCAAGGACTCAGTGGAGCGTATGGGGCTGCTCAACGACATCATGAAAACTTGGTCGGTTAGGATGACGTTTGAATGGACACCTATCCAAACTTTGGGAACTCTCAAGATGTTGGTCGTTGTTGATCCCTACAGTCCTATGATCAATTTTCACATGTTGGACGCTCATTCACCCCATAATGCAATCTTAGAGCGAAACTGGATACATATTATAAGGGTAGTACCTTCCACCTACCATCAAGTGATTTGATACCCCACTCCGACCGGGGTAAAGGGCATTGAGGAAAACCAGGTAAGCACCTGGTTCTACGCTGTTTTAAGCTTCAACCTTGTCCTTAAGCTCAACCAGGTAGAGTTGTCCACTCCGGGCATCAACATTGTATAGCAATAAAAACCTAAGGGTTCGTTAAGAAACATTAAAGAGTTTGAAACGCTTGTGTCCAAGGTGGATGAAGACGCTGAGTACATAATCCTCGATCCAAAGAGGCCGGAGCGAAGGGCTAAGTTTGGTGCCAAGCTCTCGACATATGAGAAAAAGCTTTTTATAGGGTTTTTGTGGAGTAACCAGGACATCTTTGCCTATTCGGCAGAAGATATGCCTAGAATCGACCCGGAGGTGATTTGTCACAAGTTACATGTGGACCGAACTTCAGGCCAATCATACAAAAGAAGAGAAATCATGGCCCAGAGTGAGGTAAGATTATTGAAACTGAAATTGACAAGCTTATTGACGCAGAGTTCATAGTGGAGGTGCATCGCCCGGAGTGGCTGGCCAACATGGTGTTTGTAAAAAAGAAGAATGGTAAATGGAGAGTCTGTGTGGATTACTGATATGAATATAGCTTACCCCAAGGATAGCTTCCTACTCTCGTGGATTAACCAACTCGTTGATGCCACTTCGGGTCATGAAATTCTTAGCTTAATGGACTCATACAACGGTTATAACCAAATCCACATGAATGAGTTTGATATGGAAAGAACATCATTCATTTGTCAACAAGGGCACATTGCTACAAAGTGATGTTGTTCGGATTAAAGAATGCAAAAGCTACTTATCAACGGCTGGTGAGTCGAGTTTTCAAAGAAAAGATTTGCAAGACTATGGAGGTCTACGTCGATGACATGGTGGTAAAAAGTAAGAAAAAAGCCAATCATCTGGAAGACTTGGCAGAGTCATTCAATTTACTTTGCAAATATCGAAAGAAGCTTAATCTGGAGAAGTGCATTTTTGGTGTCTAGAGTGGGAAGTTCTTAGGCTACCTATTAATGCAAAGAGGGATTGAGGCCAACCTTGATGAAATAAAAGTGATTGTTGATATACAATCTCCCAGGCCGGTGAAAGAAATTCAAAATCTCATAGGGAGAGCGGAAACACTTAGCAGGTTCTTGTCTAGATTAACTGATAAGTGCAAAACGTTTTTTAACGTTATTAAACGAAACACGGGCTATTGTGGGATGAAGAATACGAGCGGGCATTCGTCAAGTTAAAGGAGTATTTATCTTCACTTCCTATTCTCTTGAAGCATGGCCCTGGAAAGGATTTATACTTATATTTAGTGATATCTGAGGCAGCGGTTAGTGCTGCTCTGGTCCAAGAAGACTTTCCTCATACCAAAAACAAGGTATTGAAAGATGGAGAAGTTAATTTTGGCACTAGTTATGGCAGCAAGAAAACTGAGGCCGCATTTCAACTCTTTTCGAGTTGTAGTGATGACAGAGTTCCCACCCCGGTCAATCCCTCATGGCCTCGATAGCTCCACGATAATGAATAAATAGGTCATAGAAGTGGGAAAAATAGACTGGTCTACAAACCCAAACCGCCATCAAAAGTCACCCATTGGAGGATTTCATAGCGGCATACGCTCCGAAGCCAGTAAAAAATGATATCCTCATACTGCAAGTATTGAGGAGAAATGGCGCATGTACGTTGACGGTTCAGCCAACCCAAATAAAGCAGATGCAGGTCTAGTACTGTTCACCCCGGATGGCTTTGTAACGGGGTAGGCATTGAAGCTGGGTTTCAGGGTTAGCAACAATGAGGCCGAGTACGAGCCCTATTAGCGGGGTTAAGAGTTGCCACCGAACTCCAGGTAAAAAAGTTATTTATTTACTGCAACTCTCTTTTGGTAGTGAATCAGGTCACAAGCGAATACATCCACCAACTGCCGAGGAGTGAAAACAACCATGCTGATGCGTTGGAAAATATGAGGTCATTAGTCAACCATCAACTTCAGCGTAGCATCCCTTTCGAATATCTAAAAATGCCTAGCATTACAAAGCAGACCCAGGAACAAATAAATGCAGTTGACGAGCGTGAAAGTTAGATGGATGAAATATTGGCCTACATCAGACACAGTGCTCTCCTAGAGGATCGCAGGTTGGCAAGAAAGATCATCTAGAAAGCATCTTGGTATGTTATTTTCCATGATAAGTTATATCGCCACTCTTACTAGAGCTTGCACCTACTTTGCGTCACTCTAGAGCGAGGACTAAGCATCCTGATGGATACCCATTCTGAAGTATGTGGTAATCATGTGGTAATCACTTTGCAGGGCGAACGATGACACAAAAGGCCCTCACCGCAGGATACTACTGGCCTTCAATTTAGGGACTTCAGGGAACATACCTTTACATACCCAAAATGCAAGAGGTTTGCCCCTATAATTTACTAGCCAGCAGAAAAGATGAACTCAATGCATAGTGCCTAGCCCTTCATGCAGTAGGGGTTGGATCTAAGTGGGTCTTTTAAAAAAGCCAAAGGCTAGGAATATCTGGTTATTACGACGGACTACTTAACCAGATGGATTGAGGCCGAGTCACTCTCCCGGATCACCGGGGCGGTTATACGAACCTTTGTATGGAAGAACATCATATGCAGATTTGGTATCCCTTATACCATCATCTCTGACAACGGTTTCCAGCTCACTAGCTCAGGAACATTATCTTATCTTATCCTATCATATCCTATCTTATATTATCTTATCCTGTCTTATCCAACATTATCTTATCTTATCTTTAGCTGCAAGGAGGAATCTTAATCACATTCCAATACTCTCGACCTGATTTTTAGAGTCCTAAAATAACTCAAAATGCCAAAACCCTTTCCTCCTTGGATTTAGCCTTTCCCACCTATATATATGATATTCCTACAGCGATTTAGGGCGTGTCGCACCTACCATTCATCCATTGAAGTTGCTGGAGTTTTTCAAAGTTCTTTCTCTATTTGTTTTAAGTTTCAATGTTTATTTTAGATTGCTTTTTAGTTATGATGAACATGTGTAGCTAAGTTTCTTTTTAGCTAGAGGTGAATTCGAAGCCATGATCATATGTTTTATATAAATTGATTACATCCAGTTATTGTTTCATAAAACATGGCAGTAGTAAAAGTCGCTAGTCATGATTGAGTTAAGTAAATTCTTGGCAGCAGTATCATGCTTTTCATAGTTACGAATGCTTTGTCAATGCTTATGATTTTCACAGAACTTAATGATTTTTGAGATGTATCTCTATCATGCTTTTCATAGTTAGGGAACTTGAGAAGATAAATTTGGTTGCGTCGCTGAGTCCAATTCAATGAACTTAGGAAAATATGCAGTTTAATTAGTGTTGTTCACAATTAATTTGGGGCATTGTCATTCGTGGTTTATAGAAAGAATAACTAGAAATCGATTTGTATGTATACGACTCATGTGTGGAGAAGAATCCTTTAACTATCCTTTCATCCATATTTCATTCACTACTTAATTTACTTGCTGCCATTTACTTTTTTTTCATCAAATTCGTCCAAAAGCCCCCCAATCTTGTTTTGTTGTTAGTTTAACTTAGTTTTCAATTTTATAAGTTTAATTTGTGTTGATTAGGATCCCTTCTAATCCCCGGAATAGAACGATCCCTACTTACTCGTACTATAATTGCATAATTTATAGTGTTTAATTTGTGTGTTAGTTTCTACCACATCACTCGATACCCCCAAGGTAATGGGTAGGCAGAGGCTTCCAACAAGACCATTCTAAATTGCCTGAAGAAAAGGCTCAAGGTAAGAAAGAGTGCATGGGTAGACGAAATACCTGGAGTCCTTTGGGCATATAAGACTACGGCATGAAAAGCGATTGGCGAAACACCATTCTCACTCGTTTTCAGAGTCGAGGCTATAATCCCCATCCAACGAGAAATGCCAACTCTCAACATAGTGGAACGAACGGAGATGGAAAACTCATAAATCATAAAAAAAATAAAAATAAAAAAATAAAAAATAAAATAAAAAAAAGGACTTTATTGAGGAGCAGAGAGAGATGGCACAAATCCACCTAACATCATACCAATAGTAGGTACGATCGTATTATAACAAAGGAGGCAAGCTCCGGAGATTCCAAGTCGGAGACCTGGTCCGGAGAGAAGTATTTCAGAACACATAAGTCCCGGGTGAAGGAAAACTGGGCACGAATTGGGAATGCCCCTACCAGATTGTCGGAGTGGGAGGCAAAAGGACTTACAACCTTACTACCCTAGACAGATTACCCATACAGAAACACTGAAATATATTCAAGCTGAAGTGCTACTACTAAAAAGACCCCTCTTTTGTATTTAACTTGCATAGCCATGGTGTGCACTCCGGCCAGCTTGTAATAACAGCGCGCACTCTGTGCCAACCCGAGAGCTTTTGTAATCACTACTTAACTACAACAAGTCTGCAAGACGATACACACCGTGACCTTGATTTAAACTTGTCTAATATATATGTCAAGTTTTTATCAAAAGAATGTGTTCAGTTCACATAGTCCCATAGGGCAAGCGGACTGGATCCCTACCAAGGTTTAAAACTCCCTAAGGTGAACAAACACCAAAAAGAAGGATTCGTTCACAACCTTGGTGGATGCATTCCTTAGAGGGCTTCTGACAAACACGATTATATATTAAGGGAACTTCTCGAACACTTGGCACCATGCAAAAATTTCCCATGGCACTTGCCTGCTTGAGTAGGCAAGGTTTGAAGGGTGCAGGCAGTGTCAAATCCCCACTACCTTAAAAGTTAGAAAACTTTAAGGTAGAATGATGTTGCCCGGAATCAAACACCTAATGGGTCCTTTCGACTCTAAAGCCTGTCTTAAGAACGACGTGTCCACTCTCGACTATCATGCAAACTAGACAAATATTATGAAATAAGGTAAAAGGTCGTAAGTCAAATCACTCAAAGTGTGCGAATCATTACACCACCTAAAGAGGTGTGATCAGAATCACTCTACAAAATGAGCAAAAACATAAGTTCGACTCAATCTAACATACCAACTCAAGGTCAACATGTTAAATATGTTTAAAACAAGTCTGAACTATCATACACTTATTTGGAGTTAATAGGATACCGTCCACTCTGAATAAAGAGGGCAGCATGATGGGGTTGAAACTTCACAAAGCAAAGGAAAATAAAAAGGCAGAGCAAGCAAAACATATATGAAAGGAAAACCACGATTATTTCAATGGAATGTCAACTTCGTACTTCAATAAAACAAGGCAATGGGGAAACCGTGAGCAAAAGCCGCGCCCCAAGTTACAAAAAGAAAGATGTCCAAACATGATAATGAACATAAAAGAAAGCATAGGAATAATAAAAGACTGGATAACATGGCATAGTGCCTCCGCATTCGCTGAGTGAATGGACGTTGCTGAGTCATGGGAATGGGAGCCCTGGGTGCCTGCGGGAGAGAAACCATAAACCTCCTCGTATTGGCTCAATCTTTCATTTAGATCATGGATTATGTCGTGAGCTTCCTCCTTGTAGGCATTCTTTGTGTCAATCACTTGTTGGCGCAAGAACTCCTCCATCCTTCCGAACTTAGCAGTCTTAACTCCCAACTTTTCCTCCAACTTCATGATTCGAGCACCCACAGCCTCTCCCTGGCTCACCATAGCTGCTCTCACAAAATCCAGGTTTGCTTGCACTTTGTTGGTGGTAGCCTTGACCTTCTATCTCTAAAGTCGCAACTAATACAGAAAACCTTCGAACGCGTCCTTAACTTGCTGAATCTGAGTCTGCTCCTTCAGGATGACAGCTTCTAGCATATCAGAATGAGTTTTCCCATCTTCGAGCATCTTGATTGCATGCTCAAACCCACCCTGTAGATTTACAAGCTCCGCCTCTACCTGTTTGGTCTTACCAGGTAGTTTCGTTGTTCAGCTTTAGTGAACAAAAAAGCCTAGGATGGAAGGATAACGAAAATATAAATAAGTTAAAAAAAAAACAAAGAGAAGAAAAAATCACTCATCAGAAAGCACAGACTTACCAAATAACGGGCATGAAAACCCAAGTACGATAAATCCTCGATCTTCCTCACTATTGACAAATCATGCTGGGTATAGGCAGCCCTAACTGTCAAACCTTCTACATGCATTAAACACCAATCATTAAGAAGTAGGTTTGCATTGTTTTCATGGTCTTGCATTAAGTTTCAAATCCTTATATAGACCTGTTTTTAGGATCCACATCATTTTCCTTCTTCAAATGTTTGATTGGAGAAATTGATTGGTCATTGAATCCATATTTTACATAACCATCATTGTCATATCATTTGCATTGGTTTTGTTGGTTCTCGGTGCCACAAGGTGATGAGCTCATAAGGAGCTGCCGCTTCGTGAAGACCGTAGGAGTTCATCTCGTGTAAGGCAAGGTTGAACAAAGGTAAAGCTGCTCCATAGATAGGGTTCTAGGAATTGAGCTTTGTGTGGATTTTTGTATGAACCTTTATTTACACTAGTGAATTGGACTCAATGGTGAGTCCCAGGTTTTTTAACCCAGAGGTGGTTTTTTCCGGCCAAAAATTCCTTGTGTTGATTATTGTCATTCTTGTTCACATATCTTGTTAATTTGCATGTTACACAATGACTCTAGGGTTTGTAAATAGATACGTGTTGTCGACTAAGTTTAATAAAGTTTAAAAATACACTGAACTAAACCTTTGTTAACTAAAGTTAAACTAGTAAACCAGGTATAGTTGTTTATTCTTAGTTTTGGTAAACTAACAAATCTGATCTTAGTTGACCTGTGACGCAGACTAGTCAGTCAAGCATATATCGAATTTTAAGTTGCAGGATATTCTGCCTGGTACCAATTTCAATTAGTATCATAACTTTACTCTAGTTATACATAGAGTTATCTCTGGGAGTGACTGGTATTGGGTGGAATCTCTCCATTGATCGTGAACGTTTTGCTGCCTCTTGCAATTCTTCTTCATACTTTGATGGAACTAATTATGCTGCATGGAATGAAAGTTTCAAATCTTTTTGGAAGCTCAAGACTTAGTTGACGTTGACTATCTTACCCTAGAATAGAGGGCACCATCATGAAATGTTAATGGTAATTTGTGGTTAAGCCCAAGTGTGAATTGACTCAAGGAGAAAATTCTTCTGCCATGGCAAATAGGAAAGCAAGAAGTGCCATAGTTTCTGCCATTTCGTCTAATCAGTTTGCTCATATTTGTTATTGTACAACTGACAAACAAGCTTGGGACAAACTCAGAATACTTCATGAAGGTGACAAACAAGTGAGAGATCTAAAGCTCCAGATGACTCTTTTAAAATTTGAGGATTTGAGAATGCTTGAGTCTGAGACTTTCTTGGTCTTCTATGAGAAAGTTGAAATGTTAACAAATGAAGCCTTGGGGGTTAAGGAAGCCTATTGATGAAACAACAGTTGTTCAAAATATCTTGAGATGCTTGCCTAAGAGATTTCGTGCAAAGAAGCTGCCATTTAAGAGTTTCAGGACTTAAATGAGATCAAGCTTGGAAAATTGGTTGGGAAACTCATCACATACGAGATGAAGCTTGACATGGATGAAATTTGAGGATTTGAGAATGCTCGAGTCTGAGACTTTCTTGGTCTTCTATGAGAAAGTTGAAATGTTAACAAATGAAGCCTGGGGGGTTAAGGAAGCCTATTGATGAAACAACAGTTGTTCAAAATATCTTGAGATGCTTGCCTAAGAGATTTCGTGCAAAGAAGCTGTCATTTAAGAGTTTCAGGACTTAAATGAGATCAAGCTTGGAAAATTGGTTGGGAAACTCATCACCTACGAGATGAAGCTTGACATGGATGAAAGTGACTGCAAGAAGAGAAAAGAAGTGGCCATTCATGCTGTTGAGAACTGTGAGGTTGTTGGTGATGTGTGTGATAGTGATGATCAAGAGTCTATCTTGTCTGACAAGTCATCAGATGATGAAGAAAATACTATTGCTTTGTTGCTCCAATACAGGAAATGTCTCCAAGTGATGATGATATTGTACTAAAGTGAGGAGATAACCTATGATGAATTATGCATTAAGTATGATACTCTCTTTGATAAGACCTGCACTACAAAAGTGGAGAAGATAGAGCTCACTAAGAAGATTACTGAGTTGCAAAAGGAAAACAAATATCTTTGTCTAGTCAGATTTGAACTGGATGAATAGATTGGTTTTCTTGAGACTCGTGTCGAGGATCTAAATGGAAAGGAGTCTAATCTTAATGACAAAGATGAGAAAGATGATGTTATTGCTAGTCTTGAAGCTAAGGTTCAAAGCTTGATGGTATCTCACGAAAACTTGATGAATCAAATTCATATGTTAAAGGCAAATAATGTGTTGTATGAGGCCAAGCAGAAACAACTAATTGAATTGAATGAGGCAAATGATAAGTTTATACGTCTTACCATTGAGCTGAAAAAATTGACAAGATGTTGAGTGTTGGGAAACCATATGGTGACAAATGTGGTCTTGGATATGTAAAAGGTCCTTCAAGCTCAATAATCACAAAATCGAAATTTGTGAAAGAATCTATTCCTATAATATCTAAAGTCAATTCAAGTTTAAAAACTAGATTTATTCCCACATGTCATCATTGTGGTAAATTGGGCCACATTCGACCGAAGGGCAAGATACTCTACTCTGTGAAGAATGAAACATTGAAGTCAACAAAATTGCACAACTTGTGAAGTCATCCAGTTTGGGAAGTGTGAAGCCTCGGTCCAAATGGACTCAGAAAGTCTCCAATAGATGTTTGGTTGTTCTCAATGCACTCTCTGCCACCAAGTCAAATGTGGTTTACCTTAATAGTTGGTG
Source organism: Cotoneaster glaucophyllus (assembly GCA_036320875.1). Taxonomy (NCBI): domain Eukaryota; kingdom Viridiplantae; phylum Streptophyta; class Magnoliopsida; order Rosales; family Rosaceae; genus Cotoneaster; species Cotoneaster glaucophyllus. The sequence continues at coordinate 16,532,701 of CM070058.1, read as the reverse complement.
TTCTCGTCACATGTCTAAGGACAAGGATGATTTCCTATCTCTTTAACCTTTCAATGGTGGTGGTGTTATTTTTGGCAAGGGAGATAAGTCCCAAATCTCTGCAAAGGGGTTGTAAATATACTTGGTCTACCTCAACTTAAGAACGTTAGTTATGTGGAAGGTTTGAAGTCAAGTCTCATTAGCATTAGCCAACTATGTGATGAAGCGGTAGATGAAGTTTGCTTTTCCAAGAAAGGATGTCGAATTGTGGATGAACATGGAAAGAATATTATGGTTCTTCCAAGATCTGGTGACAATTGTTACATTCTTGATGCGTCAAAGGTTGGAGATTCCTCAAAGTGCAACAAAACAATTGATGATGCTAGTGTGTTGTGGCATAGAAGACTTGGCAATGTAAACTTCAAAGATTTTCATAAGCTATCTATTCGTGAAGCTCTACAGGGTTTACCTCATATTTCAGTTTCTGATTCCTATGTTTGTGGACCTTGTCAATTAGGAAAGTAGACCAAAGTAGCTTACAAAAGGTTGAACGATATTGCAAACTCCAAGACTCTACAATTGGTGCATATAGACCTCGTTGGCCCAATCCAGACACTGTCTATTGGAGGGAAAAAAGTATATTCTTGTAATCGTGGATGACTTCTCTAAGTATACTTAGATGTGTTTCTTGAGGGAAAAATCAGATACTTTTCAACAGTTCATCACCGTGTATAAAGTAATGATGAATAAATCTACGTCTAGTCATCCCTCTCTTGTCAGAATTAGAACTGATCATGGTACTGAATTTAAGAATGCTCAATTTGATGAATTTTGTTCTACTCATGGCGTCAAACATGAATTTTCTGCTCCTGTCACTCCTCAACAAAATGGGGTTGTTGAAAGGAAAAATCGTGTTCTAATTGAGATGACTAGGGTGATGTTGAAAAGCAAGAATCTAGCAAAGCACTTTTGGGCCAAAGCTATGAGCACTGCATTCTACATCTCAAATCGTGTGTTTCTTAGGCCAAGAACTGATGTGACTCCTTATGAACTCTGGAGAGGTAAAAAGGCAATAGTGAAGTACTTTAGAGTTTTTAGTATTGTTTGCTATATTCTGAGAGATCGGGAACACCTAGCCAAGTTTAACACAAAGAGTGATGAAGGAATCTTTCTAGGATACTCCAACACAAGTAAAGCCTATAAAGTTTACAATCTTCGAAAAAATACCATCATGGAATCCATAAATGTCAAAGTTGATGACTCCATCATTCTTCCTGCTTTTGATGCTGACAATGTTCATTTGTTCTCTCATCCCTTAAAGGATAAAGTTGATGTTTCTGTTGAGTCAGATGAGTTATCAGACAGTGACACAGAGAGTGTACTTAGTTCTGAGCAAGATTCCCACACCATGTTCAAGGACAAGTCAAAGTGGGCCAGAAGTCATCAGGATGATGAAATAGTGGGTCCTATTGATAAAGGTGTTAGAACTCGAAGGCAAATTGCTGATGAAGTTGCCAATGTGTGCTATGTGTCCTAAATTGAGCCCATAATATTAAAATGCCTTAATTGATGAGGAATGGATTTTAGCCATGTAGAAAGAGCTGAATCAGTTTGAAAGGAATGAAGTTTGGTCCCTTGTTGATCGTCCATCGGATACAAATGTTATCAGCACCAAATGGATTTACAAGAACAAGTATGATAAGTCAAGAAATGTTATCAGAAATAAGGCCAGACTTGTTGCTCAAGGATCCTCTCAAATTGAATGTATTGATTCTGATGAAACCTTCGCTCATGTTCCTCGTCTTGAATCTGTCAGACTTCTTTGTGCTATTGCATGCCATTTAAATTTCAAGCTATTTCAAATGGATGTCAAAATCGCATTCCTTAATAGATATCTTAATGAAGAGGTCTATGTGGAACAACCAAAGGGTTTTGAAGATTCTCACAGGCCAGATGGGGTGTACAAACTGAGGAAGGCCTTTTATGGTCTTAAACAAGCCCCACGTGCATGGTATGACAAATTATCTTCTCATCTTCTTGCTCATGGTTACACACGTGGCTAAGTTGACAATTCACTTTTTGTGAAGAATGTGAAATCTCATGTTGTGATTGCTCAAGTATATGTGGATGATATTGTTGTAGGATCCACCTCTGATTCTCTTGTGAAGTAGTTCATTGATATGATGACCATTTAGTTTGAAATGAGCCTCGTTAGTGAACTAAACTACTTTCCTGGATTTCACATCAAACAATAAAAGGATGGCATTTTCATCTCTTAAGCCAAGTATGCCAAGAATCTAGTGAAGAAATTTGGTCTTGAAGGGTCAAAGGCTGCAAGATTATCAATGAGTACGTGTGCCAAAATTCAAAAAGACTCGAGTGGCAAGGATGCTGACCAAACTTTGTATCGAAGCATGATTGGGAGCCTACTCTATTTGACTGCAAGTAGACCGGATATTGCCTTCGCAGTTGGAGTGTGTGCTCGGTTTCAAAGTTGTCCTAAGGAGTCTTACCTACTAGCAGTCAAGAGGATTATTAAATATGGGGATGGAATTACTGATTTTGGGCTACAATATACACATGACACCAACACCAACTTGGTTGGATATAGTGATGCCGATTGGGTTGGATGCATTGATGATCGAAAGAGTACCTCTAGGTGAGCTTTCTATGTTGGGAACAATTTGGTTGCTTAGCATAGCAAGAAGCAAAATTGTGTCTCTTTGTCAATTACCGAGGCAGAATATGTGGTTGCTGGGAGTTGTTGCACTCAATTAATGTGTATGAAGCAAATGTTCAGTGATTACGATATCTCTCAATCCACCTTTCTTGTAATAACATGAGTGTTATTGGTATCTCTAAGAATCCTGTTTAGCATTCTAGAACAAAATATATAAATATAAGGCATCATTTCATTAGAGATCTTGTGGAAGGTAAAATCCCTACCTTAACCTTTGGGCCAACTAGCTGACATCTTCACTAAAGCCCTAGATAATCAAAGGTATGAAGATCTTCGACGGTCTATTGGTCTTTATGACATGAATTGAATAGGTTGTATAGCCTTGCTCCCAAGAGTTGAATATTTTGTCTAGTCTCTGGGCACGTTTTTGTGTAGACAATTATCTCATCAGATAATTTCATTTCTACTCTCTGTATACATCTCTTAACTATCATACATTATTAGTAATATGTAGATTAACCTTGGATAATTATTCATTGTGATGTCAAAGGTTCTCCCTATTCTCTCATATGGCATCTGCAAAATCATTTTTCTACTCTTCCAAATCTTGAAGTGATTTTGAATTTAATGTTACTTTGATCCTAATTGAGTGGTAGTGACTTTACTTACTCTATAATCTAAACCAAGTGTCAATTCTCAGCTTTTTTTTTTTGTCCACTCCCCAAATTAAAACAAATTCAATTGGGAGACTGTTGTAAGCAAAGGGGTGTCTTCAAAAGAAATAGTATATCATCAAAAATGGGAAAATCCCTTTAATTTGGCCTTCCATGCAATGTCATATTTCAAAAAAGTCTAAAAAATCAAATAGTGATTCATTAAAATTTCACCCTCATTCCAATGACTTTGGCATTTCTCAAATTGGTGCCTCACTCAAAGTTCTTCACCAAGTTAACTTCTCTTCCAAAGCTTGTGCCTTGTCTTTTGCAAGTCTTGTCCTATGTTCTTATGTAGGAAGTGTTCTCTCTTAAAGTCAATGGATTATTACAAGTCTTGTTAACCTTGAAAATGCTTTTAAGATTAAGTGCTTGGTTCTATGATTTCAAGATGGCTATCACCAATCCTCTTTCCTTACCTTGACACATCACAGTTGCATCATGAGCAAGTGTTCATATGTGTATTACTATCTTTGTATGCCTTTGAAGAGTTGTCTTTTGAGAACAGCATTGCATATTGTTTTGTCAAACACTAATCTTATCAATATCTCTTGGAAGCATTGATATTCAAACTGTTTTGTCATTGTTCTCTTCGTGGCTTATAGTTAAGCTCTCTTTTATTGGTTCAAAGATTTCAACTATCAATTTGATCTCTATCATTTTAACATGTTTTCTTCTTTTGTTTGGGGACCATTTTGTCTTGTTTTTTGGTTCAAATCTACTTTCTTATGGGCATCACTCTTTTCTGCTGAGTCACTATTCCTTGTCAAAAAAAGTGCAAACATTTTAGGGTTTGTTTGTTGTGCTTGTTTCAAGTCATGTCTATGATTATGGGGGAGTTTGATTTTATCAAGAGCGTTACTTCTGGGGGAGCTCTTTTATATTGGATGAATCCTTTTTGGGGGAGTTGGTTCTTTTTCATACGCTTACTTGTTGCTTGTCCAATTACGACTTCATTTTTCTTGGGCATACTTATATGATTTAATGCTAATTTTGATCCGCTGTGCTTATGCTGCTCCTGACCTATGTTGTTTGTTGCCTATTTGGACATTGCGTATGTTATTCTGCCTTGTCTTTGTCTTACCATGACAAAATATGGAGTAAATTTTAGTGGGACAAAATAGGAGTAAATTTTAGTGTTTCTTACATTTGCAAGCCTTTTACCTATGATAAATTTCACTTCTTCTTGTCAAGAGTTGTTCTTTTGCAGGAGTTGTTACTTGATCTTGTTCGGTTGGTTGATGTTCTCTTGAGTGTGGGTGTTGAGTGAAATTAGTTATAGGCTTGGAGTATATTGTCAAGGAAAGTCAAAGGGGGAGATTGTGAAGTCAACACTTTTAGGTTTGGCTTTTCTTGTCAAATATTGTAATTTAACCTCACACATGCTTAATATAGTTTTAGGCTATACTCTGTTTATGGGTTGTTGTTGCTAGATTAAATGTTTAAGATTTGTCACTTTCATCATGCATGTGCATTTTATATCTATATTCGTGTTGCATTCTATCTAGTTTGATTGTCTATTCAGTTTTGCGCACTGACTTCCAGCTGTCTAGGCACACAAATTAAGACATCGCATATGGCCTGACTGACACCTTTCTACTGGTGGTTAGTTTCTGGCCATTGATCTGCCTAGATCTCTTTTATAGCCGACAAGTGTCCTAGGCACAAGTTGACTAATGGAAGTCAGATTTCCTTGGGTATATTTGTTCCTTAGAATTTATGTTTTTGTTGTTATGGGTTTAAAATTTATTTTAAAGTGAGGGAGTTATTTTGAAAGCTTTCAACTTGACTCTTCTCCATTATGAAACCTTAACTGCCAAACCTTATTTATGCATTAAACACCAATCATTAGGAAGTATGTTTGCGTTGTTTTCATGGCCTTGCATTAAGTTTCAAATCCTTATATAGACCTATTTTTAGGATTCACATCATTTTCTCCTTCAAATGTTTGACTGGAGAAACTGACTGGTCATTGAATCCATATTTTACATAACCATCATTGTCATATCATTAGCATTGATTATGTTGGTTCTCGGTGCCACAAGGTGATGAGCTCAGGAGGAGCTGCCACTTCGTGAAGACCATAGGAGTTTATCTCGTGTAAGGCAAGGTTGGACAAAGGTAAAGCTGCTCCATAGATAAGGCTCTAGGAATTGAGCTTTGTGTGGATTTTTGCATGAACTTTTGCCTACACTAGTGGATTGGACTCAATGGTAAGTTTTAACCCAGAGGTGAGTTTTTCCGGCCAAAAACTCCTTGTGTTGATTATTGTCAATCTTGCTCACATAACTTGTTAATTTGTATGTTACACATTGACTCTAGGGTTTGCAAATAGATATGTGTTGTCAACTAAGTTTCATAAAGTTTAAAAATACAGTGAACTAAACCCTTGTTAACTAGAGTTAAGTTAGTAAACCAGGTATAGTTGTTTATCCTCGGTTTTGGTAAACTAACAAATCTGATCTTAGTTCACCGGTGACGCTGACTAGTCAGTTAAGCATATATCGAATTTTAAATTGCAGGATATTCCGGCTGGTACCAATTTCAATATACATCTTCAAGGCTTCCACAGGCCATGAGTGACACCTAGCAGCATGTCATGGCTACCTAAGCTAATCGGAAGAGGTTGGAGAACCTATTCAGTTTGGGATTACAAATGCAATACTGTCTTTTTCTAATTACTATTAATCACATTGTTTAGTTTGATAGTTTATTCATGTCTGCTATTCAACAAGATTCTCTTAATTATATGATTACCTTGAATATGATTTGGAACGACTTCTTAAATCCTATTCATACTCTGGTTAGAGATCTCTTGTTGCACATTCACATGTCCCTATGACTAAGTAGCTTAACCTCAACTATGTCGTGGTGATAAGAGCATATTTATGCGACTTTGTTAGCCTATTTCTTTGCATTTACTTAGTTAGTTTCTGTTTATTGAAGTAATTTAAGCTATTTTCATGTGTTTGTAGGTCCAATTGGCAAAGGTGACAAAAAAGGGCAAAATGGAGCAATTTGGAGCAGTTTTGGACTTAGATTGGATAGCATGCATGGAGAGCAAGTTGGATGGATGTTTTTGGTGTTGAAATGATTCTAGAAATGTGCAAAAATCTGGAGCAATTGAAGATTAAGGCTTGGAAGACAAGGAATCAGAAATTAAAGGGAAACCTTATCCAATTTTATCTTATCCAACCTTATCTTAACTAACCTTATCTAATCCTATCATATCCTTATCTTACCTTATCTCCAGCTGCAAAGGGGATTCCTTATCACATTAAACTACTTCCTATCTGATTTAAGGAGTCCTAAAACAATGCAAACAACCTAATCCTTTTCCTCCACAAATTGGGTCGTGCCCTCTGCCTATATATATGAACCCTTGCCGCAACTTTCAGAATTCAAAGAGAGTTTTTTAGATTTGTGCCGCAGGTTTCTGAAGGGAGAATAAGTGCTTTTGTGCCGTGCTTGCAAGGAAGGAGAGAAAGATTTGTGTCGTGACCCTGCATCCAAGGATTGTGCCGAATCTGCCATTGGAGTGCTGGGGGAATTTCAGAGTTCTTTCTATCCTTATTTTAGTTTCGATGTTTATTTTAGATTGGTTTTCAATTATTATGAACATGTGTAACTAAATTTCTTTTTAGCTAGAGGTGAATTCGAAGCCATGATCATATGTTTCATATGAATTGATTACATCCAGTTATTGTTTCATAAACCATGAATGTGATTTACTTATCTGCTTTATTAAGAACTTATTCTTGTGTGTTGATTAAGGGTGTACACTTAGTTTGCATGCAGGGATTTGATGCTAGAATATAAGGGAATTTCACCTAATCGTTATGAACTTATATTTACAAGAAGTAAAAGTCACTAGTCATGATTGTGTTAAGTAAATTCCTGGTAGGAGTATCATGCAGTTCATAGTTACAAATGTCTTGTCAATGCTTATGATTTTCACAGAACTTAATGACCTTTGAGATGTATCTCTATCATGCTTTTCATAGTTAGGGAACTTGAGAAGAATAATTTGGTTGCGTTGCTGAGTCCAATTCAATGAACTTAGGAAAATCTGAGAGTTAATTTGTGCAGTTCATGATTATTTTGGAGCATTGTCATTCATGGTTTATAGGAAGAATAACTGGAAATCGATTTGTATGCATAAGTTTCATGTGTGGAGAAGAATCCTCTAGCTAGCCCTTCACCCAATTTTCGTACCAACTTAATTAGTTTGCTACTCTTTGCTTTTGTTTTGTCAAAATTCGTCCAAAAAACCCCCCCCTTAGTTCTTATTTGTGTTAGTTTAGTCTAGTTTACAGTTTTTAAGTCCAGTTTGTGTTGATTAGCATCCATTCTAATCCCCCGCCTAGAACGATCCCTACTTGCTCATACTACAATTGTCTAAAAATGGTTTAATTTGTGTGTTAATTTCTACCACATCACGTGGACATCCTCAAATGAAATGCTTTTAACATAGTCAAAGGCTAAGAACCAAACCACAATACAACTATGATCTCTCATGTCAAATGTCTACTTTGCATTATCTCAACTATGAGTCCTCATGTGAAATGAGTGTGAGAACTCTTGTTCATAGCGTTTAGTGAACTCACTCTCTAGTGAGCACTTACATACTTGTCTTGGTGTCATTCACAGCAATGACTTGAGACAGGTCACTTTCCTGGAAAGAAGACATAGCATGTACTGATCTAAGGATCGTCAATGTCGAATTGGCAATCCAATGACCATGAATGTTTAGGATATATGTACGAAATAGAATGGTCTCATGAATCTAACTTCTTAGGAACACATTCTCCTAATTATATATTTCATGTACTTATCGTTTAAGCATATAACATTTAATGAAAAGGCTTTATACAATAATTTTTGCCTTTATATTAAACTAGTTTATTTTAACATGTAAAATGTCTGCAAGTGGCCATTTACAACTGTAGTGGAAATGTGTTGAGCTCTTGCATGACAACATGAGTTCAATCTCGTCGGTGGCTAATCTAACACTTAATCTAATAAAATCTATCGTTTGATTAAAAAAAAATTGTAAAATGTCCGTAAAATATCATTTATGATTGGCTTTAGGGTATATATCCAACAACATTAGCAATTTAAAAAAAAAAATTGAAGTACTTATTTTATACAAAAGACAAATTTCAAAAATAAGTATTAGTATTCAGAAATAAAATAATAGTAAAAATAAATATTCAATGACTAAACTAGCAATTCTCTAATACAGAAATAAAATAATAGCAAAAATAAATATTCTTCTATCAAAAATATAAAAATAAAAAATAAAAATTTCTGCAGCCACAACGCACGGACCCCCTGCGCACCAGCAGCAAACCGTTCCCAGCCATCAACCACACCAGCCGCCGCCTCGTACACCGCACAAGCTACCACCTTTCTCACCCACTACACCGGTCGCTCCTCGTCGTCGATACTGAAGAGCCACCGATTCTCAGGTATCTGAGATAACTATTTTCTATTTTCTCACCCACTATATGATCCTTTTTATCGGATTTGATTGTGTTCAGTATTTTCCGCATGAGTTTTGTCCAGCAATTATGTTTTTGTTCATCTTAATTGGACGTTGGTTTCGATTTTTTGAGAATTTGAATGGTAAAACCTGGCAGCTCAATGGGAATGCCGAGCAAAATAAAGTTGGAAGAACCCGAATCTTCGTCTTCTTCCGAAGGTGTAAGTGATCGAAAGAAACTTAGTTTGTTATTGTTGTTAGTTTAGTTTGAAGAACAATCGATTTTTTCAATTCAATTTGCGTATTTTTAATTTGTTATAGGTGGAGGAAATAGAGGAGGCGCTTGCAGATGTGACATTTGGGGAACTGCTGAAGGCGCGCTCGAACGGGTCACATTTAGTGCATCTTAAGCCTAAAGAAGAGAAGAAGGGTGGTCGGGCAAACAAGAACCGGTAATCTGAGCATACATTGGATTATTTTGTTAGGTTCATATGTTTAAAGAGACTCTATGAAAAGATTTGGACTACTTGGATCTAACAAAACCGAGTGCAATGACGTTCTAGGATTCATTAGCCGACCTCACTTAGTAGGATAAGGCTTTGTTGTTGTTTGTTGTTGTTGTTCATATGTTTTGTAGTTGATCAGATGAATATGTTTGTGTGTTTGTGAAGGCCGATGGAGGTTACTTGCACGAAGCCTGTCCCTAGATTTCGAGAGGTCATTCAAGGTTCGAAAAAGGTGAGATTTTTGTATGGCGTTTGTTATGATTTGTACTATGAAGTTCGTTCTTCTGTTTATAAATGGGTTGCAGAAGCTTTCATTAGAAAACAATGGTAATTACAAATATTTTACCATGAGAATAGTTAACTTTAACTATAGTAAGTCTGTTGCTATGTTTTTGCCCTGAACTATTTGTAATCAAAATCTGGTATGACTTTAAGCACGACGTGTTGGAATTAGGTGGTTTAGTATGTCATGTGGTTTTTCTTTTTAGGATTCACTTATCCTGCAAGATTTGATTTGTCAAAGTTATGATAAAGCTAGAAAATGGACGATCAAAGTTGTGAATCACATCTGTAGTAAGCAATCAATATACCTCAGTTGAAATTATTTCTTGCTATGTTCAGGTGGTACGCGACCCACGTTTTGAATCTTTATGTGGAGAACTTGATGTTGATCGGTATGTTCTCGCTCTCTCTCTCTCTCTGAAAACCTTCACTGGAGTTTTTACGTTTATTGGTTTTATCTTGAAGCAGGTGAATAACATGTAATCCACAGATGGTAAATGTGTGACGGAAAATGACTTTTTTTGAAATTTTAAATTGAAAGGGGTTGTATTTTTTTTCTTTTTTGGTTGTGTGGGGGGGGTTGGTGGGTGGAGTGGTCGGATGGCAGAAGGTTTTTGACATCACTTTGGGTTTTGTTTAATGTCCAAGTTTTTGAAAACTCCTTTTTTTGTTGCCGTTATTTTGTAGATTGGAAAGATGTTCTGATCTTGATCTTATAGTTGGTTGTATGATAGATAAACTTTCCTATGTTGGCTTTTTCTTGTTTATTTTTTCATGGGTAGTGGACAACGTGTCTCGAACTTGCAACTCTTTTGACTTCAGCAAATTTTGCTTCTTGCAAAATGAAAAAGAAAGAGGGAATAACATGTATTCAACAGGTTATCGCTTTTTATTTGAGGAGGAGCTTCCTGCCGAAAAAGAGGTAAGTTTCTTAAATAAGTCATATAAATCCAGTATCATCTATCCGTACCGTGTCTCTCTCTTAGTTTTGGTTTGAATATGACAGGAACTACAGAAGCAAATCAAGAAATCTAAGGACCCAGAAACCATTGAAGAACTAAAGAAACATATCTCTTTGATTGTAAGTGCTTGCCTTTATATAAATATATTCGACAGATACCCTCATTTGTCCACCATGCTACTATAAATTTGCTTGGATGAAAATTAGAAATACTGGTTCTGTAACTATTCATTTATCTTTGTTTTCGTGTCTTTGCAGGATAAACAGCTAAAACTTGAGTCAGCTAAGCGTACTGAAGCTGCAATACTGACTGAGCACAAGAAAAAAGAGAGAAAAGCAGCAAAGGAAGGGAAGCAACCCTTTTTTCTTAAGAAATGTAATGCCCTTTGTTGCTGCCTCTCCACCTCTGTGCGCATGTTCATCTGTGTCCGGTTCAGAGAGTATATACTTATAGTCAGTACATACGAGATGCAAGGACATGAAAATTTTTTGTTTAAAATTTTCTATCACAATTCTAAGGAGTAGCTATAGTAACCGATATTGGCGGTTCCAGTGCTGGATGTTTCCTTGGTCATGGTTGAGAATCTTGAGATGTTCATTTTGTAATGTTACATGGGTGGCAATTCATAGTAGTGGATTGTTGGTGGTATGGAAACTACATGAAGCTTTCTTACAATAATTGTCCATGAGCGAATTGAATACAACATTGCCTTAAATGTATATGCGAGCTCATTAAGGTAATACTGTATTTTATTTGCTTATGAGCAAGCATCATAAGAAAACTTCAATTATTTACCAGACAACCAAATATCTAGGTTAACAACGCGACCAAATAACATTACAAGATTGAACACTTCCAAGACTCTCAACCACGGCCAGTGCAGTGTTCTGCGTGGCCATCAACCAACAACTTTTATTGCTGCTAACTGGAATTGTGATAAATCGTGTGTTCTATATACTGTTGCTTGGCATAAATTACAATTGACGTTTCTTTCTTTAATTATTGGCAGCTGAGATCCGAAAGAAACGACTTGTGGAGAAGTATAAACAACTCAAGGTAACATATTTTCCTTTTGTCATGATGTTGAACAATACCTTTGGGAGATTAGTACTTAGTCATGATGGCTTTGGCTTTGGCAACTAATGTCATCCATTTGCATGATCAGGCGTCTGGCAAGCTCGAAGCCTTCATTGAAAAAAGGCGCCGGAAGAATGCAACAAAGGACCACAGATACATGCCATACCGCAGGCCTGACGCTACCGAGTAGCAAATTTAAAGGTTTATTTTGGTTTGATAGGAGCAGAGTAAATTTGATTTTATCTTACTAGCTAAAGTGGAAACCAGAGTGAATGGGTAGGACGGACATCGGGTGTTTCCTTGGACGGTTGTAATGTGTGGGAGGATAAAATCCGGTTTCGACTCATGGGCCAATACCAATCATCCAAAGTGTTGTGCAAGGTGAAAAGCCCACATGAAATATACGAACGCAAGGGGACATGCCTAGATAACTACCCCACTACGGAGGAGAAGTGTGGGAGGGCGATAGATCGTGACACTTGTTCCCAAAGCATGCAGTTACATGACGGATGACCACTAAGGAAGTGGGGAAGGAGGGATGGTCGTGGCGCTTGATCCTCAAGCATGCAATCCTATAAATAGGGAGAGGAGCCAAAAGACGAGGGGGAAAAAGAACACCGGAGAGAAACCATAGAATAGAAACCACTTGACTGACTTGAGCGTCAGAGTATTTTCTGCAGGTACCCGCCCGGGCAAAGCTGCGGAGGAAGATTATTTTGGGACGCTTCGAACGAGGATTCGGCGAACGTGAGGATTGCGGTCAACAGTTTCTGTGGAGGTATTTCTTCTTGTGGGAAATCTCGCTCCAACAGTTGGCGCCGTCTGTGGGAACAGAAACAAAATCAAGCTATAAACATGACTGGATCCGCACAAGAAGTTCTGAATCCCTCCGAAGACGCAGGGACTCGATCGATACACTCGAGGTCTCAATCCCAAAATAGTGAACCCAGTCTCGCCATGGAACAATTTAGAAGGCTAACGAGGGAATTGCGTGAAACAAAAAAGATCGCAGATGAGGCATTGAGGAAGGCTGAAGCGAAAAACGCATTAGAGGATGTAACCGGCACGAAGAGACAGCGTGCAGAAGAGGAAGATAAGAAGGACAGCTCTAGTAGCGCACCATCCAGTAACCGTGTTGAAGTGATGAAAAGTCAGGGCGAAGGTGATCACAGGGGAAAGAGATTGAAAAAGGTAAAGGATGTTGACTTGCAAGAACAAATTGAGAAGATTGTGAAGGGATACAAGCCCCAGACCCCGGCGGAACTTGCCTTAGAAGCGGCCAGAGGGATTCGCAAATCGCCGTTCACAGAGGACATCCTGAAAGCTAAAAAACCTGCCAAGTTCACCCAACCAAAGTTTAGGTTGTTTGAAGGCACGACTGATCCCGTCGAGCACATTTACCACTTCCAACAGCAGATGGCGCTTGAAGGGGACGACGAGGCCCTCCTATGCAAGCTGTTCCCCTCAAGTCTCTCGTGATCATCTTTAACTTGGTTCAGACAGCTGAAACCGAGGTCTATCGGAAGTTTCACGGAGCTTTGCGAAGCATTCATATCTCAATATGTCTGCAATTGGAGGCCAAGAAAAGATGTTACGATCTTGTTCAGCACCAAACAAAATGTCGACGAGAGCCTCAAAAGCTACATGACTAGGTTCACGGAAGAGATGTCCACCCTAGAAGAATGTGATTCTCACACTGCGTCTTTGGCATTCCGAGAAGGGGTGTTGCCTGGAACAAAGATGCGTAAGTCATTAATCGAAACACCACCACTGGACATGAGGGAGGTGATGGCCCGAGCTGATGGAATCATTAGACTGGAGGAGGAGGAACTTATCCGGTCAAAGCGAGCCACAGCCACTATTGCTGCATCTCCAGCGGGCACTTCCGTGCCTATTCAAGGTAGGTGAATGGGTATTGAGAAAGGTCATGGAAAACACAAAAGATTTGAATGCAGGGAAGCTTGGACGTATATGGGAAGGACCATATGATGTGACCGAAGCCTTCGGAAAGGGAGCCTATAAACTCAGGCACGTTGAAACAGGTCAGTACGTGACACGCCAATGGAACGCAATTCATTTGAGAAAATACCACATTTAGCTTTTCGTGTTTATGTTTTCCGTATTTAAATTTTTGTTTCCAGCAATGTTGAAGGGTAAATCCCTTCTTGTCTTCCTTGCATGTCAAAGGGTGTATCCCTGGGTGTCTATTGACATCTCCTCATTGTATGATAAATAAAGTTGCACTTCATTCGAATCTTATAGACTAAAGCCTAAAGCTGAAGAGTATAAACCAAAGAGATGAGGATCGAATCGAGATCGAAAACATAAGATCGAGTGGGAAAAGAAAACCCAAGATCGGATGGGCAGAGACCCAATCAAGATCGGAAGTCTAAGATCGTGTGGGAAAAGAAAACCCAAGATCGGATGGGCAGAGACCCAATTAAAATCGGAAGTCTAAGATCGTGTGGGAAAAGAAAACCCAAGATCGAATGGGCAAGGACCCAATCAAGATCGGAAGTCTAAGATCGAGTGGGAACAGAAAACCCAAGATCGAATGGGCAAAGACCCAACCAAGATCAAAAATCCAAGATCGAGTAAAAAATTAATTAAGAGTAAATTCAAGGTTGAACGGTTTTGAGATCGATAACAAAAGGGCGAATTTAATCTGATTTTCCTCATCGAACACGTCGTGTGTTTGTAGAGGAAGATGAGGCATTACGTACGCAAAAGTAAAAGCTTAAGCAGTGGGACATTGTTTCCCTGCCGTAAAGGGAACATCTTTTATTTAAAAGAAGAAAACCTCTTGAATGTTGAATGCATAGTGCGATAAAAGATAAGAATGAAAGAAGAAGTGAACCTACTAGTAGAAGAGGAAAACAAGGACAACATCACTACTAGATATCCTGTTTCACGCTCGCCTAATGGCAGGGAGTAGTCGAAGCACCGGGGGCAGCGTGGGTGGTGACGGGAAGGTGCGCGAGAAAGGCCCACTTCATCTCTTGCATATGGGTTGGGAGAATAAACGATAGAGTCAGAAGCCCGAGTTGCGTAACTCCGTCTCGGAGAGACTATTCTATCAGTAACAGAATTACGAGCTCGGGTGGTATAATTTAGCCTCGGAGAGATCTTCCCGCCGACAACGGGGTCTAAAGCCCGTTCACCTGACCTTATTTGAGACCGGTATGTGGATTCACGAAACATGTTAGGGACTTCAAAAGAATGAGAAATCACAGGCTTGGAAGAAACTGAGCAGAGGAAGCGAAGGAAAATGAGGATGAAGGAACTCAAGGTAATGACATATAGATATATACACATGTATGCGTAGAGATATATGCAAATATATGAACAGTACATGCTGAGATTTGCATGTCGGTACACAAAGGTATGCCTATGTTGCGGATAAGAATGTGCCTATATATACCAATGTATCCCAGATATATGTATAGACGTATATGTGTAGTCTGGTCAAAGATGAGATGTCTGCAAGTCTACAAAAAAAAAAAAAAAAAAAAAAAAAAAATATATATATATATATATATATATATATATATATATATATATATATATATATATATATATATATATAGCTAGATAGATAGCCCAGTCAAGGATGTGATGTCTGCATGAATATACATAGATGTATAAGAGAGGGAAAAGCAAGTGTTAACGTGCATGTGATTTCTGCAAAAATGAAATATATATTTATAAAGAGAGAGAGAGAGAGAAAGGCAAGTGTGTCGGTGTGTGTGCGTAAATATATATATATATATATATATATATATATATATGTGTGTGTGTGTGTGTGTGTGTGTGTGTGTAAATCAGGTAAATAAGTACGTAGGCGTGCATACAAGATGGGAAAGAGATCTAAAGAATAAGTACGTATAAGGTGTCAGTCCACTGTGTGTCAGTCCACTTTCGTAATGTCAGTCCTCGTTCGTAAATCCTCGTTCGTAAATCCTCGTTCGTAAATCCTCTTTCGTAAATCCTCGTTCGTAAATCCTCGTTCGTAAATCCTCTTTCGTAAATCCTCGTTCGTAAATTCGTTACCACGTTAGGCCACTTTCGTAGTCCTCGTTCGTAAATCAGTATCAATCCTCGAAATCCTCCTTCGAAACGTTAGCCTTCATTCGTAGATTTTGATGTCTATTGATGCTCGTAAATTACCTTCAGTAAATTTATTCTTAGAAAAGCAACTTCCACAAACTTGACCTTAGTAAAAAGTGCTTCAAGTTTAGCTCTTGGCCTAAAGAGTGTAGTTCAAGGCCCCATGAGATCGAAAAGCTCAGTTTTCCCCTATTTCACATGCGTAAAAAAGGGAAAAAGGGGGCACTGTGGGAGGATAAAATCCGGTTTCGACTCATGGGCCAATACCAATCATCCAAAGTGTTGTGCAAGGTGAAAAGCCCACATGAAATATACGAACGCAAGGGGACATGCCTAGATAACTACCCCACTACGGAGGAGAAGTGTGGGAGGGCGATAGATCGTGACACTTGTTCCCAAAGCATGCAGTTACATGACGGATGACCACTAAGGAAGTGGGGAAGGAGGGATGGTCGTGGCGCTTGATCCTCAAGCATGCAATCCTATAAATAGGGAGAGGAGCCAAAAGACGAGGGGGAAAAAGAACACCGGAGAGAAACCATAGAATAGAAACCACTTGACTGACTTGAGCGTCAGAGTATTTTCTGCAGGTACCCGCCCGGGCAAAGCTGCGGAGGAAGATTATTTTGGGACGCTTCGAACGAGGATTCGGCGAACGTGAGGATTGCGGTCAACAGTTTCTGTGGAGGTATTTCTTCTTGTGGGAAATCTCGCTCCAACATAATGTTTAATTCTTTTTGTTAAGGGTACTGAAACACAGAAGAAAATCACTTTGATTCTATTGTTTTCCGTTGTGCTCAAATTCGGATGCCGTTGGGAGGAGAGCAACTTACACAGAATGATTTTACCGCCACGTGTAGTCGCAGTCCACTTAAACAATGACTTGTTGAAAATTTAACACACCAATGTTCTATTAAAACAGTTCGCCATGGTGTTAGTGAACCTGCTCCATGTAAGTTTTCTATTGGTAGATTTACTTACAATGGATGGATCAATCAAGTTGATCAAATTTATAGCTCCTTGAGAACAGGCTTTATATGAATTTATTATACCTCGTTTGTTTCACCTCAGTTAAGATTGATTAATTTCAAGGACTAAGTTGGATTTAAATTAAGCAATTTTGTTTTTTTCATAAGAAACGATAACAAGTTATTAAGACAATTAATATAAATTACAAAATAGTGGATAAGAAATCCTCCATCCAGCAAAACTAGCTAAGATATCTCACGCTATATGGGAAAGAGAATAATCCCTTAACTTATTCGAAAGCGATGCCCGGAAGGGCTACCAAGTATCTTACTCTACCCCATAGTTCTACCATCAATATAAGAATAGTAAAACGTTTGGTGCAGTGTTAAAACTAATAAGCTGAATAATGAAAATAAGAGTCCTATGTTTGGTTTTTGCTCGGACTGAACTATAATCTCTCTCTACTCTGAGTTCCAGCAACCCAAATTTCTTTCTAGATGGAATCGAGAAAAGCGGGAAAATGCAGAACAATGCACCTCTTTACGATGTCGATGGGAGGAGCTGGCGGAGTCCACATGAGTTCGAGTGAGGTTCTTAGTAAATCCCTCGCCCACATTACCATACCCACGGCGGATCCAAATCTGTAACACCCGAAAAAATTAAACAATGCTATCATCATTCAATGGAAGAAACAACGTTACAAATTTACAAGCTACAATATCAACGAGTTTTCAGATTCTGAAAACGTCGCATTGTGGTTCCATCATCAAACAAACAATAACATCTCTCGTAAATAACCAAGCTCTACTTAACCTTTGATTAATCGCCGAAAATGCTCTCTTATCTAAAACGGTTGCAACTGCAAAACTGGATTCTACCACATTCAGAACAACGTACGAGGAATTGGTTCCATCTTTCTCCGAACCCATGACAATTGATGAATTCGCAAACATGTGAGTACGCACAGGCATGGTTTTTACGACAGATATCTGGGAATTCTGCGAAAATGAACTTTTGAAATGAAACTGAATTTATTATCGAAGCTTAGACTACACAAATTTCAGAAGAAAAAACCTAAAGTGCTGGTGTAACATCTATAATTAGACTTCTGCTTGCCTCTTTCTTACCAGCTGGGGTTTGGGAGCTCAATCTTTGCGATGTCTGGCCCAGAACCACTTCCTCCTAGCAGAATCGTTTTCTGATAGGGATCTACTCCACCTTGACCCAAGCGAGAAGTGCCGTTTCAAGAAAGGTTTCGCAGAGTTGTTCCGAGTGCTAGAACTGGGTTCCATCTTAGACACTTTACCTTTCCTATCGGCATTCTTCTGATGATCAAAAACATCATAATCACCATCAAAGTAGCTATCTACAACTCTATTTTTGGATATCTTAAGGTTTTTGGCTTTAAGTTCTGCTTCGGCTCTCAAAGCTTTTCTCGACATCTTTAAGACTTGCTTCTCTCCGACAATACAAATTGGGCAAGCCGGGTCATACTTATCAACCTCCAATGTCATAGTCTCCAAGCACTCAGCATGGTACAAATGTCCACATACCAACACAGAAACCACTGATGTGTCACTGCCGGCAATAATTTTCTGGATGCTCCATGACGATTTCTCTGTTAAGAGCTTTGAGCAGACTCCACAAGACTGCAAATCTACGGAAGGAGAACACGAGAACCTGCTGCTGGATCCAGTTAGCTTTCCATGGTTAGAACCAAAGTTCTCACTATCAAAAGACCATCTTTCCCTTTGAGAATAGGCCACGAGCTCAGAAAAGGTACGCATAGACCAGCCATCAGAAGACCCACCTAGAGATCCAGTCGCCAAGTCATTGCTGCAAGTAGAGAGTACAAATGATTGTCTTCCTTCAGATATTGAGTTGTTATTTGGAGATTTTAATCCCAATATCCGACTATCAGAAACCTGTCTCAACAGCTGATGTCCTGGTGAACGACGGGCTCGTCTTGATGGGGTTGAGTTGGGAAATAGTGGATAGCTAGGGGTACATAATGGTTCTGTAGTTGGTGTTAAAAAATTTGTAGGCATGGGCAACGAAACATTTGATGCGAATGAATTTGCAATTGCCGGTGATTCTGTCAAACTCTTCACCTGAAATGCAATTGGAAAGAGGTCAAACACAATCTAATGACAATGGGTAAAGGGCTAGAGCATCAGACAACAATGCATAAAACCCAGCATATCACGTCTAGTTTTAATGGAGTCAAACTCACATCTGGAGAATAATTTCTTGCAATGGATATATCTGCAAAATGCACATACTCAGCTCAGTAAATCACGAACGAACGAAGCAACAAATGCCAGCAATCCAAGGATTAAACTTATGTGACTGCCTAACATAAAATGAAAGTATGCCTGATGAGTGTGTGCATGCGTAAAACATCACATGCAAGCATCCAAAGACCTCATCGCAAGGGCTACCAATTTTCCACTGGACAAGTAATTGTAAAACAAGGAACTGCAGGCTATCAATGTCCTTTCTTAACATGTGCTCAAAATACAAGAAAATAGAAGAAATATGTCCTCAAAATTTAAGATATATGTTCTGTTATAAGACAAAACGCTATCGATCCATAAAACAAAGACACGTCCAGAATTTCTATTTGACAGAAGAAAATTGTACATTTGAGCTTTCTTTATCTTATTTTGATGATATGTAAAGCAGAAAACTAGGAAGCAGAGAGAGGCGTATATTTGGTATAAGGCTACTGTGTGGTTCTTCAATGTGTTTACAAATACCAAGAAAAGATCGGTCATTCTCATTCAGGACTATCAGAAAGTCCTATCAATGCAAACATGATACCATTGTGCCATTTGCATCACACCGATGATTGCAAAGTTAAATTTTCATTTTTACAGGCATTTCTGATGTAATAGTTTATAAACCAAGTAAAAGAAGCCATTAGGTATTCACTACATTCAATCTTAAGTAGGAAGTTCAGAAGGTTTCATTTACCAAAGTGGGAGTAACGTTACCTGGAGATGGACTCCTCAGATTTGCACCTGTTCCTCCATGAACAGGAGACTTTTGAGATAAAGGTGTTCCAAAATTCTCCAGTGGGCTTCCCAGATCTGAGAAATTACCCCTTTCAGAACTTAATGCACCTTTTAACTCCATGCTATCATTAGTACTGATTCCACGAGAGACTTGATATGGAGTACAAATTTCACCAGAAACACGCTGTCGATTATCCCATTGAAAATTCCATGACGGTGAACGTATGGCATTCCTGCGCAATGTTTCACCTGCAGTTCGATTTGGGTGGGTTCTTTTCTTTGCAGCAACACAGCAAACTGACCCCATGATCGTCCAGATAGCGTACGCCCTCACTGTGAGCCGAAATTTCACTCTCCTGGAAGACAGAAAATAAACAAGATTTAGTCCGTCATTCATGTTTAATAGCCGCAACCTAATCTTCTAAGTAGAGAATCCAAGAACAGCTCATCCTTCCGAAAGGCAAGGGAAAATCAATACTGCATCATAATCACCTGTATCTAATTACTGCGACATCATCTGTCGTATTCAATTAATGGAACAATTATTCGGTTTCTTCGATTTGTATGTCACCTTTTAAGGAACTACTCTGCGCATTATTGCTTCCAGACTAACATGATGCGTTTCTACATATTATACTACGAAGCAAACTAAGTCCTCAAAATTAACATCTAAACCCACCACTCCCCTAAATTTCCAATTCAAAAACTAAAACAAATTGAATCGAAACAGCAACCACACACCGAAACAAAAATGATGAACAAAGAAAAAAAAGAGAGTTAAGAGCAAAGTAAAGTAATCAGTAACCTAACAAATAAATACAAAAACAAAAAAAACAAAAAACAAAAAACAAAAAACATAAACAAAAAATTGAAACAAAATTCAATGATTCTTAAAAATCATAAAATTGAAGAAACCCTAGGAAAAATAAGCACTAAAGTTCAATAATGGAAATATAAATTGCAGAAAAAACCTAGGGTTTCCAAACTGCTGGAGTGAACGAAAGAGAAAGGAAAAGTCCCTGAAAATTACCGTTTCGTTCCGTTTTGGGTTTCACAGAGCGAGGGAGGTCTTCATATTCTTCCGCCTAAAGCTGAGAGAGAAAGAGGAGAGAGAGAGGATTGAGCGGCATGAGAATAACGGCGTGGATGTGAAGGGGTCGGATTTGACGGCAGAAAGTTAAAGATCGTCGTTGTGACGGAGTTAAAGGGAACGGAAGGGATGAAGTGTTGGTGGGAAGTTGTAAACGCATCGGGAGTTGCGCCACGTACTCTGTACTTCCAGCTTTTATTTTATTTTATTTTATTTTATTTCATTTTTTATTTCTTATTTCCTGCTCCTGTGTATATTTATATTTACAGGTACATGAATATATTGGCAGCCGGACGAGAATCAGGATGCCAAGCAAAAAATTTATATTTATGGGGAAAGCGTACGTCGCCAGATTATTACGTTCTGAGTTTAAATTATTCGTATCACTTTTAAATAAAAATGGAAAATATTTTATTTACTCTACATATTTTTAAATGTGATTCGCATGCTGAATGCATTTCATATTCCCTTTACATATTTGATATTTTCTTGTGGAATAGTCGAGGCTCAAAACTAAAATGTGGTATAAACATCATTAACTCATGAATTACTAGATTCTTAAATATAATCAATTAAGAAACATCAACTGTAGAACAAAATAAAAGAATATATTAATTTATTTCTTCTATTACATCCTAAGTGGGATTTGTTCTTAGCAGAACCCACCCATTTTCACAATAAAATAATGCTAACTGAACTTAAGAAAATAATATGCTTATTTATCTTGAAGAAATTTTGTAGCCATTTCTTGGTACAAAGCTTTCAAGTTTGTAAATATATATAAATATGCAACTTTGCTCATTTATCTACTCATGTATTATGTATACCCCATAGTTGCCCCACAAATTAATCAATAATTCAATAAGAGTATTATACAATCCACAACAGCAGCCATGCATATATGATTTTTTGCTAGTTTTTTCCAGATTTCTTCTTGTCCCTTCCTAGAGTACTCTGAACATTTGGCGGATTCGGGCCTCCACCACTCTGAGAATGGGACGACGAACCGCGTTTCGTGCCAGGATAAAGGACCGTTGCTGCATCGAATTTCTTACTAGAAGACATAGCTGCTAATGATCAACTTAATTAAACTTGTACACAGAAGGTATAAGAAGGAGGAGATCAAGTTGTGGCTTTTGCATTGAATATGTTGGAAATGTATTTATAGACACAGGGTTCGTATCTAACAAATTGGTTTCCATAGAACTACCAAGAAATTACAGTAACGTAACTGCAAATGTAAACACAGTTTATTTGTTTTAATTTTAACTCCATTTTTTTTCTATATATATCCTGAATGCCAACCGAGTTGTGTGATGAGCTGAGAAGCGTTGGGGGTTCGGAAAAAAAATCCTCGAAAAGGAAAACAAATTTCTGACTAGGCCGACATTTTTATATAAGTTAATATATATGTGAAGATTTAAATTGTATGGGGAATATCTGTTAATATTTTCCCTCCATTCATATCTTCTGAAGTTTCTCTGTGATGTATATTGAAACTTCCTTTTCGGTAATATATTGACTTTCAAACCTTCTGAGATTTCATATAATATTACACAACAAATGTTCAAGGCCATCGATCCATGCAGAAAATAATCTTCCCCGACACACGCGGTTTAACAAAAGATCACCACTGTATATATTAAGAGGTGGCGTGGAGTCTAATCTTTATATGTTGAATGTAAAATAACGAAGACTTTGGAAAGACTTTGGAATGTGAAAATAAATGTGTCGTGAAATAACAGAGAATGACTATAAGGTGGAAAAAATCGTGGAGAGAGTTCATGCATAGAGTTTCATAGAAACTGAGACTTTTTATCACATCCAGAATACTAACGGGCACAGTGTCCGTGGTGGATTGCAATTTACCACGGGCATCAACCGTGGTAGATGTGCTTTTTTCTACTAGTGACCAGGCTTTCATTTGGAACTGTTGGGACCCATATATCACCAAGTTTTCAAATTATTTATAAAAAAAAAAATGCAGACTGCTTGAATTCAAATAGGGTTTCCTTAATTAGCAGTTGTTGGTTCACTTTTCATATTAGGTCATTTTGATTCCCGTCCCTAAACAACCTAATTGTTTGATTGAAACTGTGACAGCCCGTCCCGAGAAATTGTATGTTATTAATTTAAGAAATGTGAAAGTACAACACTACCCTCGAGCGTTAGATTGGGACATTGATTTGGGCAAAGTTAGAGGCCCAAAAATATTGGTCTTGGATCATTGGAAATGATTCCAAGAAAATGGGAACCAATTACTTAAATTTTAACTAGGGTTTGTAGTAAATCTAGTTGGGAACCAATAAGGATTTAACCTTAGTTGTTGGTTGGATGGTGATTGGTGTTGAGAACCACGTCCACACATTTTTGGGACTACACTCTCTCTCTCCTTCCCGTGCCCTCTTCTCTCTCCCTATCTCTCGGACTATCTCACTCTCTCTCTCTCGAGTTCTGTACGGACGAACCCCAAAGCCATTACAAACATTGCAGATCGAACCTGCAAAGTCCAGCATTGTGATCCTTGAAGAACCACGAGCACAACCATACTACTTTCAGACCCTGGAACCTTCGAAAAACCCTAGGATCTAGGCACCCCGTGGGTGTACAATGCACCCAACTAGTTCGTGGAGGTTTCAAGCTATTCTAAGACTCAAAAGGTAATCTCCTAGCTCTCTTGTTCATTTTGGCATAAATTGGAACGACTTTGGACGTCGAAAAACCCCGGAAAGTGGACTTCCGATTTGGGTACTATTCACCAAGTTTTTATAGGTTGATTTTTATTAAATTCTAGGACCACAGCGAGCTCAAGGAGATCCTCACGATGCTCGAAGTGCATCGTTGGTAGGATTTGGTGCACTTGAAGCTCAGAAATGGAGAGTTGCAGGTTTTGGTCGGAGTTCGAGGTAAGTTTCGACGTGATTTCGTGCATTTCAAGACTTAAAACCTATGTATCGTGATACTAGAGGTTTTAAGCTTTAATTTGGTTGTGGTTTCATGAGTTTTGGTTAAGAAACGAGAGAGAATAAGAGAAAATAAAATTTCCCAGTTTTCCGGCGACGGCGACGGTCGCCGGAGCTGGAGGTAGGAGATGAAGGAATATTTCGTCAAGTCTGACGGCGTAAGTTAGATTTAACGGCATCCGTTAGTTTTTAACAGAATATTCCTGACGGCGTTGACTGGCACCGTCAGTGTGCCTGTCACGTGGCCGCGCGTGGGGGCGCGTAGGGCCGTGCACTCATCGGCTCGTGGCGGCGCGTGGGGCTTCAAAAAATTATTTTAAAAATATGGGGATGATCCTGAGGTTGTGTAGATCACGTTGGTATATTCACACACCTCATTTGAGTATTGTATGAGAAGTTATTAGCTAGTTTTGTCTATGTGCTTTAAAATATCGTATTTATAGTTGTTTCTCACATAGGTGAGACCTATCCGGAGGACGAGCGTAGCCAGGCTAGGCACGGGGGCTACGATCCTTCTACATACCAGTGAGTGGGCTTTTGTTTTCCGTATATGGGATGGCACCATTTGAGACACTTTAAGGAAAGCTTGTTGTATACCCTTGTGTTGGTCAGAAGTTGGTGAAAGACCATTAGTGGACCCTGAGATAGTAGAGGAGACTACTCAAAGTGTTCAAGTGATTAAAGCTAATATTAAAGTGGCCCAGGATTGACAGAGGAACTTGGCGGTTAGGCATGTTACTGATAGGGTGTATGACGTTGGTAATTGGGTATTCTTAAAGTTATCGCCTTGGAAAGGTGTTGTAAGATTCAGGAAGAAGGGTAAGTTAAGCCCTAGGTACATCAGACCGTACCAGGTTATCGAACGAGTTGGTGATGTTACTTAAAGGCTTGAGTTGCCTTCAGAGTTGCCCAGAGTGCATAATGTGTTTCATGTCTCTATGCTTCGCCATTGTGTTTCAGACCCTTCACATGTGATCCCTCCTCAAGAGCTTGAAATTAGTTCAGATTTATCCTATGATGAAGAACCAGTGACGATACTAGATTGGAAGGACAAAAAATTGAGAAATAAGACAATTCAGTTGGTAAAGGTCTTGTGGAGAAATCACTCAGCGGAAGAAGCCACGTGGGAGACTGAGGATCGGATGAGAGAGTTGTACCCACGCTTATTTTATGGTTGTTAGTACTTTTTGGTTGTTGTATTTGAAATTTTGAGGACGAAATTCTATAAGGGGGTAGATTATGACAGCCCGTCCAGAGAAATTGTATGTTATTAATTTAAGAAATGTGAAAGTACGACACTGCCCTTGAGCGTTAGATTGGGACATTGATTTGGGCAAAGTTAGAGCCCAAAAATATTGGTCTTGGATCATTGGAAATGATTCTAAGAAAATGGGAACCAATGACTTAAATTTTAACTAGGGTTTGTAGTAAATCTAGTTGGGAACCAATAAGGATTTAACCTTAGTTGTTGGTTGGATGGTGATAGGTGTTGAGAACCACATCCACACATTTTTGGGACTACACTCTCTCTCTCCTTCCCGTGCCCTCTTCTCTCTCCCTATCTCTCGGACTATCTCACTCTCTCTCTCTCTCGAGTTCTGTACGGACGAACCCCAAAGCCATTACAAACATTGCAGATCGAACCTGCAAAGTCCAGCATTGTGATCCTTGAAGAACCACGAGCACAACCATACTACTTTCAGACCCTGGAACCTTCGAAAAACCCTAGGATCTAGGCACCCCGTGGGTGTACAGTGCACCCAACTAGTTCGTGGAGGTTTCAAGCTATTCTAAGACTCAAAAGGTAATCTCCTAGCTCTCTTGTTCATTTTGGCATAAATTAGAACGACTTTGGACGTCGGAAAACCCCGGAAAGTGGACTTCCGATTTGGGTACTATTCACCAAGTTTTTATAGGTTGATTTTTATTAAATTCTAGGACCACAGCGAGCTCAAGGAGATCCTCACGATGCTTGGAGTGTATCGTTGGTAGGATTTGGTGCACTGGAAGCTCGGAAACGGAGAGTTGCAGGTTTTGGTCGGAGTTCGAGGTAAGTTTCGACGTGATTTCGTGCATTTCAAGACTTAAAACCTATGTATCGTGATTCTAGAGGTTTTAAGCTTTAATTTGGTTGTGCTTTCATGAGTTTTGGTTAAGAAACGAGAGAGAATAAGAGAAAAGAAAATTTCCCAGTTTTCCGGCAACTGCGACAGTCGCAGTTGGAGGTAGGAAATGAAGGAATATTCTGTC
The DNA here is from genome assembly GCA_036320875.1 of Cotoneaster glaucophyllus. NCBI lineage: Eukaryota > Viridiplantae > Streptophyta > Magnoliopsida > Rosales > Rosaceae > Cotoneaster > Cotoneaster glaucophyllus. Next base: position 16,506,621 of record CM070058.1, on the reverse strand, counting down.
AAGTCTGACGGAATATTCTGACGGCGTAAGTTAGATTTAACGGCATCCGTTAGTTTTTAATGAAATATTCCGTAGAATATTCCTGACGGCGTTGACTGGCACCGTCAGTGTGCCTGTCACGTGGCCGCGCGTGGGGGCGAGTAGGGTCGTGCACTCGCCGGCGCGTGGGGCTTCAAAAAATTATTTTAAAAATATGGGGATGATCCTGAGGTTTTGTAGATCACGTTGGTATATTCACACACCTCATTTGAGTATTGTATGAGAAGATATTAGCTAGTTTTGTCTATGTGCTTTAAAATAACGTATTTATAGTTGTTTCTCACATAGGCGAGACCTATCCGGAGGACGAGCGTAGCCATGCTAGGCACGGGGGCTACGATCCTTCTACTTACCAGTGAGTGGGCTTTTGTTTTCCGTATATACCTTATACTATGAGTTTTCCCAGAAATTGTTTTAAATGATTTATGAAAAGAAATGCCATGTTAAGTATACTTAGGTTTAAGTATACTTTGGAATGTTTTTCTAAAGAAAAGTATGCGTTTATAAACGAAATGCCACGCCATTGCATATTCATATATCTTGTTTATGCATAAAGAATTAATTATGCATCATGAAACGATTATGCAGTATGAACTGGTTATGCATTAAGGAATAGTTATGCATCATGAAATGATTATGCATTATGGAGTGCCTATGCATCATGAAATGTATGGGCATGATTGTTGGTGCTGAGGATGCTCAGGTAAGTTCAGGTAAGACTCTGCGTGTTTAAATACAAGTTGAGTTAAGAAGAGTATGATGAGATTGTTGAGATGCATCGAAAGCTCATAAATCTGCACCCCGGTGTTAGTGCTCCCGCCCAGAGTTAGGGGCCAGTCTTTCACGTGATGTTCACCTCCCGCACCATACGCTCATCTTGGATCCAAGTTAGGTGCATAGTCCTGTCGTATAGACCACTTTCAGTGGGTTCGACTAGTAGGTGACCCGCGATCATAGACGTGGGTTTGACTCAGACCCACGATCTTTCACACAGTCTTCACGTGATTGTAGCACTAGAGCGTACTATATTACACCCAGTCTTGTCGTATAGACCACCTAGAGTGGGTTCGACTCGTGTGCATGGTATTTTGCCGTATAGGCCACGTGAGGTGGATTCGGCTAAATTGACTATGAGCTATAGTTCCAGCCGTGCTGATCACACGGTGGACATGTTATTACCTATGATGAGTTTATTTCATCTGATTTACTTACCTGATGAATAAGTGGCATGGCATGGCATATACATGATTTATTGGCATATTAGCATAATGATGATTTCAAATGAGTTTTAGTATATGTATATACTATTTTTCTGGGAAAGTGTCAGGTTTTACGGCGAGGGGTTATACTTGCTGTTTTGAAATGATTTTCGAAAAGACTTAGTTTTTGCCCACTCATGCTTTTGTTTTGCGCCTCTCCAGGTATTAGCTAGCGTTGTTGGTGGCACCCGAGGCAGCAGCAGTGATTCTGACAGGCCTTCACTCATGTAGGATCCCCGTTGGGGTGTTTTGTATAAACATTCTTTATGTTCGACTGCACCTAGACTTCATGCTCTGAATATGTGTTAACACTCCTTGAATTCGAGTTTTGATTATTCGTATTTCTTCTTATTCTAATGCTTCCACACTATGTACATGGCTACGTCACCTCACGTGACGGCCAGCATGCCTCAATTTCGGTCGGGGTGTGTCAGAAACCTTGTTTGTTTAATATTTTGATTGAGGTCATTAACATCCTTTAAGAGATTTAACTCATGCATTTATGCATTTAATGTCCCACAAATTATGAAATTTAAACAAATTCAAATAATATTTTTAAAATATAATAAATACTTAAAAATAAATATTAGAGTAATATTGTTCTTCACAAAATTATAGCAAGAAAATAATGCACCCATATAATTATTAACATATTTTAAAAAATAACTGCTGATATATTTTAAAACATAAAATAAATACATATAATTAGCATGGGTACATTTAGCAAAATTAAAAATGGGTACAAACAAATAAATAAAATATGGGTACAAATACAAATATAAATAAAAAGGTTGCAAATTAAAAATGGGTACAAACCAAAAATAAAAATTTATGATAAAACATTTAGCCATAAATATAAATATACCAAATGTAACATTTCTAACACTAAATGAATATATTTAGAAATAAAAAATATTTTATTATTGAAATAATTAATAACGTTTATTAAAACCTAAGGACCTTGATAAAAAAAATTGCAAAGGAATAAGGTTTTAATCAATAGAGTAACAAAAGAGGGATGAGAACCTAATTTCTCCTATTAAATTAAGGGAGCTTTCATGAAAATGGCTTGAACTAAATTTATTTTAACAAAAAACGATGCTATAACTTTATTTAAAAAAAAGAATTAAATATTAATGAAATACCCTTAAATTTTAATAAAATGGAAAAAAGAACTTAAATTTTAATGAAAAAGACACAATTTTAATATAAAAAAAATAAATAAATAAAAAAAACTTGACGTGGGTCTATCACAAACACTGTTTATGAAACTGAACACTATTTATGAAACTGAACGGTACTACACTATTTATTGGTCTAGTTTCCATAAATAATGTCTAGTTATTGTGCCTAGTTCTTGGTAATGTTTCATAAATAGTGCTTAGTTGGGTCCAATTTCATAAATAGTCTCTTTCTTGATCCGGTTTCATAAATAGTGTCTACTTATTGGTCTACTTTTATAAATAATGCCTTCTTATTAATCTAGTTTCATAAATAGTATCTACTTATTGGTTAAGTTTTATAAATATTGTCTAATTCTTAGTTCAGTTTCGTAAGGTTTGAAACTTAGACCCTTTTGGTCCTGTAAAAGCACGTATTGCGCCAAAAACGATGAACCCAGAAATGATTCTTTAGATCAAAACCTTGAGAAGATTATGTCATCAGTAATTACATTTAAAATCTGTTTACGATTACTAAATTAAAATTCCCTCTCATTTTTTACATACCTATAATTAAATGTAGCTCTCCATCCAATTTCTTTAGCTTGGGTGTCATCTTGAAGAATTTTTCCTTATGCCCGTAATAGAAGTAGTATACCACACATTATGATGTAAGTGATGAGAAACTTTATTTTTTAACACAAAAATCTCACTACTTGTATAGAGACACGTGGTATACCACCTCGTGTTCCGAGCATATTGAAAAAATCTCTCATCATCTTGACTACTACTAGGAAACAACAACACAAAAATAAAACTAAGAAATGTAATTCAATTTGAAGTCTTTCTCTTAAAAAAAATCTTTCTTATTAATAGCTGGCAATGGGGAGTAAAAAGAGTGGAAAGGAGAAAGAGGGTGGGGTGGAGTGGGGGTGCACGCACAACGCATGTGGTGTTTTTTATGGTTTTTTTTTTATTCTTTTGTCCTTATCATTAAATAAAGTTAGTATATGGTTTTTTATTAAAATGCAAAGATTGAACTCTTTTTCATTAGTTTTCTCTTAAATTAATTATAATTGTCGTTATTTGGTGGTTAGTGGGGAAGTAAGTTTATTTGTCATTATTTGTAGTTAGTGGGAAATTAAGATGGAAACTTTAGCCTTTCATCTTTTGTAACTCTTTTAACATTTCTTCTTGTTAATTTGTGTTCATTACCCTATTCACTAAAGGTGGTAAGGAACATATAATTATTAGCATTTTCCCATCATCTTTTTATTTATAATCCCATTACCAATTTCTTCTGTAACTACAATCTTTATTCCTCCATATTTTCTATCTTTTACTTGTTGGCCAAAGAAAGGTGTTCTTGTGGTGGAGCTTTGCACTCATCCATTTTTGTGCAGATAGGTTTGAATTAAACAACAATTCAGTTGGGCTGTTGTATACTGGAAGGGACAAGTCAAGAGATATATTGTTGCACCGGTTCATGAACTTTTGTCAAATCGCACTAGGCTTAAATCTCCTTAAAGAGAGCGAGTGTCACATCCCGACCCGGGGTACACCACATCCCTGGCCCGCTCCACCACCGTAGCACGATATTGTCCGCTTTGGGCCCCGACTACGCCCTCACGGTTTTGTTTCTGGGAACTCACACGAGAACTTCCCAGTTGGTCACCCATCCTGGGATTGCTCTCGCGCAAACTCACTTAACTTCGGAGTTCCTATGGAACCCGAAGCCAGTGAGCTCCCAAAAGGCCTCGTGCTAGGTAGGGATGGGAATATACATATAAAGATCATTCCCCTAGGCGATGTGGGATCTCACAATCCACCCCCCTTAGGGGCCCGACGTCCTCGTCGGCACACTTCCGGCCAGGGATTGGCTCTGATACGAAATTGTCACATCCCGACCCGGGGTCCACCACATCCCGGGCCCGCTCCACCACCGTAGCACGATATTGTCCGCTTTGGGTCCCGACTACGCCCTCACGGTTTTGTTTCTGGGAACTCACACGAGAACTTCCCAGTTGGTCACCCATCCTGGGATTGCTCTCGCGCGAACTCACTTAACTTCGGAGTTCCTATGGAACCTGAAGCCAATGAGCTCCCATAAGGCCTCGTGCTAGGTAGGGATGGGAATATACATATAAGGATCACTCCCCTGGGCGATGTGGGATCTCACAGCGAGATCCCATGCCTCAGCCTAATTGGTAGCGCACTTCTTAGAAGAATATTACAATATACTTGTAATTTTTCCAACAATTTTAAGAAGAGTCATATCATGGAGCCTGTACCTAAGAAGCCGTTTGACAATGTTGGAGATCTAAACAAGCCATTCCGTTTCAAGGGTGCTCACTTCAAGAAGTGGAAGGGGAAGTCCTTTTCTATCTCAATCTTCTCAAAGTTGTCTATGTTCTCACCGACACATATATTTGTTGTACTTGTTGATTCTCCGCGGGCTTGATAAAGAACATGAGTGTTCGTGTTTGCCTTGGCCAAAGAAGCAAAGGATTGAGTATCAGTTTAGAATCCCCAATCAAAATCTCTAATTTGTGAGATTGATTTTCTGATTTGGTTTAATTTTCAGTGAATTTTTTAATCATAATCTTTGATTTTGGAAATTAAACCCTAATTGATAAAATTTGATCAAATTAGGGTTATTTTGTCCTCTTTTGTTCTTCTTGATTTAATTTGTTTGATAAATGTCTAGATGTTGTGCTCGTAAATTCATCATCATATACATAATAATTTTCCTCGTTTCCGCCTTTGTTTTACTCTTTTATATAGATTTTACATTCTACTTGTGTTTTGTAGGTTGTAACAAGTAAAGAGTGGAAAATGAGCTAAAAATAAAGCATTAAGACTAAGAAGGCGCAAGTGTCCCTTTACCACAGTGGTGGAAAGGTGTTGAGCCTTTGCATGACATCGTGGGTTCAAACCACGTCAGTGGCTAATCTAACAAAATCTATCATTTGATAAAAAAGAAAGACTAAGAAGGCTTTTACAATCCTATGTCATCAGCCCAGCCTGTGCACATCAGCTGAATTCGTGGATTAAACTGTATTACTCGGGAAGAATTACGACATGTGCCATATATGCATGGAAAGATATAGATGTCTATTTTCCATAGAATATTACGGTTCATGAATATCATTTTTCTAGAGGGAGTTCTGGTAGGTTTAGTACATGAAGGTTGGGCTGCGGACAAATGAAAGGTTTCTACTAGAGCTGGCATTTGTGTCGTGTGTTTCATGTTCGTGTCGTTTTTGTGTCATACCCCATATCTTAACGGGTCGTGTTGTGTAACACCCGTTAAAGTAAACGGGCAATATGACCCAACTCGAAATCGACTCGTTAATAATAACAGGTAATATGACCTGACCCGTTACCCTTTAAAGAAAATATATTTTAAATCAATAAATAATGAAAATGAAAAACATAATTTGACTAAAAAAGAAAAAAGAAAACATAATACTAAATTAGTATATGCATACCGCATTGTCACATAAATATTACTTCAAAACATAAAATAAATAAAAAAAATTATCTTTCAAGTATTTCATACTCTAAAATAAGAGCCTAATGAAAAAACATTAGTACTTATTAGAAAATACCAAATATTCAAGGATATGAAAAATGAAGGGAGTTGGGTTTTGAAGAACCTTGCACGTTTTTATATGCTTTCATATTTTTTAGACTTCTACATTAATGATTATGAATTTTATTTATTTTGAACTCCCTTAAGAATACTATTCATGAAGGTTTGTATGGCTTTAATTATTATAATTTTTTAATGTATTTGGTCACGAGGATGTACCCATACTTATAGCGTAGAGGATGTGGTCACGAGTCTTTGCATATTGTTTCACATTTTTCGTACCTGCATATTAATTATTACAATTTTTTAATGTGTTTGGTATATTTAAATTACTTGATACTTTTATTTTTAATGTGTTATATAATTTTTTTAATCTCACTCTTTGCCTATAATATACTATAAAAATAAATAAATAAAACTTAAAATTTTAAATTATATAGAATAATGCTACAATAATACAAATTTAATATACAATATATAAATATACGCTATGGTTATTGTACATTATAGTAAGTTTTTTAGTAGTTTAAAAAAATTAAAATCATCAAAATAACTTTTTTCTTAATGTGTTGAAACAGGTTACTCGTGTGTCACCTTCGTGTAAACTTGTTAAGGACTCATTATTAACAGGTTTTTATCGTATGACCTGGTAACGACCCGTTATTTTCGTGTCACTTACTTGTCATGTTAACAGGTCATGTAAGAAATGGCCAGGTCTAGTTTCTACCACTTGGCAGATTAAACGGAGTTAAAATTCTTATTAATAGAAGTTTTAACTAGTTGGAAGAAGCCAAAAAGTCTGGAAGCAAATATGTAAAGTCTAGTTTTAAGTGTTTGGCTTTCTTTGTCAAATATTGTAATTGAACCATCATACGTGCTCAATCTAGCTTTAGAATATACTCAGATTATGAGTTGTTGCTGATGGAGTAAATGTTCAAGAAGTGGCACATTTCAAGTCAAAGGTTTGTTCATACATGTGCATTTCATATCTCTATTTGTGTTTCATTCTTTCCAGTTTGATTGTCTAGTCAGTTTTACGTGCTGACTTCCAACTATCTAGGCACACAGATTAAGACAGCCCACATGAGCTGACTGACACCTTTCTTATGGTAGTCAGTTTATGGCCATTGATGTGGCTAGATCTCTTCTACAGTTGACAAGTGTTCTTGTGACAAGTTGGCTGATGGAAATTCTAATTTCCTTAGGTATATTTGTTCCCTAGGGTTTCAGTTTGTTCTTGGGGGGTTTAGAACTTAGTGTTAGAGTGAGAGTTGCTTTAAAGGCTTAAAGCTTGCATCTTCTCCATTTATGAACCCTAGCTGCCAAACCTTTCTCATGCATTAAACATCCAATCATTGTATATTAGGGTTGCATTGTTTTAAGGTTTTTCATCTATGTCTTAGTCTCGTTTTAAGCTTTAAATTCGTTTTAGACAAAGCTTTTGTATTCAAGTTAGATTCTTCCTTCAACTATTTAACTAGAGAATCTGACTAGTAATTTGAATCCAGATTTCATGTGCATATCATAATATCATATCACATCATTGATCATGTTGATCTCGGTGCCACAAGGTGATGAGCTCAGGAAGAGCTGCCACTTCGTGAAGACCGAAGGAGTCATTCTCCTGTAAAGCAAGGTTGCACAAAAGTAAAGTGGCTCCGTAGATAGGGATCTAGGAATTGAGCTTGCTTGATCTTTGTTTGAACATTTGTTTACACTAGTGGATTGGACTCAGTGGAGAGTCCCCGGTTTTTTTACCTAGAGATGGGTTTTTCCGGCCAAAAATATCTTGTGTTCAAGTTACATTTATTGAGTTCAAGTTATGTTTATTGTGCCAGGTAATATATACCTCGATTTATGTGTATGAGACACCTTGTTGCAATATATATGAGTATTTATCATCTTGATAATATGAATGATATGTAAGATAACTATTATGACAATGTGAGCCTAGAATCCATTTAGAAGTATTATGTAGAACTTATATGCTTGTGTGACATGTTAGTTAGTGGCCATGAGAAGTTGATAGTGCAGATGCCTACGTGGTAACTCATAGGGGTTGAGGTGAGGGTTGGTTGTATGTTAAACTCACTACACCATGTAGTAGTGGTACATGGATGGTCCTGTTTGGTTTATCCGTGATAGGGGACCATAAGTATTACAGGGGTGATCATGCTTGGTATATCCATGATGGGTGATCACCGCCTGCATGATTAGACTGTGCTTATGGTTATGCTTGGTTTATCCGCAATGAGGGACCATACACATTCTAGGAGCGATCATGCTTGGTATATCCATGATAGGTGATCACTACCTAGAGTTATAGGACACAGTCCAGCTTGGTATATTTGCGATGGGGGACTGTACATATGTTAGGGGTGATCATGCTTGGTATATCCGCGATGGGTGATCACTGCCTACGTTTTGTTTGGTATATCCGCAATGGGGGACCATACGCATTCTAGGGGTGATGAGGATTAGTTGTACTTGGTACATTTCAGTAGGTGTCATATTTTAGTTGGATTCCGTTGAGTGGTCCGGAATCCTTGCTCTTGCTCATTTCCATAAGGTTAGTCTGGAACCCTAGATTCGAGTGAATGGGAATTACCCACAATAGACCTTGTGAATATAAATTAGATTTACCATGTTATTACTCATAATCCAAGTAGGGAATTATGTAGAGTTTTTTTATTAAATTCATGAAATGATATGTTATCTCATTGATTGATTAACGGGGTTAAATATTAATATCATGCATCTTTGATTCATGGAATTGATTAATTGATGTGATTGTGGTATGACGTTGGATATGATTGTTGTTATTATGATTAGATTAGTTCATCAATGTGGCTTGAGAATAATATTGTGCTTCGTTGATTCTTTGATATGTTACATGCTATGGATTGAAGTACCATGTTGAAAACATAGTGATTTATATGATTGATGAAATAGAAATCTTGAATGTCATGTGGGTTGTTATGTAGTCCTGAGTCTAGTAATTCATGCTTGTCAAGTTCCAATAGTTGATGGAGGAATGCTATGCCTTTTTGTTAGAACGTACTATGATAAATGTCGAGGTGTAGTGAAAGGTGAACTACGAATGGCTTGATCCCTTCTTAGGGTATGTAGACAGTCTAACGCAAGGTTACATACAGCCATGAAATAAAAGAAAATGACTGTGTGGTTAAATCATTGATTGTATTTTGATCTTGTCTCGGAGACGAGACATGCTAGATAAACAGGAATGTGGTGACATCACGTGTCGATCTTGAACGTATGTCGGGATCAGGGCATGACAGATTGTGCTAACACCAAACTCCAAGGTCAAAAGCAAGAAAAGGCAATGATGGTTGCTTGGAGTGATGACAATGAACAGGGTTCTGTGCAGTCTGATGAGTCGTCAGATGATGAAGAAAAAGTTGTTGCTCTTGTTGCTCCAATTGAGTAACTGTCTCTAAGTGATGATGATTCTGTTCTAAATGGCAATGAGGAGATGACTTATGATGAATTGTGAATTAAGTATGATACACACTTTGATGAGACTCGCTCTACAAAAGTGGAGAAGATTGAACTAGCTAAGAAAGTTATTAAGTTACAAAAGGAAAACAAGTTTCTTCGTCTAGTCAGAATTAAACTGGATGAAAAGATTGGTTATCATGAGGCTCATGTTGAGGAGCTGAATGAGAAAGCTCTTAATTGCAATGATAAAGTTGAAGATAAAGATGTCATCTCTACTCTTGAAGCTCAGGTCCAGAACTTACTAAAATCTCAAGAAAACTTGACGAATCAAATTCATGTGTTGAAGGCAAACAATGTGATGTATCATGAGGCTAACAGAAAACATCTACTTGAGCTGAATGAGGCAAATGATAAAGTTATAGTTATTCGCCTTACTATTGGAGCTAAAAAAATTGACAAGATGTTTAGTTTTGGGAAACTACACGATGACAAAAGTGGTATTGGTTTTGTAGAAAGTGGTTCAAATTCTATTCCTACCAAAACAAAATTTGTGAGGGAATCTAGGCTTGTATATCAAAATGTCAAACCATGTCCAAAGACAAGATCTGTTCCTACGTGTCATCACTGTGGTGAAGTTTGGCATATTCGTCCAAAATGTAAAAAATTGTACCCAGGAAAGACCAACTTGCTGAAAAATCAGGTAAACCGTCTAGTCATCAAAGTCAACAGAATTGCTTAGCTTGTTCATTTTTCTTCATATGGAAATATTAAGCAAAGTTCGAAGTGGGTTCAGAAGAACTCAAATAGGTGCCTTATAGTTCTAAATGCTCTATTTGTTACCAAGCCAAATGTATGGTATCTTGATGGTGGATGCTCTCGTCACATGATTGGAGACAAGTAGGCTTTCTCATCTCGTGCTCTTTTTATTAGCGTTGGTGTTATGTTTGGTGGTGGAGACAAGTCTCAGATCACAGGGAAAGGTGATGTCAAGATCCTTGGATTACCTAAGCTTGAAAATGTTAGCTATGTTGATGGGTTGAAGTCAAATCTCATTAGCATTAGCCAATTATGTGATGATATGGCTGATGAAGTGTTCTTCTAAAAAAGATGGTGTCGGAAAATGACAATGTGTTATTTCCTTCTTCTAAGGATAAGATGATATTTCTGGTGAGCCAAGTGTGGTGTTAGAAAGTCATAATGAGAATGAATCAAGCACTGATCAAGACTCTCGTGTCCTATTCAAGGACAAACCAAAGTGGGCCAGTGGTCATCGTGATGAGGAAATTATGGGTCTGATTGACAAAGGCGTTAAAACTCGAAGACAAATAGCAGATGAACTTGCAAATATATTGCTATGTCTTCCAAATTGAGCCTAAGAATATCAAAGATGCTCTAACTGATGATGAATGGATCTTAGCCATGCAGGAATAGCTGAATCAGTTTGAGAGGAATGAAGTCTGTTTTCTTATTGATCGTCCATCGAACACTAATGTTATTGAGACAAAATGGATTTACAATAACAAGTCTGATGAGTCAGGGAATGTAATCAGAAATAAGGCCTGGCTTGTTAGTCAATGATACTCTCAACTTGAAGGTGTTGATTTTGATGAAACCTTCGCTCCTGTTGTTTGCCTTGAATCAATCAGACTTCTACGTGCTATTGCATGCCATTTAAAGTTCAAACTTTTTCAAATGGATGTCAAAACCATATTCCTTAATGGATATCTTAATGAGGAGGTCTACGTGGAACAACCAAAGGGCTTTGTGGATCCTCACAAGCCAGATGGGGTGTACAAACTGAGAGAAGGCTCTCTACGGTCTCAAACAAGCCCCACGTGCTTGGTATGATAGGTTATCTTCCCATCTTCTTACTCATGGTTATACTCGTGGCTATGTTGATAAAACTTTGTTTGTTAAAAAGGTTAAATCTCATATTGTGATTGCTCAAGTATATGTGGATGACATAGTTGTTGAGTCTACTTCTGATTCTCTTGTGAAGCAATTTATCGATATAATGACAAGTGAATTTGAGATGAGCTTGGTTGGTGAATTAAACTACTTCCTTAGACTTCAAGTGAAACAAGAAAAGGATGGCATCTTATTTCTCAAACAAAGTATGCCAAGAACTCGGTGAAGAAGTTTGGTCTCGAAGGTTCAAAAGCTGCTAGATCTCCCATGAGCACATGTGCCAAAATTCACAAAGGCTCAAGTGGCAAGGATGATGACCAGACTATATATAGAATCATGATTGGAAGCTTACTCTACCTGACTGCTAGTCGACTAGACATCACATTTGTTGTTGGGGTGTGTGCACAGTTTCAAAGCTATAGCAAGGAGTCTCACTTACAAGCAGTTAAGAGGGTCATCAAGTATGTGAATAGGACCACTGATTATGGACTTCAATATACTCATGACACTAACACAAACCTGGTTGTGTACAACGATGCTGATTGGGCTGGGTGCATTGATGATCGAAATAGTACCTCAGGGGGAGCTTTCTATACTGGAAACAATTTGGTTACTTGGCACAACAAGAAGAAAATTGTGTCTCTTTATCTACTGCTGAGGCAGAATATGTGGCTGCCGGGAGCTATTGCACTCAACTGATGTGGATGAAACAAATGCTCAATGACTACAATACCATATCTCAATCCACTTTTCTTGTTTATCGTGATAACATGAGTGCAATTGATATCTCTAAGAACCCTATCCAACATTCAAGAACCAAACACATTAACATTAGGCATCACTTCATTAGAGATCTAGTGGAAGCTAAGATTCTTACACTAAACTTTGTGCCAATTGAAAAACAACTAGCTGACATATTCACTAAAGCCCTAGATAATCGAAGGTACAAAGATCTTCGACGGTCTATTGACCTTTATGCTATGAACTGAATTGTTTGAATAACTACGCTTCCAGTTTGTGTCTGTCTTGTGAGCAAGCTTATCAGATACCTACATTTTGTCTCTCTATATGCTTATCTTAACTATTATTCATTCATGATATTTTTGGGATTGTCCTTGGTTAATTAATCATTGTGATGTCAAAGGTTCTCCCTATTATCTTGATGGCCTCTGAAAAAAAATCATATTTCCAATCATCCAAATCTAGTGATGTTCTTGAATTTAATGTTGCTTTGGTCTTAATTGAGTGGTAGTGACTTTACTTACTCTATAATCTAGACCATGTGCCAATTCTCCTCTTTTTGTCCTCTCCCCAAAATAAAAAAAAATAATAATAATTTCAAATGGGAGATTGTTTTATGAAAGGGGTATCTTCAAAGAAAGTATATATTATCAAATTAGGCTAAATGAAATATGTTCTTTTTATACTTATGTTTCTAAAGCACTTCCCTAAGTTTCAATTTTTGAAAGATACTAGGATAAACAAAAATACCAACCAATTGGAAGGATAGGGAAAATCCCTTCATTTAGTCATCCATGCAATGTCATGAGTAGTGCCTCAAGATCCCCCTTCATAGGTCATGTATGCAATATCTCAAATATCTATGGTGATTCATCAAAATTTCACCTCCATTCAAATGACCTTGGCACTTCTCAAATTGGTGCCTCACTCAAAGGTCTTCACCAAAGTTGGCTTTTCCTTCAAGGCTTATGACTTGCTTTTTGCGAGTCTTGTCCATTGTCCATATTATGTAGGAAATGTTGTCTCTTAAGGTCAATGGATTATTAAAAGCTTAGTTAACTTTGAAAATGCTTTTGAGATTAAATGCTTGGTTCTATGATTTTAAGATGGCTATCCAAAATCCTCTTCCTTACCTTGACACATCAATGCAGGATTATGAGCTTGTGTTAATCTCATTATTAATGTTTGTGTATGCCTTTGAAGATTTGTCCATTGAGAACTACATTGCACGTCTACTTTTTGTGTTCTTCAAATTACATATCTCTTGGAAGCATAGATATTCAAGCTACATCGTAGTTCATTCTCATCTAGTCGTTATGTTGTTGGTTGTCTATTGGTGCAAATCTTTTACTTCTGTCACTACTACAAAATTACCTATAACTGGCGGTCCAAAAAATGACAAGAAAACATATTTTTTGTTGGATAATAGGTAAAAATCCGACATAAACTCATGCAATGTCAGACAAACAAACCGACATCATTGCTAGCATCACGAAAAAGCTTTTGATGTTGGTTAGTCCCCTTAATCCGCCACGAACAAGGAAAGCAATATAAAATTAAAAAAGGATAGTAGTGTCGGATAAAAGTGACATTGAAACTCACGTCGGATATAGGCGACATCAAAAAAGAATAGTAGTGTCGGTCCTAACCGACACCACCTAATTATTTAATAAATAAAATAAACAACTATATTGTCGGCCCTAACCGACACCACCCAACAATTCGATAAATAAAATAACAACTATACTGTCGCCCATAAGCAACACCATAAACTATTAATAAAAATAAAATAAAAAAAAGTATCCTACCACAAGTGAACAGCTCCATGAGTTATTGAGAAAACACGACTGTTTTCAGCGGATCTATCACTAATGCATTAGGAAAAAAAAAATACAAAAATACAAAAATACAAAACAAAACAAAAAACCAAAAAAACAAAAACATGTCATTTATTCAGTTTGGAGGTGGATTTTTCATTTGTTCTTAGAGCAGGTTAAGTTCCAAATGGTCCATATGTATCTTCAAGTGATACATGCATTCCATATCTATTCACACACGTTGCAGATCCAGCAAAATCTCAGCACAGATGAGTGTATACCTTTTAGATCTGAAGATGTGGCAGTTGATAATTTATTTGCCTTTGGATCTGTAACTTCAACATTTCCTTTTCTCGGATATACCCTAGGTCCGAGTGTCCTACACAGACAATGCAGAAATATGAGACATGCCGTGATACACAGCCATATTTTTGAAGATCAAACCTATAGCATGTACAAACAAGTTTTATTACCCTTTGTTTGATTGGAACAATGATTTAACCAAGCCACTCTTTGCCATTTACCTTGCGAACGCCAGATCAGCCATTGTTCTACTCACAACCAGAAACAAGGAGTTCACATTCATATATGGACAGATTAATGCATGTCGAGCTCACATCATTGAAGGGAAACAAGAAAAGATTATTACCTTTCTTGTAGATTAGCTGAGATCAGACGTTTAGGGACGAGTACCGTGATCGTTGGACCTTTGCATCTTTCTTGGTTTGTATCTGCAACCGTTATACATGTATCAGCAACATATTTTTTACCCTTTTTGTTTCGGATTTGAGTTGTTGGAGTGTTATTCTGCCTTTTCCCATTATTTCTTCGGCAGATCCAGAAACTCGTACACAAATCAAACAAGCATGTGTTAGTTTGCTTCTTATTTTTATATAAATATCATCAAATGGACACATATTCAACAATGGTAGGGTCGATGTTTACCTCTGTGGGAAGATTGGAGCTTAGACGTGCCTACATTTCCATGGCAGACTTGCTGATTTTGGATTTTTACAGAGAATAGCGAGTAATGAGGTGTGGCTAGGGTTCTTCATTATAGAGAAATGAGATGCAGCTAGGGTTCTGATATTAAAGGGAGAAAGGGCTGAGAGAAATGAGAGAGAGGGTTCTGATATTATTGAGAGAGAGGATATATAAAGAACACCAACATGTCGGCTACAACCGACATGAAGTTTTAAAATATTTAAAAATAATTATTAATGTCAAGTATAAGCGACACGATTCTCTTTTTAACCGATAATAACTTTTTGTCGGTTGAAAGCGACACAATTCTTTTTTTTATACGACACCACCATTTAAAAAGATTAAAAACTATGTCGGTTATAAGCGACATTAATCAATAGAAGATGACCAAGTAACAACTCCTGCAAAAGAACAACTCTTGACAAGAACAAGGGCAATTTATCATGGGTAAAAGGTTTGCAAGATATGTACAACGGAAAATTTATCATGGGTAAAAGGTTTTGTCAAGGAAAAGAACAACTCCTGCAATTTATCATGAGTGACATTAGTTATAGGCTTGGGATATTTTGTCAAGGAAAACCAAAGAGGGAGATTGTAAAGTCTATCTTCAAGTGTTTGGTTTTCCTTGTCAAATATTGTAATTGAACCATCACACATGCTTAATCTAGCTTTAGAATATACTCCGATTATGGGTTGTTTCTGATGGAGTAAATGTTCAAGAAGTGGCACATTTCAACTCAAAGGTTTGTTCATGCATGTACATTTCATATCTCTATTTGTGTTGCATTCTGTCCAGTTTGATTGTCTAGTCAGTTTTGCGTGTTGACATCCAGCTGTCTAGGTGCACCGATTAAGACAGCCCATATGGGCTGACTGACACCTTTCTGTGGTAGTCAGTTTCTGGCCATTGATATGACTAGATCTTTTCTACAGCTAACAAGTGTCCTTGTGACAAGTTAGCTGATGGAAATTCTGATTTCCTTGGGTATATTTGTTCCCTAAGGTTTTAGTTTGTTCTTGGGGGTTTAGAACTTAGTTTTAGAGTAAAGTTGCTTCAAAGGCTTGAAGCCTGCATCTTCTCCATTTATGAACCCTAACTGCCAAACATTCCACATGCATTAAACACCCAAATTGAATTGCATTGTTTTAAGGTTTTGCATTTATGTCTTGTTTGGTTTTAAGCTTTAAATTCATTTTAGACCAAGCTTTTGGATTCAAGTTAGATTCTTACTTCAACTGTTTGACTGGAGAATCTGATTGGTCATTTGAATCCAGATTTCATATGCATATCATAGAATCATATCACATCATTGGTCATGTTGATCTTGGTGTCACAAGGTGATGAGCTCATGAGGAGCTATCACTTCGTGAAGACCGAATGAGTCCGTCTCGTGTAAGGCAAGGTTGCACAAAGGTAAAGCTGCTCTGTAGATAGGGATCTAGGAATTGAGCTTGTGTGATCTTTGTATGAACATTTGTTTACACTAGTGGATTGGACTCAGTGGATAGTCCTCGGTTTTTTAACCCAGAGGTGAGTTTTTCCAGCTAAAAATATTTTGTGTTCAAGTTACATTTATTGAGTTCAAGTTATCTTTATTGTGTCACACATCCCACACACACTTACATGGTACATATATCTGTTGAACATCCAAATGGTATGTGTTCACTGTTACGCTCACTTGACACATTGATAACTTGCAATGAACTACAGCCTTGCTGACTAGGATAGTTTTTTGAAAACTGAAATTGGTATTTGAATCTTAGATTTATTGACTATCAAATCTATCTTAGTTGACTAGCGGGCTCGACTAGTCAGTCCAGCGGATCGTAATTTTTATATACAGCCTTTAGGTTGACAAACGTTAAGCATCTAAATTTGTCTTGTGTCATTGTGTGTATCGATTGCTTAGGCGAAAAAGATTAGAGATGGAAACCAAAGTCCTAACCATTCAAACATCATTTTTAAAACCCTTATTGCCAATTACTCTTCTTTTCCTACTTTCTTTATATTGTGTTTTTATACTTTTTAAATTTAAGACATCTCAATCTATTTTGTGGAATCCTTTATATGCATACTTGATAGCTTTTTGTGAAAGAATTAATTTAAATTGTTAGGAATCATAACCTAGATACATATTTGTGCAATCCTTGTGGGAATGATCTCGTACTTGCTTTCTATACTATGTCATTGTTCATGTGCACTTGCGAGTTTAAAACATGTAATTAGTAACTTAATATTTAGGTCGCTAATTGCATAACAGATGTCGACATGTTTCATTCTTGATTGCTCCCTTTGCTATGCCACGTGCATTTGTAGGACCCATGAATTGGCCTAGTCAGCTTCAACTATTCAAGTGGTCAAACTTTGAATTATTGATTACCGAAAGTTCGATGTCTACAAAATCCACTCTATCTATGAAAAATGACCAAAAAGTATTAGGTGGTTAGTTTCCATTCGCCACCATTTTCTTCCTAAATTGACCAATTGAGGAGCCTTGTGCAAGAGCTGGAGACAAATTGGCCCCTTACAGAGTCATGGGCTAGTTAATTCTAGTTAATTTAACCAAAGCAAGATATGTCCCATTCGAAATTGATTTTCGTCATTTGGAGTCAAATATTGCACGTATTAGATATACTCATATATCTATCAAATTAAAAATCGGATCCTTTTTCTCATATAGATAATTGCTTGCTTACCTTTACAGATAATAATCTTCCCTTCCTTTTACATATTTGATATTTCCCTATGAAATAGTTGAGGTTCAAAACTAAAATGTGGTATATACATTATCAAAGAAAATACACATGGATTACTAGATTCTTAAATATAATCCATTAAGAAACATCAACTGTGGAACAAAATGAAAGAATATATATATATATTTTTTATGTTACATCCAATAGTGGGATTTATTCTTAGCAGAACCCACCCATTTTGACAATAAAATAAATTAAACTTAAAGAAATAATGTCCTTATTTATATTGAAGAAATTTTTGTAGCCATTACTTGGTACAAAGATCTTTCAAAGTTTGCACATACAAATATGCAACTGCGCTTGTTTATCCACAAATGTATTATGTATACCACATAGTTATCCAACAAATTAATCGATAATTCAATAATAGTATTATATAACTTACTGCAGCAGTCTGCATATATAATTCTTCACTTCTTGTCCCTTCCTAGAGTACTTTTACCATTTGGCGGATTTGAGCCTCTACCACTCTTAGAAGACAACTTGGACGACGAACCGTGTCTTGTGCTTGGATAAAGGTGAAGGAAAATTTATGAAAAACATGTTCATTTAAGCAACATCTACGGCATGTAATTAAAGCTGGAATCATGCTTGTATGCACTCAAAACAAAACATTACCCATGAAATTCAAAGCCTAGTAGTTGTGGTGAACCAAGACTCAACTCAAGAACAAAGTGAGTTGAGAAATCGTATACCTTTGTTGATTCCTTTTTGCATAAGAAAAGGCTAATCACCCAAGGAGAAGGCCTTCATTGCTTACTTCTTAGCTCCATGGATATCTTGGAAGAGGATGGTTGAAAGGATTCTCCAAGTTCCCAAAATATAGAACCTCTAATTTTCCGCACCAAGAAGAGCATTGATGAAGAGATGAGTGACCTAGATGAAGTAAGATTGCTAGCTAAGTTCCTCTAGGGTGGCCGGCCTCTTAGAGAGAAAAATGAGAGCATTGTGTTCTCATCTTTTCTCCAAAAGAAACCCTAAATGAATTTATACCACCTCACAATGGAGTGGCAAACTTGCAATTAAAACCAATTCATCCTTACTCTCAATGTGGCCGGCTATATAGGTATTTTGGGCTGTTTAGGCTCTCTTGAATCGTTATTCATTAAGTTGTCATACAACTTAAGTCAATGGGCTTGACATTCGAAGCCCATTCGGCCTTGCGGCCCAAAACTAACCCAGAGAATCTTAATCACATCATAGAGTATTATCCCTCAAACAGTTTGAAGGTTAGAGATCCGTTGTTGCGCATTCACCTGCCTCCATGGCTAAGTGGCTTAACCCCAACCATGTCGTGGACACCCTATGACAGAGTGCCTTTGACATAGTAAAAGATCAAGGACCTAACCACAAGACAACTATGATGCCTCGGGTCAAGAACTACTTTGCATTATCCCAACCATGAGTTCTCATGTGACATGAGTTTGAGAACTCTTTGTTGATCGTATTCAGTGGACTCATTCTCTATTGAGCACCTACATGCTTGTCTTGGTGTCAGTCACACCAATGACTCAAGACCAGTCACTCTCCCTAAGAGAAGACATAGCACATACTGATCTTAACGGACTGTCAACGCCTAATTGGCAATCCTATGATCAGGAACGTTTAGGATATGTATACAAAAGAGAATGGTCTCATGAATCTAACTTCTTTAGATCACATTCTCCCAATTGCATATTCCTTGGACTTATTGTTTAAGCATATAACATTTATATGAGATGGCTTAAAACAATAATCTTTTCCCTTTATATTAAACTAGATTAGTTTAACATGTGAAATGTCCGTAAAGTATCATCGTATGATTGGTTTTAGGGCACATTTCCAACAAAAGGACCGTTGCTGTATCGAATTTCTTACTAGAAGACATAGTTTCTAATGATCAGCTTATTTAAACTTGTACACAAATTAAAGGTATAAAAGGAGATCAAGTTGTGGCTTTTCCATGAAATAATGTTGGATATTTATAGTATTGGGAGGGGAGGGCGTTAGGGTTCGTATCCTAGTAGTTCGGTTTCCACATAATCACCGAGAAATTAAGTAAGCATAAGTAAACACAATTTATTTGTTTAATTTCAACCACATAATTTCATTAAAGTCAAATCTAACGATCAAGAGGGTATCCCATTTTTTTTGAAAAATGAGGATCCCTTCCCTTAAAGGGCCTGTAAGTTAATATATATGTGGAGATTTAAATTGTATGGGGAATATCTGTTAATACTCTCCCTCCATTTTTATCTTCTGATGTTTCTCTGTGATATATATTGAAATTTCATTTTCGGTAAATATTGACTTTCAAGCCTTCTTAGGACGGAACGGATGATGTAAATATTGAAAAAGATAAGGAGAAATTTGTCTTAAAATGTTATAAATTTGTGTTCCACGGATATGGAACGGGTCGTTCCAGGGGGGAGAGGTGGAATGAAAAAATCAGCCAAATTTCATCCCATGGGACAACCCGTTCCACAGTTTTTAAGCGCACCAAACGTGGGACGGAACGGCTCGTCCCGTTCCGTCCCGTCCCGTCCCACGTACCAAACGGTATCCTAATTCACACGTAATATCAGAGCATAAGTAAAGTACAGTAAAGGTAGGATAAGAATTATACCATCGAAGGTAATCACCTATACCAAGATTTGCCAAGAATCTTCGTCGACACGAAAGCTCAGCTACTAAAACCTAGAAGGGCAAAAAATAAGGGTGAGTTGTTGGAAATGTGCCCTAAAACCAATCATACAATGATACTTTACGGACATTTCACATGTTAAACTAATCTAGTTTAATATAAAGGGAAAAGATTATTGTTTTAAGCCGTCTCATATAAATGTTATATGCTTAAACAATAAGTCCAAGGAATATGTTATTGGGAGAATGTGATCTAAAGACGTTAGATTCATGAGACCATTCTCTTTCGTATACATATCCTAAACGTTCCTGATCATATGATTGCCAATTGGGCATTAACGGTCCGTTAAGATTAGTACGTGCTATGTCTTCTCTTAGGGAGAGTGACTGGTCTCGAGTCATTGGTACGACTGACACCAAGACAAGCATGTAGGTGCTCGATAG
Source organism: Cotoneaster glaucophyllus (assembly GCA_036320875.1). NCBI lineage: Eukaryota > Viridiplantae > Streptophyta > Magnoliopsida > Rosales > Rosaceae > Cotoneaster > Cotoneaster glaucophyllus. Next base: position 16,485,836 of record CM070058.1, on the reverse strand, counting down.
AGAATGAGTCCACTGAACGCGATCAACAAGGAGTTCTCATATTCATGTCACATGAGAACTCATGGTTGGGATAATGCAAAGTAATCCTTTGACCTGAGGCATCACAGTTGTCTTGTGGTTAGGTCCTTGATCTTTGACTATGTCAAAATCACTCCGTCAGAGGGTGTCCACGACATGGTTGGGGTTAAGTCATTTAGCCATGGAGGCAGGTGAATGCGCAACAAGGGATTTCTAACCTTCAAACCGTTTGAGGGAGAATACTCTATGATATGATTAAGAATCTCTGGCCAGAGTATGAATGAGATTTAAGAAGTCGTTCCAAATCACATTCAAGGTAATCATATAAGTAAGAGAATCACATTGGATAGTAGACATGAATTAACTATCAAACCAAACAATGTGGTCAAGAGTATTGTATTAGAGAAAGATCGTATTGCATTGTAATCCTAAACTAAATAGGTTCTTAACCTCTTCTGATTAGCTTGGGTAGCCATGATATACTGCTAGGTGTCACTCATGGTTTGTAGAAGCCCTAAAGGTGAGTAATCACTAAAGGGAGAATTGAAAGTATGTTTCAATTCAAAATCGGTTTGAAGAGTTCTAATCGCCCACTGCCTAGCTAAAAAGAACCTAATGGATCGTACACCGTGTAAGGCAGAGATTGAAGAAACAACGGAGTTGAGTAAGATTAATTAAAAGGTTTAATTATTTATGGCTAGGATTAATTAATACGTTAATTAATCAAACGAATAAGTTCGTTTTAGACCTCGGGTTAGTTTTGGGCCTCAAGGCCCAATGGGCTTTGAATGTCAAGCCCATTGACTTAAGTTTTATGACAACTTAATGAATAAAGATTCAAGAGGGCCCAAACAGCCCAAAGACCATAGAAGGCCGACCATGTTGATGAAATAGGGTTTTGGTTCTTTTTGTCACTTAAGTGAAGTGACTATATAAAGAACTTTATAGCCAAAATTCATTTAGGGTTTTCTTTTGGAGAAAAGATGAGAACACAAGCTCTCTTGACTCTCTAAAAGGCTGGCCACCCTAGGAAGGTTTTACTAGCATCTAAATCTTCCTAGGTCACTCATCTCATCATCAATGCTCTCCTTGGTGTGGAAAAATTAGAGGTTCTCTACTTTGGGAACTTGGAGAATCCTTTCAACCATCATCCTCCAAGAAATCCATGGAGCTAAGATGCAAGGAATGAAGGCCCTCCCTTGGGTGATTAGCCTTTGCTTATGCAAAAAGGAATCAACAAAGGTATAAGATTTCTCAACTCACTTTGTTCTTGAGTTGAGTCTTGGTTCACCCAACTACTAGGCTTTGAATTTCATGGGTAATGTTTTGTTTTGAGTGTATACAAGCATGATTCCGCCTTTAATTGTTAATTGCATGCCATAGATGTTGCTCAAATGAACATGTTTTTCACAAATTTTCCTTCATGAGTGGGCTTGAAAATAAAGTTTCGTAAAACCTTTTAGAAAATGTAATAACCACTCGCCGTAAAACAAGTATAGTTTCCAAAAATAGCATACTACAAATAGTATGAAAACACTTACCGTAGACTGCAAAATCTCGAGAATGCAAAAACTTCACGATATTTCATATAAAATATATAACACCCAATAATCACAAATCTCGAATAAACGAACATATGCTATTAGCTGCTCATCGACGTATGTTGACACACGAGTTCATGCAGATGTAATCTGACATGAACAGGACTGGGCATAATAATGATTTACGCTCGAGTACTACAATCACGTGAAGACTGGCGCTATGCGCGTTGCATACAAGTTCTGATTGCCTATAGTAATCGAAGACAGGACTGGCACCTACAATGGATCCAAAGTGAGTGTATCGGTGCGATGTGAACATACACGTGAAGACTGGTCCTGACCCGGATGAGAATAAACACTAGTGTAGCATGTATGATGAGTAGTAATATAAATATAATCGAGCTACGAAAATTTCATAATTCACAACAATAAAATAATAATATTTGTGACCATAAATATATTTATGGCACCACATCAAAAATCAAGCCCAAAAATCCTATATCACGCTTATAGGTGATTCTAAACAACAAAAGGAGTTCATTTAATGTGTTTTCAAACTCACCATCACTAGGATCGGTGAGATCCATGCTGGAAATCATTGGAGAAAACGTTAAGCAGTGGTAGTTGTCACTGAATAGGAAAAGGCCTTAGGCCTGGGTGTCCTAAGTAAATTGGCAGGAAGGAAGAGATGGTGGTCCACTACAGCAGAATAATAGTGATCGTGTTGTTTTTTCGTCATGAAAACGGTGATGGTAGTCTCGGTTTGCAGAGAAAAAGAGATAGTGATTTGAGAGAGCATCAAGGTTGATGGCGACTTGCTGCGAGGCCTGCACCAAGTGGGGGCTTTAGCTGGAGCTCGCCAGAGAAGGTGGCAGGTGGGGTGTCTCTTGGCCTCTTGGCCTCATGTGTGTGCAGAGGAAGAAGGGAGTTTGAAAGGTAGAGAGTTCGAGGGACAGCTAAAAAAAGTGTGAATTGAGAGTTAACTAGGATAGAAAGATAAGGGGAAAGATGGAACATAAGGACAAAGAGGAGAGAAGACCCAGGTGGGTGGGTCCCACAGGCACAGACATCACAAAGGAAAATAATAAAATAATAAGAATGAAAATCTAGAATAGTGAATTGACTAAATTTCCCTTCATCTTCGTAGTTCTGTAAAATCTTTATCGTAGCTTCGAATTCGGTTCCTCTTGCACCCAAGCGTTCGTATCGTCAAGTACTACGAGAATATGTGTGTATGTGACTTTGGGTCAAGCCCAAATAATAATTAATCAGGCACGAGACCAAATTAATTAAAATACTAACTTTAACTGGCCTAATTGCCCACTTGATTAACGAACCCAACGAATAAGCCACTGATATTATGATCTACAATCCATAATACCGACAACTCACTGTTGTCTTGATAGACAAGTAATAAATTTCCTAGAGTGCAAAATTACCATTTTGCCCCTCATTGGGAAACATGCATAAATTGTCTGATTTACGCTCGTTCACGCTCATGTGTTCATAAGGACGCGTACGACCTAGAAATATTTGCAGGGTGATAAAGAGTAATAAGAATTCAAACGTTCGCAAATATAGTCTATCAGGGGCATTTTTGTAATTTTCCAAGGTAAGAGAATAAGGTAATATTAAATTTAGGATGAGACGTCACATAAATGTGGATTTTGTCTTTTTAAACACCAATAAAGTGGAACCATGCCTAATCAATAAAGAGCACCACCTATTGTGCCCAATATAAAGAAAATAGGGATATATTTGACAGCTTTATAAAAAAAAAAAAAAAAAAAGGACTCTGTTAGAACCAAATTTGTACGCATTCACAGGCGGAGGTGAGAACCAAGTTGGAATTGTCCATGATCACCGACGAGGGGAGAATGGGGTTGATTGAGGGGTGTGGTTGAATCTAGAAATGACTACTTACATATCTCCAAGAAGGATAATCAAATCATGGTGTAGTTCTGAGGAAGAATGGTGTAATCCATCCTTGACAAATGGCCTATGGCAAGGCGTCGAAAGATGAGTTCTCTATGGACGTGTCTACGTGTAGACAGGGGCGTAAGGGCCTCTGTTAGGCATAAAGAGAATGTGTGTAAAAGTATGAGAGAGAGAGAGAGAGTAATTAGGTGATCCTACAAGAAAGATATATGGATGGAGAGATGTGGTTGTATGATTGATGATATTGCTAGAGAGTTGTATGTCTATGGTAATCTTGTCGAGAATAAAGTTGTCGTCCCCCAATAAGTACCCAGGCTAGTGTATTTATATGGATCTTAAGAGTGAAGAGTCATTGTATAGGGAAAGTAATATTCATCAAATGGAGACTATCTAGGATAAGATACCCAATCATTCAAGAACTTTAACTGTGTTGCATAATCCCTCAGATATTCTAATTTAACTTTAATTAGGGCTTCCTTACTTGGGAGACAAGTAATATGTTCAATGTACTTAGGCCTGGTTTTTTTAATACAGCTGTATAACTTCACTTGGTATTCTGACTTCGTCTAACTAGGGCTACTCTGAATCTGACTAGGGTTACTCAGAATCTGACTAGGGCTACTTAGAACCTGACTAGGGCTATTCAGATCTGATTAAGGCTACTCATATATAACTAAGGCCTCTCTAACTATAAAAGTAACCTATTTCGATCCACATCAAGCCTCTCAGCTTATTCACCTAAATATCCCGTACTATAGGCATTGTGGTATTTTTTGCCACCTAAGACACCACATATCTTGGGTCCAGAAAATCATGTCCCACAATTGTCCCTAACTATGCTTCTGAGAGTGCACTCTACTTCGAAGATAAATAGTTACCTACGGACCATAAGTGGATTATCTCAAAATAACTTTTTCAAAATGGCATTTGAACTACTTACGTGATTCACAACTAACCAAATTTGGCTAGTCCTGATTGCTCGTGTCTTCAAAAGTTTGATCTTCTTAGGATAAAATTCTCATTTTAGTCTGGGAGAATCCTAAATAATATCTATAAGTAGATATTACACCCTCTTAGGAGTTGTGATTACTTGAGAGCATCCTCTTCAGATCGTGCGTCTTGCAAATCACGCATGGACATTCCAGCGAAGCCACTTGGACTTCGCCTATTACCCCAAAATAGGATGATGGTGGCACCACTCTAATCCAGCTATACCCAGAGTTATTAATTCTATGATCATACTTTTGAGGTAACTATATTCGGATCAGCCTTACTCCGGCCTTGGAAAATCATGGTCTCATAATCACCTCTAATTATGTATCTAAAAGGCCACATGTTCCTCTTGAGGATGAACAATTATCCAACAACCATGCCTTTCAGAGTAAGCTGAATACGTACCGTTTAGTCTTCTTTCTTCGTGAGGTGATCCGACGCTTGTAGAGTATGTAATGATAAAACTGTGTTTGTTGCGTGTGTGCAAGAAAAACAAGAAATTACCTTTGATTATCTTCGCTGATATTTAAACGTCAGATTCGTTAATCCCAAAATGAGTGGGTCCGTGTTCAGCTAGAATATGCTGTTAAGCTTATTTTACTCAAATCATTAAGCTTGTTAGAGTAAAACACTTGGAATTTTTCATCCTAAGCCTCTTAATCCGTCAATCTTTCCGAAGTAAGCTATCTTCGAAATAAGGAGTACCAAGGCGAAACACAAGTAAGCTTGTAAGCCTGGGGCAGAGCTCAAAAGCTCCATTCGATGGTGTTGATTCGCAAAAACGTCACCTCCCAAACGTCACCTCTGGTACCAGGTATTAAATATAAGGGTTAATCTCAGTTTACTACTATGAAGTTTCTTGGTTTTCAACATTTGGTACCTAAAGTCATAATTTTGGGACACTTTCATACATCCATTAAGGTTGTTGTTAAATCAAATATTAATTAGTGATGTGGCACCCACGTGGACAATGACTAGACGCCACGTGTATATTAAGAAATTAAAAAATTAAAAAATTAAAAAATTAAAAAATTCTAAAAAAAAAATTAAATAAAATATGGGCCTATTCCCTATTCCCACGTGGACAATGACTAGACGCCACGTGGATCTCACCAACCTTCCCCTTCTCTGATACCCACCCCGCCACCATGCTTATTCCCTATTCCCACAACCCAGCCTCTTCCCCTTCCCCAAAATTTCCTCCCTCTCGGCCACCCAACCCCCATCCCTTCTCTCTCTACGACCACCCTTCAAAATGCGAACCCGGATTGGGAAACCCGATCTGCTGCAAGCTCTTATTTGAGCCACCACTTGTGTCGTAGGTCTCTCCAGAGAAGATGACCATGTTTCTTGGTCTAGATGAGACCTTGGTGCACACACATGCCGACCCGCAGCCGGAGAAATTCGATTTCATAGTGCGGTCGAGGATCTACGGAACTGAGATGAATTTTTATGTTCGTAAGCGTCCCATAGTGGACGAGTTATTAGGGAAGCTAGGGACGAAGGGTGGGCATATAGGAGAGAAGAAAGGGAGGGAATTTTGGGGTTTTGGGGATGGGAAGGGGCTGGGTTTTAAGGATGGGGAATAAGCTTGGTAGCGAAGTGGGTATCAGGGAAAGGGAAAGTGGGGTAGGTGATGGGCCGGATAGATAGGCCTAGATTTTTTTTCTTTTCTTTTTTTTGATTTTTTTTAATTTTAATTTTTTTTTAAATTTCTTAATATCCACATGGCGTACAGTCATTGTCCATGTAGGTGCCACATCGCTAGTTAACAGTTGATTTAACAACAATTCTAACGGATGTATGAAAGTGTTCTAGAATTATGACTTTAGGTACCACTTTGGGATGAAAAAAACTTCATGTACCAAATGCTGAAAACCAAAAAACTTCAAGGTGGTAAATTGAGATGAACCCTAAATATTAAACCCATGGAAAACTTTTTGCCCCAGACTCACGGTAACTGATTGACCAGATTAAGCATGGTAATAAATAGTTTATGAATCTCTTGTTCTCAAAAAAAATTTGAGTGTTCTTATTATTCTTGGTATGATTGTGGTCATAGAAGCATGCACAACTTTGACAAATAACAAACGTTAGTTTAGACTTCGTTGCATCCAAAATATTTATCCACAATTTTTCTTGACACAAATTGTGGAGGGGAATTAAGGGTAATGATATTAGTGTAGTAATCTATGTGCCTTGAAAGGATGATCATCCTTCTTTATCCTGCATACCCATAACCCATTAGCCATATATACAAACAGGAAAGAAAACAAAGCTTGTGTTCTTTCTTGTTAAGACTAAAATGTCTCCTCCCTAGTGCTTCATAGGTTTGCTCGACAAACGTGACCTAAGATACAATTATAATATTGTTCTTTAAATGTTAATGGTAAGGAAGAGGGTCATGGGCTAAAGACAAAATCTTGCCCTCCAAATCTGTAAACAAAAAAGTTCCTGCAAATGAATAAAACAATAACGCGTGTACAAAATAATAAATTTGTATTAATGAGTGTTTAGGGTTTCAATATCTGTGGTTTATTCCTTACAAAAATATTCCTTTGATTTGATCTCCAATCTTGAGATTTGATCCAAGGGTGGGCAAGCACTTGATTTTGAACCAGGACGAGATTTCTTCAAGGGCCGTTGAGGTTTGATCTTGAACGAAATAGGACCACGAGGGGTTTCACATGGTTGGTGGTCTTCGGCTTTAGTGTGGATGAACCGCCACATGTATTTGTTGTGCTTGTTGATTCTCCACGAGCTTGGTGAAGAACATGAGTTTTTGGTGATTGCTTTGGCCAAAGAGCTTTCAGGTTTGCTTCGTTTCTCTGACCTCCATCTATTAAAAACGAGCCTAGTATTTATAGGCAAGGGATTTAATATTAGTTTAGAATCCCAAATCTGAATCCCTGATTTTTGAGAATGATTTTCTGATTTGATTTAATTTCAGCTAATTATTTAATTTAGATCTTAATTGGATCAGGATTTTTGATTTAGGAAATTAAACCCTAACTGAAATAATTTGATCAAATTAGCATTATTTTGGCCCCCTTTTGTACTTGATTTAATTTATTTGACAGATGTCTCAGATGTCGATATGTGTCATTCTTGATTGCTCGCTTTGTCATGTGACAAGTGTATTTTGTGGGACCCATGAATTGGCCTAGTCAGTTTCAACTAGTCAAGTAGTTAAACTTTGGATTATTGACCACCGAAATTACGATGTCTAGAAAACCAACACTATTTATGAAATATAACCTTCCAAATTTCTTGTTGTTCTAATAGTGTGAGAGGCTAATGGCCAAAAAGAGATAGGTAGCTAATTTTCATTCGCCACCAGTTCCTTACTAAACTGACCAATTGAGGAGCTCTGGGCAAGAGCTGGAGACAAATTGGCCCCTTGAAGAGCCATGGGCTAGGCTAGTTAATTTAAACAAGGCAAGACATATATGTTCCATTCGAAATTGATTTTCAGCCATTTGGAGTTAAATATTGCATGTATTGGATATGCTCATTTACCTTTTAATTTAAAAATCAGATTTCTTTTCTGATATAGATATATGACTGCTTGCTTCCCTATAGCGATAAATAATTTGCCCTTTCTTTTACGTATAGTTGATATTTCCCTGTGGAATAGTCGAGGCTCAAAACTAAAATGTGGTATCAACATTATCAAAGAGAATACACATGGATTAGTAGATTCGTAAATATAATCAATTTAGAAACATCAACTGTTGAACAAAATGAAAGAATATATTAATTTATTTCTTTTGTTACATCCTAGTGGGATTTGTTTTTGTTGGATATATGTCAACAATCTGTGATAAACTTATATATGCTAACAAATAATAAATGCAAATAGTGTATGAACAATGAACAATATTAAACAGAAATATTGAAGATCGAGGCTTGCGTACCGCAATGTCCTTGAAACAGAAATTTCGCCCCTACTCAGTGCTTGTAGTTTTACGGACGTCTGCTTCACCAGGATTCAACGATCAAGTTAGAATTCCAGCACCGGAAAATTTAACTTCTGGCGAATTTCTTTGTGGTTCTCTCAGTAATGATGTTTAGGAATGTAGAAGAAGGTTGGTAAATTCTGTGTTTTAAATGCCATGCAGATGGATGTATATATAGTGAGTTTATACCTATTCGCAACAGGTATGAGAATGTGATGTGACTGTTGGGAGACATCTCTTCAGGGTGCTGTGTTGTTTCTGCGTTTTTTCACAGAACTCGTCAGACTTCATCTGAAAGGATGAGTCTTTTGGTTTAAAAATTAATTAATTAATTAAATTTGAAATTAATTAAAAACAATTAATTAAATCCGAAAAATAATTAATTAAAGTATTAAATTATTAGAGTCTAAGGCCCATCTTTTGATCATTAAATTATATATTAATTATAATTAATTATATATTAATTACCAATTAATTAGCACACCTCAAAGCCCAACCCCAAAGGTGAGCCCAATTTTATTCTCCAAGTCCATCACTCTAATCACTTTCTATAAGGGACAAAGCCTTATAAAGTGTTGAAGCCTTTTGGGAATGACCAATGTGGGACAATGAATGAAATTTTCACTCAAACTTCAAAATTTCCAACAATACCCCACATTTGAGTTGAAATTTCATTCAAACTTCTTCAACAATCACCCCACATTTGAATGCAAATGTAAAATTAGGCTACCTAAAACTGAGAGAGAATAGACATGATATGCATCGGGTGAAGTGTCTTTTGGACTTGAACTTACCCTAGTGAAAACATATCGGGTTTACTTGGTGACGCAGTGGATGTGGAAGATCTTGAACTGTTCACCGCAGTAGTAAACCGAGACAATATGCTACACACATATCATGTCTGCCACACGTCAATTCATACGATTGTGTTCATTTTGGCCCTGAACAGATCCCAGATTTCGTAGGAGCTTTAGAGAATTTAGCCATTTCAATTCTCATAAATGTGGCTCCATTTACTCCTATATAGGTGACATTAATTAAGAATAGTCTGCCATATTCCTCTTGATAACAAGATATTAATGTCATTAAATGTATAAAACATAACCCCTCAAACTCAACAGACAACACACATTTTATCATAAGAATGGGTAAGTTGTGTGTTCAACTTGTGAATCAAACTCAACATGTTGGCCTATTGAACCTAGACCATGGGATCTCCAATCAGCTAGGTTAGGTTTCCGCCCAGTTCGATTCATTGAATTGGCTTGAGACCCATTCCCCTCGATGTAAATAATATTTGCTCTCTTGGTAGGCCTTTGGTCAAAGGATCAGCGATATTTTCCTTTGACTTCACATAATCAATGGATATTACTCCATTGGAGAGCAACTTCTTAAAAGTATTATGCCGACGCCTGATGTGTCGCGACTTACCATTGTATACATGACTTTGGCCCTTGATTGTGCGGCCATATTGTCACAATGTATGCATATAGCAGTTACAGCTTCTTCTCCAGCCAAGTCTAAAGCTATAAACTCCGACTCCATGGTGGAACGAGCTATACATTTCTGTTTAGAGGATTTCCAAGATATTGCTGCTCTTCCCAAGGTAAAAACATATCCACTTGTTGACTTGGATTCTATAATGTCAGAAATCCAATTGGCATCACTGAAGCCTTCTACAACAGGTGGATACTTTGTATAGTTAATTCGTAGTCAAGTGTATTTTTTAAATACCTTAACACTCTTACTAAAGCATCCCAATGCTCTTGTGCCGGATTACTTGTATATCTACTAAGCCTACTTACTGCATAAGCTAAGTCGGGCCTAGTTGAATTCATCAAGTACATTAGACTTCCAATTACTTGAGAATATTCAAGTTGAGATATGGCATGGCCTTTATTTTTCTCCAACTTGCATGCAGCATCAAAATGAGTTGCAGCAGGTTTGCAGTCAAATTGACCAAACCTTCGTAATATTTTTTCTGCATAATGGGATTGTGTAAGGATATACCCTTCACTATTTCTCTTACTTTGAATTCCTAAAATGACATCGGCTTGACCTAAGTCTTTCATGTCAAAACTTGAATTCAACATTTTCTTTGTTTTGTTTATAACATCTTTATCACTTCCCATTATGAGCATATCATCCACATATAAGCAGACAATAACACAAGTTTTATCATTACTCTTAATGTAGACACATTTATCAGATTCAATTATTTTGAATCCATGTGTCAACAAAGTATGATCAAATTTCTCATGCCATTGTTTTGGTGCTTGTTTAAGTCCATATAATGACTTAACTAATTTGCACACTTTGCTTTCTTGTCCTTTAAGCACGAACCCTTCAGGTTGTTCCATATATATTTCTTCATCAAGTTCTCCATTTAAAAATGTTGTTTTTACATCCATTTGATGTATATCAAAGTTGTACACAGCCGCAATCGCTATTAACGTCCTAATTGACGTTATGCGAGAAACTGGAGAATAAGTGTCGAAATAATCCAACCCTTCCTTTTGGCGATAACCTTTGGCTACTAAACTTGCCTTGAACTTGTCAATGGTTCCATCCGCCTTAAGTTTCTTCTTGAAAATCCATTTATGACCAATTGGTTTACTACCAGTATCCATCAGCCATTCACTTCCATTCGAGACCATGTTGACCTCGGACACAACAACAGCCAATTCTCCATTGGTGATTGCCATGTTAGCATGGTTGTTGTTGTTTCTGTTGGCATGATTTCCATCCTTGCGATGATAACAATCTTGTGCCTTGTGACCAGATTTGCCACACACATAGCAGGCGCCCTTAATCTTCTTCAGATTCTTGCCTTTTGGAGCAAGGGTAAATTGTGCAAACTGCTTGGTTTTAGGAGCCTTATTCTTTTTCGGCTTAGCCTTGGAGTTTCCTCCATCAACATAATTTGCTTCAATGGCAGCAAACCCTCCAAAACGGTCTGCCTTTCTGTGGTCTTCTTCCACTCTTAGCCTCATAATCAGATCCTCCATATTCATCTCACGACGCTTGTGCTTGAGATAAATTTTGAAGTCATTCTAGGAAGTTGGCAACTTCTCAATTATTGCTCCAACTTGGAAATGTTCATTGATCTCGCATCCCTCTGAGTGCAATTCATAGATCAATTTCTGGATTTCTTCAACCTGAGAAACAACAGATTTGGAATCCACCATTGTATATTTGAGAAACTTACCGATGACAAATTTCTTTGAACCGACATCATCAATCTTATACTTTTTCTCCAGGGATTCCCACAACTTCTTTGCAGTCTTGCACAGAGAATAAATGTCGTAGAGATTGTCATCCAAACTGTTCAGAATATAGTTCCTACAACAAAACTCAGAATGATTCCAAGCTTCAATTGCCATGACAGTCTCTCTCGTCATTGGATTCTCATTAGACTGCGGAGCTTCTTCCTTGACAACATGAGTGAGATTCATGGTTGTCAGGAAAAACAACATCTTCTGTTGCCATCTCTTGAAGTCCAGCCCTTTGAACTTCTCAGGCTTTTCAGAGTATTTTGGCACAGCGCCATTCACATTCACAGATTGTGGATCCATTTTTCTGTTTCAAGATTGTTGGATATATGTCAACAATCTGTGATAAACTTATATATGCTAATAAATAATAAATGCAAATAGTGTATGAACAATGAACAATATTAAACAGAAATATTGAAGATCGAGGCTTGCGTACCGCAATGTCCTTGAAACAGAAATTTCGCGCTTACTCAGTGCTTGTAGTTCTACGGACGTCTGATTCACCAGGATTCAACGATCAAGTTAGAATTCCAGCACCGGAAAATTTAACTTCTGGCGAATTTCTTTGTGGTTCTCTCAGTAATGATGTTTAGGAATGTAGAAGAAGGTTAAATTCTGTGTTTTAAATACCATGCAGATGGATGTATATATAGTGAGTTTATACTTGTTCGCAACAGGTATGAGAATGGGATGTTACTGTTGGGAGACATCTCTTCCGGGTGTTGTGTTGTTTCTGCGTTTTTTCACAGAACTCGTCAAACTTCATCTGAAAGGATGAGTCTTTTGGTTTAAAAAATAATTAATTAATTAAATTCGAAATTAATTAAATCCGAAAAATAATTAATTAAAGTATTTAATTATTAGAGCCCGAGCCCATCTTTTGATAATTAATTATATATTAATTACCAATTAATTAGCACACCTCAAAGCCCAACCCCAAAGGTGAGCCCAATTTTATTCTCCAAGTCCATCACTCCAATCACTTTCTATAAGGGACAAAGCCTTATAAAGTGTTGAAGCCTTTGGGAATGACCAATGTGGGACAATGAATGAAATTTTCACTCAAACTTCAAAATTTCCAACAGTTTTTAGTAGAACTCACCCATTTTTCACAATAAAATAATGCTAACTGAACTTAAGAAATAATGTGCTTATTTATCTTGAAGAAATTTTTGTAGCCATTACTTGGTACAAAGATCTTTCAAGTTTGTAAACATATAAATATGCAACTGTGCTCATTTATCCACCAATGTATTATGTATACGTACCCCATAGTTGCCCAACAAATTAATCACTAATTTGATAAAGAGTATTATACAACCCACAACAGCAGCCATGCATATATAATTTTTCGCTAGTTTTTTCCAGATTTCTTCTTGTCCCTTCCTAGAGTACTTTGAACCTTTGGCGAATTTGAGCCTCCACCACTCTGAGATTGGGACGACGACCAGTGTCTCGTGCCAGGATAAAGGACTGTTGCTGCATCGATTTTCTTACCAGAAGACATAGTTGCTAATGATCAACTTAATTAAACTTGTACACAGAAGGTATAAAAATGTACACAATTGTGGCTTTTGCATTGAATGTTGGAAATATTTATAAACATACGGTTCGTATCTAGCAGTTTGGTTTCCAGAAAACTACCAAGAAATTAGAGTAACCTAACTGCATAAGAAAACACAATTTATTTGTTTAATTTAAACCCCTTATTTTTTCATATATATCCCGAATGCCGATCGAGTTGTCTGATGAGCTGAGAACCGTTGGGGGTTTGAAAAAAAATCTTTGACGGTTGATCGCATGCATACCTGTGATTGCTTGGAGCATTTGTCTTCGTGAATAACACACACACACACACATTCCTCGAAAAGGAAAACAAATTTCTGACTAGGCCGACTTTGTTACATTAAGAAAATATATATGTGGAGGTTTAAATTGTATGGGGAATATCTGTTAATTTTTCCCTCCGTTCTTATCTTCTGATGTTTCTCTGTGATATATTGAAATTTCTTTTTCGGTAATATATTGATTTTCAAGCCATCTGAGAAAATGAACAGAAAAGCTTGCACATGTGCAAAATTAAGCATTAATAGATCGAAAGAATTATAATAGTGTAATAATTATGTATGCATTATATATGTCTTAGATTCCATATAATATTACACAACAAATGTTCAAGGCCATCCATGCAGAAAACACACGCGGTTTAACGAATGTTTGAAATGGCGTGTAGTCTGATCTTTATATGTTGAATGTAAAATAACAAAGACTTTGGAATGTGAAAATAAGTGTGTAGTGAAATAACAGAGAATTACTATAAGGCGGAAAAAAAAACGTGGAGAGAGTTGATACGTGAAGTTTCGCCAGGCTTTCATTTGGAACTGATGGGATCCATATATAACCAAGTTTTCAAATTATTAAAAAAAAATACAGACTGCTTGAATTCAAATAGTGTATAGTAAAGAGTCATCTACATCAATCATGTTTTTAAATTTGAAGTAAAAAGGAGTAGAAAGATATTAATTTTAGTAGCTTCCTAAAACATTTCTACTCCATCCATACCATCTAATTTAGGGAGTCATATAAACAATTTATAATAAGGAGAAATTAGGTTCTCATACTTCCTTTTGCTACTCCATTGATTAAAATCCTATTACTTTTCAATTTTTGATCAAGGTCCTTGGGTATTAATAACATCATTAATTATTTCAATAATAAAATATTTTTTTATTTCTAAATATATTCATTTAATATTAAAAATGTTACAATTAGTATATTTATATTTATGAATAAATTTTTTATCATATATTTTTAGTTTTAGTTTGTACCCATTTTTAATTTGTAATTCTTTTTTAATTTGTACTAATTTTCTTTTCAATTTTATTTTGTACCCACATATTAATTTCTTTTTATGCCCATATTTTTTAAAGTTTATTTGTATTTGTACCCATATATTTTTTTTTATTGTACTTTTTATTTTGCTAAATGTACCCATGCTAATTATATGTACCCATTCATGTAAAACTTTTTAATCTTAAAATTTACTCATTCTTAAATATACCAATTTGTTATATGTAAAATGTACCCTTTTTTATATAAAATCTATTCAATTTGTTTTAATCCATTTTTAAACTTATATGGGTACATTCTTTTTTCTTTGATTTTAAAATGTATCCATGTCAAATTTAATCGAAGAAATTTACTAATGTTATTAAGCCTAATATCTTTTTTATTTTTTATTTTTTTTGTGATTTTGAAGAATGTACCCATGTTTTGATACAATAATTTTTTTGGTTAATTTTGATGAATGTACCCATGTTTATATACACACACACACACACACAAAATAGTATATTTATATTTTAATATTTTTAATCCCACAAATTATGGGTTTTTTTATTTAAAATCTTATTTATATAAACAACTAAAATTTCTAATTTTTAATTAAAAATTATAGTAACGTACATAGAAATAAATGATCACATTAATTTCAGGGACCTTGATCAAAAATTAAAAACCAACAAGGTTTCAATCAAAGAATATTCATGGTCAAGGACTGCATCCAAAGTCTCCCTTATAATAAACTATGAACCAATAGAAATAGAGTTTTTATTTAAAATTTTATTTAGAAAATAGTAATTAAAACTAAGAGCCTTTAAGAGCTCATCTTTTCTCCTTATGAAAAATTATTGTGTGAATTCGATACATAATGTCAACCGTGTATCACTCCACTCAAAATTCCCCACATAACTTTTAAAAAATACGAAAAAAAAGTACAACTGAATTAAACTCTATTCACATCCTAAAAAATAAGGATTAAATGTCAAAATGGTTCTGATGTTATAGTCATTTGGTCAATTAGTCCCCTCTTGTTTTCAATTTAGTCAATTTAATCCTTATGTTTATCTCTGTTAACAAATTATGGACATTACATCCAACTCTGTTAAAAAATTCATAAAGTTATGATACCCTTCTATAGAAAAATATTTTTCAAATTAAAATACAACCTCTCATCTGCCTTGTCCTTGTCCCAAACGACAACCCTAGCCACACAAGCAGGCAACTCGACGAACGCATCTCTTGATCCACCTCAACCCCACTTGTCACCACACGAATTCCATCATCGTAGTCCCAAGAAAATAAATCCCAACCACCTCGCATTTGACTATGTAACCGAAAAACTAACCGCAATTGAGAGAGCCATATACTACCCTTTCTCTTCAATTTATTATTTACATCATAGGAAATGTATATGTGCTATGTTTGGATGAGGGTTTTCCAAGTTCTAAGGGATTAAAGTCAAACTATGAAGGAATAGACAACAAAATATAACATACAGGCGATTAGAAAAGTCCTCCATGAGCATTATAAAGACATGTCAAAGGGATTTACAAAACCTTACTTGGGGGGTGTGATCTACAAAATCCTCCCGCATATTTGTGAGTAATGCTCATGGTGGGCTTTTGTAATCCCCTTTATGTTACATTTTGTAGTACATTCCTTCATAGTTTGACCCAAACCCTTGGAACTTGGAAAAGGCTCATCCAAACATATCCATGGGTTAATTCGATAGTAGGCTGACGTGGGGTATCATGTGCACACAATAATTCTCCTTTCTCACTCCCTAGATTTAGGAGTTCCTAACGATTTTGCTATCTTAAGAGTAAGATAGGGAGTGCGATTGGAAGTAAAAAATTTCTAATCTTCCCTAAATTTTAGTTCGGATCTTATTTAAAGAATTCATTGAAGATGCTCTTAATTGATTATATTTAAGATATAGTAATTCATCTGTTTTCTCTTTGATAATGTTTTTATGTCACATTACTAACCTCCCCTTTGTCTCGAACCCTAAATCCAAAATGAAAAAAAATCTTGACGGACCGACCTTCTAAAATCCTAAAGCCTCAAATTCAATCCTGAACTCCTTTATATGATTCTTTGAAAAATAAGTTTGAGGACAAGATGGTAACATTCCCTATATTTTATTTAGTAATAGCCCCACGTTCCAATAAAATTTGTGGCCTATCCAAAATAATTTGTTGGGGTTGGTAATTTTTCTTAAAACGTATGTCTAACTTCATATTCAATTTGAGTTTATACCTTAAAATGAAATAAGGTCATGTTGATCAATCTAGTAGCCACCATATATTGACGGATATGCGGGCATGACAAACACATGACATGGGATGCAACCAACACTCTAAAGGCAAAAGAATTCAATTCTGACAACTAGATAATCCATCGTACATGAGAAATTCTACGCACAAAACTACCAACACAACTACTAATTAAGAAAAATGGTGAAAAACAATCATGTTGTTCACCTTTTGGTGTGGATTCGATCCTGGCCAATTTTCTCTCTCCTAACTAATTAACAATGTCGCTCTACCAAAAAAACATGATTGAAAATGCTCTAAGCAACGTCAACTATAGAACAAAATCAAATAATATATTAATGCTCTTTGTTACATCCTAGTGGGATATATTCTTGGCAGCATCCACCCTTTTTTACAATAAAATAATTGTAACTAAACTTAAGAAAATATAATGTTCATGTTCTAATCTTGAAAAGAAATATTGTATCAATTATTTGGTACTTTGAATTTTGTAAGTATATATATGCAACAGTGCTTATTTATGTACAACTGTATAACTCCATAGTTGCCAACAAATTAATCAATAATTCAAGAGTAACGTTACACTCACCACATATTTATACCATCATTTGTATCATCTCTATAATAGAGGTAGGGCCCACCAATACATGTGGGTCTCATCTCTATTAGAGAGATGGTACAACTGATTGTACAAATATGTGGTAATAGTAGCATTTTTGAGAATTCAATAATAATATATAACCCTACTGGAGTAGTCTGCATGTATAATTCTTCACTTGTTTTTTCCAGATTTCTTCTTGTCCCTTCCTAAGGCATTCTGAGCATTTGGCGGATACAAGCCTCCGTCACTCTGAGAAGATGATTGGGACGACGAACCATGTCTTGTGCCAGGATAAAGGACTGTTGCTGCATCGAATTTCGTACTAGAAGACATGAATGCTAATTAGCTTAATTAATCTTGTACACAAATTAAAGGTACAAGAGGAGGGAATTGGATCCCCGCCGGATCCCCTCCATGGGGATACTAGGGATCAACACATCTAGACCGTTGATCGAAAATCATACGGCCACAGTTTTTTCTTTTTTTATATTTTTCACGCAAAACGAGGTTATTTTACTTTTAAAAATATAATAAGCATTTAATTTGGACCGCACGATTTTCGATCAACGGTCCACATACATTGATCCCTAGGATCCCCATGAAGGGGATCCGGCGAGGATCCTTGTCCCAAGAGGAGATCAAGTTGTGGCTTTTCCATGAAATAATGTTGGATATTTATAGCATTGGGAGGGGAGGGCGTTAGGGTTAGGCCGAAGAATTACCAAGATATTAGTAACCTAACAGCATAAGTATTTTATTTGTTTAATTTTAAATCTTTTTTCTATATTTCCAGCTGCATGCCGAGTGGTCGGATGAGCTGAGAAGAATATGGTCCTTAGGCCGCGTGTAACGCAGCTAAGAGGTAAACTTTGACAGTAATTTGATTGCGCATGCATGCATGCAAGTCATTGCTTGGGGGATTTCTCCTCTTGTATCACAAACACATATTCCTATAAAATGAGAACAAGTTTTTGACTAGGATCTTTGTTATATTAATTAAGTTAATACGTGGATATTTACATTATATGGGAAATTCTGTTAAAATCTTTTCTCTCCATTGTTAATTTATGATGTTTCTCTGTTTTTGGGTGTGTGCCTCTCTATATAAAATATATATATTTGAGT
The DNA here is from genome assembly GCA_036320875.1 of Cotoneaster glaucophyllus. NCBI lineage: Eukaryota > Viridiplantae > Streptophyta > Magnoliopsida > Rosales > Rosaceae > Cotoneaster > Cotoneaster glaucophyllus. The sequence continues at coordinate 16,467,269 of CM070058.1, read as the reverse complement.
TTTGATTTATGATGTTTCTCTATTTTTGCGTGTGTGTCTATATATATAAAATATATATATTGACTTTCAAAACTCAAAGTAGCTACTTAATTTAAATTCCAAAACTTGATCATTCTCACTTTCTTTGTATTTTCTAGGAACATTGACTTCGGATTAATGTAATTTGAATACCGTCATGGCCGTAAATTGATGTTATCTTGAAAATTAAGCAGTCACTTGTGATAATAGTTTTCGTGTAGTGCTACATGAGCACTCCAACTAAAACTGCTACTTTGAATTTTTCACCCTTGGCCCTTTTTCATTTTAAATCCCTGCGGTTTCACTCGGTTCATGCAAGCTAGAAGTTCGTGTAATGCTTAGAAAGCAGTAATGTAATTGCTGAATGTCTTAATGTCAAAACGTGTTGACCATATATATATAAATATATACAAAACGTGGTTGTACTAACCGTCCTTTTTCATTTCCCACTGTTGCAGCTTGGAAACTATTGGATTTCGTGTGCCATTTACATGCATGCATGGCTCCTTGGGTCAAAAACTCTTCAGTTTATATCTTATTTCTTCTGCTTCACTCGGCACCACCTCCATTCCGATCACGAACACGTATTTCTGATTTTGTTAATGGTCCGTCAGTCTTACCTACCGATCAATCCCTGCTTTGTGTTTCTGGGAAAAAATATGAGAAATTGTGCAGCAACTTACTATATTCTGACCTTTGACGATTTCTTTCTTTCTTTCTTAAAAAAGAAACAAATATTGTCATGCCCCAACCCCGACATACGTTCAGGATCGACACATGACATCACCAAATACCCGTATTTCTAACATGCCCCGCCTCCGGGATATGGACAAAACACAACTCAAGATCCAACTGCGTAATAATTTTTCCTATACTTTATGGCTGCATCTAACCTCGTTGTTAGACTGCCTGCATACCCTAAAAAGGGATCAAACCATTCGTAGTTCACCTTTCACTACACTCGAACAATCATCACATAATTCACTATATCTCATCCCAACACTACAATTCAAGGCATGCAGCATCTCAAGGAACAGTCGACGAAGCACGATAATATTCGCTAGTCATCTTGACATTCACACACACCTATGTTTTCCAACACCATTCAATAATCACATCAATTAATAACACATTCAATTTATATCAAAATGCAGGGCTAGAGCGACACAGTTCAGCCGAAGCCTACATCTCTGAAACTGAAATCGAATCCAAGCAACCAACAAGTCAAATGATGCGATTTCATACCACTCAACGAAATCAAGACGCCAAAGGGGATTCCGGACCTCTCAATGGAATCCAAACCAGGATACGATTCCAGACCATCAGTCAATGGAATCGCGGAGTAGAAAGGATTCTGGACCATCACTCAATGGAATCTAACCCAGGATACGATTCCGGACCATCACTCAACGGAATCGCAAAGTAGAAGGGATTTCGGACCATCACTTAACGGAATCCAACTCAAGATACGAGACCATCACTCAACGGAATCATATAGTATAAGGGAATCCGGACCATCACTCTAGGGAATCCAACCCAGGATACGGTTATGGACCATCACTCAACGGAATCATGGAGTAGAAAGGATTCCAAACTATCTCTTAATGGAATCCAACCAAGGATACGATTCTGGACCATCACTCAACGGAATCGCAGAGTAAAAGGATTACGGACCATCACTCAACAGAATCCAACCCAGGATACGATTTTGGACCATCACTCAATGGAATCACGGAATAGAAAGGATTCCAGACCATCACTCAACGGAATCCAACCCAGGATACGATTCCGGACCATCACTCAACGGAATCGGGGAGTAGAAGGGATTCTGGACTATTACTCAATGGAATCGCAGAGTAGAAGAGATTCTGGACCATCACTCAATGGAATCCAAACCAGGATACGATTCCGGACCATCACTCAACATAATCGTGGAGTATAAGGGATTCCGGACCATCACTCAACGGAATCCAAACCAGGATACAATTCCAGACCATCACTCAATGGAATCGCAGAGTAGAAGGGATTCTGGACCATTACTCAATGGAATCCAAACCAGGATACAATTCTGGACCATCACTCAACAAAATCGCGGAGTAGAAGGGATTCCAAACCATCACTCAAATGAATCCAAACCAAGATACGATTCCAAACCATCACTCAACAAAATTGCGGAGTAGAAGGGATGTTGGACCATCACTCAATGGAACCCTAGCGGAGACCCAGTTCCAGATCACTCAACGAAACCGAGCGGAGGGCAAAGGAACATATAGCAACGGCTCGAAGAAACAGTACAAGGACCCAGTACTCAATTTAGAAGGCTGAACGAAATAAAAAGTGAAATAAGGAAACAAGATGTGAAACAAGTGTCAAAGCAACAAACCCCATGACAATGGGTTAAAGGTCCACTACTTGCCCTCACATTTCATCACATCGTACCAATCATACAAATCAACCACATTCCAAATATTCACGTCAAATCACATATCACAATCATCATCAGTACACAGGCAAAATCATGTATAATAACATAGGTCTATGGCTCAATACATAAAAATCACATCTATAAAACCAAGTCATATTCACAAATAATATTAAGATAAGAAATCAAGGCAATATCCATATCACATATATTCGAGTCAATCTCTAACCAATGTAGCCCACTAGACTTCACTTAGTATCCCGTAATACCAAATTTAGTATTTAGAACATTTCGAGACATGTTGACCAAACGTCAACTCTCGATCAATGGTAGGGTCCACAACCATACGTAATTCGATCTGAAAGATCCGCACATCGGATTTTGGATCCGTAACTTCCTATGGTCCTCATTGTGCTCTTAGAATGACAAAATAAAATCTCATCGTGATCTGACGACCGAGTCTCCACCAATTACTAGGATTAGGTGGCGGTCAACAATTTATTTTACAAACTTTGAAAACCACTTCGGGAAGATCTGTACGTCGGATTCCCAATCCATCAGTTCCTAATATCGTCAAATATTACATTTTATTACATATTTAAGTTTAGTGCTGATCCAACGGTGATCGTCAATTCATATAATAACCTCGTGACGACCAATTAGGTGATCAACTACGAAACCATATTAAAACATCAAAATTTTACTACACGGATGTCAAATATGGAATCGGGGCATCAAAATTAGCCTAGGATGGTCAGGTGGGGTCTCGGCCCATGCGCCACCGCACGCAGCGGCGTGCCGCCCAACTCTCCTGAAAATTCAATCCAAAAATTACCATATTTCACAGAAATTTAGATTATGATGAATGGAGCAAGTTTCATACCTATGACTAAGCCCAATTTGGCCCGGAAAAGCTCCAATTTCCCTCGAACTAGCCGAAAAACCTAGAAATGGGTGTTCCTCGATTCATCTCCAAAACAAACTCCAACACCTCATCCAATGATTGGGCCTTGCTCCAGGGGCTAAGGGGGGGGTCTATTGGTGGTGGTAATAGACAGTAATTGGGGGTCGGAATCACCGTGAAATGAGAAAACTTGTCGGAAAACCCTCAGCACTTTGTGGCTTTATCCTAGAAAATGGAAATCTAGCACTACAGAGAAGTAGGACACGTCAATGACTTTCACTGGACACCAAGATCACCCAAAACGAAAGTCAGATGAAGGAGATATGGCCGAGTCAAAAATGGTGTTTCGCGGGTCAAAATGACCCTCTTCGGGTCTCTCATTTCCCCTACTTGCTCCCTCGTTTTGATTGATTTCCCCCTCACTAATCTGATTGGTCCCTTCCTTGTAGCTGATTGATCCCTTTTTTTTTTTTTTTTTTTTTTTTTTTTTTAAAATCTGATTGGCAAAGTGGAAGTTTAATCTTCAAAAGGGCAACACTCAAGGTATCCATGAACATTCACCGAAGGTCGGAGGGTCAGCACCTAAGGTATTGTTGACCCTAAAAACTACCAAGCCTACGTGGCGCAGGCCGAGTAACTAAGGAGCTAACTACGTCCATCGGTAATGTGCTGGGCGTGCCAACTCGTTGGCAGAGCTCGGCCGGGGAGTAAAATGTATTGATGTCGCGTTGGGCGCGCTGCTGACTTCTTGATCTTGCGATTGCGGCCGAGGAAGGAACACGTCTCAATCTTCGGGTCCTAGAGCCTGAAGACAAGGCTGCTAGTTCTGCGAAGTTCAATATCAAATTCGGCTTTCAATGTGCCAAATGTAGTAACTTGTAACACCTCACTTCGCCGAGAAGGCTAATGAGATGACCTCTGCCAATAAGGATTTGAAAATCCTTCTTGACCGAGACTTGGATAGATAACTAGTCGGCCTCGACGCAGTGCTGTTTATCCAAACTGAAGGTGCTCCGTGGTCGGCTGATTCTACAGCAACAGTGTTGTTTATCCAAACTGAAGATGTCACCGGTTGCCTTCACAGTGCTGTTTATCCAAACTGAAGATGTCACCGGTTGCCTTCACAGTGTTGTTTATCCAAACTGAAGATGTGTGGGCGAGAAAAAGAAAATAAAAATCTCAAGGTTGTTGAGAGGTTTCGGGTAGAGCGAGGGTTTGCGCAAGGCAGTTTGTGTATTAAATTGGAGGGTCTTTTCCTGTTGCCACTGCCTCTGTACTTATAGGTTTCAGTTCTTGCTTGGCACGGCCTGGTAACTTTGTAGAGTTCAATTGGGATTCTACCACCTTCTCCACATAATATGCGATCCCTGATGTAGACCACGTGCTTTTGTGATAATGGCCTCAGGGAATAATTATGATATTTGATGGTATCGTACCCTGCATATCCTTCCCTCAATGCCATGTGCTCCTTCCTTATCTTTTGCACGGCACCAATCTAAACCAAAGATTGGTTTTGATGATGTTTGAATGCCTCGCAAGCCATGAATCTCTATGATCCAAATTCCATGCACCAATGAGATTCCAATTTGTATGACTTCATCATTATCCCAAACCACGCATCCTGACTTTTCAAACCCCATCTACCATGCTGCTCCAATCTGGTAACAGGAATCCCAAGTCCACTTGAATTGTACTTGTTCGAAGATATAATGCTAAAATGATTCAAATTAAAAGATAATTATTATGATAAAAACCAGAATATTATCCTTTAATAGTAACAAAATTATCTTCATTTTCATCCAACGGTTAAGAGCTATGCTCATTCAACGACCTTGATTGCACGGGCCGATGATGTAAAATCGAATCCAAACAGGTATCTATGGACGTTCATCGAAGTTCAGGAGGTCAACTAACCCCCCTTGCCCCTTAATGGATCCGCTAGTGAGCTCAACATTGGGTTTTGGTTGTTTCCTAAGTGTCCCAATTGGTATGCAAGAGATAGGGAAACTTAGTCTATTCTCTTTTAGACTTACCCACGTGAAACCAAAAATTATGGCCTTGGTCTTTTAGTGCTCCTAAGCAGCCCAAAGTTTTCTATAACCTTAGCTTCACATAGGCCCAATAAACTTTTGTAACCATCCACACCATGATCCATTTGGCAAGCCTTAATATGTAGCTTGGGCCCACTTTAGCGTGTAGCGTGATTGGCATGATTTGGTTATAACATTAATGTTGTAACACGGCTTGGCATGATAAACGTCCATGAATTGGCATGTGCTTGGCATGGTTATACAAACGTCCATTTTATAAATTATTATTTTATTTGCATGGCGTTATCATAAAATCACGTACTCCTCGACTTCACACTTTTGCATGTATTTAAGCTTGACTGTGGCATTTTTATGACGATCGAGCTTCTAGATGTAATTAGGCTTATATGTGAGATTTTTAGGCCGTAACAGATTGCTTGAATCTTCAAATTAGTTTAAAGGCTACGATCCTTCTGGGTAAGTTACCTACAAGAGGATTTTTCCGAGGGCTAATAGTCATTTGATTATTTTGGTTGCCTATCTTATTAGGGTTGCTGCTTCTCCAAAACTTGGTCCTAGAGAAGTTGATGATTGGCAAAACGGTTCTCTGCCTGAAAACGCCAACCCCTCAGATTATGAACTTATATAATTGGATGAAATGTAAAAAATAAAAAATAAAAATAAATTGTTAACGGGTGTTAACGGATGAAATGGGTGAAACGGGTGACTTACTAGATTAACGGGTTGGGTTTGGGTGACCCGTTAGCTTAACGGGTTGGGTTCGGGTGACCCGTTAAATTAACGGGTCGGGTCAAACCCGACCCAAACCCAGTAAACCCGACCCGTTTACAGATCTAGTTTTGCCCAATGCCCCTGATTTCCACATGAGAAATATTTATTGGACTTAGAGGGCTTATTCTTTTTCTAAAGAACGTGTACCTTCTTCTTTTGTAGGGCTTCCAATGCTTCTTCTTTCTCCAAGGCTTATCTCTTTTCTTTGAACATGGGTTGCCGTTGTGGAGTTCAAATCATTCCCTTTCTTTCCAATGCATCAATATTTCTTATTCTCTCTGTGTAAATTAAAGTAGTAATATCGCTTGTGTTTGGAAAAAAAAAAGTTTATAAACGGTACGAGAACAAAGAGTTTCATATGGAGAATATAAACTTAGAAGTCCTATTGTGTGTCACCTTCCACATTTTACGAATCTTTCTGGTCTGTATATCGGAATGATGGATTTGTTGCAAGTCTATTTTCAGTTAAAGATCTTCCATGCACTAGTATATTGTTATCATAACATCTCATGCTAATAACACAACCTTATACAAAAAAGAATCTACGAATTGTTATATTATTAGCGTGAAATGATTTATCCAAACAATTAACCAATACGTTCTCCTACAAGTCTACAACTCTGAGTTCCAAGTCCTTTTTGTTACATGTTTATTTCTTTAATACTACTTAACATTGAATAATACGAAAACAGACAATTAAGATTGAAAATAGCAGATCTAAATAATTGTGTAAATTAAATATAACGACTAAAACTTCTGTAAGTAAATAATACGTAACATTAAAGTCACATCCGCCTATTTCAACCAAAAAGCCTATAATTTTCGAAAGCAAATCCTCTCCGGAGCCTAGGGATCAAATAACCCTAGCCTTTAAAATTTGATCATGCGGCCAAAATTGTCATGGCCTTTTAAAAGGTACAATAGCTTTTGGCTGCATGATCAAAATTTTAAGGCCAAAATTATTTAACCCCTAGGCTCCTGAGACCATCTCCAATCATTGAGTTAAAACCTAAAATTTTTAACTCAGAAAATTTAGGTTTTAACTTAGAAACAGTTTTTCTCCTCCAACCCTTCTGGGTTAATTTTTAGCCTGAGATTATTAAAGAATGAATTTAGAATAATTTTTTTTCTTAAGGTAACTTTAAAAAAAAATTATGTAGACTATCCTAATTTAATTTTAGATACATTTTAACCTAAAAATTAGATTCCGATAAATATTAAAAAATCACTAAATCAGCACCATCAAAACTCATAGAACACTACGAAAGAATATGAAACACATAAAATAATTTTTTTTAAATTACTTTAACCGTTGGATTTGAATTTGGACCATTAAATATTTTTTTTACCGTTGGATTTGATCAAATTAAATTTTAAGCGTAAGATTCAATGAATTTATAAATATAAAATAAAAAAATACACCTATATAGTGGGCCAGCTCCACTAACGCATGGGGAATTCTAGGTTAAATTTGCCCCAAAAATGAGACATAAGTTTTAACTCATATTTGCCCAAAAATTAGAGTAAGTTGGAATAACTTTAGAACCTAAAATTTGAGCTTTACTTCAACACTCGGAGGAGATCTGATGTGTAAGTTCGGAGGATCTGCTTCCATAATATTTTACATCTCCAAATTGTTAAACAGAATCCAAAGTTTGGCCACGACTGACAGTGTCTAGGGTTAATATTATATTGGCCCTGTATATGAAACCCAACAAACAGAGCCAAACTTCGATTATATTTCCGCGCAGCGCCAAGTTCGGATTCAAAGCTTCCCCAACTTCGCTTTTTACAGTAATCACCACACGCAGATTACTCTATATCACTTGGTACTTCCCTCTCCAATTCTCTCTCTCTCTCTCTGCTACATTTCTCTTTTATGTTTCTTGGCTGGATAATGCTACTTTCTGTTGAAATTCGATGCCTGTTGTGAATGTTGAGTTGGGTTTTGGATATTTCAAGTGGGTATTTGCAAAAATTTCAATTTCTTGTTTTTTCTTTCACATTTTCTTAGTGATTGTGCTGAGCTAGATAAAGGAAGATCCGTTTTGTATAGTCAAATCTTAGATTCTGGTCCAGTGGAAGCATTAGTTTATGTTGGCAGAAGAATTAGCTCAGCTATGGTGGGACATTTATGTGTTAGATGAAAAGGAATCCGAACAGGGGGTAAAATGAAAAGAAATCTGGATATTATATTGAGCTGGAAAAACTGTGTCCAACTTGAAGGTAGAAGATGGATTGCTCGATAAAGAAACTCATCCATTCCAATCCCCCTCAAAATTGTGGGGATTAGAAGCGATAAGTTTCCGTCCCCTCAAAGTAGAAAAACCATTCAATGTCCTTTGAATATGGTGGGTTATCCATTCAAATCCATTCGTAAAGACCAAACGCGTCCTTATAATATGATTCACTAAAGACATAGAACACACACACCCACATACATATATTTTGATTCCATGAGAGATATATATACTTTAATTCGTCTTTGCCAAATAGATTGCATTATATGCATTATTTTTTGACAAAGACGGTAACTTATTTTGTAAAACCCCATATTTTCATTTGTTAAAATGTCACTGGTTCAAGTTCTATTTTCAAGTTCTATTTTTCAGGACCTATTAAGAGGGGTGGAGAGGATGTATTGTTGAATTTCAAATTTTGATTGTAGCTGTAGTCTCCATCCCATCTTTGTCGTTATACATCATTTTATTGCAGGACGGTACTCACGTTGGTACATTTAGTTTGGAACTGGTATTGCTTTTGTCAAATTGGACTAGTCTTTTTATATCTGAATCATCTAAATAAATTCTTGGTCACTACTTTTTTTATTAAGTCATTGTGTGGCCGTGCATACCCATGAATTCATAAAGCATTATAAATGTCTCCTTCCTCCAATTGTCTCTAACTTTCCCCCCTTATATATATTGCTTTCGTTACTATTCTTTTTATTGTAATCTTAAATGTGTCCTCAGATAAGTTTAAACTTGCCAATATTTTTTTTTCTCTCATGGACAGCAATCTCGTTGAGACTTCAAGATTTTCATTTCTCGAATAATTGGACCACCTTCATAATCTTCATGATAATCATTCAAAACTCTCTTTTTCTTGTATCTAATGCTGCCGTTAATGCTATCACTGCTCCTTAATAAACGGTTTTGCTATCACTGCTCCTTAATAAACGGTTTTCAAATTGATAACCCTTTGAGTTTGTTCTTATGAGTGTTAGGTTTGGCTCGTCAAATTAGTGTCCTTTTCTGTTTAGGTGCACCGATTCCTTTCCTAAAAGGGCTAGGAAAGAATCTTAGTTTCCTTATTCAAGTTAGATTAGGAATCCTAGAAGTCTATTTGGAATTGGAAAGGAAGCCTAATTTCCTATTCCACTTAGAATAGGAATTATAATCTGTAAAGGACATGTAAATCTGCACCCTATGCCTATAAATAGGGTGCGGCAAGCTTTAGAATTTAAGGGAGAAAACAGCTAGAGACAGCCGAGAGGTTTGGGATTAGTTCTAGGGTTTGCAAAAGTTCTGTAATCTCTATTATTAATCAAAGAAGCGGTGATTTCTCTACCTAGAGAAATCACAACTGGACGTAGGCAAAAGTTCTGCCGAACCAGTATAATTCTTGTGTGTTTCTAAGTTTTCTAATATTTGCCAAAGTTTAGTCTATTGCTGTTGGTTACATCAAAGAACAAGATCTAGGGGTGTTTTTCAACAATTGGTATCAGAGCTAAGTTCAAGGTGTTCTACGATGTCAAAAGGGAAGATGAATGCGGATCAAGGACCTGCGTTAAAGCCCTTTGACGGCAAGGATGACTTTACGGATTGGCAAAGGATGATGAAGAACGTACTGATACAGCAAGATTTGGATGATGCACTCAATGGTGAGAAGCCGGCAAACATGACAGAAGCAGCATGGATTAAGGTTCTCAAGAAAGCCAAGAGTTCCATCGAGATCCATCTCACAAGATCAGTTCGGTCACACATCACCGAAAAGATGACTGCCCAAGAAGCATGGGAAAAGTTGGAGAATGTTTATATGGGCAAAACCGTGTCCAATAAACTTTTTCTAAAGGATGAACTATTCGGACTTCGACTAGAAGAAGGAGGTGATATTGAAGATCACGTATGCAGATTCCAGAATTGCATAGCTAATCTTCAAAAGGTCGAAGAAACTTACAAAGATGATGATATGGCTATCATCCTGCTGAGGTCTCTACCTTCATCTTTCAAGCATTTTCGAACAACTCTAATGTTTGGAAAAGAGTCCCTGAAGCTTGAAGACGTAATTCAAGCTCTTCAGTCATATGCTAAACTGGATGATATAACTGAAAGCTCTCAAGGCCTTTATGTCAAAGGCAAGGAGAGGGGGCGGGAAAAGACAAGGGAAGAGAAAAACAGCAACAGAGGTAGGTCAAAATCCAAGAAGAAAAAGGAAAAGAAGGAAGGTTGCTTCGAATGTGGTTCAACCGATCATTGGAAGAGGAACTGCAAGATTTGGAAAGAGAAGAAAGCTAAGATGGAAGGAAGCTCAGGATCAGCTAGTGCAGTCACCGAGCATGAGAGTGACGGGGAACTTCTTTCAGTAACATCAGGCTCCAAAGCTTTCGCAAATTGGATTTTGGATACCGGATGCACCTTTCATATGTGTGCAGTAAGAGAATGGTTCGATACTTACAAAGAAGTCAGCAGCGGGGAAGTTTTAATGGGAGACGATTCTTCATGTCCTGTAAGAGGAATCGGCACTGTTCGAATCAGAATGTTCGATGGGATGATACGAGCTTTGGGGAACGTCAGGTATGTCCCTAGACTAAGAAAGAATTTGATTTCCTTGGGTACTTTAGATGAGGCCGGTTATGGGTACAAGTCTAAAAAAGGAAGACTCAGGGTAACCAAAGGATCGCTAGTGGTAATGCAGGGTGACCTACAACCCAATAAGTTGTATAAGTTGATTGGGACCACTATAGTCGGGAGAGCAGCTGTTTCTGTAAATCAAAGTACAGAAGACAAGACAGAACTATGGCATCATAGGCTCGGTCACATAAGCCAGAAGGGATTGCAAGAATTACACAAGCAAGGCCTGTTGGAAGGCGTGTCATCTTGCAAACTGGACTTTTGTGAATACTGTGTTCTCGGGAAGCAAAGAAAGGTATCATTCGCAAGTAGCAGTGCAGATAACCGAAGCAAGGAGCAACTCAGCTATATTCACTCAGATGTTTGGGGCCCTGCACCAACTAAATCAAATGGTGGAGCCAGGTATTTTGTTACTTTCATGGATGATTTTTCTAGGAAGGTTTGGGTTTATTTCATGAAGCAGAAATCCGAGGTTTTTGCAAAGTTCAAGGAATGGAAAATAGAAACCGAGAATCAAACTGGAAGGAAGATCAAGTACCTAAGAAGTGACAATGGAGGTGAATATACAAGTAATGAGTTCACCAATTACTGCAAGCAGGAAGGCATCACAAGGCACTTCACAGTAAAGAAGAATCCCCAGCAAAATGGTGCTGCTGAGAGAATGAACCGAACTCTCATGGAGAGAGAGAGGAGCATGCGATTTCATGCAGGATTGCCCGATAGTTTTTGGGCAGAGGCTGTTAATCATGCAAGTTATTTGATTAACAGGTCACCATCTACAGTTCTCGGTTTTAAGAGTGCAGAAGAGGTATGGTCTGAGAAGCCAGTGGATTATTCCAAGCTCAGGGTATTCGGCTGTAGTGCTTTTGCACATATTCCAAGTGATGAAAGGTCCAAGCTCAAACCAAAGTCTATACATTGCATATTCTTAGGTTTTGAGAAAGGAGTTAAAGGTTTCAAGCTTTGGGATTTCAACAACAAGAAAAAGGTTGTCAGCCGAGATGTTGTCTTTGATGAGACAACCATGCCTCTGAATAAAGTCGAGAGCAGTAGGGAGAAGAAGGACGATGCTGAAATTGAAGCAACAAAGATTCCGTTAATCAGTTCAGATGAAGAAGAAGCTCAGGTGGAGCAAATTGAGCAAGAGGCCGAATCTGATGGTTTTGAGGAAGAAGAAGAGCATCAGCATTGTTCACCAGTTAGGAATCAGGTGGAGCAAGAAACAGGGCAGATTGAAGGCACTTTCATCGGCCAGACATCCCAAAGGGTTCGAACTCCAACCAACAATCCACCTGCATTCCAGAGATGCATAGCACTGGACAAACCTAAGCGAAACAAGAAGAAACCTGACAGATTTGGGTTTGACCAGGACGAAGTTAATTATGCTCTTAACATTAGTCAAGGAGATCCAACTACTTATCGAGAAGCTATAGCAAGTGATGAGCGAGATAGTTGGATAAGTGCTATGACAGAAGAAATGGAGTCTCTTTATAAGAACTCTGTTTGGGAGTTGGTTCCTAAGCCCAAAGACAGAAAGCTAGTTGGATGCAAGTGGGTATTTAGGAAAAAGGAAGGACTACATGAACAAGATGCCGTGAGGTTCAAAGCGAGGCTCGTGGCTAAAGGGTACTCACAAAAGGAAGGGGTGGATTATGATGAGATCTTTTCACCTGTAGTCAAGCATACTTCTATCAGATTGCTTTTAGCAATGGCAGCTCAGCATGACATGGAGATTGAGCAGATGGATGTGAAGACAGCGTTTCTTCACGGGGATCTAGAGGAGATGATTTTCATGGCTCAACCAGAAGGGTTTGTTGAATATGGGAAAGAGAACCTAGTATGTCAGCTAAAGAAGTCCCTATATGGCCTGAAACAGTCTCCAAGACAGTGGTACAAGAGGTTTGATTCATTCATGCTGAAAATCAATTTTAGAAGATGTTTATATGACTGTTGCGTGTACTATCATGTGTTCCAAGATGGGATGATCATATTGCTATTGCTATATGTGGATGACATGCTAATTGCTTGTCAAGACAAGTCTAGAGTTCAAGACTTGAAGAAGATGTTGAGCGAGGAGTTCGACATGAAGGATCTAGGAGCTGCACAAAAGATCCTTGGCATGGAAATTCAGAGAGATAGGACCGCTGGAAGGATCTGGATATCACAAGCCAAGTATATTCAGAAGGTTCTTGAGAAGTTCAACATGCAAGAAGCAAAGGGAGTTATGACTCCTTTGGCGACTCATTTTAAGTTAAGTGGGCAACAGTGTCCCAAGTCCGAGGAAGAGCAACAAGTAATGGAGAAGGTGCCTTATGCTAATGTCGTGGGCTGCCTCATGTATGCAATGGTATGCACACGTCCCGACATAGCTCAAGCAATCAGTGTCGTTTCCAGATACATGGCAAATCCAGGAAAGCAACATTGGGATGCAGTCAAGTGGATTTTGCGTTATTTGAAGGGTTCTTGGCGACAGAGGATTATGTTTGAGAAGCAAAAAGAAAATGCAGGTGTGTTAGGATATGTGGATGCCGATTATGCAGGGGACTTGGACAAGAGAAGGTCAACTTCTGGTTATGTGTTTACATGCGCAGGAAGACCAATCAGTTGGAGGGCACTACTGCAACCAATTACAGCTTTGTCGACCACAGAGGCAGAGTATATTGCATTGGCCGAAGCTGGAAATGAAGCAATTTGGCTTAGTGGCTTGGTAAGTCAAATGGGAATCACTCAAGATTGTGTGAAGCTTAATTGTGATAGTCAAAGTGCCATTCACTTGGCGAAGAATCAGGTTTTTTCTGGAAGATCAAAGCACATTGAAGCAAGGTATCACAGAATCAGAGATTGGGTGGAGTCTAAGGAAATTTGGATTGAAAAGACTCATACGGATGACAATGCCGCAGATTTCCTTACAAAGATAGTGCCGGCCAAGAAGTTCAAGCATTGCTTGAACTTGATCAATCTCGTTGATTGATTAAAGAGGAGCACCTCCTCACTTGAGGTGCAATAAGGCAAGAAGAAGATTGCCAAGGTGAAGACTCTTGAAGATTTCCAGAGCTGCTTCAAGAAGGTTCAAAGATACTCTGGGGTGCAACGATCAAGACTTGGTTTGACTCACCAAGGTGGAGATTGTTAGGTTTGGCTCGTCAAATTAGTGTCCTTTTCTGTTTAGGTGCACCGATTCCTTTCCTAAAAGGGCTAGGAAAGAATCTTAGTTTCCTTATTCAAGTTAGATTAGGAATCCTAGAAGTCTATTTGGAATTGGAAAGGAAGCCTAATTTCCTATTCCACTTAGAATAGGAATTATAATCTGTAAAGGACATGTAAATCTGCACCCTATGCCTATAAATAGGGTGCGGCAAGCTTTAGAATTTAAGGGAGAAAACAGCTAGAGACAGCCGAGAGGTTTGGGATTAGTTCTAGGGTTTGCAAAAGTTCTGTAATCTCTATTATTAATCAAAGAAGCGGTGATTTCTCTACCTAGAGAAATCACAACTGGACGTAGGCAAAAGTTCTGCCGAACCAGTATAATTCTTGTGTGTTTCTAAGTTTTCTAATATTTGCCAAAGTTTAGTCTATTGCTGTTGGTTACATCAAAGAACAAGATCTAGGGGTGTTTTTCAACAATGAGCCCAGTTCATTTGGGAATCATAAGCTGCATCACCTTTTGCCCATTCATTTATTTTCCTCCTTTCAACATGTGTTTACTTCTTCCCATGAATTCTTCTGGCTTCTGTGTCTTCTTCACAGTTGCCTTGCAAGCTTATTTAATTCGATACGTAAGATGCCAAGGTCAAAGGAAAATGCTTCATCAGTAGCTAAACCAGTTGAACCTGAAAAGGCAATAGAATCCGATGAGAAGGTTGATCTTGATGGAGACAATGATCCTGATGAGGCAACAGATGAAGAGGTTGAGTATGAAGAAGTAGAGGAAGAGGTGGAGGAAGATGAAGAGGTAGAGGAAGAAGATGAAGAGGGGGAGGAGGTGGAAGAAGAGGTGGAGGATGAAGATTCTAATAATCCCACTGGAACTGATATCCAGAAATCTCAGAGTAGGTCTGGAGATGAGGACGAGAAGAAAAAGCATGCTGAATTTCTTGCCCTTCCCCCACATGGTTCTGAAGTTTATATTGGTGGCATTCCTCATGATGCTTCTCAAGAGGATTTAAAGGCTCTTTGTGAGGCTGTGGGAAAAGTAATAGAGGTTAGTTCATTTGCTTTTTAAGAAGTACTTTTGTTTTTTTTTCTTTTACAAAATAAATTATTATATTGTACTGTTTTGTAATGACAGGTTCGGATTATGAGAGCCAAAGATTCAGGTGAGAACAAGGGCTTTGCATTTGTGACATTCAAAAACATGGAAATGGCTTCTGATGCCATCGATGAGTTGAATAACACTGAATTTAAGGTAAAGTAACCTTTTTGTGCATGAACAGATTAACTATGACCACACGTATAATACTCAAAAGCAGGGATATACAATTTTTTTTTTAAATGATGATTTTTTCTATTTTCTCGTATTAACATCTTTGTTTTGGTACACTTAGGGCTATTTTCTTTTCAGTCCAAATATGCGACTCTTCTGTTGTATTTACTGTCTCTCTCTCTTCTCTCTTTCTCTCTCTCTCTCTCTCTCTCTCAGGGTAGAAGAATTAAATGTTCGACATCTAAAGCAAAGAACCGTTTATTCATTGGTAATGTTCCCAGGAGCTGGGGAGAAGATGATCTAAGGAAGGTTGTGCAGAAGATTGGGCCCGGAGTTAATGTTATAGAGCTGGTCAAGGTTTGTGCGATGATTACTCAGTACTTTTGGTTTTGATAGTACCCTCCGGCTAAACTCTTATCTTTCAAAAGTCTGGTAATCATTATCAGTTGTTATGCTTATTTACTGGTTTATAGTTTCTTCAATTCACTGATGATTTAAACATTTGTCACAGGATATGAAGAACACAGGCAACAACCGAGGCTTTGCTTTTGTCGACTACTATAACCATGCCTGTGCTGACTATTCAAGGCAGAAGATGACGGACCCAAAATTTAAGTTAGAAAATAATGCTCCCACAGTGAGTTGGGCTGACCCTAAAAATGCCGAGTCTTCTACTTCTCAGGTTCTTTCTGAGTAATTATATTCTTTTTATCTTCCTGTTTTCTTCACATGTTATATCTGAGGATCTTTGTAGCTGGAATGTTGATTGGAACTTTCAGCGTATGAGTTGGTGAAAATCTATATAAACTAGCACATAGTTTTGGTTTCAGAATTTTACTTGTTGAGATAAAGTCATTTATGTATTTATGTGTTGGGTTTTACGGCTCAAAATTAGGATGATGCAAAGAATTAGGTTTGTGTTACCTATTTGGTTTTGGTGTCCTATTTGGGTTTGGATTTTGACTTCTTAGTTGGTTTCCTTGGTGGAGAGATTTTGTTGATTACCTATTTGATTAGGATTTGGATTTACTTCCTATTAGGATTCTTATTGTAACCTAAGTCCTATGCACTATAAATAGGACCTTAGGGTTAGTGTATTTCGTGTGGCTCATTCGTGTGGCAATTTGGTGAGAGTCAATTTGTGAGTTTGTGAGTTAGAGAGCAATTTGGGAGAATCTTATCCGTTTGTTTGAGTTCTCTACTCGTTTGGTTTAGCGTTTACAATTTGTGGGATTTGGGTTGTGAGAGTTTAAACACTCTTTTGTAATCTCCATTTGTTTAGTGAAATTCCTCGTAGTGCTTCGCCCGTGGAGTAGGCTTTATGCCGAACCACGTAAATCTCTTGTGTTAGTTTGAGATTGTTTGTTTTAGCTTTCGCCTACGACGTTGATATTTGGTACTTTATTAGAATTCGCTTCAGTCTGCGCATAAAAGTACAACATTATGATGGTGTGCACAGTAATGAAGATGCCATATTCTGAATTCTACTAGGTAAACTGTCGAATTAGTAGGAGTTTGAAATGACAATTACTTTCCAGATGCGCATAGATAGAGGGTGTAAATAAAGATGGCGTGTGGTAATTTGGACTTGACGAGTTTGCATGTCATGCCACTTCTATTTGGGATAGCTCAGACTCCAGAGGATCTAATAATTATTTGATTGTGAGGTGCATATTCTTAATTTCACCATTCTTGTACAGGTGAAGGCAGTTTATGTGAAGAATTTACCTAAAAATGTGACCCAAGACCAATTAAAGGAGCTATTTGAACACCACGGGAAAATCACGAAAGTTGTTCTGCCAGCTGCAAAATCCGGACAGGAAAATAGTAGAATTGGTTTTGTACATTTTGCAGAGAGGTCAAGTGCTATGAAAGCATTGAAGAACACTGAAAATTATGAACTTGATGGTATTCCTTTCTGCCTTTTTTTTTTGTTTGCTTTTTTCATTCTAAAGATGGTGAAAGTAGTTTGTAGTGTTTGACGGGTCTCGCTATTTTCAGGCCAGCTGTTGGAGTGCTCTCTTGCAAGGCCACAGGCAGACCAGAAGTCTGGCGGATCAAATTCACAGAGGTCAGGGTTGCTTCCTAGTTATCCACCTCGTTTTGTTGGTATGGCTGGCAGTGCCTATGGTGGTATTGGTGCAGGGTATGGTGCTGCAGGTTTTCCACAGGTGAGATGTTTCCTAGTTAGTTTACAGTGTCAAGTGAATATTGAATTTAACTTACATTTTTGCTCATGGAATTTGTTATTTATGCCCTGAAATAAATTGCTCATAGACCATCATTACTTGGCATCAAACGGATTTCAATTATAATCTTTCAATTGACTTTTACTATGAATTAGAACTTTTGTTGGGGCTGGTTTTGTGAACGTGATATTAGATTGTTTATCTCTGGTTTTCTTGTCTTCCTTTTGTGCTTTGTTAGCAGTTTGAGTTTCTTTACTGATACATATTATTTTATCTACAGTGTTTTGTCACAAATGGTCCCTTATGTTTTAGGAATCAATACTTTTCGTCCTTTATGTCTCAATTCAATCGATTAGGTCCTTCATGTTTGCTCCCACACATCAATTTGGTCCCCAACGGCCAAATCGGTTGTTTGTATTGGCGTGGCACACATGTGGGACCTAGAAATCCACTTATTAATTGCCATGTGGATTAAACAATATTCAACTATTAAAAAATGATTTAAAGTTTTACAATGAAAAAACAATAATAAATAGAACACAATACCATTAAGGCCATCCCCCCTCATGCCCTCGCCACCTCACCCTTCCCCTCCTCCTCCTCCTCCTAAAGTCTCATCCCCTCCTCCTAAAGTCTCATCCATTCTACAGATCAATAACCCCCCATCCTCAAAAAACTGGAACAATGAAATGATTTGAACAATATTCAACTATTAAAAGATGATTTAAAGTTTCACTTAAAAAACAATAATAAATAGAACACAATACCTTCAAGGTCATCCCCCCTTATGCCCTCACGGCCTCACCCTAAAGTCTCACTCATTCAACAGACCAGTAATCCCCATCCCCCCAAAACTGGAACAATGAAATGGAACTGTAGATGGAGATGGTGTCTTAATAGCCTCAAACCATTTTAATTAATTAATTGAAGATAATGTTTACAAAATGGAAAAAAAAAAACATCAACTCATTCGTTCATGGTTATCTGGAAGTAGAGCTCACTCATGATACAAGAGTAAAAAGACAAATCTCTTTTTGGTTTTGGGGCCGGCGTAACATGATATACAGAGAGATAGAGAGGGAGAGAAGAGGATTTCATATATTTGTGTCTTCCACATATTCACTAGGAAGACTCAGACTCTCAGGAGGTGGTGTTAGGCAGTGGGGAAAATCTGCAGTGAGGTTTGGGGGGTGGGAGAGGGAGGTGAGTGATGGGTAAGGAGTTATTCCTATTTTATAATTTTCAACCATCTTTTTTCTTGAATCTATTTTTTTAGTCCACACTTGTGCCACATCAGCACACTAACCGAGTTTTTAACAGATTTGGACGGCGGGGACCAATTGATGTAGGAAGTAAACATGAAGGACCAAATTGATTGAATTGAAACATAAAGGACGAAAACTGTTGATTCCTAAAACACAAGGGACCATTTGTGATAAAAACCCTTTTATTTACTCTTGGATTCAGGCGATAAATAAATGAAACAGTTAACCTAAGAGGTGGTTCGACACCTCATTGAGCTCACCTAAACTACGTGTGTGATCATGTCTGATGAAGAAATCAAATCGTTTTAGGCTTAGACATGGTAGTTGGTGCGGACGGATTCAGAGCACAGCGCTTGAGAAAACAAGTGGTTTTTAAAAATTCCATGGCTGGGGTGAACATAGTCATGTAAGTCGACATTGGGCAAAGAAGACTCTTGCTTCTGTGTCACCTTTTCTGTTGTCTATGAGGAGAAAGGGCAAATAGCTGAGAGAGAACAGGAAGGGGGAAAGTTGGCTGGGCATAAAGATTTAGGCATCGAGGTTCTTTTTCCTTTCATGACTGTATAATTTACAAAGTTAGGGTCACCATGTGAACTTTAGTGTGCCCGTACAAAAACAGGCTTATGAAATACAAGAAAACATTGTGAATGCATTTGTTTGAGAATTATGAATCTGAGTTGTGATTTTGGTATATCGTCTTTCCTCATGCACCGATGCACGCGTTTTAGATCTTCAAAAGTTCTGCATGCTTTGTTCAATGCACATGACATACAAATATTTGGTTATCTAATGCTATTGGATCCAAATCTTATCTGCCATACATTTTAGGTGCGTAATTTCTAACGTTGTGAATTCTGATTGTAGCCTTTGATGTCTGGACCGGGACCAGCTCCTGCTGGCATGGCAATGATGCCGATTCTTCTACCTGATGGACGGATTGGATACGTTATGTAAGCACAATACATCTTTTGCCTTGTATAGCTCTAATTATACAAGCCTTACATAATTTTATTTTATGCTTCCTTGTACCTAAAATAAAGCCTGGAGAGTTTCTACAGAAAGTCTTCAATTAAGCATGCAATTCAATTTTTCTGCTGTAATGGCGTAAAGTTGAAAACTAGAGACTTGGACAAGTCGTATTTAAAAACCCACCTCTCGTGTTCATTCTTCTCGGCTCTAGTTTCCGCTTTCCGGTTTTCTATTCAGGCAACCTGGATAGTAATCAGAAACGTGTATCTGGTTTGACCCGAAGTTGATCCATATAACTAGTTTAGTGATGGTTTTCTAATCGAGGACTTGTGTTGGGTTTTATGAAATTCCAGTTTATCCGTAAATTGTGCCCACCCTTCCATGGCGTAATCAATCACTTGGAGTGTTACATGGAAGGCCTTGAAATAACATTTTGACACTGGCTAAATTCATTTTTCCTCATTGCAGGCAACAACCAGGTGTGCAGCCACACCCCTCGCCGTCATATCAAAGTAGCGCCTGGGGTAATGGTGGGAGCGGCAACAGAAGTGGTGGAAGTTCGAATAAGGGTAGGCATGTGAATGATTCTGGGCATGGACGCAGGTATAACCCATATTGACTTGTTCTTGCAATCGTTCCATACGGTTGTAACATCAAGGTTTTATATGATAGTGCCATGTGCATTCCGATTTCTTCATTCAATCACACCTTCGTTACGTTTATTCAGTGATAACTTTGGTTTCGTTTCCAAGTCAAACCGTTTGTATCATCACTCATGCAATGGAATGAAAAATTGCCGATAATCACTAACGTTGGATACAATCCCTCGCATTCTTTACTCTTTTGTTTCTTCATCTTTCTAAATGGACTATGCAAAAATCTTACACCAGTTGGTCTTTGGTTCGTAGGTCGAAATTTTCTAAAATACTTGCACAAAGTTACTTATACAATACAACAAGTAGAGGCCGTGAAGCAATTTTCATCTTAATTCGCGTTCGAAGAGTAAAAATATGGAGATTCTGAAGGATAACCAAATTGCTGATTGTTCAAAAATAACATGGGCGGTCAATAGATTTTGATGGAGAAGCAAACAAACAAGAAAACGAATAACACGAAAACTAGCAGAAAATGTGTATTCTTTGCCTCCTTACTCATTCATCACCACTGCCATCCTCGTCTTGGTTGTCCTCATCCTTCCCGCCTTGCTTCCGCGACGATGATTCTTCCAATTTCCTCTTCTTCTTCACTTCGTTTGTTTTTGACGTTCCCGCTTTCTTTCCTGCGTTCTTCGTCGCCTTCTTTCCTTCATTCTTTCCTGCACCCTTCCCGGGATTCTTCGGCCTTAGGTCTGCACGCATCCAAATCAACCAAATTGAACGAATTTGCTTTCGAAAAACCAAAGAAAAATCAATCATATGCGCATTTCAGATCCAAAGAAAAACCAGCCAGTCAGGCATTTCATCAAACACCTCACGGCCACTACTTTTGACATATACCAATGAAAACTGAAAAGCGATTGACCTTCAAGAGGCTTGATGAACTCAGGAAACTCGATCTCTTCCAGCGCCTTCAACACGTCGTCGCCGCTGATCGTCTGCCTCTTCTTTTCCCTGCATATGTCATTTGCTCTGCACCCAAATCACACATTTAACCTAATTAATTACAATTACTGCGAATAATTAAAGGATTATGGCAGAGAGAGACCAGAGAGGGGGGAGGAGGTGCATACGTGGCGGAAAGGTAGTGGATGAAGATCCGGGAGCTTTCGGAGAATGCTAGGATCGCTTCTTTGTGAACGATTAGGTCGCCGTCGCCCTTGTGGCACTGGGAAAGCTTATCCTTCACCACCCGTCGCACGATAGCCTTCGGCAGCTCCTCCGCTTCCGCCACCACTTTCTCCATTTTTTTTTTCCCTTTCTTTCTTTCTCCCTTCTATGATTCTTTCTGTCACACTTTGTCTCCAGTCGTCCAATCCGAGGTATCAAAAGGAGCCGAGGTTATGATGGTAATTTCGGTGTTCCTTCCCGCCCTTCCTGAATCCTCACTCTCGTTTCCCTCCGTTTTTGTTTTTCTTTTAGGGTTTTTATCACAAATGGTCTCTGACATTGATCAAACACATCATTTTGGTCTCTGATATTGAAAATCAATAAAAATGGTCCCTGTGATTGATCAAACACATCACAAATGGTCATTCCGTTAAAAACTCTTTGAGTAATTTTCAAAACTTCGTAACTCAATCGTTTCTTAACCAAATTCGACTTATAATATATCAAAATGAAGATAGAAAAATGTAGAACAAGATTATACCTATTTTGAAGCCCAATGGTTGCCGGAGATGGTCGGAAAATAGCCTCAAATGTGACTGGTCCGCAGAAAAACTGGAAAACTCGCCGGAAACTGGATAAACTTTAAACGTTCATAACTTCTTCAATAATCAACGAAATCGAGTGATTCAAAAACGAAAATCATACTTCTCGATGAGAAGAAGAGAATGGTATCTTTCTTGATGGCTAACTTGTCGTAGTTTGGCCGAAAAACGGTTCAAAATTGGCTAACTCGAAAATGGTTATCCAATTTTGAGCCATTTTCCGGCCAAACCATGGTGAATTAGCCGTCAATAAAGGTACCATTCTCTTTGTATTGTCGAGAAGTATGATTTTTATTTTTGAATCACTCAATTTCGTTGAGTATTGAAGAAGTTATGAACGTTTAAAGTTTACCCAGTTTCCGGCGAGTTTTCCAGTTTTTACGCGGACCAGTCACATTTGAGCTATTTTCCGGCCATCTCCGGAAACCATTGGGCTTCCAAATAGGTATAATCTTGTTCTACACTTTCCTATCTTCATTTTGATATTATGTGTCGAATTTGGTTAAGAAACGATTGAGTTACGAAGCTTTGAAAATTGCCCAAAGAGTTTTTAACAGAAGGACCATATGTGATGTGTTTGATCAATCTCAGGGACCATTTCTATTCATTTTCAATGTCAGGGACCAAAATGACGTGTTTGATTAATGTCAAGGACCATTTGTGATAAAAAAATCCTTTGTTTTATTTAAAATTGTTGTTAACAAACGAACCGCTTATGTATTTGTTTTAGTTTATTGATTAATGGTGCATTTGTTGCATCGGACTGGACTAGCTTCAAGGACTAAGTTGGACTGGCTTAGACTACACTAAGCTGGATTGACTTAGTGAAGCGTTTGGTGTAGTGTCGGACTAACAAACAAAATAATATTTATTTATTTATTTCCTTTTTCTTTTTCCTATTCCTTTTCATTTTTTCCAGAACATTCTTCCTTTTTCCAGGCTCTTGAGAACTAGAGCTCTCCCTCTTCTTTTATCCTTTTTCACTTTTCCTTTTTCCACTCTCTTTCGAGAACCAAAGCACTCCCTCTCTCTTTATCCCTTTCCTTTTTCCAGAAAACTTTCCTTGTTTTTCTTCTTTTTTATTCTTGAAAAGTTGTTCTGCGTAAATCTGCGTTTGGCGATTGAAAGATATGCAGAGCTTCTAACGAATTTGATTTTGCAATTCGAGTCTGGGTTTTGCGATGGAATCTGGGTTTCGCGATTGGAATGTGGGTTGCAATTTCAGCGAATCCGGGCTCTGTCTACTTGCTTTCGGGATTCGAATCAGAGTGAATCATATCAGACGACGGCGAGAGCAGGGAGAGAATGTGATGGGTTTTGGGTTTTGCGAAATGAGAAGACGATGCGATTCTGGGTTGGCGAGTGTTGACGATGTTGGCAACTCAAGCAGACGAAGCGAGTAGAGAGAAGAGAGGGAGGATGACGAGGAGAGAGAACGTGAGAAGACGAAGACGCAGTGAAGGACTTAGCAATCCCATGGTTATTGGGGGATCTCGCTAAGACCTCTTAGTAAAGGGTTTTGTCCATGCGAGTCCCCTTTAGTCTCATTAATGTTAATCCTAGCACGAAATAAACACGGCATTGGACTAACAGTTAGTCTAGTCCAGTCCAGTCCCACTTAGTGAGGGCAAACAAACGCCCCCTAAAGGTCTTAGTTTTAATTGATTTTTAATATAAAATGATACTTGCAAAGTGATTATGGGTTAGTTTGGGATTGTGGTATTTAAATAAAAACAACTTATTAAAAAATCTGAAACATTAAATGTGTTTGGTAAAACAATTTTTTTTTTTTAAATTGTTGTCAATGAAAGCATAAAAACATAGAAAAGCAAAAACATGACCTACCATGCTTCTAAAAATAGTGTTTTTTCTTCCTTCTCAAAGTATAGTAATAAATGCTCATTTAATGAACATTTCAAATAACAAGTATACCCCTACATGTTTTGCAAAATTACAATCTTTGCCCTTACATTATTGTATTTAACAATTATTATATCACATTAAATACTATATCATTTTTAATCATTTAACATATTCAAAGCAATTTATATAAAAGTTTACCAAATACTTTGGCACTGCTTTTTTTTTATTTTTTTTTATTAAAAGCACTTTTACAGAAAAAGGTTTGTCAAACACTTAACAATTTTATTTTACAGCTGTTTATTCTCACAGCACAGCATAAACAGTTTTTTTTTAAAAGCACAGTAAAACCAAACTAAGCCTATAATGACTGATTTCGTTCATAAGCACAAAATTTTTTGAGTCAAGCTTGAAGAGTTTTGTGTAGTAACTCCAACTCATCATTGAGTTGCGAAATACTATTCAAAACCAAATAAAAGTGATTGTTAGGCCATTGCACTAGTCCAAACTTTTTCAGTAAATTTTAACTAGGGTTTTGAACAGCAGAGCAACTTACATGACACATATTGACACACCCCGACCCGGAACGTCCACTAGGACTCCGACTCGAGCCGTGCTGGCCGACACCAGGAAGGTGACAAAGCCATAAAGTGTGATGATGTGTAAAAATGCAAATAAATTTAAACCTAAAGTGTCTAAGAGAAGAAGTGCGCGGTGAGCGGGATTGAGCCCATTTCACACGCGATGTCAGAGCATAAGTAAAGTACAGTAATATGGGTAAGAATCATACCCTCGAAGGCGGCCATCTAAACTGGAATATGCCACGAATTCTTGCTGATACGAACCTTCAGCAAATAATACCTGGAGGGGCACAAAACAAGAAAATGTGAGTGGGCGAAAACAAAGCTTTTCAAAACCTTTCCACATTATCAAAAGTATAACTCCTCGCTGAAAAACCTGTATAATTTCCCAGAAATTATAATATACACAAACATATATATCTCCAGATCATTTCCATAAATCCAGAAATCTCAACATGTATATCCTGCAAGATACCATATAATTAATCAAGCCCAACAGCTGAACTAAAACGATGAACAATAATGTGTCAGCCGGATCCACTTATAGTGGCCTGTACGGCTGCACCTATAGATCATCACATATGCCTGCACATGAGTCGGAACCACCAATAGTGGTTTGTACGATAAGACAATGTCGGAACTACCTATAGTGGTCTGTACGACAATATTATGTCGGAACCACCGATAGTGGTCTGTACGACACATAAATCAATCTATGATATCACATGAGTCGGAGCTGCCTAACGCAAGTTGTACGACAATGTCGGAGTTGCGTAAAACACAACATAATCTTGCCATAACCTAATTATTACAAATAACACCATAAACTCACTTGAACTCACCTGCGCGTCCCGCGTTCACCTTAGCACTTCAAGAATTCACGACAATTATAGGTAGGTAATATGCATATGGGTTTTCCATAATGCAATCTAAAACTCATTCATACCAAAGTATATGCAACTAATAAATACATAATCTAAGGTATAAACACCTAACATAATATTTCAAAGCATATAACCAATTATATGACTTTTCTGGGAAAAACACAAGGCATATACATATATAGAAAACCAAAATGCCCACTCACCTGGAAGCCACGCTACGATTCCCTAACACGAGCATCGAGGCGTCCCGAACGATCGGCTCCTGTGACAAATTATCAAATCAAATCTCAGAACTTTTATCACTAGAATACATAACTCACAATTAACATATCCTCCAGAACATTTTAGAATGGTTTAAGACCCATTGACCAAAAGTCATCCGTCGATCAAAGTTCGACGGTAGGGTCTCAACCCTACATAAACTCGATCTGGATGATCTGCATCTTATATTTCCAATCTGTAAC
Organism: Cotoneaster glaucophyllus; assembly: GCA_036320875.1. Lineage (NCBI taxonomy): Eukaryota > Viridiplantae > Streptophyta > Magnoliopsida > Rosales > Rosaceae > Cotoneaster > Cotoneaster glaucophyllus. The sequence continues at coordinate 16,441,247 of CM070058.1, read as the reverse complement.
TTCCAGAAATACATTATACTTCTAGAATAACATAATGAAATTTTGTTACGATCCAACGGTCGGATATCCGCCAATTGCCAAAACCAAGTGGAGGTTAACGTTTTATTTTATGAACTTCCAAATCTAATTCGAAAAGATTCGTACATCGGATTCTCAATCCGCAAGTTCCTATGATCCTCAAATATTACGTACTACAACATATCAAAGTATGGTGATGATCCAACGGTCGGATCGTCGATTCATATTTTCACCTAACCACGTACCGTAATGAAATTAAGTTCAACCGACCAATCTACGTCTTTCAATTATCAAAACTGAACTTAAGATGTCAAACATAGCCTAAAAATAATATTGACGGCCCACTAGCCACGCGCCGCCGTGGGTGGCGGTCGGCCGCCCCGACTCGCCTGAAAATCCAACTATCTCCAAAAGTTACCAAATTTTGTAGAATTGAAGATCTCAATGAGTATAATAACTTTCATACCGGTGACCAAGGCCAATTTAGCCCAGAAAGGTCCCAATTCCACCAAAACCCATTGGCAACCCTAATGTGGGTGTGTTCAATTCGACCTCCAAAACAACTCTGATGCTCCAACCAATGCTTGGGCATTGTTCCCGACCTCTTGAGAAGTTTTTTGGTGGTGGTAATTGAAGAGAAACATTTCAGAAATGGCGGATTTAGCTGTGGCATCCTTCGAAGCCCCCACGGTTTAATGGTTTAATTCCCCACAAATTGGGGGTTAAAAGAACTGGGTTTTGCATAGAAATGGAAGAGGGAAGAGGAATGATTCATTTTCAGGTGGTGGCGAGGTTCAAGTCGCCGGAAAATCGACGAAAAAAAGGTAGAAAAACCGTCGGGTCACGCCAGTCCGATGGGGGGAGAAACGGGTCAAGGAGATCCGGCGCAACGCCTCTCCCTCATTTCCCCTCCTTGCTCTCTTCTCTGGTTGGTCCTTCACTTCTCTCATCTTCCTCATTGGGCAGTAGCCCTCTCCCTTCCTATCTCCCGCCTTCCTTTCCTTTTTTTTGTCACCTCCCGTGAGACATCCCCATTTCGTATTAAAAAATATAATATAATATAATATAATCAAAATGGTGATTCCTTCAAAATACTTTCGGATTCGTAGCTTTGTAAAGCTTTAACCGTAGGTCTGATTTTGATTCCGCTTACGCCTACGCGTTCGTATTGTTGAGTACTTCAAGAACACGCTAAAGGAATACTTCGTACATCTCACTGTACGTTAGTCAATGAAAGTCAATACCCTCGCCTCTAGGGCATTTTCATAAATTCCCTCAATTAAAATAAATAAAAACGTAATTTAGGGACGGGTTGTCACAATCTACCCACCTTAAAAAATTTCCTCCCCGAAATTTGAAATTACTTTTTATATGTATATATAAAGAAGAAATCGAGTTAGTAATTCCTCTTTCATGCCTCCAAACTCAAACTTTCATTCTCCTTCTAAACAATACCATAGTAAAAAAAATCCTTTACGAAAACATCAAGTCAAAATAGATATATAGCAACATATATGTAATATCTCTCGTTTAATTAAGAGTGAAGTGTGATTATAATTGTTTCTATACAAAATCTTAGTCTACTTAGTTTTTATTTGTTTAGTAGCTTTTAATACTATACTTTTTATTTTATTATTGTTATTATTATTGTTTTAGGGTACAAATAAGGATTTTAGTTTTTGGGTATAGCAATGAAGTAGTATTTAAAAAAAAAGGAAAGATATATTTTACAAAAGAAAGGAAAAGAACATTCTTTCACGTTCTTCCTTTCTATGCGAGGGAAACAAGGAAGCTGGGAGAAGGTTTGTGGCTCTTCCATAGCTTTAGGAAAAATTCTTCTTTCTTCATACTCAAATAATGTTGTGATAGAGAGTTGTTCATCTCCTGTTTCACCAAGGAGTGTGTTTGGCAGAGCATGAACTGAGAAGAGCCACATAGGTCTATAAGCAGGAGGTGGATGGCCTAGGAAGCTAGGTTTTCATCATGACTCTGATAGGATTGAGTGGGATTAGAGAAACTATAAAAGGGGTTGCAGAGAAGTGGGAAAACATCAGAAATAGAAAAGGGGCAGAGAAATTGAGAGTTAGAGAACGTGATTTTGAAGGAAGGATTCAGAGATTTGAAGGGTAAATTTCTTGTTCATTGATTATTTTGATTTTTTGAATCTAATTTCCTTAAGTGGAATTGAAATTGCCATGAGATATTTGGAGTTCTTAGTTTTATTTAGGGTTTTCTATCATTCAACGAACCAATCTGAACATGAATTAGAGTTGGGTAATTCGGATTTGGTGTGTAGATCAAATTTCTTGATCAAGGGTTTGGTTCAAAAGGTCAATTTCTTGTTAATTTTGAGTCATGTTATATTTGGGTGTTGTATACATGATTATTGGACTACCTGGAAGTATTTCGGGTTTTGTTATATGAAATGGAAGTGTGCTGATTGTAAGTTGCAGAAAAATTTATTTCTTTGTAGAGAAAACTCAAGTTTTGAGTAGCCTTATTTTGCTATTAATTTATAGGTCTTTATGTGCTCCTTTGGAGAAAAGTTTTAGTGTGTTGAAAATAAATATGTCCATGATCGTAACCCAATTGTTTTCACTCAGTTCCGTTGAGTTTTGATCAATCAAAACCTTGTTTAAACTTGGGTCGTGAGCTGCCAAACAGTAGCAGAAAACTGAGTTTCCAGTTTCAAGACTCCATTTTTCTTTTGGCATAACTTCCAATTTAGAGTTCCGTTTTCTACAAACTTTATATGCTTTTAACGTACAGAACACAAACTTCAAAACCCATGTAATATTACATGATTTGGTTTAGTTTTGAATATTCAAAAAGGAGTCTAAAGTTGGTTCAATAGTGCTGTTTTCTGCAGATTTTGTGGAGATGCAAAGTATTGTTTTTACCACACCTAATTTCTTTTCCCAGATTCCTTTCTAGTCTTCTTTACCTTATTTGAGTGGCATTATTTGAGTTATAAGATTCCAGAATTTATGTACTTTCTTTAGATAATATTAATTTTGTGATTAAGCACTTAGTTTGGTTTCTAATATGTGTTACTTGTGTTTATACTTTTGGTTGTATTTTTTTGTGTTCTGATTAGGTTCTTCAGAGGAACAAAATTAATCGAATTCAAGGTAGGGGGTTTTGGGAAACCTTCTATATGTATTAATTTAATTATTTCTTACTTAAGTACACATACAAGTTTGATATTCATATTGAATTCCAGTTGAATATGAATACTGTTTCTGATGGTTGTTTGAGTATAAATGTTTGAAATGAAATTCAGATTCATGATGTGGGAGTAAAGTGGGATTGTCCGAAAGAACTCCGGGAATATAAGGTAGTGACTATTAGTTTTTGTGTAGTTGAGCCAAACTCTTAGTAAGTACCAGGTCTCAGGCGAGCCCACAGTGCACAAATTCTTTAAGGGTAATTCGGGACTGGAGACAAAGAGTTTAGGCAAGATGACTAACAAAAAGGGGAGTTCAGGGATGTTTAGGGATGGGGGATAGTTCATACATTTAAACACTCGGGATCAAGTGGTATAAGTACGGAATGGGACGTACAAGGTCTGGGTGTTTAGTTATGTGGATTAACAGGTATAGTTAAGGCATTTGCATTGCATTCTTATGCATCATTCTGATTATGGTCTTAATTCTGCTATGTTAATTATTCTCTGCTATTTTAGTAATGAAGGTATAGGTCCCTACTGAGGTTTTCAAGCTCACCCTAACTAAATTTTGCAGGTACAGAACCAGAAACCTAAAAGTCTGCTTGTTGTCTGTTGTGTAACTATGTATAAAGAAATAAAAAGATGAGCTTGTTGGCTTTTGCTCTCTTGTTTGAATAAAGAACTACTTTTGTGTGAACTCTGAGTAGTTCATAAGTTGTAATTTTGGCAAAAACTTTCAATAATGATATGTTGTTCAGTTGAATTTTATTCCAAGTGAGTTATACCTGTTTTTATTTCATGTCACAGACTTAATTATATTAGTTAAGTTTATAATTAAGGTGTGATTCACGTTCTAAACCAAGGTTTACGTTAATCCTTGGGTTGGATCGTGACAATTTGGTATCAGAGCTCTAGGTTTTGTTTAACTGTATGTGTTTATTTGTTATTTGATTACTAACTTTATATGTTGATGTTTAGATGCATCCTGCAAATGGAAATGATGCATGGGGTGAATTTAAGCTTGGACCCAACGGTTTAAAGCCTTATGATGAAGATCTGTATCATGCCCGCCTTCGTAATGAAGCCTTTATGGAGTTGGTGTATGATACATACGAAAGCAACCATAGAAGAATATTTTATAAGCCAGAGATGCAATGGGAAGTAGTTAGGCATATAAACAAGTCGCTGAACATCAAGACTCAATATCGTATCCAGATAGAGTCCAGTGAAAATCTTTATGGTGATGTGATGAACCATGTGACAGCTTTAGGTGGAAATGTATGGCCTCCACCAGGTGTTAACTTAGCCCAGGTTCCAGTTCACGTTCCAGCTCAAGGAGTACCAGAAATTCCAGAAGACCAATCTGATAGTGTAGCTTTTATTCCTGCACCATCGGTTACTCCTCCACCTGTTATCTGCATCAATTCTGAGTTTGATGATTAAGAGGACCCTGAAGAGGACCATGTTGAACCTTTTGAAAATGTTGGACTTCCCGAACGTCAGTTCGATTTAAATGAAGACTAAGTTCAGGTTTGGGAAGTGACCTGTGTAAATATTTTACAGTGAAGGGCTGATATGAATGGCTGATTTTTGGTGTAATTAGTGTGTAGCCTTATAGATGTTTTTGGGAGAAGTAATAGCCTTCAAAGGATAGGCGTTGATGCATTTTTGCTGCTGTTCGTAACAGAAGTTTCGATGTGCTTTTGTAGTTTATGAAACATGTTTCTTAAAGCTTTTGGGAAAGCTTGTAAATTATGTGTTGCTACTGATGTTAGCCTATAACCAATAGGTTAGCAATGTATAATAGGTGTGTTTATTTTAATTTATGCATCTAAAGTCTGATTTATACTTTTGAGATTGTATTCTTTTGTTCTGCTTGGTTCTGTGTTGATTAAACTACTGTTGGAAAGAAAACAAAAGACGAGTGAATCAGACTTGTTTCACATCTTTTGTACAAGTATGAAAAGAGAAAGTAACTATTGATTGGTTATATAAACATAGTATTGCATTCTAACAAAGGTAGCTTTTATTCAATGTATGATAATATGTATATGAATGATTGTTTTTAGTTGTTTTATTATTATTTCTTAAGGTACTGCTACAAATTATATTTTGTAAGCGAATGTGATCAAGTTTCTTTAAGTGGTTTACTCTTATTTGATTGGTTTGCTTGGTCATAATTGAACTTACAGACTTCTTGTTTTAATTCTCTTTAAGTTCTCTATTCTTTAAGGTATTTTATTTTAAATATTATTATGGTATAATTATTTTCAAATTTTGGTTATAGAGATGGCGGAAGTAGAAGGACATGGTGATAATGGTATGAACAATAATATGGAAGTATTATTAGCTATTCATGATATGGCACCAGCGATTCGTGAGACAAGTCAACATAATCATGAACCTCATGAGGAAAGAAAAAGTGATCAAATAATGAGGATTCAAGGGGAATTTCGTAAGACCTGACCATCAATATTTAAATGTGACCCAAACCCAATGCAAGCGGAGGAATGGTTACGCCAGATCAAGAGAAAATTGAATGATCATAAGGTTCCGGAAAATCTGAAAGTAACAATTGCTTGTACTTATTTGGAAGGAAAAGCTTATCACTAGTGGGAATCTGTGCTAGTTAATCCTGATCTTCAAATTACAACTTGGACAACATTCGAGGTTATATTTTTGGAAAAGTATTTCCCTGAGACTATGAGAGCCATGAAGACTAGAGAATTTGCAAATCTTTGCCAGAATGAAATGACTGTGGCACAATATGTGTCAAAGTTTGAAGAATTAATGCGTTTTGCACCTTACAAGATTCCAGATGAGACTATTAAAGCAACAAAGTTAGAAGAAGGATTAAGAGCAGAGATCAAAGAAAAAGTTGAACTTTTTAAACTAAAGAGGTATGATGAGGTTGTTGATCGTGCTTTAATAGCAGAACAGAGGATTTTAGGTTCTAAAAGTGCTTTGGAGTATAAGAACCCAAGTGGAGGGCAAAGTAGTAAACGCTCAAGGTTTGTTCCACCTCACTTTCAACAAAATCAAACACTCTTTGGTCAAACTCGAGGACGATCTTGCTTTCATTGTGGACAATTAGGACACTATCAAAGGGAATGTCCAAGGTTGCAAATGAACCAAGCACCTAGAATTCCACAACCAAAATTCCATGCACCACCACCACCATATCGTGCACCGTACCAACCTCCCCTGAATCAATTTAGAGGACCTTTTAATCAACAGGCACAACGTCCAAGAGGACAACCTGCACCAGGGAGACCTAGGGCACCGCTAGGTGCTAGGAGACCCGGACAACTTGCTCAAGGTCGAGTTTATGTTGTTGCTCAAGTAGCTGAACAACAAGATCCAAGATTAGTGGAAGGTACATTTCTAATCTTCAACTCTTTGGCTAGGATATTGTTTGACACTGGTGATATGAATTCATTTATATCTACATCATTTGCATCCATTCTCGAGTTAAAGTCTGAATCTATAAAACGTCCATTTTTGGTCGGATCTCCTTGGGGAAGTTGTGTGGAAGTAAACCAGGTATGTAGATCATCCACAATAGATATATTACATCATAAATTGGATTGCGATTTGTTGTTGTTGGACTTGTTGGATTATGAGGTAATATTTGGAATGGATTTGCTTAAGCGATTTGAAGCTATTATTGATTGTGGAAAGAAATTGATAACCATGACAACCCCAGATGGAGAAAAGTTTAGTTTCTATGGTGATACAGAGGTCTCAAAACCTGATTCAATTTTGGATAAAAGAGAAGTGAATTATTTGAGACAGATTTCTCATATGATTGTAGAAGGTATAAGTGAATCCAAAATTGAATCTATTCCTGTGGTGAGGGATTTCATTGATGTATTTCCAGAAGACTTATCCAGGAACATCGCCTATTTCTATACCTCCATATCGTATGGTACCAACGGAATTGAAGGAACTCAAAAAGCAACTTCAAGAGCTTCAAGAGCTTCAAGAGAAAGGTTTTATTCGGCCTAGTACATCACCTTGGGGTGCTCCTGCCTTATTTGTAAAGAAAAGTGATTTAACCCTTAGGTTATGTATTGATTATCGTTTACTAAATAGAATCACGATAAATAATAAGTACCCTTTACCTAGGATTGATGATTTATTTGATCAATTGAGAGGTGCTAGATATTTTTCGAAGATTGATCTTCGTTCTGGTTATCACCAACTTAGAGTAAAGGCAGAAGATATACCAAAAACTGCTTTCAGAACTCGATATGGACATTATCACCAACTTGAGGAACATGGTCTCACTACCAAAGTGGATAAGAAAGTCATCGAAAAGGCTACTACAAGGTAGGCAGATTAAGAAAGAAACTCAAGTTACGAGGATAGGTTAGCTAGATCGTCAACTCGAAGTAGCAGATAATAGCTTTAATCGTCACTTAAGAAAGTAACTAGATTCTAGGTACAATAATAAGGTTCGAAGTTCCCTAAATAGGAGACTTGATTGAATAAAGTCCTAATCGATAAACTTTAATAATTAAGTACTTCCAAAAGGTGTGAGTCACTCAAACATGCACGGAAACTAATGTAATAAGAGAAAATGAAGCGATGATAGTATCTCAGATAAGACTTTGAAATATATCGCCTGAATGTACGTTCTCAAAACGTACCATAATATTTTCTTTCACCACGTCACGGCTAAAGGATCTTCACAGCTTTCTCGATATCCATTCACTCTAATTGTGAGAAATCAACTCGCGCTTCGATTCTACTGTCTACCAGTGAAGATAATCAAAAATGACTAGCCGAAGAGGTTATGCTTACCTAGGTTGGTGATAAGGTAAAACAACTATGAGTTTACTATACCAATACGAGGCTTGCTTCTAACTTTCTGACATTTAGATTTTTTTTACTTTAGCAACCACTGTCAATCAGTCTATTGGTCGCGCTCTAATTAACAAATTCATGCTATTTAAATATTATTTGTTATCCTGAAACTATGAACCAATATTCCGTATAAGATATCACTCCTAGATACTAGCACCTCTGTCCGGTATCTGAAATCATACCTCTTGAATATTGGTTAACGGTCCCTGGATATCGAACAATATTGTCAATTAATAGAGCCACCATAGGCCGATTATCGACTAGAGTCTACTCAGGTAGATGGTTTTAATGTCTAAGAAGAAACTGGTTCTAAAAGGGAGGTTTCAAATATAGAAGAAATACTCACTACTTCGAATATTTCGAACTAATCGTAGGCATAACAACTCATGTTTAGGTGCATATACTCATAAAAAGGATGAATACATCACCAAAAGAAATTTGGAAACTTCCAATGGCTAAGATGTCCGAAAATCAGAAATAGGAATTTACTAATACTCTACCTTAAAAGGGCTTAAACGGAAGTCAATCTTTCTCTTGAAAAGTCGAAATAATAATTAAAGTGGTCAAGAAGACTAATACTATCGGGAACCACAAGTGATTGTCTTCCACGTATTTCCTTCGTCAAGTGCTACCACTTAAGCACTAGGTTGTCTCTCAAGAAATTTTGGAATCTTGACGAAATAAACTTCGTAGAAATCCTAATAAATAGTATGCTAACGAGTACTGCCAAGGGAATCAAACTCAATTCTGGTTTCTTAACTCAAAAAGATCGATAATGATGGCATGAAAATAATAATGGAATTTATTTATAATTCCCTGGTGACACACCGTCACCGGTACATTAGCCCGCTTTAGGGCCATAAACTTGTCTCAAATCCACAACTTTCCACTGGTAAAGAAGTTCTTCACTTTAAGTCTATAAGTATTCGCCAAAATGACTTCTAAAAAGTCGACAAGTCGACATAACTACTCAAAACTCATGAAAAAACTAACACATTTTTCATATTCGACGAGGTGGCAAGATTCGAGCATTAAGCTCAAAAACTGAAAATGCTCACATCACGAGTGTGATGAACGCAATACGGCCCAACTTATGCTCTGATACCAAACAGACACACCCCGACCCGAAACGTCCATTAGGACTCCGAATCGAGCCGTGCTGGCCGACACCTGGAAGGTGACGAAACCATAAAGTGTGCTGATGAGTAAAAATACGAATAAATTTAAACCTAAAGTGTCTAAGAGCAGAAGTGCGCGGTGAGTGGGATTGAGCCCATTTTACACGCGATGTCAGAGCATAAGTAAAGTACAATAATATGGGTAAGAATCATACCCTCGAAGGCGGCCACCTAAACTGGAATATGCCATGAATCCTCGCCGATACGAACCTTTAGCAAATAATACCTGGAGGGGCGCAAAACAAGAAAATGTGAGTGGGCGAAAACAAAGCTTTTCAAAACCTTTCCACATTATCAAAAGTATAACCCCTCACCGAAAAACCTGTATAATTTCCCAGAAATTATAATATACACAAACATATATATCTCCAGATCATTTCCATAAATCCAGAAATCCCAACATGTATATTCTGCAAGATACCATAGCCCAACAGCTGAACTAAAACGATGAACAATAATGTGTCAGCCGGATATAGTGGCCTGTACGGCTGAACCTATAGCTCATCACATATGCCTGCACATGAGTCGAAACCACCTATAGTCGTCTGTACGACAATATTATGTCGGAACCACCTATAGTGGTCTGTACGACACGTAAATCAATCTATAATATCACATGAGTCAGAGTTGCCTAACGCAACCTATACGACTCATAGGCAACCTGTACGACAATGTCGGAGTTGCGTAAAACACAACATAATCTTGCCATAACCTAATCATTACAAATAATACCATAAACTCACCTGAACTCACATGCGCATCCCGCGTTCACCTTAGCACTTCAAGCATTCACGACAATTATAGGTAGGTAATATGGGGTTTGCCATAATGCAATCTAAAACTCATTCATACCAAAGTATATGCAACTAATAAATACATAATCTAAGGTATAAACACTTAACATAATATTTCAAAGCATATAACCAATTATATGAATTTTCTGGGAAAAACACAAGGCATATACATATATAGAAAACCAAAATGCCCACTCACCTGGAAGTCGCGCTTCGATTCCCTAACACGAGCATCGAGGCGTCTCGAACGATCGGCGCCTGTGACCAATTATCGAATCAAATCTCAGAACTTTTATCACTAGAATACATAACTCACAATTAACATATCCTCCAGGACATTTTAGAATGGTTTAAGACCCATTGACCAAAAGTCATCCGTCGATCAAAGTTCGACGGTAGGGTCTCAACCCTACATAACTTGATCTGGATGATCTGCATCTCAGATTTCCAATCTGTAACTTCCAAAAATACACATTATACTTCTAGAATAACATACTGAAATTTCGTTACGATCCAACGGTCGGATCTCCGCCAATTGCCAAAACCAAGTGGCGGTTAACGTTTTATTTTATGAACTTCCAAATCCAATTCGGGAAGATCCGTATATCGGATTCTCAATCCGCAAGTTCCTATGATCCTCAAATATTATTTATTACAACATATCAAAGTTTGGTGACAATCCAACGGTCGGATCATCGATTCATATTTTCACCTAACCATGTACCGTAATGAAATTAAGTTCAACCGACCAATCTACGTCATTCAATTATCAAAACTGAACTTAAGATGTCAAACATAGCCTAAAAATAATATTGACGGCCCACTGGCCACGCGCCGCCATGGGTGGCGGTCGGCCGCCTCGACTCGCCGGAAAATCCAACTATCTCCAAAAATTACTAAAGTTTGCAGAATTGAAGATCTCAATGAGTATAATAACTTTCATACCTGTGACCAAGGCCAATTTAGCCCAAAAAGGTCCCAATTCCACCAAAACCCATCGGCAACCCTAATGTCGGTGTGTTCAATTCGACCTCCAAAACCACTCCGATGCTCCAACCAATGCTTGGGCTTTGTTCCTGACCTTAGGAGTTTTTTGGTGGTGGTAATTGAAGAGAAACGCTTCAGAAATGGTGGATTTAGCTGGGGCATCCTTCGAAGCCCCCACGGTTTGATGGTTTAATTCCCCACAAATTGGGGGTTAAAAGAACTAGGTTTTGCATAGAAATGGAAGAGGGAAGAGTAATGAAACAGTAATGATTCATTTTCAGGTGGTGGCGAGGTTCAAGTCGTCGGAAAATCTACGGAAAAAGGGTAGAAAAATCGCTAGGTCGCGCGAGTCCGATAGGGGGAGAAACGGGTCAAGGAGATCCGGCGAAACTCCTCTCCCTCCTTTCCCCTCCTTGCTCTCTTCTCTGGTTGGTCCTTCACTTCTCTCATCTTCCTCATTGGGCAGCAACCCTCTCCCTTCCCATCTCCCGCATTCCTTTCCTTCTTTTCGTCACACACCCCCCCCCCCCCCGGGTGAGACATCCCCATTTCGTATTAAAAAATAATAATAATATAATATAATCAAAATGGTGATTCCTTCAAAATACTTTCAGATTCGTAGCTCTGTAAAGCTTTAACCGTAGGTCTGATTTCGATTTCGCTTACACCTACGCGTTCGTATCGTTGAGTACTTCAAGAATACGCTAAAGGAATACTTCGTACATCTCACTATACGTTAGTCAATAAAAGTCAATACCCTTGCCTCTAGGGCATTTTCATAAATTCCCTCGATTAAAATAAATAAAAACGTAATTTATGGACGGGTTGTCACACATATACATGGTTACCGTGACGTCATATACTAATAAGAGAAGAGTAATGCTAGAAAAACTAATTTTGTAGATTAAATTAGCAAACCAAATGAGGTATCACCAATAGAAAATGGGCGCATTTATCAACGATTAAGTAATAATCCAATCACCAACTTCCATATCATTTAGTTTACAAAATATAATCTAGAAATTTAGTCTTCCTAGTATTACTCCTGAGAGAAATGCTAGAAACATTCTCATTTCATTCTTCTCATGCCACGTGTACTGCACTAGCACTCAAAACTAAACTTTTAATTATACTAAATCCCACTATTTTTTTCTCCTTTATTACTATTAGGGTTGGAAAAAAATCCCGAAATACTCGAATACAGAAAAAGAAAAAAAAAACCCAAAATCGAAATACCCGAAACCAAATTATATTGAAAACCGAAATACCAAAACAGAAAACTACCGAAATATTTGATATGGTATTTGGTTTCCAATAATCGTTTGTTCGATAAACCCGAAACAAACTAAAAAAGTTTTTAATATAATTTTATATTTAATTAAATTGATATTAGCCGTTGGAGTTGGTTGAGATTGAATCTCAATCGTTTGTTTAAACTCAACTCTCTCTCTCTCTCTCTCACCTCAGTTACTCACTCCCTCTCTCTCGACTCCGACGCCCCCTCTCTCGAGATCACGTCACCTTCTTTGCCGACTATCAAACGCTGGCCACACCAAACCACAATGATGACTAACCACACCATGCCCTCAATCGTACGGCAATCACGAAAATCTCGAACCCATACCTCTCTCTCCTCTTCGCGATCTAATTACAATATGTGAAATTGTGAAATTGTGAAATTGTGAAATTAAAGTTTTTTATTTCAAATTGATAATAAATTTTAGAATTTATGTTTTAATTTGGGATACATTACTAGGGTACGAGATGAAATTCAGGATTTAAAAATTTGTGAATGAGAAGTAAAATTTTAATTTTGATTTGAGGATGAATTTCAGAACTTAGGCTTTTCATTTGGGATAAATTATTTAGAGCATGGCTTGAAGTTGAGGGTTTAAGAATTTGGTGGTTACAGTTGTTTCTTGTTTAGAGCTATTGGTTGTTGCTAAAATTTGAATCCTCTTGCAATTTCTCCTTCTTTCTTCTTTTTCGATAACCGAACTGACTTGAAATACCAAATTTTGTGAAACCAAAAATTACGAACTTGTCGAGTCCGGTTTTCAGTTTGCGTTTTTGGTTCGATTACCGAACTAAAACCATCCCTAGTTAGTATAATGAAAATTTTAGTTGGTCAACCAAATAGTAATTAAATTTTAGTTTTATATGCTATTAGAATACACGTGGCATGAGTAAAAGTGAGAGCATTGCTAGCACTCTCCAATGTCATCTGAAAAAAAATTAAACATATCTTTGTGTCATTGAGATAAAACGCTACAATTACGGTGTAACAGTACCCTAAACATGGCTTCTTTGTCAGGGTTTGGACTAATGTTTCCCTCTCAAGCTTCCCTTCTTGGTTCTTGCAGGTCTTAAGTTGATGGGAAATCGCAGTCAGAAATCTTGTCGTGGAAGGAAGAGATAGTTAAGGAGCATGAGCCGGCCTATCAAGGCCTATCAAGGACGTGCTTAGATTAATTAAGCATGAGCCCTATCGTTTGCAGTTTGAAGTTTGGACTTTGAAAGTTCAAAGGCTCGAGCTCCTCGTTGTTGGCCTCCACTCCTAAGCTTTTAACAACCTAAAAAATTTAAACGGTAAGCCTAATGGATTGCAAATCAAGGGTTTTTGTGCCAGCTTTCTCTTTTGGGAGAAATTTTTCCATGTGATTACAACACACACCTCAGCATAATAGGTGGTGTTCCCTACCAATAATAACCTATGGACACATGTATTCTTATAATATAACAATTTAATACATTTAAATTTTATTAAAAAATTAAAATAAATAACACCTGCACTATTTCCAAGACTTGATTTCTAGTCCCAATCTCCCAAGACCCTATCTCCACCCACCCACCCACCCACCCACCAATCCCCATTGTTTCGACCTTTGAAAAACGACAAGAGGCTTAAGGCTTGTTTGGTATCCTATTTAAAAAAATTTATAATTTCTCAAAACATTTCTTAAGAATTTTTCTTGAAAACAATTTTCTTTAAGACTCAAAAACTTGTTTGGTATGCGATTTAAAAATTCTAAATCTTACAACTTAAACTGGACAAAGAGATTAAAAAAGAGGGGGTTGAGAGAGAAAGAGGATAGATGAGGAAAGAAAGTAAGAGATGATTGGAGGAAAGAGAAAGAAGTGAGAGGATTGGAGGAGATAGAGAGGAAGATGAGTGAGAAAAAGAACCGAAAGAATGAAGGAGCGGATTGGAGGAGAGACGAAAAAAGTAAAAAAAGAAAGAAAGAGAAGGGCGAGAGAGAAAGAATAAAAGAGAGAGAAAGATTTGGAGTGAGAGGGGAGGAGGGAGAGAAAAAAAATGAATGAGCTTAAGTTTAAAAACTCTAAAAACTCACTTTTTGTGTTTTTAGAGAATAGACTATATTTTTGAGTTGGTCTTGAGTTCAGTTTTTGAAAATAGTCCTACCAAACAAGTTTTTAAGGCCTAAAACTTGAAAATTATTTTTGAGTTTAAAAAGTTGGATTCAAGTAGAGTACCAAACAGGCTCTTAATTTCCCGCAAAATGCATAAACTCTTCAACCTAAATCACTAAAAACAACAAAACCCAGAAGAAAAAAAAAAGAAGAAAAAAACAAACAAAAAGGAATTTAACTCTGCATGCGCCACAAAACCCAGAAGAAAAGAGGAAAACCCAAAAGGAAAAAAAAGAAGGAAAAAATGCTAAAAATCCAAGAGATAAAAGGGAGGAGGTAGAGAAGGACCAGATTTGAAGGGTTTATGGGGTGAAGAATATACAAAAGGATCTGGAAAATGGTTTTTTTTTTTAATATTACGAATTTATTTTCATAATTTTATATGGTTTCTGGGTTTTGGCTTTCTGATCTTCCACATTGGATTTAGCTCTGAAATCTTTTGCTCGATCTCGCTCGTGTGCAGCTCACAATGTACGGAGGCCCAGAGGAGGGTGGGGGAGGGAAGAGATAGACGCAAACCTAAAGGTCCGGCCAACTATCCCTCTGGTTCCATGTTGAAATAAGAGGGGGAGAGAACGAGAGAGGATAGGAGAAAGAAAAAGAGGAAGAGAGAGAAGAGATGGAGCGTCTCGGGTAAAATCACAGACGACGATGAAGGTGGGTGGTTTAAGATTTTGCCGTCACCGATGATTTTGCCGGTAACAATGGGGGGGGGGGGGAATCAAGCGGAGATGGGGTCTTGGGAGATTGGGACTAGAAATCAATTGTTGGAAATAGTGCAAGTCTTATTTATTTTAATTTTTTTAATAAAATTTAAATGTATTAAATTGTTATGTTATAAGAATACAGGTGTTCATAAGTTATTGGTGGGGAACACCACCTTTCATGCTGAGGTATGTGTTCCAGTCACATGAAAAAGTTTCTCCTCTTTTGGGGATAAAATAAGGGTTTAAAAGCAGTTTTTCGAAGATACAATTGTAAATTTGTAATGCTTAATTAATTGGATCCTTTTTTTTATTTTTTTATTTTTAACTTTAAATTTAGTTGAAGTTGGAGTGTGATGGTGTGCGTTGAATGTGGTGGGTTGAAGTCAATTGAAATTTCTCAGAATACAATGTGTGCGTTTCTGTCAATGCATCCATAGCTGAAACTGAACCAGTACCGAACGGTCAACTTCGTTCCACCCTATACTGCACCAAACCCTATTGAAATTTTTTCGATTTTGATCCTATCCCATACAGTACCGAACTGAATCGTGCATTGTCCTAATATTGGACAACATGCAAAACTTCTCCCTTCTAATCCTCCCATTTTTAGAAGGGTAAGAATCGATAAATTTTATTTTTGAGTAATTCATCTCTTACCTCTCAATGGATCAAAAGAATTTCATTTCTTATGTCAACATACCTTGTAAATAGTAATTTATCCACTTCAATAGTCTATTCACGCGGTTCATTCGCCCGGCTCGTATTAGAATAAAAGTAGGCCGGAGTACTTTGTTCTAAAGTAGGCAAGGATGGTCTTCCTTGCCCTTCGTATGTGTAGTTTGTGGTGGTAGTGTGTAGGGATGATGCCTGGCCCTAGTGGCAGTGTCTATTGGCTTTTGTCCCTCACTCTGCCCTTCTTTTGTTTTGCGTTGCTTGTCCCTTCTATGGACTTTCCTTGTACGGTTGACGTTTGCCCTGATTATGCTTATTTCCAATCTTTCAAAAAAAAAAAAAAAAAAAAATAACCCCAGTTCATTTCCGTTAAAAGTATACATGTTACGCCTAACAGTTAAAAATTTGTAACCGTATGCAATGCTAAAATTTTGCTGGTTGGTTGAATTGGAAGTCCAACACTTCAATTTGTAAACAAACACCGGACCGACGCAAACCGCCCGACCGCAATTCGTCGAAACAACCCACCACGCGCTTGCTTGCTTCGGTTCGCGGAGCTACAACGGTCGCGGGTAAATAACTTGCATCAATTATAAAACTTATTGCATCAATTTTGTTTCCTCCCTCGCAGGTCTCAGCCAAAAAAAGAAACCCCCAAAATCTGTGTAATTTCAGCAACCCAGAAACAAATTGCTTCAATGGCTTCCAATGGGAAATACGGCTCTCATCCTTACGCGCCCTCTGCGCCATCCCTGCCCGAGTCCTACGGGCAGCAGCACACCCAATACCCCCATGGTTACGGGCAGCCCCAACAGCAGCATAATTCGTCGTCCTCTTCTCCCCAGTACTCCCATGGTTACGGGCAGCCGCAGCATCAGCCATATGGGTCGTCTTTTTCTTCTTCTTCCTCATATGGGCAGTCGGGTTTTCCCGCAGGGACCGACCCGGCTGTGATTAGAAGTTTTGAGATGGTAGATAGGGACAGGAGTGGGTACATCGACGAGCACGAGCTGCAGCAAGCTCTGTCTTCTGGGTACCAGAGGTTTAGCCTCAGGACCATTCGCCTGCTCATTTTTCTCTTCAAAAGTCCCACGGATTCTCTCAGAGTCGGTGAGCTTTTTGCCTTTCAATCTATACCTTCTTTGTTCCTCGAATTTAATTGATTAGAAATTAGAACAAAAATAGGGAATTTCAAACCTTATTTGTTAGGTTTGGAAAGGGTATTTTTAAGAATTTGAGATAGCATTTTATAAATATGGATTCTGTCTCAATTGAATTTATGGGTTGCTTATTTCTGGTGTTTTAGGATCCATTTCAATTGCCAAAGCTTCTAAAATTAATTCATTTTTGTTAAATAATGCCAACTTGAACTTTGGCTGGGAATTTTAATGTATTTTTTACTATATGTGCATCAATGGTTTTTGACTTCTTCATTGAATCAGAAATCTGTATTGGTTGACCTGACGAAAATGGATAGCCCCTTTCAGCCAGTAGATTGTTTTTCGTTCCCTTTTATTACTTTAACTCTTCTTACTTTATTAATTTGTCATTAATTTTCCGATATAGGGCCGAAGGAGTTTGCTGCACTCTGGACTTGTCTTGGACAATGGCGAGTAAGTATCATTCGTTACTTTCTTTTGTGATATGTATCTGTTCTTGAGTTAGTTAATGGTTGCTTATGATTAGGGTTTAGGGTGCTTTCGGTTCCCATTTATTCTGCTTGAAGTATGCTTTTGTTTTTGTTAATATATCTCATGTAGTAGGTACTATTGTAACTTGTAAGGATTGAGGCGCACTCAATTGATGGTTCAACTCTTAATTCATATAAACTACTATAGAACTATTTAAACCTGACTCTACTTGTGACTCTCTACTTGTTAAAAGAACATGCTTTAGATTTTATAAATCCATTCCATGTTCTCTTTGCTATAAATTGTCACGCTGAATTATCGTTTAAACCTGAAATGGCAGTCCATATTCGAGAGGTATGACAAAGATAGGAGTGGAAAGATTGATTCAATGGAAATGAGAGATGCACTCTACGGTCTAGGCCTTGCCATGCCACCTTCTGTTCTTCAACTTTTGATTTCCAAATATGACGATGGAAGCGGGTGCAGAGTTGAACTCAACTTTGACAGTTTCGTCGAGTAAGTCTTCTAATATTATGTAGTGGAAACTCATGTGTATTAGGACCACTGTTCAGGTAAAATCATGTGTAAACGGCAGACGTCTGACGTAACCCCTAGATAGTTTCACATGAATTGCTCTGTTCTTCCTAAGAATCAATTTGTGGCTATGCTTCTTCTGACATAGCGTTTTGTTTGATATGCAGATGCGGGATGATTGTGAGGGTGAGCAAACTGCTAGTTTGATGCAATTCTTTAAGCAGATAATGCAGTGTGCTATTTGACAAAGAAACAGCTATCTTTCATTCTGAATTTTTTTGCTGGAATTTGCTAAGTACATCACATGTAAACGTTGTTCTTATTTTGATTTCAGGGTTTGACCGATAGGTTCAAAGAGAAAGATCGGCGGTATACTGGTTCGGCAACGTTTGGTTACGACGAATTTATGTCTATGGTCATCCCATTTCTTGTGTCGTATAATTGATTTGGCCTTCCTCTTTGTAAGCATTTAGTTAAGTATTTCGTTGCTAGTGAGGAATTTGTACTGTACATTAGGCAAGCTTTATGCTTTGAATTGTAAAAGTTGTTCGCGTTGTATATTTTTTGATTGTTGATTTTGAACCTTTGTCAATACGATGTAAAAGGAGAAAACAAGCTCGATAAAGAGGGTGTATTCGATTGAGATCATTGGTTTGAAATAGGATTCTACTGATTCCAACTTTTTTGTAATTGACGCCTATTTCCGTTTCTTTTTCCTAATCTTCTTGTTACATTTGCCCTCATTTGTTTGGGCTAGGAGTCATCTTAAGGACAAAATGAAAGGTAAAGTGAATAGTATCATGATTGATTTTTAAGTGTAAAAATATGGTTTTTCGTTAAAGTGAACATTACCGGGAGTTCGTTAAAATTCTCATGAAAAATTTGTGCTTATTTTTCAATGGACATCACTTGGAGTTCACGGTTAATCGGTTTGGTGTCGAGGTTAAAAGGAAGCCTTTTAAGGGGAAGGGATAAAAAAAATTAGAATTGGCTGTTAGGCCTACATCACACCGAACTTTAAAGATTTGAACCATTTATTTTTCAAGTTGCAACTTACCGATTATCTTTGTAAAATATTAGTCAAATTTGAAATATTTGAGGCATCTAATTGAGTTCAAAGAAATTGATGAACACTTTATTCTATAAGAAACAATTAAATTTCAAAGTGATAATTAAATAAGCAAATGATTTCGGATTAAATTAATTTTTTTTCAAAGATGATCTATGAATTGAGCCTTATAAAATAGACTATTTGGATCGTTGAATTTGACGTGAAGTGATTTCTACAACTAGTTCCTGCTGCCTGCTTGCTTTGATTTTTCTCTTTCTTTCAAAGGCTTTAACTTTTTAGTTTCGACATTTATCCTTCGATTTGTTTCCTCTAGCGACATTTAATCTCCACAGTTTTTTATGTTTGTGATTAGAAATTAGAAATTTTCGTTTGCAAATGATTTTCCACATTCATTTTGTAACGGGCCCCACACGGCTGCAAAGTGAAAAGCTCTGGTTGAAATTACACAAATGGGGGTGTCACGGTGTTGAAAAGGTCGTCACGGTGTTGCAATATTCCACAGGAGAGAAAGGATGGAGCTTTAGTCTTGGGCGGCTGGAGTAGTAATTTTAAGCACATGTATCATTTCCTTGCGAATATGCAGCAATGTTTCCATCCCATAAGACGAGACGTTTTTTAGTGTTCTCGAGTATTTGATATTTTGAATACTTAATCGTAAAGTTTTTGCTTAAAAAAATAAAATCAAGATTTAACATTAAAGCAATCAGAGTACCAAGTACTCCGGAACACTCAGAATTTTTTCCACAAGAAACTATGAATACAATTAAACATGTTCACTAATAAATGCAGACTATGCAGTGACCACCTAGACAAGAATTGGTTCAATGCTTTTCAAGTAATTTGGCCTAGGATTGGGTTATCCACGTATTTAGTTTTACTTCTCACACTTTCTTTTCAATTTCATGTCGTCGGATCGAATGAATTAAGGATAATCAATGCCTAAAAAATAACAAGAGTGTGGAAAGTAAAAAATGAGTGTGTAAGAAGCATTATGGAATGTGGGTGTGTAGGAAGCCTTTTAGGGAAGATATTTCTATTTTTTTTAATGAGGATTACTTGTGGGCCCATAGCGCATCGAATTTTAACGATCCGAACCATCTATTTTTTAAATTGCACCTCATAGATCATCCTTGCAAAATATTAGCCAAATTGGAAATATTTGAGGCATCTAATTGAGTTCAAAAAAATTGACAAACACTTTGTTCTCTAAGAAACATTGAAATTTTATCGTAATAATTAAATAGGCAAACGGTTTTGGATTGAATTGAATTTGTGCAAGGATAATCTATAAACCAAGACTTATTTAATAGACAGTTCAGAACGTTAAAACTTAATGTAAAATAGGTTCCACAACTAATTCCCATTTTTTTTCAAAACATTTCTTACCTTTTTTGTTAATATTTTGTCGATCCGCTTTACGTTGGTGTTCATCTGTTTCAAACTGATAATGTTTAGCCAATTTATATTCGATCTAGTGTAGATTGAATTGCAGACTATACAAATCAATTCAATTTGATAATCGGTCAGGATATGTTGAAAATATTTTTATATTAATATGTAAGGGTACTATTATAAATAAAATTATGGCACTAACCCTTTATAAATAGGATATTTTGTAACTTTGTAAAATGTAAGTCTGATAAGATGCAGTCTTCTCGAGTTGTGTAGCATTCTTGATGACTTTGTTATATTTATTTCTTTTCAATTAGTAAAGTAATATTTATAATTTCATATTATGTTCATTCGTCCATTATGGATAACTTTGATTTTCAACTTGATGCATCCATTTCTAGTCCAACCTTTTTATCCAATTGATGTTGGATTGGACTCGAACACAGGACTAGTTTTTGAATAACAAATGTAACTAAATTAACATCAAGCTCTTTTAATATCATGATTTATTGATATTTCTGTTTACTCGTAAATGAGAAGTCTTCAATACAACTTTCATAAATGTCAAGTTCGTACTGTATTATGGTTGACACATTGTCTATTTAATCCAAATCTCCTTCTCTTGTACCATTGCTTAAAGGGAAAAAAGAAAAAAGAAAAAAGAAAAAAAAAATCTCTAGTTAGATCTCAATAGCCTTTTGTTTGGGTACCTTAGGTCAAGGTGGACTTGGGCTTTGAGAACGTCCTCTTATCTCCATTGGTTCGATTTCGTATCAATTCCTGGAATATCTCAAAATAATTAGCATGTCTTAGGAAATATCCCAGTTGGATCAATGATTCGAAGATAACATGGTTAAGCAAATAATGGCTTGCTCAAGTGAGGCATGGTGTGGAAGCTAGAAGTTCATCAGTTTAGCATGTTGAGAGAGAGAGAGAGAGAGAGAGAGAGAGAGAGAGAGAGAGTTAACAAGGTTGCATGGTGTTCTCTGTTGGATAATATGGGTTTCCTAGGGTGGGAGCAAGGCTTACGATGGCTGTAATACTCAAATGAAGGTTATGGAGAATGCTGAGGTTGCAGAGTGATGTTTATGGGTGTCTTTGGTTCTCTGTGTAAAGCTGGAAGATTGGGCCTCATTTCTCTATGGTTCTTGGCCTATATTTGTAATTGAATGGTTCATTCCAAGGGAATCTCTAGTCAGGGCTTGTTTCTCCCTCCCATTTCTCCCTAGTTATCCTGCTACCCCTTATTTTGGTGTAAGGAGGCTAGACTCTAGAACCTGCATCGTGTCTTCTTCCCAATGAGCAGGTTTCCCAGGTCAGCTTTCCGCAGGTGCTACTTTTGGTAGCGCGCCTAATGGCTTTATCGCGTTAGAATTCTACGTGAGCTAAGAAGGGAAAGTCTGCTTTTCTTTTCATTAAATGCATGTCTGGCTGGGCTTTCACTGGACAAGCCTCAAGCATGTGACTTGGACTTAGGGGTGGGCACAGGCCAGGCCGGGCCCAAATTTGGAAGAACCTGACCCTACCCGTTATAAACTGTAACGGGCCGGGCCGAGTATAGAGATTTTGAGTTTTGGAACCAGACCTAACCCGGCCCATTTGAAACAGGCCGGTCTGGGGTGGGTCCACAGGTCCAACTTTTTTTTTCTTTTCAAAAATACACTTTTATAAAACTGCATTGTAGTGCACAGCAGCACTGTAGCAGCACAGACGTTTTCAAAAATTACAAGAGCTGTTTCAAGCTTTTGTACAAACAGATTACAAAAGCTATTCCAAATCCAAAAAAACATAAACATTAAAACCGAAATAACATCCACATTAACATCTGCAATGACATCAAACATCCAAAATGATGAGGTGATACATTATGGTCAAAGAAATTGCATTACCGAAAGGAGAACTGCAGTCTCAGCTCTTTGTACATCCTTGAAGGTAACATATGCAATTTGGGACCGCTCAGTATCACTACATGAGCATTCAATAAGACAGATTCAGACAAAGATAATGAAAGATAATAAATTCATTAAACTAAATCAATCATCGAACCTCATCATTTCGACATAAACAATATCACCAGAAAAAGAAAAGAACTCATTTTTGTCTCTCTCACTTGCACCCAAAGAAAGATTACTGACCTTGATGGTTGTTACCTGCAACAGAATGATAACACGAATCTTTTATCTAAACATCCAACACTGAAAAATAACAAACTCGAAATGAATCAGATGGAAAAATTAACACACACGGCTAAAGATTAATTCTTTAAGTAAAAGTGTAAAACTAATAGAGAAGTAGCTTGTTCTTATTTTTCATGTTGCAGCAATTGTCTTTTACTGGTGTAGCAGAGCAATGAAAGCACCAAACACAAATTTTCAGTGATAAAGCTCTTTGTCCCGTCTATTAGATCTAAAACCCATACATAATCTGCATACTTCTCTTTACATCTCCACCCATTTTCTTCCCCATAACTCTATCATATCTTCTCCAATAGCACAAAATCTAATTATTCGAAATTCATAAGCTAACAGCAAACCAAATTCGAAATTCAAACACAAGCAGCAAATCAAGAACCCAAAGTCCCAAAATCTAGAAAACCCTAATTTATTTTTCAATCCTAATCCCGAAAATTGAATACCTTTTGTGAGATAGACCGTCAAGTGGTGGTCGGAGTTAAGATGAGCTGGTGGTGGTGGTCAAAGTCGACTTTAAAAGGGATGGAGCTTAGCTATCGAGATTCGAGATGAAGTCTGAGAATTGAGGGGGAGGAGAGTTAGTCAGTTTGAGAGAGAGATCGAGAAAGAGGATAGTCATTGAGTCTGAGAATCGACAATCAGATTCGAGAGGGAGAACTGAGCTGTGGAGATTCAGTCTAGGAGGGGGAGATTGAGAAACAGAGAATGTGAACTGACAGAACTGTGTGTGTGAATTGTATGTGTATGTGTGTGTGAGAATTGAACGGTGGATAATTAATCTCCATTATTAGACGGTGGATACGGGTCCGGGTAGAGGCACCGTGTCCTCAGAAATTTGTACCTGCCCCGCCCTACCATTCATTTAGACCCTATCTACCCTGCCCCGTTTTTGTGTATAAAATATATGGAACCGCCCCGAACCCAACTCGAACCGTTAGGACCCGCTCCGCCCCGCCCTGCAGGTCTAGGATCCGTTTGCCTACCCTTACTTGGACTTATCTTATCATGACTAGTGATTAGCATGATAAAGCTTGGCGTGATGAATATGCATGAGTTCTCATGAGCATGGCTACGAACATACCTCCTTCTCGAGTACGCACCTTTTGCATGTATTTGGGCTTGCCTTGAGGCTTGTATGACAATTGGACTTACACGTGACATTTTGGGCCTCAACATTAGCCATCTTGATTATTTGGGCCGCGAATAACCTTGAGTGGGCTAGATAATCAAACCTAGGCGTAAGGGATTTTTGAACGTGGCCTTCCTAATGGGACTTTTCATGTGCGCCCTTGTGATTTTCTTCATACTATCATGTGCATCATGTGATTGCCTTATAGCTCGGCTTGATTGCTTGTTGGTGCATGTTCAAATATTATTAGTTTTGATGCATTGTTTGGCTTGGCATGATTGCTTGACTACATGTAGCTTGCTTTTGCATGAACAGTCATATAACATGCTTTCCTTAGCTAGAATTTTTATATTTTTATGGCTTGCTAGCATGGCATGTGTAGGGAAAGATACATGTGTTCTTCAAGATAACATGTAGGAAATCTAGTCTTATGTTAAAGATTTCGGCTTTTGTGTCATGACATGTAGGGAAGCTAGTCCCATGTTAAAGCCGTAGGCTTTTGCGTGATGGCATGAGCATGTAGAGAAGTTGTCCATGTTAAAGCTGTAGGCCTTTGCGTGACGGCATGTAGGGAAGCTAGTCATATGTTAAAGTCGTAGGCTTTTACATGATGGCATGTAAAGAAGCTAGTCTCATGTTAAAGTTGTGGGCTTTTGCGTGGCATGGGCATGAAGGAAGTTAGTCCCATGTTAATAGTCGTAGGCTTTTGCGTGATGGTATGTAGGGAAGTTAGTCCCATATTAAAGTCGTAGGCTTTTGTGTGAGGTGCTTGAACTCTTAGAGATTTTGCTTTCCCTATGAGCATTTGGTTGTTTTCCCAGGGTCGACTTTTGTTTTCTAGCGTTGTCATTCTCCTTTTCATATGTCTGTATAATTTGCATCACATGATATGGCGGACCGTAATGCTTATGGCTTGTTATTCACTCTATTGTAGGTGCATCACGGCTTTGGATCCTCCAAAGTATTTGGTTGTGGTGGATGGTCATTTTCGACTAAAGACAGACTCCAGCGTGGTAGGCCGCCGCCTCCTCTCGCTTTTGGAACAAGGCCTTCAATGAGGAAGAGCCTTCCCCAGACTTGATTCCTTTTGTAGATTCTAATTGCGCTTCAAGATGTTGCATAGAGAGTGGCTAGTTCCTCCGCCTTTGCGAATGTTGTAGTTGCAGCAGCCGTGGAGCTATCTCTCTTTTCCTTATGGATATTGTTATATGAATTTGTACAATTGCTTGTCCATTCCTGGTTATTCTTATAATTTCTTGCTTGCACCAGTTCATGTATGTGTGTATGAAGTGAGTAATCTTCATTGAGCATCAACATGTTTTTCTTCATGTTGCATGTGTGCATGTATAAACATGTTAACTTGTCAAGGATTTACCTAAGATAGGCTCAGTGGCTTGTGATATTTTGTGCTTCTGCTTGCTGATCTATCCATTCACGATGCACACTTTGTGCCCTTCTCATAGGTGAATGTTGATGGTCTGGATGTGGTGATTCCTTTATCCGTGCATGCAGAGAATGTTAGGTGGATGTTTTTCTTACCAATGATGGCATTACAATGGCTCCTTTAGGTCTTTAAGTCTCAGTCTTGTTCATTACAAGCATGTGGCTTTCGCTAATAAAATGGCAGCGGGTGGTGGAGTTTTCTCTAGTGATGCCCTTGTTTCGACTATTGTACATCCTCATGTGATTCTTTCCTCGAAAGAGCAAGATTTGATCAAGGAGTGGGAGCCATGACACAAGGCTTTTGGTGCTCTTAAGGATGAGTTCAAGAATGATGCGAGGGTGTTAAACTCAATCAAAGAATTGCTTCCTCAAGGTGAGGCCTTCATCTCTTACACTGACGTTAGGAGGTGAAGGTTTGCTCTAGGTTGCCTGATGTCCTAGGCATGTTCTTTGAGAAGGTGGGGGATGCCAATGGAAACTTGATGACTTTGTCACCCTATCTGCGCGACATAGTGCTTAAGGAGCTAAGGCTCTTGCTGTTAGACAAGGAGCGCGTGCTCTACTCAAAGCTTACAAAACATAAGCTGTTATACTAGCATGACATGATTAGTGATCTGACGACCCTGGGCATGCCTATAAACTCATTGGCCGAGAGATTAGAGAAACTCTGGGACAGGATATTTGGACTCTGCCTCGAGAAGGATAAAGGCATTATGGGGTAATTTTCCAAAGTAAGGGAGATATAGCATGCCTTTGAGCTCAAGTGTAGGGAGTTAGAGCATGAAAGGTCCACGTTGAAGAAGATGTGTCATAGGAGTTCAAAGGAGTTAGCAAATTACATTTAGCTTGCGGCAGATCAAATGCAGGTTGATGCTTCCAGCATTCATTTGGAAAGGTAGCCCACTAAGGTTAGTCGGTTGCTTTTCCCAGGCAATGCATGTCACTTATATGTTTTCTTTGCTTGACCTTCACTTTCCTTTCTTGGCAGAGCATAATCCTTTGTTGCATATTTCTTTCTGAAGTGTTACTCCCTCAGACAATGTGCATAGAGCCTTCTGAGTTTTGTCTTACTTTTATTTTTCCACTTACTTCGGTTTTGAACTCTGATGTTTAACTTGGCATGACGTTTGGGATATTTGATCTTGGAATGATATTGGTATTTACTTTGTTGAGTAAAATCCTGTTAGACTTTGAGATACAAGTTTGAGTTTCTGCTCGTTTCTTGAACAAATATGGCTGATTTTGACACTTTGCATTCTGCTAGTGAGTTTCCCTGGGGAAGGTAGGAACACTTAGGCCAGTTTCATAGGAAAACAGAGCATGCTAGGAATGCTTGACTTTGCATTCTGCTAGTGAGTTTCCCTGGGGAAGGTTGGAAGCTTTTATTTGCTCTACTCGAAAGGTTTGCATGATGTGTTGTAATTTGGCTTAACATGTTGTATAGGCATTGCTTGAACCATTGAGCAGCTTGTTTGGCATGTGCATGCCTATGCATGTTATTATTTTAACTTTAGCGTGATTTATGTTTTAGGAATGTTTGGGCTTTTGTCATAGCCTTGGCTTGATTAATGTTATAGCTTATTCTTCCTAATGAGCATGAGGAAATAGCATGGGTGTCTTAGCAGTAATAAAGCTTGAGCCACTTCCCATTGACAGGTTCCGTTAGCATGCCAATCTTGACCGAAGTCAAGTAGCAGTATCCGCTTCCGTAGGCTTCCTTAACCACAAAAGGTTTTTCCAAGTGTGGGGCAAACTTTGAAGGTCCGAAGATCTGCTTTCATATGTGCGCTTTGAGGACACGACTTCTTTCCTTAAAGCTGCATGGCTTGACTATGTGATTGTAAGCTCTGGTAACCTGCTGGTGGTATTCCATTCTGTGCAAGCTGTGGTATTCCTTGGAGACATGCGATAAACCCACAGAACATCTGGAAGATGCGTGCTCTAACCCCTAGAGTGATTGTGCATAATGTCACTTAGGATCCTTAGTAGCGTCTTGTTTATGGTTTTGGTTTGGCCGTTTCCTAGGAGATAGTACGGCGTAAAGCAACGGTGCTTGATCCCATAACCATTTAATGTGATACTTACCTGCTTGTTTTCCCTAATGAAGTTAGGTATTGCAGCTCTTGTTGATTTCCAAAAAAGGATTGCTTCCACCCACTTTGTGACTAGGGGTGGGCGCGGTGCGGTTCGGTGCGGTTTTGAGTGAAACCACAACCGAAACCGAAACATTTTGCGGTGTGGTTTTGAAGCCAAAACCGAAATGAAACCAAACCATTTGGTTCGGTTTGGTGCGGTTTCAAACGGTTTCGGTTTGGTTTTTGAGAAAAAAAATGTACAATTTAAAATATACACATATTTATGCATAAGACGGTCTTATTTTCCTTGTATATTAATTAATGAATATGCAGCAAAATTGCACAAAAAACAGCAACAACAATGTAGTAACTAAAACTTGTAGAGTAGTTAACTAAAACTTTGGGTGTTAGAGCTACCATGCATGTTACCCTCCTAATGTACCCAATGCCTCATTGGGTACTTCATTCCAAAAGAAAAAAGAAAGGCAGTGCCAGTGTGTTGCTGTTGAAATCTTTTTGTTTGCTTTTATAAAAAGGCATGTGCCAACAACTGATGAACTAAGAAATTCAACTTCTCTTAAGCCCTAGCTAGCAGTTAGCACAAGATGGAAAGTCTTGGGTGATATGGTTGCACACTTGGGGGTTGCAGCCCCCTATATTTGGGGCTTCCAGTTCCACCCTCTATAATGTGCTCGTTCAAAGTACAGCCTCTCCTAATACTCTCCATTCAAGGAACTCATATAACACTTAAAAAACACTTATAACTTAAAGTCACAAACCAAAACAAGGAACACGAATAGTTTAGTAACAATGAAAAATTATACTAACAACCTAGTAATATATGTTAACAATGAAAAATTATACTAACAACCTTTCAAACATGTGTGATGATAGTAGAAAGTATATTTCAAGGGATGACGAATAGTGATTTATGGTTTTTTGGTTGTGTTAGTCGGTGCATGTTTGGTTTTTAAAGGGAGTTGATTTATGGGTTAAAATATTCATTTGTTGGTCATTCATGTTTTATGCTGCAAGTTTACAACTTCATACTAGTTTAGTTGATGGAATGGAACAGCTACATTAGTCTATTTATTTGTACTTTGTACTGCATTTTTATTAAAGATAGATAAGTGGATGCTTGTTACAGTTCTCACACTACAAGGTCATCACCTGGATTTATGGCTTATTCGAAATCAATGGCTATTGATAGATCCCAAGGTAGAATTTCTAATGTCACAGGCAAATGAAGACAAAACATCTGGTCACTTCAGAGAAATGGGACAAAGGTTGGCTCAGGAATTGTGACTATTCGTGATCCCTTGTAAATTGTGACAGACAACAGAGTGAGAGGGAGGGTTTGCTTGCTGGGGAGCAGACCCAAACTTCTTTCAAGACCCAAACTTCTTTTTGAGACAAATAACTAAGAAATAAATGGGGATACGATATAGATTTTGATTTAACAAATTCGGCTTATACGAATTGAAAGAAAGGGATTTCAGTTTCTAACTACTCGAATGCTCCCACAACAAATTCAAATACATTAAACACAGCAAACCATAAGGAGATTATGCAAATGTAATACTAAATACAACGCCCTCAGCTAAACAGTTGCTTAATCTAATATCTCAAAACTAGCTATATATATAGATCAACATAAAAACAAATTAAATTGATGAATGATACAAGTTCTAAGTTCTAACTAATACAAGTTCTTACCATATTTGCAGAGATTAGGGCTTGCAGATGAAGGGGATCTGAAGATGCAAGGCAGTCACTGAGGTCGCAGTAGCATGCAAGGGGATCTGGGGATGCATGCAAGCAGGCAGTCGCAGTCGCAGTCTTCCAAAGGCAGAGGCAGCAGCCAGGTCGCAGATGCAGAGGCATCATCAAGGTCGCAGAGGCAGAGGCAGCAACCAGGTCGCATGCAGAGGCAGAGGCAGAGATGCAATGCAAGCAGAGAAGCAGCCAGGTGAGGTGAGGTCGCAAAGGCAGACGCAGAGATGCAAGCAGAAGCAGTTAGTCAGGACTGGAGTCGAAGTGCAAACGGCCAAATCCGCAAAACCAAACTTAACCTAGTTGAACTAATTAAAATATAACATTTATTTATTATATGGTGCGGTTTCGGTTTCGGTTTTGGTGCGGTTTTGAAAACCCAAAACCGAAGCCAAACCGTTTTCTTTGCCGCGGTTCGGTTTCGAAACCGAAACCGTTTCAAAACCGCAAAACCAAACCGTTCGGTGCGGTTCGATTCGATTCGTGTTTCGGTTTCGATTTTCGGTTCCAAGTGCCCACCCCTATTTGTGACACATTTAGTGGCCACCAGGATCCATATACATCATTCGAAATCTGGATCGATTGTTTTGATCAAGTTGAGCCCCCAAGTATTAAACAACCATGAAGTATGCATGTCTTGCAGTAATGGTGGAGGCTTGTGGGTCAAGTTCTCATGAACTTGGCATGCATGGTGTCTTTTAACCATGTTGTACGTATCTTCCCTCATGGTAAGACAGTAGTAACCTAGGCTCATCAACTGTTTGTGTAGCTTTTTCATTCTTTAATGCTCTTCCATAGGCTAACTAACTCATTCTCTTCATGTTTCTCCGCCATTATAGTGGATTCGTCTTCGACAGTGGGTGTAGGTATGCCTTCAGTTTCTTCAGGACCCAAAGCGTCAATGAAATGGCTTATATGTTACTTCAGGTTACCCATCCTCTCATCAAAGAGGACTTTTAGGTCAAGGTGGACTTGGGATTTGAGAACGTCCTCTTGTTTCCCTTGGTTCGGTTTCGTACCAAGTCCCATAATATCTCAAAAGAGTTAGCTCGTCTTAGAAAATATCCTGGTTAAATTTATGACTCGAAGATAGCATGATTAGACAAATAATGACTTGATCAAGAAAAGCGTGGTGTGTAAGTTAGAAGTTTATTAGTTTTGCATGAAAGAAAGAAAGAGAGAGAGAGAGAGAGAGAGAGAGAGAGGAAAAAAAAAGCTTGGGTAGGCTTGGGTGATCATATGGTGTTCTCTGTTGGATAATCTGGGTTTCCTAAGGTGGCAACAAGGCTTTTGCTGGCTGGAATACTCAGAAGAAGGTTATGGAAAATCCTAAAGTTGCAGAGTGATGACTGATGGGTTTCTTTGGCCCTCCCTGTTATTTTGAATCCCCCCTCTAAAGTTTTTAACCTATATTTGTAGTTGAAGGATTCCTTCCCAAGGAATCTCTAGTTATGGCTTGTTTTTTTTTCTCCCTTTTCTCCCTAGTTCTTATGCTACCCTCTATTTCGGTGCAAGATGGCTAAGTGCTGCCAACCTGTGAAACATGCATCATGCCTCCCTCCCAAGGCGATGTTTTCCGGGGTCAGCTTTTCACATGCGCTACTTTTGGTAGCACACCTCATGGCTTTCACGCGTTGAACTGCTGCGTGAGCTGGAAAGGGAAAGTCAGCCTCTCTCTTCATTAAATGCCTATTTTGCTGGGGGTTTCATGTGAGCTTAGAGCTAGGACTTGATTCATTTCTAATTAGATTAGTTAGCTTGCTAGGAAAGGGGTAAATTAAGTATGTTCTCTCTCAATGCTTGTCTATGTGGGCTAAATTAATTAGATTGGATCTTGGGCCCCAAGCAGCCAAAAATGCTCCATAATCTTGACTCTCTATAGGCCCAATAAACTCTGTAACCATCCACACCATAATTCACTTGACAATCCCCAAGCATGTGACTTGCGCTTACTTTAGCATGACAAATAGGCATGGGCATGTGGTGATTTATATAAACATCTGAAATAATTACCGTAGCTTGGCATGGTTGTGAATGTATTCTTTCCTCGATCCCGCACCTTTGCATGTATTCGGGCTTAACTTGGGGGTTTCATGATAGTTGAGCTTCAAGACTTGATTGGGCTTGCTCATGACATTTTTGGATCTCAACAATATGCAACCCGAAGCACCATAATCACTGCACATTTTTGGACCTTAGTAACATGCAACATTTAACTCCGAGGGATTCCTTCCTCAACTATACTTGTTTGAAGAAGTTAAGAAAAATAAATAAAATTGTAGTACACTTCGCCTATTCGACCGCGTATTGGCATGTCCACAATCATCTAAGACTCCCAAAAAAATGTGAGCCTAACAATTTATTTAGAATTTGACCCAAAAAAAAAAAAACAATTTAATTAGAAGAGTTGTATTAAATGTAGTATTCTGTTTCCTTAAAACCGATGACATGAAACCCTCTTATATAAGTCATCATTAATTAATTAAACCATATGGTTGGATCAAGCTGTCTAAAAATCCGGTTGGTTGTCAACTGCCAACCCAACATCACCCATCTTGCTTGATCCTCACTTCATCAACTTGGTTCCTTTAATTAGTATGAGGTCCAACCTGAAAAATAGACTGAGTGAATAGTTGAAGTTCGATGTGGTGTGGGTTTTATTTATGAAAAATATTTGGCTACTTAAAGATGAGCAGTAACTCTTACTCAAAATTTCTCAAAATTGTTCGTTGTCAATTTATAAAACTTTGTATTTACAATCAAAATCATTTATATTATAAATCACCCTATAAAGATTGCCTCTGCAAAAAATCAACTAAAATTAAAGTCGTTTAGTCATCAAACTATTTAAAAACAAATGAACGGTATTAGTAAAAGCATTACGAATTGTGTATGTATTTGTTACAATAAATTGACTAAACGATCTTAGTTTTAATTTACTTTTTGTAAAGATAATCTTTACAGTGTGATTTATTATATGAACGATTATGATCATAAGCACAAAACTCTGTGATTAATACATTAAAAGTTTTGAGTAGAAGTTTCTACTAATTTTTAAGTAATTAAGTAGTGTTCTATAGGTATCTATCAAAGCTAATCGGGTGGTTTTTTTTTTTTTTTTGGTGGGGTCGCCTACAATGAAAAAGAATGAAAGCGATCCGCACTTTATATTGATTTGCTTTATCTTGTTTACATTCGTAAAACAAAATGATTCTAACACTGATTAATTATTTTTTTCACCCACCAAATAATTAATGAAGAAATCATGATTGCTAAGTTTACTTTGTCTACAAGATTATAGTGGCAGATTGCCTGCCTTCCTGTTTGGGTGTCTTCTCTATGCCTTTTATTTTGTGCGGTCACGGTTAAATCACGTCACCATAATAAGATAAAAAGTAATAAAAATATAAAATGTTGACGTGGTTTAACAGTGACCGCACAAATAAAAAAGTATGAGGAGGGCACCCAAACAGGAGGACAGACAATCTGCCTTCCAAGATTATACCCACTCGCCTGCTTCTTTTTTTTTTTTTTTTTTTTTTTTTTAGTTTTTGGTAAACCACTGCTCCTGCTTATATATTATTACATTTGTTCCAAGTCTTCTAACCGTCGTTATCACATAATTAATGATTATAAATATTACAGGCGGCAGAGAATACTATTGTCCGGTATGCACAAATTAGCAGGGTGATCGAGCGGTAAAAGCTATCTTGTAATCAATGAAATCATGTGACAAGTATTTATCGAACGAGTTATACTGTTAAACAAATGAAAATCATCGATTGCAAATCTACAGACCAACATATTTGTTATAATAGAGTTTCTCTCAATTCTCACGCACGTAAAAATGAATAGCACTGGACGCAAGGGTGGATGTATTGAGGCGCACACTGGCGGAGGCACATGAGGACTAGAGTAGTCCTAGGCCTACCCTAACCTTAAAAAATAACATTAGTATTATACCTATTTATTGCTTTGCAACCCTTCTCAACACTTAACACAAAAATCCAATCATTTATCTATCTTTTCATCCAAATCTCATCCCAAAATTAAGTATAATATATCAAATGCTCATTATCACAAACCAATGACATTAAATTAAGGGGTGTGCTATCCACACACCTCTTGTTAATTTATGTCCGTTGATCTTCTTCAATTCATCCGATCTGACGGCCGAAAACTAAAAAGGTGTGGGAGTAGGATATCACACCCCTAAATTAAAACCCATTATTCACTTTTAATTAAAAAAATCGTCTTTCACTCATGCACTGGCAGAGCTATTCCCCTTATCCTTCTTGAATTTCATATAGTTAGCCATTCCAAATCCCAAATTTATTGAATAAAGAACAATAAGGTTTGTGAAACTCTATTATTCTCTATAAAATATTTGTTTCTATTCTATCCTATCTCTTCCTTGAGTTTTAGGGTTTGCAATTTTTTTATTAATGTTCTCTATTGAGTTTAATAATACTTCAAGTAGTATAGATGACATCATGCAATGGTTTTAAAATATGAAATCCATCGAGAAGAATTATAATTACTATAAATTGATAAAATTATCATGCAATGGTTTCAAAATATGAAATTCGTCGAGAATAATTATAATTACTATAAATTGATAAAATTATCATGCAACGTCGAGAATAATTATAATTACTATAAATTGATAAAATTATCTATGCATATGTTAATTTTGACTACTTAATTATTTGGATATATGTTATGATGTTTTGCATTAGTAAGTTTATAATCACTATTGGTTTAGTTTTCTTCTATACTTGTGTGAGGCCCCTCCTCACAATAAATCCTGGCTCCGCCACTGGAGGCGCAGGGGGTCAGCTGACCCCCAAACTTCGATGAATGTTCATGAATATCTTGGGTGTTGACCCCCCGAACTTCGATAAATGTCTATGGATACCTTGAGTGCTGCCTTTTTGAAGATTAGAGTTGGCTTCATACATGCCCTCCAACTAACTTCAAACCTACCAAGACTCGATGAATGTTCATGGATACCTTGGGTGTTGCCCTTGCACAGGGCCGGCCCAGGCCCAGTGCGGGCAGGGCGACTGTCCGGGGCCCAAAATAATTGGGGGCACCAAAATTATTAGGGTGGTATATTTATATATGTTTTCATAAGAGTATAAATTTATAAAATTTGGTTCAATGACAAAGAAATTTAACTAGAACGGGTGGTTTTGTTGTTTAAAATTAATGAGGAGGTCTTGGGTTCAAAACACCATGTGTGCTTATTTACTTTTCAATTTTTACAAATTTCTTTTCAATTTTTATAATTTTTACGAATTTTTGTGTGGTTGTTAAATTTATTTTTATTTAGTAGCTATGTGGGTTGTTATTTTTAAAACATTTGTTCAAATTCAAGTCTAATCTTCAACAATGAGTAATGTGTTGACCAAATTTTTAGACCAAATTTACAAATCATATGACGTGTCATTAAAAAGTTTAATTTAGTACCCATTTATTACTTATACATATCAACTAAAGACTCAAAAACATCATTATTTTTTTAGTCTCATATTGACAAGGTTAGTAAGTAAGAAAAAACTCCTTACGATTCATACAAAAACACTTTAAAAGTTCAGATGGAAAACAAAACTCATATCTATCTACTTGTAAAGCCGGAGTTTTTTTTTTGTTTCATTCTCACGATACAAAATAAATTAGCTTTTCCGTGTTTCTAAATTATTAAGTTTGAAGTGTTTTTCTAAGTATAATTTTATCGATGCCTTACGTGTGAAAACAAATATTTTTCTTATATAAAATAAGGGCACACTTTGTGGCATCGTCCCGGGCCTCAAAAAACTCTGGACCGGCCCTGCCCTTGCATAACCTTCTCAAATGACTTCAGGTCTACCAAGACTTGATGAAATGACGATATATATCTTATTTTTGATAAAAAATTTTGCGCCATGTACGCTATTCTTACTTACCCCTAATATTATTTTCTGAAGCCACTGACTGCACGCAAATAACATTGGCAAGTCGAACTGAAGTTAGTAGAAGGTCTAAACAGGATATGATAGAAAATAATAATATCCAAAGTTTTAAGTATGTGATTAAAGTTTGACTCAAGCTTGACAGGATATATAAAATCAAGCAAAAACTTGGTCACCCTAATGCATGTAAACTCAAAAACTTCGTTTTCGATAACTCGAAAGGCCGCAAATAGAGGAAAAACAAAATGCAGAGCCGTGTTGCAGACTAAGAGCTCTTGCCACTTTTGAGAAAACAGTTCACACGCCAAAGGTCAAGTTGATAAGGATTTCTGAATTCTCATTTAATTTTGGTGACCATATGAAAGATTTCATGGACGTTAAGCCGCACTACGAGCCAATAACAATATCATCGATATTATTTTAATTAAATCACTTATTATTAATTGTTGAATTTTATCACAATAAATTTCGAGAGTTTGGAAAATAAACTTCTCATATACAAATTCGTGAACGGAGCCAATAAAAGTGTACTGGAGGTAGATGTCTCAACTCAAGTAATTCGTTAATTAAGTTGCATACTGCAATTATAGACATGTGTTATATTTGAAGAAAATATATGTCTAATATGAAGCATACCTTCATACTACTTCTACTCTATGTCAAACATAATATGATCAA
This sequence comes from Cotoneaster glaucophyllus, assembly GCA_036320875.1. Classification (NCBI taxonomy): domain Eukaryota; kingdom Viridiplantae; phylum Streptophyta; class Magnoliopsida; order Rosales; family Rosaceae; genus Cotoneaster; species Cotoneaster glaucophyllus. The sequence continues at coordinate 16,405,548 of CM070058.1, read as the reverse complement.
AAGTGCTCTTGTTCTGTCATTGAAACCGATAAATCCCTCATCCGCCTCTTGTGATATGTCGTCATTTGAAATTCGTAAACCCCAATAAGGTTTTCTTAGTTGTTTTTCAGGTTGTTTCCACTAAAAGAAATTTCTAGCTCCGTCCCTACAAATTTATATATTATTTTGTATTATTTTGTTTTATTTATGATATGGACTGTATTCTATAATTCAGATAGCTCTAAAATTAAAATTTGAAAAATAGAAAAGGCAAACCCAAAAGGAAGAGTCAAAAGCCAATTCGGACTTTTGTGAAGCAGAAGCCATACAGAATTTTATACACAGAAAGATTCACATGCATGATTACAAGTGGAATGATAAGGAAGGATAGGGACGCGTTACCATTTGCTTCCGCTCATAAAAACAAACAATTTATGTGGCATTGTACTCATAAAATTTGATATTTTTTTTTGTGTCAAAGGTCCACTTGGTGCACGTATGAAGTGGACAGAACCTGACAGCCTTTACCTCACAGATGCCATTTGATTTCCCACCGTACAACATCAAAAACAACAAAGCTGTATTTCACTTAGTGATGTTGGTTATATGAATCATAAAATGTTATTGTGCTCGATTTTGTATCAGGTCTTACATTAGAGAATGATACCTTTTTCGAAGGCTAACTCGCCGTGGTTTGGTCGGAAAACGGTTCGAAAGTGACTGTCTTGATCATCGAGTTAGCCACTTTCGAACCCTTTTTCGGCCAAATCACAGCGAGTTAGCCGTCAAGAGAGGTACCATTTTCTTCTTCTCGTCGAGAAGTATGATCTTCGTTTTTTAATCACTCGATTTCGTTGAGTATTGAAGGAGTTATGAACGTTTAAAGTTTACCCAGTTTCCGGCAAGTTTTTCAATTTTCCCACGGACCAGTCACCTTTCAGGCTATTTTCCGGCCATCTCTGGCAACCATTGGGCTTCCAAATGGGTATAATCTTGTTCTACACTTTCCTATCATGTTGATATATTATGGGTCGAATTTGGTTAATAAACGATTTGAGTTACGAAACTTTGAAAATTATCCAAACTTCCGGCCAAGAGTTCCGGGACACTTAACGGAGTTTTTAACGAAATGACCAAAATAATGGATGGTGGACAATCTCAAAGACCAAAATAATGTGTTATGCAAATCTCAAGAATCATTTTGGTTAAAAAGCCATCTTTTTTTTTTGCAATAGAAGTGAGGGGAAAAAAATATCGAACATAAGACATCAAATGCGGAGTAGTGAATCTCGATAAAAATACAATGAGAATGACAATTGTGTGTACTTTTTTCCCATTATTCAGCAATATTGTGTAAAATTGAGCTGCTATGGAAGACTATTGGCTAGCTCACTAGTGTAGAAAATCAATGAAACTAAATGTATACAGTATAAGAAGAATTAAAGCTATTAATATAACCTATTAGAATTCCCATTGCTTCTGAAAAATCTTCTGGAATTCATGCTTGCTCCTGTCTGCATGTCTTCCTCCCCAAAAAGTTGTTCATAACATATATGAGCTCTAATAAGCACATAATAATAAGTACACAATGAGAAGGATCAGAAAACTGAAGACGGACATGGCCTGAAAAAAACAAAGAAAAATATAGCATTAGACATCAAATTAATATAAATATATGGCTGTATTCAAAATTCAAGAAAATTAACTCCAACCCAAGATCATAGAAAGAATAATTAACAAAAGGCAATGTTTACTTACATTTACATTCGAATCTGCAGAAAAAGTTAGCTGAGGAAGACCCTGTACTCCAGGAGGATTACCCTGGACTCCAGGAAGATTACCCTGGAATCCGATATCATAAACCGGACTACCATCCGGATAATATAGTCCGTAGTTCCTCTCCGACGCAGGACCGGGCTTCAAATCCTCATTAAAAAGTGCAAAAACGTAAATGTCGACCGGAACTTTAGGCATCGCCGGCGTCCCTTGCTTCTCTTCAATTTTCCTCATCAGATTACCATTGTAAATACCAGCATTTTCGGGCGTGGCGCCGGCCTCGTTTGCATCCCCCTTGGAAGGCCAGCCGGTCTCGGATATTCGGACCTCGATGTCTGAATGCCCCATCGCCTTGATGGCAGAATAAACGGCATCTATCTGGGCATCCAGCATGTTGTCGTAGTGGAGATTCGTGACTGAATCGTCCATGCCAGGATTAGGCTGGAACAGCACGTACTCCAAAGAAACTTCACTTGGACTGCCCTTGTAAGCAAAGTAGGGATAAGCATTTATCAAAAAGGGCGAATTAACTTGCGCGTGGAAGCTGAGGATCGGCTGGATATACTGAGCGAGATCTTGTCGGAAACTCCCCGCCGACGGTGGGTAGGAGTATCCTAAAATAGTAAGCGAGTGCGCGGTTGTGACTGCTACTTGTTTGGAAAGGCCGAGGTCCACGAGGGCGCGGTAGACGGATTGCATTGCCGGGAGGAGGTACGACCAGAGCTGGGTGTCATTGCTGCCGAGGACTTCGTTTCCGACATTGATGCACGTGATTTTGGTCTGGGGGAGATAGGGCTGCACGTTCTGCTGAATCCAGGATTGGGCTTTGAGAGGGTCGGTGGACATGCCCTGCAAGTACTCGTTGCCGAGGCCGATGATGAAGTCGACGTCGGAGTTGGAGAAGGCTTGGAGGACGTTGGGATCGGCGTCGTAGAGTTTGATGCGGCTGACGTTGAGGGACTGGAGGAGGACGGCCACTCGCGACGGAGATGGGAGGTTGTTGGCTATTTGTCCATAGTTGATTCCGAAGCTCAGGCTCTGGACTTGGAGTGTTGAATCTGAAAACAGATACTAAATTCAGATACTAAATTCGATGAAAATACGTTGTCAAATGTCTAATACCGAATTTTAGAAAGAAAAAAAAGAAAAAAACCATCGTAGATTAGTGGGTGGTTAATATAAATTGATCACAAAACAGAAGATGGGATTATGTTTGGTTGGTGAGAAAACAGAGGAAACTAGACGGGAGGAAAAAGAAAATTTTCAAATTTTCAGTTACTTTTTTCTTTCATGAAAGCCAAAAAGGAAATATATAAGGACCCAATTGAGAAAATTTTCTTTTAAGAGGACCCAGAAAGAAATCTGAGACTTTGAGCTCAAAATTTCCATCTTTTTCTTCTCTGTGTCTACTTTATTTTCCTGCACTCTCTTGGGATCCAAACAGGTGAAGGTGGAAGAAAGTAGGAGGACGAACCTGAGAGACCGAGGAAGAGCAGAATAATTGTGAATAGGACAGTGGAGGCTGCCATTACTGATCGGATCTTGGGCTTCACCTCCAACAAGGCAACTCCGCCTCCTCCCCCACTAGCCCCTGCAGCCTGTATCCCAAGAACTACGTACAACTTTTACCACCTAACAATGCCCAAGATCCTTTAATATATTATCTAGGAGCGTGCACTTTGCCTTCCAATAACAGGTTTTTTGGTCCAAGAAGAAAAGATTTGTTTTGATACACATATTTTACAAAAAATTATACACTCCGTGAAATAACCTATAGAGGTCGGAAAACAAATGTAAAGTCCTTTGAATTTATGGTATGTGACTTTTTTGTGCCCACCAAGTACTTGATGAAATGTATGCTCGAAGTATCTCGACAGGAGGCCTCGACAACATTAGGTAGAGGAACTCGACAAACTCGATTGTCATACGGCCAACATGGCTCAACAGATGACGATATGCCCACAAAATGCTCGACAAATTGCCTCACTAAAATAACTTGGACATTTTACAGAGAGATCCCCTAAAGTTAAAATTATGAATCTGTCACTGCTTACAAGTAGAAAGATACGTCACTCAATAGTAGTGCTAATGACAAAGAAGAAAATATTTGTTTAGAAAAAACAAGTTGTGTATGATTGCTTGAGCAGCGCAACTTCCACACATATTTCTTGTTTCAACACTTTTATCTGTTTTGATGTCAAATAAATCGACAATTCAATTAAGAATTATAATTAGCATGGTAAATTTTCTATCCACTTGAAACATATAGGTCACTAAACAACCTTCAATTTGATTGAATTTGACAATTGAGTAGACAAAAAAAGGATCTAGTGTACACAAAGTAAAGCTTTGTTTTTGGGGTACACACTGATTCGTTTTAGATCATGGTGGAGGGGTTTCCAACTTTTGCACTAATATTTATTTGGATTTTATATTTTGTTTGTTTTATGTGGGCTTTTGATTTAGCGATTTTCAGAAGCCAATTGTTTGCTTTGACGTATTAAATTCAGCTTAGTCTCTGTTGGATGTAGTGACTTACCCCCACGGTAAATTTGTTTGTTCATTATTACTAGTTTATTATGAGGTTGAACTTACCCTTTCGTTTTTAACATAGATAGTATCATTTGTTTAAAAAAAAAAGACACAACTTGTGGTAAGCCACAGTTATTGGCCCCGAATAGGTTATGGGGAATTTCACTCTATTTGTGACCACTATCAAGCAGACTCACCAACTCGGAGTATCGAAACTGGGACCTCCCATATTTTTTTGTTTATTAGGAAGCCGCAATCCGCCCCCTTACCACTAGGCTAGGTTACGTATGGAAAGTCAAAGTGATTTTCCCTATATTTTTTGTTTCTTTTGCCATCTTTGTGCAATTTGATTTGCAAATTCCTTTTTAACCAACAATATTTATCAACATTAAGGAATAAAGAGTGTGCTTAGCTTCACAATTAGTTAACAATAATATGATTCAAACTTGAATTTGACGAGAATCGAATCTAAGACTCCCTACTTATAAGTGAAGAGTAATAGACTATATTGTAGTATTAAGTGATAGTTAGGTTTCGATTTAGATAATGAAGGAGCTGAGATGAGATTATAGGCAATTGTCCATGTCATTAGTTGCCATTGAATTATCAAATGCAAAAGGAGAACGGAACTCCTGGGGTCAGATTTTTTTGTTGGTTTGACTTCTAACCTTGTTTGAGTTCATGAATCCTCTAACTAAAACTCTTAACTTAATTCATTGTATACATGTCAGATTTTGACTTATTTTTGGTTCAATCAATAGAAACATAAGATGAATGTTGTTCTATTTCAGGATTGTAACAGCTTTTTGAATTCATTAAATGCCCACCATTTGAAAAGAAAACGAAAACATTTACAAGGAAACATAAGCAAATTGTAGACTGACTCCTTTGACTTGATCAAACTTAATAAATCGTGATGCAAACAGAACGTGTGACATATTTTCAAAAATATTTTGTATTCAAAATAAACACACACTTTTTAGTCCAAGCAGACTAATCTCGGCAGTGTGAGTTTAAGCTTAGAACATTATGAGTTGAAAAAAAACATTGACCATTAAAGCAGGGACGGAGCCAATGAAGGCCTACTGGGGACAGATGCCCACACTCAAGTAATTCGTTGGTTAAGCTGCATGCTGCAATTATAGATATGCACGTGTTATTCTTGAAGAAAATATGTGTCTAATATCAAGCATACCTTCATACTACTTCTACTCTATATTAAATATAATGTGAGCAAAAGTGGTCTTGTTATGTCATTCAAACTGAAAAACCCATCCTCCGCCTCTCATGTGTTAATATTTTTTTCATCAATTGGCCACTTTACATTAGTACTGAATTTTTTGTAACATTGCAATTGTGAACATCGTCATTTGAAAGCATTCCATTATCATTTGGTTATAAACCATATTGTAATAAGGTCTTCTTAGTGTTTTTCAGGTTGCCCCCACTAGAAAAAATTTCTAGCTCTGTCCCTGCATTAAAGCAATTCATCGCTTACCGTAATTAGCAGTGTCGATAACAGGATCTGAAAGTTGAATAAATATCTTCTTTTTGTTGTATAGAATGGAGTGTAAGTGCAGGGGAAAACGATTCAACCAAGTCTATCATATGATGCAATCAAGTTTGGCATCATGCGCTTCGCTATCAGCGTGCTTGCCCTTTTACCAAGTTTTATCAATTAATCAACGTCCGATAATTACAGAGATCCACCACGCCAAGCAAGTTGAAGAAAACTGCAAAACAAAAACCGCCATTTATGAAAGCGATCTTTTCATCTCATAAAATATAGTGTTTTTTTAATGTGAAAAAAGTATGTATTGACTACACATCTCGCCGCAAAAAAAAATTATTATGTTTATATTCGTTTATACGTGTGTGAATGATTAGTATTTATATTTTCAAATGAACATCGTGACAGTTCTTTTACTACAACCGATAAAATTCAAGAATGTAAATTATAAGATTGAGTTTAGCAGTTGAAATTTAGTGTACTAGTGTCACAAAAATATAATATATGTAGTTAAAACTGGAATACAAAAAAAGGCGGAGCACTGACGTCGAGAGGGAGTAATTTTTGCTCATCATCATAAATTATGGTATATGTTCATTATACATCTAATCATCTGACACATATCATTTCACCTATTATAGTTAACTTTTATATTAAATGTTACTATTTTAATTTTGAAAAAAATAAAAACTAAAATTAAGTAAAATAACACATGACGAATGATTAATAAGTGTGTAGTTAGCATACACAACAGTTTATGACGGTGAGAAAATAGAGAATCTATGAATGGGGTATGAAAGGGGAAAAGGTGTGAGCTGAAAGGTCACCGTTTATTCCAAATGTCCAAAGTGATGACATTGATATAAGCCAACGCTAGGAGAGCAGGTATACTCTGACCGGTGCTGTTCTGTGTCGATTACAAAATAATATAGAATATTATTAAAGAGATTAAATTTTTAAATTAAAATTTACAAATTAAATAACGTGTCGTTAATATAAAAAAAATGAATGTTTATAAACACTTAATTAATAATCCAATTATATAGAACAATATTATTTATTTGTAAATTTAATTTAAAATAAATTATGTGATCTCCTTAGGGGTGGGTTCAAAAAACCGAAAACCGAAAAAAGCCGAAAACCAAACCGGACCGAGGCCGAAAAAAACCGAACTGAAAAAAAACCGAACCGAAACTGTCAAACCGAACCGAACCGAATCTGGTTGGTTCGGTTTTGGTTTTTGAGGTTTGAAAACCGAACCGAACCGAACCGAACCGAAGTTAATTATTTTATTAAATAATAATCCAATTCTAAAACGGGATCGTTTTACCCGAAGAGTAACCCTACCCTTCCCTACGCAGAGTCTCTTCCATTTTCCCAATTCGCGCAGCCTCTGAGCCTCCTCTCTCTCTCAGTCTTCAATCACTCTCTCAAAGTCTCTGTCTCTCACTCTCTCAAACTCTCTGTCTCTCTGTTGCAAAAGGTTAGTCTCACACTCTAATTCTCTGTGTTTAATTTTCTGTTCTGTTATCTGTTCAAATTGGTTCTGATTGGGTTATGCTGCACCTGTTTTCGGCTTTTGCAGCTCTCACTTCTCAGGCGATTGCAGCTTCCAAAAGTTGAACAACAAGTCCGAAATTCTTCTCATCATTTCTGGCTACATATGCTCCATCTTTCTGCTTTTCTTTTTCTTATGAATTTTTTTTGCTTTTCTTACTGATTTTGTTTTTCTTTTTTTTTCTTTTTTTTTTCTGAAATGGGAATGGTTGTAGTAGTTATGGAAGATAGAGGGATTAAACCATTGTTGTATTTCTGTGATTTGTGGGAAGATAGAATCAGACCTTGAACCCAACCAATCCGACCCAGTTCAAAACCCACTTGGATTCTCCAAACCCAGTTAATATTTTTCCCAATCTGACTCAGAATTCAACTGGGGTTCCTATAAAATTTGGGTAATTTTAGTTGGGTTGCAAAAATCTGAAAGGAGGAGGTGGTACTGTAAACTTGTTTGTGTGTTTGGGAAAATGAATCTCAAATTCTCAGCCATGTCAAGATGTAAACTTGCTTGTGCAAAGGCTTTATTGATGTTATCCTACCTCTCCCCCTGTGCTTTTTATGGGATTTTCTGTTCTGAGGACGACTTTAACTGATTTGAATTACAGATAGTTGTTGTTCCTCTTGATTAATTTCTCCTTTTTGTTGGGGGGGTGATGTTTAAGGCCATGTAGGAATTTCGTTTTTTACTGCAGATGCACAACTTTAGTTGTGCACATGTTTCCTTGTTTGTGTAGTGAAACATGCGTTTTCTGTCACTTTTGATTGGCTTTCTCTTCTGTTGTTTGAATTAAGGAATGGGTGAAAAGAAGAAGGCTACCTTGTTCATCTGACTTATCTCAGCAGCTGGGACTGATTTTTCTATGTCAAGAAGAATCGTCATGGTCGCTGCAAGCTTTGTTTTTTTAGGAATTTTTTTGCTATTGAAGAAAAGAAAAAAAAAAAAAAAAAACCAAACCGGACCGAAACCGAACCGGAAAAAACCGAACCGAAAAAAACCGAACCGAAAAAAAACCGAAAAAAATTTGAACCGAACCGAAATTTCGGTTCGGTTTCGGTTTTGGCAAAAAACCGAACCGTTTCGAACCGAACCCAGCCCTAGATCTCCTAGCATTAGCCAGAGATATTCTATTTCTAACACCATACGATACAAATAGGTAAATTTATCATGATTAATTTGTTTTATTTTTTTTCTAACTAATTATGGTGTTTTTAATAAAAGGTGTGTTTTGCTGACACAAATCTTAATAGAACCCACGTGTCTAGCACCGCCTTGGGGCGGCTTCTTGGCGCGTTCAACAGAAAGGTCGGTTGACAGCTCAGCAATGGCACGTGTCATGGTTATTTTCCGGGTATGTGGCCTTTGTTTTAGTTTTTTATTATTATTATATTGAAATGTATTTCTTTTATTTGTTTATTTATCAGATTTCTCTATGAAAGCGCATGATCACCCCCTTTATACTAAAAAAAAACATATTTCAGAATAATCAAATAGATGAGCATGATTAACCGAGTGAGGGAGCGTATCATCCAAAAATAAATGTTCATAACTTGAAAGTAGCATCTATTACGTGTCACTGCCACTACCATCTACCGTCACATTTTTCACCGCCATCGCCCTTTACCATGACCACCATCGTCCTAGCAAGCCACATCCCAACCACCATTTCTGTTTTTGTAATTTACAAGTTTACGAACGTGAGCTGCAGAGTACAACAACAACAAAGCATTTTCCTACTAAGTGGGGTCGCCTGCAGAGTACAAATATGTAAAAAAAAAATAAAACATAAATGTAGAATATCACTTATTATAAAAATAAAATTAAAAAAAAGTTAATATAGAATATCGTCTATTCTTATAAAAAAAATAATCAAAATAAGTGGTATTCCTCTTAGTAGTATTATGGTCTAGTGATATTCCTCTTCACTTGTAAGTAAGAAGTCTTATATTCGATTCTCGCCAAAAGCGAATTTGAACCATATTATTATGACTAGCCCATTACAATGCTTAACCTACTTTCTCACCTTCTTAGTATAAATAATATTGTTTATTCGGAAGAAAAATAAATTACCACAATCTTACACTTTTCCACGTGGTGGAGCCACATAGGGGCTTGGATAGGTCGAGGCCCGTCCTGAAATTTTGCTAACTTATTATCTAACACTTTTGTCAATACAAATTGGCGAGTTGAGTTTGACCATTCGAAAATTGCTGATGCCAACAATATTGTTTTTATTTATTTATTTTTCAAGCTCAACCTTAGTTTCTCGCAAGTGGCCGTGGAAATATATTGAGTTCTTGCATGACGGCGTAGATTCAAATCTTGCCAGTGATTAATTTGATATTTAATTTAACAAAATCTATTGTTTGACATGAAATGAAAAAAAAAAAAAAAAAAAACCTTAGTTCTTCTATTTTCTACTTTCTACCTCTTTTTTCTTTTTGTTGGCATTGCCCCGTACAATGGCTTAACCCACATTTCTTGCCTAGGCATTACAACCCAGCATGGGCCTTGTGCACCCACCAAAATGTAATTTGAAATTTACCGTTCCAAGCCCAGTGGGCTTTTGCTTCAAGTCTGTAATCTAAAAACCTACAAAGCTCTTGTAAATTGGTTTTCCTAAGTTCAATTATATAGGTATAAATGACTTATTTGGAAGTGCTTTTAAAATGAAAAAAAAAAAAATACTTGTTTTTTGTAAAAATGTTTTTAAAATCAATAATTAGTAAAAATTTAAGTGAATCCAGGAAATGCTATAAGTGCTTCTTGCAAGAAACACATTTTTGGTACTTCTTGCAAGAAGCAATTCCAAAAAGCACTTAAAGTGCTTTTGGAACCTAAATTTAATTTCTCCAAAAATGATTTCAGTCATTTTAAAGCACTTCCAAACTAGCCTGAAAATATAAGGGGCTTTTTAATTCGGTATTTTGAAACCCATCCAAGTTTAGTATTAAAGATTAATAAGTATACTTTCATAAGGATTAACGAATTTGATCGGTTTACAAGTCTACTAAAAGTCTCAATTCGAACTTTCATGTTTGGAACTCTTCTTAGATTCAATTTAATTTTTTTTTTTTAACTAATGAATATCAAATAATTTAGTCGCATAATTAATTACTTTCAGAATAGAAAATAACCCTTACATTTATTTTTGAAACTTTCACATAATTAATGAAGATTTCTGCATACGGCGCTTATGGTCAATTAATCGAGTGATCTTAAAGGTAATTAAATTGAGTCCAGATCTTCTGCACCCAAAACCCCCTGTGGCCCCTCTATGTCTTTGCTTTTTGCCTAAAGATTTGGTTTACTTTTTATTATTTTAATTATTGTCAAGTTAACATTAATTATGTTTAGTTCAAAAAGCAAAGACACAGAGGAGCCACAGGGAGTTTTGGGTGCAGAAGATCTGGACTCAAATAAATTGGGATGAGGATCCCCTCCAATTCTCGTTGTGAGGATCTTAGGGATCAATTCATCTTAGCCGTTCGTCGTATCTTGTGAGACCAACTTTCGTTAAGTATTGTTTCTGTACAATTTTAAATAAAAAATTGAAATAATTTCTAACTACATGATCGGATAGGATAAATAATTTCTAACTACATGATCGGATAGGATAAACCAATCCATAAGATCCTCACAACGAGGATTTGGATAGGATCTTGTTCCATTTATAATTGGGACCCCAATTCAATAGGTGATTATCTCTGAAAGCTTTTGTTCATGTTTTAAATTGATGATGCCTTAACACCATTAAGTTGATGTCTCTCCAAATGTGTCAAAAACTCAAGCCACAGACAGGAACCAATAAAACAGCAACCGTTAACATTAACGGCGATACACGATTCCACAACAAACAGAACAAAAGGAAGGTCTATGATTGAGAGACTTGACAGAGACGTTCTTTCATAATTCTACTTATGCCGACGGCAAACCACCTAATACAGCTCACTCTCCTTGTGAGTGTGAATCACAAGGTCTGAAGTTGGGTACGATACACAAGTCAGCACATAACCCTCCTTCATTTGGTTGTCGTCGAGGAATGAACCATCGGACTGATCCACTGAACCTGACGCCAGCTTCCCTGCACAGGTAGAGCATGCCCCAGCCCTGCAAGAATATGGCAGCTCAACTCCAGCATTCTCAGCTGCATCTAAGATGTAGCAATCATCCGCCGCCTCAAACTCATTCTCCACACCATCTGGCCCAATCAGCTTCACCTTGTATACCTCCATTGATGCCCGGAAGTTTGAGGATGCTTTCAAGCCAAAGGACTTGGAGATATTTTTCACAGATCCGAGGGGAGAAGATAGCTTCACAATTGAACTGGTGAACTCCTTCTGGGGCGCATGTCTGAACATGCATTGGGAGGGAACTTGAACGGTTGCCATGGCTGACATGCTTAGCCCTGAATTCATACACCAACAGAGAAGAGGATTAGTAAAAGCTAAAGCACAGAAAAGAATCTGGTGAATCAACATAAACATCATCTTTAACAATTATGACAAGTAAAATTGAGTTAACGACAATATCAAATGAGGGATACGGCATTTAAGCACCAAATTATAACATAAAGGAATTCACACAATATCAACTAACAACCAAGTAAATGCATATATACAAGATGAAACAAATTAAACCATTCAAACACCTAATCAGCCGCAGCCCTCAACACCTATACCACTACCCATGGCTTGGATGCGTTACAGATTAGCATTATACAGCACTATCTGCTCTTGAATTTCACACTGTCACTCCTACAACCCCAACTGAGCAAGATGGGTGATACTTGCAGTCAACAGAATTACTGGTTTGCAATGAAAAACCATAAAAGGATGAAACCAAACCATCCCCGGTGAAAGACAGCAAGGCAATCAATGTCCGGGGCACTATGAGAAGGAGCAAGCTCATGGCTCTATGTACTTCAATCGAGCCCCGTTTTGGTAAACTAGCATACATAGGTTGTTGCTTTAAATCTCAAACAACTGTATTAATTCTAAAACTAGAAGTTGTACGAAAAGTATGCATCCACTATTCAAACCAAGCACTGAAAATTGGAACCCTTCTCACGAGAGCTCGTATGATATAAAGAAACCGTCAACTTCGTGATCACAACACATGCATAATGCACTCATAGGAACTCATGAAACAAATTTTAATTCGTCAACTTTATGATTTGCTGCAAGTGATATTATTTCAACATCTACCTAACAAAAGGAGCAAGGAGAGACACAAAAGTGAAATTTACAATAAAGCCACCAAAAAATAAAGTTTACAAGCAACTATAAACAAAACTAAACGCAAATATACGGTTTTGCTTCTCAACCAGATGGCATCAGTGACCATTTTTTGTCAGTCGATAGATAGATGTTAGATTAGGAAGCTGATCAGGTTCGTAGCCACGCCGTGGTGCAAGTGCAACACTTCTCTCCACCATTGTGGTGGACGCCCACTTGCCATCATTGACCATTTTAAAACATCCATAACATAAAATTTCGGTAATTTTTTCATCAAATTCGACCCAGAACACAAATCAAATCATATCATTTCCAAACTGCAGCTCAGGCTGTTCTACAATCTAATTCTCAGTTCAAAACATACACCTTGATGATTACAAATTATATTCTAAAAACCCAAAACAAAAGATATTAAAAAGAAAAAGAAACGAACTTTGATCTAAGAAAAAAAAAAGGTGCTTGAACCCTTGCGGCTTTCAACTTTTCATTACCCTGTCGTTAGTTTTCAATCAATTATTCATCTCAAAAGCAAAACCCCAAAGACAAAACCCAAATTGAAAAGAGCAATTACTAATTAACAAGTACACATTAATAAGATAAAATCTCAAACACCAAAGATCCAATACGACATGCAAATACAAACATGTAGAGAGAGAGAGAGAGAGAGGGCTTACGGGTGAGAGGGAGGGTTCGGTGAGGAGAGATGAGAAGGTTGATGAAGACACTCAGGTGGGTGGGGATGTTTTTGATTCGGCGGAGTCGTCATAGTTTATGAGGGCTATTTATATAGACAGAGTCTTCGAGAGGGTGTGAATTCTAAAATCCGGGACTCGATGGAGATGGCCTTCGGCATATTCAGAAAGCCATTAAGGCCGCCAGACAAAAGGCCCAAATACACACCCCTCTTTTTCTTTATTCATTTGCCCCCAAACAAAACTTGATTGTCACCTTGTCCCATATATAGTTGGTAAAATAGGGCACGGGTGTAATATGTAACAGATGTATATATTATAAAAGCATAGTGAATATTCACTAAAAAACAGTGTGAATGCCTATTGAAAAAGACTTCGAGAGATGATTAAAGTTTACTTCACCTGATGACTTTGGTTCTTATAATGTATTAAAATAACCCATATGATGCGTTTGTTAGGTCCTGACTTTTATCTATAAAAGATTGAAGAATAAAAGAAAGAAGAGAGGCGAGAAACATACGTAATAAAGGAAAGGAAGAGAGAAAAGAAAGAAGAGATAGAAAGAAAGGAAAGAATGAAGAGAGATGCAAACGAAAAAAACCAGTGAAGCAGGCTAGAGAGAAGAGAGAAAATAGTCAAAATTATTCTGTACTCCTATTATTTCAGATAATGAAAGAAAGTACTACTGTTGCCCTAAGGACGTAATCACACGTGCTAAACCTCATAAATATTGTGTCTTATTGCTCAATTTCACAACACGTTATCAGCACGAGAAGCTCTCATGTCAATGGAAAACACAACGTCATAAATCTTATAGAGCACTACCTACCTCTCACCTCTGTCAGCTGGAATCTCACAAATAAGAAAATCCTTTTATTTTATCCACTGTTCTAAAAATCCCCGCCTAGCACTGCCTAGGCCCCGCCTAGGCGCTAGGCGGCTGGTCACCGCCCCGATTAATGCCTAGACCGCCTAGCCCACCCAGACCTGCTAAGGCGCTCGTCTAGACCGCCTAGGCGCCCGCCTAGACCGCCTAGGCACCCGCCTAGCCTGCCCAGACCCGCCTAGACACCTGCCTAGGTTGCAACTCACTTAGATAAAAAATAGATAACTTTCCTTTTGCATTTTATTATTTCCAATAAATTGTAAGAGACTTATTAAATACTTAAATAAACACACATTATATGTTTGCTCCCTATGTTTTCTTTATGTTCCAATACTTCATAATATAGATGTCATTCTATTTTCTAGTTTATGACGAAATTATGTATATTTTAAGTATAAACAGACACGTGTTTACACGAAATAGAATAGATTTACTTAAATCCGCCTAGTCCGCCTAGTCGCCCGCCTAGGCTCCGCCTAGCCGCCTAGGCGCTAGGCCCTATCCCGCCGCCCGACTAGCGCCTAGCGCCTTTTAGAACCTTGATTTTATCCTCATACCTTTGTACGACTAATTTTCTTAAAGCAAATATATATCTTATTATATGACTGTATATCATTATTTGCAAAGGCAAAAAAGGTACATATTGATCACCCTCATTATGATTGTATATCTTTGTTATTATTAATTTTGTTATTAATGTGATTGATGTGGTATAACCGCCAATCTTATACTATATATATTATAATAGTCCAATCAGATAAATGGTACTTGTGGTCATAAGGTATTTGGAAGATAGCCCTTGTGGTAAAAAAAATTTAGATTTAAACCCTGTGGTGCATTTTGTTAGCAAATTTAGTCTAAAAATAATTTTTCCTTTAAATGTCCATTAAGGAAATGGATCCTCTCTGGATCTCTTCCTCCTAATCCACCAAATTAGGGAGTCCGTGCGATTGAAATTTGATCAAGCGGCTGAAGTTATTATAATTTTTAAAGTAGGCCCCTTGTTTGTAGCCGTTGGATCAAATTTCAATGGTACGGATTCTCTGATTTGGTAGATTAGGAGGAAGGGATCCGAATATGATCCATTTTCGTCAGTTAAAGCACGAGGTGGCACTGTCCCCAATCCACCGTGTCAATCTCATGTTTACTTTCATCCCACAATTTACGTTTTTTGTTTTTGTTTTTGTATGTCTCACTCTTTCTCTTCCTCCTATCTCCTTTTTTGTTTTTGTTTTTGATTTCTTCACCGCCCATGCCTCTCGATTCACAACGTCATAGTTCTTCAGTATTTATTTCAAAATTTCAAGTAATCTCAAATTTGTTCATCCCTCAAAGTCATGATTTTCCAATGATAAAATTCACATCCATATAATCCTATCTGGGGTTTGTTTAAATTGATTAAAAACCCAGACTTTTTGTGAAATTTTGGTGTGAATTTATATGTAATACCTTGAAAAATTTAAATATATGAATAAGTGGAGAAAATCGAAAAGAGATCTATTAATGGTTATGAAAATTTAATCGAGAAATTTTAAAATTTTGTTACTGGAAATTATTATAATTTACGCTGTAAAATTTATCGATAAGTAAAAAAGACAAAAATGGCCCTATTGTATTAAATGGGATTCTTCATGGACATATTTGATCCTTTCATGATTTTTTAGATTTCTTTACATATTTGGGTAGTATTCGTCGATACAAACGCGTGGGCGCAAACATAATGTAATTTGGAGTTAATAATGAATAAATTAGAGACGTTTTAGTTGATAGGAAAAAAAATGGAGAAGAAGCTGCCAGATGGCAGCAAAAGAGAGGGGAAAAGAGAGAGTTGTAGGAGAGAAAAGGAGAGGGGATGGCCAATCAGAAGGAGAGGAAAAGGAGGGGAAATGAGGGAGAAGAGGAATAGGGAACCAGATTCCCTTTTGACCCGCCGACGCGACCCGGTCGTATCTCCCTCATCCGACTTCCATTTTGGGTGATCTTGGTGTCCATAGAAATATCTCAGCGAGCCCAACGTCCCTGTGGTGTTAGATTTCTAAATTTCTAATCCAATTTTACAAATCGAAGCCACAAAGTTCCGGTTTGTCCGACGGGTTTCACCCTTTTCTGATGATTCCGACAACGATTACCATCGATCCCCACCACCAATAGACTCCCCTCAATCCCAGGAGAAAGGCCCAAGCATTGGTTGTAGCATCGGAGTTCGTTTTGGCGTTTAATCAAGAAACCCATTTCTAGGGTTTCCGATGGTGCGAGGCCAATTTCAAGTGCTTTCCGGCATAATTGAACTTCGGCCCGGTATGAAAGTTGTTTCCCTCATTGAGCTTTAACTCCCTGTAAAATTTGGTAATTTTAAGAGTTAGTCCAAAAAACTGGATTTCTGGCAAGTCGAGGCGATTTCTGACGTCTTCCCGGCCGAATTGGACTTCGGTCTAGGTATGAAAGTTGTTCCCCTTGTTGTGTTCTACAAGTTTGTAAAAATTGGTAATTTTTGGAGTTTGTCGGAAAATTGGGTTTCCGTACACCGGAAACCACCACCTACGACGGCGTGTGGCCAGTAAGCCGATGTTGTTTTTTTACGCAGATTTTGATATTTTGAATTTGTTTTTGGCTATCCATTTGATGTGTTTCAATTGCTAAATATGGTATTGAATATTTCCTCCACTTGAATATTTTAGGAAATGGATTAAAAATGGAAGGTGAACTACGAATGGCTTGATCCCTATTGAGGGTATATAGGCAGTTTAACGAGAAGTTAGATGCAGCCATAAAATAAACGAGGTTAAGTAATCGAGTTCTAATCTCTTGTTGGGAATTTGATTTAAGGAAAGAAATTTGGTGTTTTAATTGAAGAATTTAATCTTATATTTTTGGTTATAGATTTTGTGAGTGACTAAGAGCCTGTTTGGTATCATATTCAAAAAATTTCATCATTGTGCAAAACACTTCTTAAAAACATGTCTTAAGAACAATTTTCTTTAAAATTCAAAAACTTGTTTGGTATGAAATTCACAATTGTTTTTAAAGAAAAAAAAACTCATCCTATAGTGTGAACTTCTAATTTCAAAGAGAGAAAAATGAGAGAGGGTAGAGAGGAAAAGGAGAGAGAAGGAAAGAAAGGGAAGATAAAGAAATAGGAGAGTGTATCAGAGGAGAGAGAGAGAGAAATATGAGAGGATCAAAGGAGAGAGAAAATTAGAGGAGTGAGAGAAATGATAGAGATAAAAGATAATGGATTAGGTGTGAGAGAAAAGGGAAGAGAGAAAGAGTGATTGACACACCCCGACCCGGAATGTCCACTAGGACTCTGAATCGAGCTGTGCTGGCCGACACCAGGAAGGTGACGAAGCCATAAAGTATGGTGATGTGGAAAATATGAATAAATTTGAACCTAATAATGTCTAAAGACAAGAGTGCGCTGTGAACAGGAATGAACCCATTTCACACGCGACGTCAGAGCATAAGTAAAGTACAATAGTGTGGGTAAGGGTCTTACTCTCAGAGGTAGCCACCTATATTGAGATTCGCCAAGAATCCTTGTTGATACGAACTTTCAACAACTAAAACCTGGAGGGGCGAAAAAACAGAAAACGTGAGTGGGTAAAAACAAAGCTTTTGAAAACGCAGTTGTCTTTATGAACATACTAACCCATCACTGTAAAACCCGTATAATTTTCCAGAAAATAATAATACATACGTATATAGAAAACAGGCTTGAGAGCAATGAAAACCAAAGTATGTGCCATGTCAAATATCTCAGTAATAAATATGTAAGCCAGGTGATGAATCAATATAATATGATATGTCAGCCGGAGTCACCTAACGTGACATGTATGGCTGAACTTATAGCTCATAAACCAATTCTTGCACACGAGTCAGAACCAACTATTGTGGTCTGTACGACAGGCTGGGTGTAAATAAGTACGCTCAAGTGCTAGGATCACATGAAGGCTGTGCGACGTATCGCAAGTCACCTACGAGTCGGAACCACCTATTGTGGTCTGTACGACAAGCTGGCACCAGCCTTGGGTCCAACGTGAGCGTGTGGTGCGGGAGGTGAACGATCACGTGAAGGCTAGACCCTGGCTTCAAGTGGAGCACTAACACCGGGGTGCAGGATAATGAGCACTAAATGCATCTAAACATACCCATACCCATAGCAATCACTATCATTAACATATACTCACCTGAAGCTTACCTGGGCGTCCTCAGCGCCATGCAATATAATATGCATACCTATACTAATGCATATACTAAAATGTAATGCAATTGACATGGCATTTAAAAAACGTAAATCCATTTAAAACAATTTTTGGGAAAATGTAAAGCATATATATGTATATATATAGAAAACCAAAAGCCCACTTACCTGGAGTCTGCGCTACAACTCTTTAGCACGAATATCGAGGCGTCATGAACGATCGGCGCCTAGAATAATTATCAAATCACATCTTAGAATTCTTATCGATATAATATGTAACTTACATAAAACACGTTCTAGAATAATTTAAGACCCATTGACCAAAAGGCATGGTAGGGTACACAACCCTACATAACTCGATTTGGAAGATCTGTATCTCAGATTTCCAATTCATAACTTTTAAAGATCCACATTATGCTTCTAAAACATCATACTAAAGTTTCATTACGATCCAACGGTTGGATCTCCGCCAATTGCCAAAACAAAGTGGCGGTTAACGTTTTATTTTATGAACTTACAAATCCAATTTGGGAAGATCCGTACGTCAGATTCCCGATCTGTAAGTTCCTAAGATCCTTAAATATTACATATTATGATGTATCAAAGTTTAGTGACGATCCAACGGTCGGATAGTCGGTTCATATATTGACCAAGCCACGTATTGTAGTGAAATTAGGTTCAAATGATCAACCTACGTCATTCGAATATCAAAAATGAATTCAGAACATTTAATTTGGCCTAAAAATGTCATTGACGACCCCTTGGCCATGCACCGCCGTGGGTGGCAGTCGGCCGCCCCGGCTCGCCGGAAAATTCAACTATTTCTAAAAATTACCAAAATTTACATGAATGAAGATCTCAAAGAGAGGAACAAATTTCATACCTGTGGCCAAGTCCAATTTGGCCAGGAAAAGCCCCAATTCCACTCAGACCCGTCGGAAACCCTAGGAATTGGTGGTTCTTGATTCGACTCCAAACAAGCTCCGATGCCTCCTCCAAGGCTTGGGCCTTGCTCCTGGGATTTAGGGGAGTCCATTGGTAGGTGGTGGTTAACGGAGTTAGCTTCACGATCATTGGATTTTCGCTGTGCACCCCTTGTACCCACTGGTTCCATTCTTCCGGAAATCAAGGCTAAATCTAGTGAAATTTGATTGGAAATGGAAGATGGGAGGTCATGGAAGGTTTCTCAGGTGGTGGGTGGCGACGATTTGACGGAATAACTGACAGAAACCGTTGGAAAATATGGCGGAACAGGGTCCGGTTGCGGGTTAACGGGGAACCCAGCGGGTTCCTCTCCTTCTCCCCTTCTCTCATTTCCCTCATTTCCCTCATTTCTTTCTTTTTCCATTCGTCACTCTCTCCTCTCTCCTCTCCTGATTCCTCCATTTCTCTCCCTTTTCTCTTCTTATCTTTCCATCACAGCCGCCCATTCCTTCTTTCTTTAAATCTAGGCCACACGTGGTTTTCCAAATTGAGCTCCAAAACTCTGGAGTTTTCTTGAAATTAACTAATTTACTAAAATGTCGCCGATTTTAAACGTTAATATCTCTTTCGTTATAACTCCAAATTACGTTCCGTTTGCGCCCACGCATTCGTAGTGACGAGTACTGTGAGGATATGCCAAGAAAACAAGTCTTACATGACACGACACGGCAATCAACAAAAGTCAATGCATTTACCTCAAAGAGCATTTTCATAAATTCACTTATTAAAATTATATAAACCGTAAAATTGGGAACGGGTCGTTACAGTGATCATTAAAATTAAAAACTCTAAAAACACACTTTTGGTGTTTTTATGAAATAGGCTAATTCTTAGGTTAGTTTGGAGTCCAGTTTTTGAATAGAATCATACTAAACAAGTTTTTAACACTTAAAACTTGAAAAATGTTTTTGAGTTTAAAAAGTTGGATTCAAATAAAATACCAAGCAAGTCCTAAGAAATTTAAATAAAGCATTGTGATTGTTGGTAGTTAAATAAATAAGAGTTTATTTTGGCCTACCACCGAAATTATTTTCCGAAAAAAAAGAAATTTTCGGGGCAGGGCGTTACATTATGGGTTTCTCCCAAAAATGGTACTGCGAATCTGGAACACTCCATTATGTTTTGGACCATGTTTATGGTGCATTCGTGCAAAAAACAAAGGGGAGCCCTCAATTTTTTTTCAAGAGGGTGGGGAGGCACAAAGCTTGAGCTGCTTGAGAGGATGATAAAGCAGCTTTTCCCAGAAGCAGCTGGTCAGAATTGGCTTCTCGCTGTGCTCCAACCCACTTGGAAAAAAATTTGGGAAATTGTGAGAGCAAGACGACTTCCCTCCAAGAATGGCAACAACCCAACAAAGAATAAGGAAGCACAACTCTTCCTCCTCCTCCTCCTCAAAGCTAAATTCTTTTTCTTCTTCTAAATTTCAGTATAATCAACAAATAAAATCCTCCAGAATAAAAATGGTGGGTGAATTGGAATAAAAGGTATTTATTGCTACTAAAATACTGCTTTTCAGAACACCACGTGAAAGTACGAGTTTACCTATGTATTTAACGGACATTTAATGGAAAAGTCATTTTGTACTAAATTAATAGACTACAACACATGAGTTTAAATTCAAATTCTTTTACCACATGGGTTATCTTTTGAATACCTTGTGACCACAAGGACTATTTTGGACTATTATAATATGAATGGTACAAATTGATCACCCTCACCCTTCCTATATTTAATATATATGTATGAATGGCGTTGAATTGTCGCTCTTCTTATAATAACAATTATTATCTTTAAGTTTTGATATTTATGTAAATGGTTATGAATTAAATCCATTGTCACAGTCTTTACTTATTCAAAAGAAATTTATTTAAAGTGGCAGGAATTACCACCCTTTACTTTAATTTATTTATTGTACCACATTTGTTATGATGAGTACATACAAGACCCAACGTTCCTTGATCAAATTAGAACTTGAAGTTCCTTGATCCTCATCATGTAAAAAGATTGGGCTTGAAGTTCCATCATATAAAAAGATTGGATTTGAAGTTCCTTGATTCTTATCATATAAAATAATCGAATGTGAAGTTTCCGTAAACTTAAAACCTGAAGTTTTTGAACCAATTGAGAGAGCAGTGCTTCCTTAACCTAATTGAAAGGATGACTATAAGCACCTCAGTCCATAGACTTTTAAATAAGAACCAGAATTTTCTTAATTCATGTAAATGAGGACCATAAGCTTCTTTATCCATGTACAGATTAACTATGTGCATGAATTCCAAAATTAGGAACCTAAAAGTTCTAATAATGTCGATATTGAGAATAAATTTAGAATATATATGTATAGAGTTTTGACCTAAAGTACAAAATATAAATAATGTTAAGAATTTGAAGTTCTAACACTTCGTATAGACATGTGTTTATATGGTACGAGTTAATTATCACAAGATCCGTTATATCTGAATTTCTTCCTTTTGAGAATAAGAAAATGGTGAACTTAGCAAAACTCGATGTGGTTACCATCGACATCTTAGGCAAGAAACACTTTCCTGGATTCATGATGCCCGAGAATTCATGTGGAAGTATATGATATTAGAAAACATCTTTGCTTAAAAACTCATTGAATCATATTCATGGAACCAGAAGTTTCCATCATTTCTTTTATCTAACAATTTGAACTAGAAGTTTCATGCATGTATAGAAAGCATATATAAAATCAGAAAGAAATCAACTGGAGAAATCTGTCACCCCCTCTCTTTCTTCTCCCCATTCTTTCTCCCTCTCTTTCTTCCTTCAGTTTCATGGGATCCCTATCTTCCTTCCCTTTCATGGGATCCCTAAACCACTGGCAAACCTTATCTTCCTTCAAATCTTATGTTGCAAATTCTTGGTGACTTGTAGCAGTGTGCTCTGACAATGTGTGCAGGGGAAGGGATCGGATTTGGGATTCTTTATTTGAGCTTTGGAAGATTGGGGGTTATGAATGATTTGGAATTTGTGGTAGGCAATGAAACATGGATATTGACAAGGTGATAAGATACGACGCGACATTGGGATACGTAAAATCTCAAAAAACTAGGACTCGATACGTCATAGATATGAAAATAAAAATATGTACATGAAAACATCCCAGTTCAAGTTTATTCAAGAGAGAGTTATATTCCTTGTTTCAATTAGAGACAAGCTCTTTGTATTCATCAGCTTTCAACAAAATCTTTGTTTTCTATTAATTTTCTCCTCTTAATTTCTCATTTGAAACTGTAACGGTATCCTAATAGCAAAATACTTGGATCTGTTGATTATTTGGAAGTATTCGACGAGTATCGTATTTGTGCTTCATAGGTAGTAAGGAGTTATATTAAAGGAAAACTAATGAAAATGGCTTCAAAATTTTGAACTTTAACTAAAATGCTATCTTATAACTTTATTTAATGATAAGGACAAATGAAAGAAAAGGAAAAAAAAAAAAACCTACCAAAAGCGTGCAAGGCGCATGCCAACTCTGTGGAGTCAAAAATAATCACAAGGCGACACGTGGATTTTTGGGTAAAAAGGACAAAATTACCCTTGAGGCATACCGAGATTCCTACGCACGAGCAGTGGACAAATATCTCACAATCAAGTCAAAAGTGCCCAAATAGGTATTTATTTTTAAACCTATTTCATCCATCCTCATCATATCTTCTCCACAAGGTAACCTCCAAAACATTCCATTTAAAATTATGTTAATTGGTTAATTAATAGATTTATTACCTAATTAATCTATTAATTGCCAATTAAACTACCAATTACACCCAAAAAAACTCCCAAGAGGCCGGTCACCTTCTCTCCCAAGGGAACCGGCCATGCTCTATATATTCTACCTCATTTTCTCTAAAAACCTAAGCCTTCACTCTTGCTAAAATTCTCTAAAATTCTCACACTTTTATCTCAAAATTCTAACTTTGGCATCAGAGGTTCTTCGGCCAAAGCCACCCCCCACCCCAATTCATCATGGGTGCGTGAGGCTCTTGGCCTTGACCTAAGGTGTTATTTGTTTTGTAGGTGCAATTTTGTCCAAGATTAAGGAGGAAGAAATTTGCATCCACAAACTCGTGTTTAGTTTCAGAATTAGTATCCTGTTCAGTTTCAGTAATAGTTAGTTTAAGATATAGTCAGTATTCAGTTTAAGCAATAGTGATAATATCAGTGTTCAATTTAAGAAATAATCAATGTTCAGTTTAAGAAATAGTATAGTGTCAGTGTTTAGTTTCAGAAATAGTCAGTGTTCAGTTTAAGAAATAATGAGGGAGATGTGAGATAACGTGATCACGCCTCAGATTTTTATTACTTTTATTTTATTTTATTTCTTAATATATTAAACTTGTGTCCTCTTCAAATTTGTGTCATGTTCGTTAAAACTTAAGTTATTTTCATTATTTTTAAGTTTTTTTTTAAATGAATAAGACTATTAAATGATTTTTGGTTGATAAAATATTTAGAGAATTCATTTTCATCAAAGCTTCTTTATTGATACCAGGAAATTTGTTGACGTTGAAGACGACTAGTACAGGAAATTTGTTGATGATGAAGATAACTAGTACAACAAAAATGATAGATAAGGCACCTAATAATAATCCACTGAACCCAGTTTTCTAGGGATGGCAATGGTTCAGTTTGGGGATGAAAATACTATATCCATCTCCATAACCACGAAAATTAACCATATTCATAACCGCCAATTAACCATCGGGTATTATCCATAACCATACCCACCGGGTAACGGATTCCCCATCGGTTAGCGGTTATACCCATTTTCATCAATACAAAAAAATATATTCGTTCAATTAACGCATGATAATTTAGTAGATATTAATTTTGT
Organism: Cotoneaster glaucophyllus; assembly: GCA_036320875.1. Taxonomy (NCBI): domain Eukaryota; kingdom Viridiplantae; phylum Streptophyta; class Magnoliopsida; order Rosales; family Rosaceae; genus Cotoneaster; species Cotoneaster glaucophyllus. The sequence goes on along the minus strand of CM070058.1, from coordinate 16,381,338 downwards.
CACTAAATATTTGATGTATAAAATGATTTAATGAATGGATCTTATGGAGTATAAAAATTAAAGCTAAACATTGATAATGTTGGCTGATCTTTGATATCTTCCATAAGTACTATTGGTCTAGATTCTCATAGATTTTGTTTCATATCAAAACTTTTTAACTTGCCCACAAAATGCAACTCACACAATGCAACTTTTGTATTATCAAGGTAATGAATTCAGTGAATAATAAATAAATAAATAAATAAATATATATATATATATATATTATAATACAATTATATTATATATGATTATATATAAATACTATTATATTATATATAATTCAGTTCGGATTCGGTGACGGATATGGATTGGGCACCCCTATAACAATATCCAAAACCATAACCGAATATTATTCATGGTTTTTCCCCATATCCAAAATATACCCAAATTTTCATACCCAAATCCAATCCATTCCATTCGGGCGGTTATCCACGGTTATCGATTTTAACGGTTAGAATAGCCATCCCTACAGTTTTCATCAATAAAGGTTTTAAGTCAAAATTTTAAGTGAATTTATCCAAGAATAACATTAATTTATGATACCAGATATTTTAACATAAACAAAATGATACTAGATATTTTGAAGAATAAAAAAAAATAAAGAATTGAAATAAATTAGTATTTAGAATAAATTCAAATTAAGAATTATATGTCTCTTTTCTCATTTTATACATTTACAGTTATTTACATAAAAAGTTTTCAAACACTATAATATATATAAAGTACTAACTAATTATATATTACATAATCCCTCAAAAGGGTGACTGCTGTGGCTAAGGTTGGTTTGGGATGGGATCCCGACCCGAAAATGGAATCCTGAATCCCAAACTGATCCTTTTTGGGATGGAAATCCGAATCACCATCCCAAACCGAAATTTCAGGATTTCGGTATGGTTTCGAGATTTCAATTCAATAGAAATTTGGCTTCTTGTTAATGGAAGAAGCTGATAAATTCATTTCAAACCTGCATTAAACCTGCAAATCGAGCAGGCAAAGCAGAAAAGAAATCGAACATTCAAAGCAAAAAAGAAATCGAACATGGAAATCCAAAAATCCAAATCAACCAAATCCACATAAAATTAATCCAGAAATCCTCAGAATTAATCAAGAAATCCAAATCCAAACAATCAAAAGCTCTAAATCGTAAATCCCTAATTTGTAAATCCTCATTCGAACCCTAATTCAGAGAAAGCTTTAGAGAGGATAGAGAAGGAGATGGGTCGATACTAGAGACGAGAGAGCTTTGAAGATTTGAGAGAGCTGTCGGCATAGCTCATTCCTCTCTCTGCTTTTCATCACGAAGACTGCTGTTCTCTACCTCAAAAGTCAAAACCAAAACAAAAGCCCACAGTCCACACGCCTTATTTTTCTTCTTTGTACTTTTTATATTATTTTGTGCCTTCTGCTAGTGGGAGCCAAAAGGCTCCTACTTTTGAGTTGGGAAGTGGGAATAGAAAGCCAATAGCCAATAGGAAACAAAAGATTTCGGGATTACCAAACAAATGAGATTTGAAAATCAATCTCATACCAAATATTTTAGTATTTTTCGGGATGGGATTACCTAACTTAGGGATGATTTTGGTTTTGAAATTTCAGGAATTTTTTCTAGCTCTGGCGAAGCCACAGCCGATCTTTTTTTTTTTTTATTTTTTTTATAAAAAATAATAATTATATATTACATAGTGACCTAAAAATAAACAACGCACTATTATATTAGTTGTAGACTAATTGTTCTCAATTGGATTATTATTCTATTAAAATGGGGAACATAAACTCTAATCACAAGTAATGAATGTGGTTTGTTTTATGCATCTCCAAGTCTCCCTTCTCTCACTTCCATTTGCAAATTACAAGAAACTAAAAAAATGGCTTTGGAGATTGTTCGTGGAGCTTTTCTCTCAGCTTTATTTCAGGAGGTATTTCGTAAGATGGCTTCTCGGGAGCTCATGGAGTGCATCAGGGGAAAGAAACAGACACAAAGATTACTAGACAAGCTGAAGAGCACGTTACGTATTGAGGCAAATGCTAAGCTAGCCAAACAAGTCAATAGTTAATTATAACTGTAAACAATTAGTTGTGGTAAATGTGTCATTAGTTGTAGAAGCTAAGGGTACTAGTGTAGCAAGTCTTTGGCTATATATATCCTCTTGTACTGTTGTAATTATTCAAGAAATGAAAATCATTTTTTTACAGAGAGAACTTTCAGTTTCTATATGGTATCTCGCCAAATTGCTTCACGGCACTGATCCTCTTCCGCTCACCGACTCGATTTCTCGATCAGTTTCTTGATCGATTTCTTCCGTTTCTTGATCAATTTTGTCTCTGATATGCAATTCTTCCTCTTTTCTCTTGAATCTTGCCTCTGATTGTCAAGGCTTCTCCCTCTTCATCCTCGTCTCCGATGGATCCACCGCCATCATCAAACCCTAATTCCTCTGGTCATTCCCCTTCTCCAAATTCGTATCTGTCCCTTACAATTCAGAACATTGGCAGTATGGTGCCAATCAAGCTCAAGCGCACCAAGTATCTCTCATGGCGGGCATTATTTGCTCCGATCCTTCGTCGATACAAGCTCATTAGTCTCATTCATGAAACTGAGCCATGTCCGGTTCCTCTTCTTCCTGATCACTCTATGAATCTAACATTTAAGCAGTGGTTTGAGAAAGATCAAAATCTATTGATCTGGTTGAATTCGACGCTCTTTGAAAACCTAATTCCTTTCAAAGTTGAAGTATCCACATCTTGAGAGCTATGGTAGAAGCTTGAACAATGTTTTGGTGGAGTTTCTGATGCTCATGTTCATCAGTTACGCTCTCGTCTTCAGTCCATTCAAAAAGGTCAAACGATCTCGAAATATCTTTAACAAATTAAGGAGATTTCGGATTCTCTCACTCCAGCTGGTGCCCCTATTTCCGATTGAGATCTCATTGCAGCAACACTTCATGGTTTCCCTGATGAATTCGAGTCATTTATTGACTCTATCATGCTTCGCTTGTCTTCCACCTCACTTGATGAATTACATGGCCTGCTGCCTACTAAAGAACTCTACATGGCTCGTCGCAAGCAAAGTGTGTCCTCTTCTGCCACTGAGCCTTTTTAGGATTTTTCTGTTCAATCTTAGGCACCATTGTTGCCTACGCCTTCTCCACCCTAACTAAACTTCTGTAATAACTTGGATTTGTTACTGAAGGACTGCCATGAGTCAAGAGCTTTTGATTGGGATGGCAGAGGGTATGACAAGGCTTACAACCAACCATATTTGCTTTATGTAGAAGCTCCTTAATATACTTTGTTTGATGAACAAACACAATCCTTGAGTGTCATATTGAATATATAACCAGAGAAAAAAATGCAGAATTCCCAAATCCTTTATATCAAATTCTTGAGTGAGGTGAGATATCACAGTTTGTACCACACCATCATTACTCTCAGTGAGTAGGATATCATCAACATAAAGTAAGAGCACAATAACATCACTACCATTATGTTTCACAAAAAGAGAAGAATCTGCATAAGATGACTTGAATCCCAAAGAAAGTAAGAACTTCCATGTAGAAAGGCATTATTGACATCCAATTGTTTAAGTTTCCAGCCATTAGTAGTAGCTAAAGACAGAACTAGTCTAACAGTGGTTAGTTTAACCACTAGACTAAATGTCTCATAGTAATCAAGGCCTGCCTCATGAGAAAACCCCTTAGCTACCAATCTAGCTTTATATCTTGCCACAGACCCATCAGAGTTCTTTTTAATCTTATAGATCCACTTACACCCAACCAGATTCTTATTTGGAGGAAGAGGAATAAGTTTCCATGTGTGCTGTTGAATCAAGACTGACATTTCCTCTTGCATGACATGCTGCCATTGAGACGACTTAGATGCAGAAGAAAAAGTCTGTGGTTCCTGAAGAAAATGTGATTCAGTATGAACTTGAACTGTGAAGGCTGTCTTTTTCTTCACAATACCAGACATGGATCTGGTTTGCATTGGATGACAGTTGAGATTAGAAACATGAACATATCGAAGATTGTCAACGTGAGATGTGCTTGTATCGGGATTCAACTCTGTATAGTTAGATGGTTGCTCCGTTGATGGAGAACTAGTAGATGCTTGAGGGGAGACAAGGTCACTAGTGTTATTTGTTGTTGCAAGATTAGACTGAGTAACATGACATGTGGCATTCCTAAAAGCAGGAGAAGAAAACACTTGTGGAAAAGGAATGGGAACAACTATAGGATGTGAAAAAGTGTTTGGATGTACCACAGAAGATTAAAAAGTTGTACCAGAGGATGATGAGGTACTAATTAATTGGGAATGAGAACCAGAAAAACTACTAGGAAACCTTTGCTCATAAAAAAGAACATGTCTAGAGACAATGAGTTTATGTGTGCTAAGTGAAAAACAAATGTAACCTTTGTATTGTGAGGCATACCCCAAAAAAATTCATTCTGTGGTGTTGGGATCTGATTTGTTATGTCTATAAGGTTTCATTGAGGGATAACAAGCACAACCAAAGACCTTTAAGTGATCAAGTAAAGCATGAAAAAGAAGTTCAAAGGGTGATTTCATATGAAGAACATGTGTTGGCATTCTATTGATCAGATATGAGGCAATAGCACAAGCATGAAACCAAAAATGGGAAGACAATGATGCTTTTTCAAGAAGGGTAATTGCAGTTTCTAGCAAATGCGTATTTTTTTCTCTCTGCCAACCCATTTTGTTCAGGGGTATAAGGGCAGAAGATTTGATGAACAATACCTCTATCCCTTAGAAAGTTTGTGAAAGCTATACTGACATATTCCCCCCACCATCACTTTGGAAAGTTTTAATAGAAGTGGCAAACTGAGTTTTAACATAAGCAAGAAACTGAGCAAAGATATTTAAAACTGCAGCTTTATTCATGATTGGAAATATCCAAGTGTACCGTGTACACTCATCAACAAAGGACGCATAATACCTAAACCCTTCTAAAGAACTAACAGGAGCAGGGCCCCATACATTTGAATGTATTACTTCAAAAGGAATAACAGATTTTGAAGCAACATTAAGGAATGGTAATTTGGAAAACTTGCCTTGGAAGCAAGCAACACAAGTTGTTGAATCATTATTACATGAAACAAAAATAGAGGAGTTCCTAAGTGCTGCAGTAGTAATATGATTGGCAGGATGCCCTAGTCTACAATGCCATAGTTCAGAAGACACCTTTTGACCAAGAAGAACAGCTGGTGGGGACACCATGTGATCTGGAAGACTTGAAAGCTGGAATTGGGTACACAACATTATTACTCAGTCCGTGGTATAACACTTTCCCTATGACCTTGTCCTGTATACAAATAGAGAATTCATCAATAATACATCGACATGTATTGTCCTTACACAATTGGTACATTGACAACAAATCTTGAGACAACTGAGGCATATGTAATACAGAGTTGAGTTGAAAAGTATGAGATTTAGTTGGAATTGAAGTTTTGCCAATATGAGCAATACTTAAACCTTCACCACCAGCACCAGTGACTGTCTCAGTAGAGGGATAGGGAGCGGCAACTTGGAGATTAGTAATATCTAAAGTCATGTGATGGTAGCACCGGAATCAACCAACCAATACTCTTGTTGAGGTGTATTTGGTGACCCATTAGTCCTTGCTTGCATAGCCATTGGTTGTGAAACCTAATATGAAGCAGGAGACATGACTTGAGGAGTATGAAATGGATTGCCAGAAGCATGGTACACAACTGAACTACCATATGGTTGATGAAACTGTGGAGAACCATTCACTGGAATCTATGGAGCATTAGAATTGTTTCAATCTTCATCTCGCTATAATTATAATCGTGGGAGACAGAATCGCAATTTCAACAGAGGCAATCGAAATACCAGTACCAATCGTGGTTCTTTCAATGGCAACTATCGGGGTAATCAACATCGTTCTAATAATTTAGGCTCCAGGTCAAATTATCATGGTTCTTCATCCTCATATGGCAGCAAAACTCCATGTCAAATTTGTGATTCTACTAGCCACGAAGCTATTGATTGCTTTGACATGATGAACCCTGACATTTTTGGAAGGGTACCACCAGCTAAGCTTGCTGCTTTATGTGCCCATTACTCTTCCAAATCCTCTCCATCTTGGCTACTGGACTGTGGAGCTACATCCCATATTACAAATGATATTGCTAATCTCTATGTCTCATCTCCCTACACTGGTGAAGACAAGGTCTACATAGGAGATGGTAAAGGTCTGTCTATCCACAATATTGGCTCTTCCTCTGTAAATACTCCTTATACTTCCTTTAAGTTGAGTAATGTACTGCATGTTCCGCATATAAAGCACAATTTATTGTCTGCTTATCAATTTCTCAAAGACAATAATTGCTCTTTGACTCTTGACCCTGATGGATCCACTTTAAAGGATCGTGCTTCGGGGAAGACGCTTTTACGAGGCCAAGTTAGAGACGGATTTTATCCACTGCAAGGTTCCAGTCACACCATCTCTTCATCATCATCAACTTTAATAAGTGTCAAAGCTCTTGTGAAGATTTGGCATCGAAGATTGGGTCATCCATCATCCTCACTTTTTCGAAAGGTTCTCTCCAACAATAACCTTGCTATACAAGGCCATAATACTGTTGATTTCTTTTGTTCATATTGTGCTCTTGCTAAAAACCATAAGCTTCCATTTGGATCTGCGAGCTCCGATACTACTCATAGCCTTCAATTGCTTCACTGTGATCTTTGGGGCCCTGCATTTGTTACTTCACCTAGTGGTTTTAAATACTATATGTTGTTAGTTGATGACTACAGTCGATATAGTTGGTTGTTTCCATTAAAGGCCAAGTCTGATGCCTATTCTACTTTTGTTGTATTCAAACATTATGTAGAGAATTTACTTGGAAATAAAATCAAAATTGTGCGCTCAGATTCAGGGGGTGAATTCATTAGTCCTATTTTTCAATCATTTCTTCGTTCTCATGGTATTTTACATCAATTGAGCTGCCCTCATACCCTTGAACAGAATGGTTGTGCAAAAAGGAAGCATAGACACCTTGTGGAAACTGCTAGAACTTTACTTGTTGCTTCCAATGTTCCTCATCTCTATTGGGTGGAGACATTCTCCACGGATGTGTATCTCATTAACCGGTTACCAATATCTGGACTTTCTCAATCTCATTGGGAGTTGTTTTTTCACAAACCCCCAGATTACTCCAGATTGAAAGTATTTGGCTACAGTTGTTTCCCATGGCTCAAGCCTTATGTTCATGAAAGTTAGATGCCAAAAGCAAAAGTTGTGTTTTTTTGGGGTATAGTTTACAACACAAAGGTTATAGGTGTCTTGACCCACAAATTGGCAAAATTTATATTTCCAGACATGTGCAGTTTGATGAAACTGCATATCCTTTTCAATTTCTTCCTAAGGCAACTGCTATGGTTTAAGAATCTATTTCCCCTTCTATGGATCTCCAGTTCTCTATTCCACTTTCGAGGTCCTCTTCAGGGTCTCCTTCTTCAATTTCAAATATTAGAGAAGCACAAAATTGTGGATGCAAATTTCTTCCTCCTTGATCTTGGACAAAGTTGCACCTACAAAACAAATAACACCTTAGGTCAAGGCCAAGAGCCTCACGCGCCCATGATGAATGAGGGGGGAGGGGGCTTTGGCCAAAGAACCTCCGATGCCAAAGTTAGAATTTTGAGAGAAAAGTGTTTGGAGAATTTTGAATATTTAGCAAGAGTGTAGACCTTCAGTTTTGGAGAGAATGAGAGGGCTTTTATAGGGGTATGGCCGGCCTCCTTGGGTGAGAGAGGACCGGCCACCTAGCTCTTTTTGTGGGCTAGGTTCTTGATTTGTGTTTAATTGGGAATAATTGAATAATTAACTAATTAATTAGCCAATTAATAGAATAATTGCCTAATTGACTAGCTAATTAATATAATAAAAAGGGAAAATTTAGGAGTTACCTTGTGGAGAGGATTTGATGAGGATGGATGAAATAGGTTTTCAATTGTTACCTATTTTGGGCACTTTTGACTTGGTTAAGGGATGATTGCCTACTGCTCGCATGCAGGAATCCTGATATGCCTCAAGGGTATTTTTGCCCTTTTTATCCAAAAATCCACGTGTGGCCTTGTGATTATTTATGGCTCCACAAGAATCATGAAACTTCAAGTTCTGATCCTATTTCTCTCATAGAACCTCTCTCTTCAAGTTATCCATCTCCTTCAGTGCCTACGAGTAACATTCATCCAATGGTCACTCGTTCCAAGGCTGGAATCTATAAGCCTGCTACTAAGCATCCTCTTCCTTCAGATATTGATGTTGTACCAACTACATATTTGCAAGCATCTAAACATGCTCATTGGAGGGTTGCTATGCAGGATGAATTTAATGCCTTGCAATCCACGAGTACTTGGACCTTAGTACCTCCATCTTCTCAAAATGTTGTTGGCTGCAAATGAGTCTTTAGGGTTAAGAAAAAGCCTAATGGTACTGTTGAACGATTTAAAGCTCGCCTAGTTGCAAAGGGATATCACCAGCAAGAAGGCATTGATTTCCAAGAGACCTTTAGTCCCGTGGCTAAACCAATCACTATTCGAATCCTTCTATCACTTGCAGTGCAGTTTAATTGGTTTTTAAATCAATTAGACATCAGTAATGCATTTCTTCATGGTGATTTAAAGGAAAAAGTGTATATGCAGCAACCCCCCGACTTCATTGATCCTAGCAAACCACAACATGTATGTCAATTGAGGAAATTCCTATATGGTCTTAAACAGGCACCCCGATCTTTGTTTGATAATTTTTTTTTCAAGCCTGCACAATCCTCTTCAGATGCCTCATTATTTGTTCTCAAAGGTCCTTCTCCAGTCATTGTTCTTGTCTATGTTGATGACATCTTAGTAACTGGCCCAAGCCTCTCTTTATGCAATCTGTTCATTCAAAGGCTGAGTACTATTTTTCTAGTCAAAGATCTAGGACCTTTGCACTACTTTTTGGGCTTAGAAGTTCACCGGTCCTCTGAAGGTATATTTCTTTATCAGACTAAATATCTACTAGATCTTCTTAGGAAGACCAATATGGATGGTGCTAAGCCTTGTTGTACTCCTCTTGGTTCTACGAAACTTGATCATACGGGTCCTCTTCTTTCCAATCCAACTGACCACAGGTCTATTGTTGGTGGCTTGCAGTACTTAACATGGACACGTTTTGATCTCTCATTTGCAGTTAATCAAATTTATCAGTTCATGCATGCTCCTCGAGAACAACACCTACAGGCTGCAAAAGGAGTTCTTAGATATCTCAAAGGCACTGTCTTTGAAGGAATTTGGTTCAAAAAGAGTCCTATTAACCTCACTGCCTTCTCAGATGCAGACTGGGTAAGATGTACATTTGATAGACGTTCCACCAGTGGTTATTGTGTCTTTATGGGTTCCAATCTCATCAGTTGGAGTGCCAAGAAACAATCTACTGTTGCCCTCTCATCCACTGAAGCTGAATACCGTTCTCTAGCCCACACTGCTGCAGAACTTACATGGATCTGCAAAATCTTCCGAGATATTGGTTTTCCCCTCTCTCAGGTTCCTAATCTCTGGTGTGACAATATTTCAGCTATCTCCCTCGCTTCCAATCCGGTGTTCCATGCCAGAACTAAACACATTGAAATCGATTATCACTACATTCGAGAAAAAAAAAAAAAAGTCGGTTTAGCTATCTCAAATCAAATCCAAGCTTCCACTTGGTTCAATGATTGATCCCAAGCTCAGCTTGAGGGGGTGTATTAAGGCATATGCTAAGCTAGCCAAACAAGTCAATAGTTAGTTATAATTGTAAACAATTAGTTGTGGTAAATGTGTAATTAGTTGTAGAAGCTAAGGGTATTAGTGTAGCTAAGTCTCTGGCTATATATATCCTCTTGTACTGTTGTAATTATTCAAGAAATGAAAATCATTTTTTTACAGAGAGAACTTTCAGTTTCTATATTGCGATCTGTTAATGTTGTTCTTGATGATGCTGAGGAGAAGCAAATTATCAACTCCGACGTGAAGGAGTGGCTCGATGAGCTTAAAGATGCGGTCTACGATGCTGAGGAACTGTTGAGTGACATCAAAACGGAAGTACTAAAGCGCAAGTTGGAAGCTGATCAATCTGGAAGTAGCATCAGTAAGGTACAACAACTTTTCTCTGATTCCTTTGTTTCTTTTGACAAAGGAATAGACCCCAAGACAGGAAATTTTTGAGAGACTGGATTTTATTGCAAAGGAAAAAGATGTCCTCGATTTAAAAATAGGTGCCACACATAGAACAAAGATGAGATTACTTGCAACTTCTTTGGTGGAAGATTCAAGTGTGTATGGAAGAGAAGAGGACAAGGAGAGGATCACTAAACTTTTGTTATCCGATGATGTGATCGACGATAGGATAAGTGTCATTCCTATAGTGGGTATGGGCGGGATCGGAAAGACTACCGTTGCTGTAAGAGTGAAGCAGCATTTTGACCTTCTAGCGTGGGTTTGTGTTTCAGACGAATTTGACATTGTTAGAGTCACACAAGTAATATATGGCTTCGTCACTTTACAAACTTGTGATATCGCCGACCTAAATCTGCTTCAGGTTAAACTTAAGGGAGCTTCGACAGGGAAAAAGTTTCTCTTTGTTCTTGACGATGTCTGGAATGAGAACAACATTCACTGGGATATTTTAAGGCATCCCTTTGAATTTGGAGCACATGGAATTAAAATAATTGTCACAACACGGAACGAAAGCGTTGCGAGGAAGATTGTTGGTGGTTATTTGCAAAGCATGCCTTCCAAAATGCCAGTGTCATTTGAGCGCATCCCAATCTTGAAGTAATCGGAAGACAAATTGTTAGAAAGTGTAAAGGACTTCCTTTAGCTGCAAAGTCACTCGGGGGTCTCTTACGCTCTAAATTCAGTATGAAAGAAAGGGAAAATGTACTTAGGAGAGACATATGGGAGTTGTCAAATAAGGAAAGTAACATTCTGCCAGCTTTATGGTTGAGCTACTATTATTTGCCTCCACATCTTAAGTGTTGTTTTGCCTATTGTTCGATATTTCCCAAAGGTTATGAATTTACAAAATCAAGATTGGTTTTGCTGTGGATGGCCGAAGATTTCTTAAGACAAGAAAAGAAGAAACCGTTGGAAGAAGTTGGAGTCGACTACTTCAACGAGCTAGTATCACGGTCATTTTTTCAACATTCATCAAGCGTTCACAATGGTTACATCATGCATGATCTCATCAATGATTTAGCAAAGTTTGTATCGGGAGAATTCTGTTTGAGGTTGGAAGACAATGACTCATTCGACATTGTGAGGAAGACACGTCATTTTTCATATATGATTGGTAGGGATGGTCGTGATTTTGAGAAATTTGAGGCTTTATATAAAGCTAAGTATTTGCACACCTTCCTATCATTACCACAATGGAATCCAACACGTCCGTCATTTCAACTGTTGGACACTGTACTGAATGATCTATTGCCATGGCTACAATGCTTAAGAGTGCTCACTTTATCATACTACACAATTAAGGAGTTGCCTAACTCGTTTAGCAACTTGAAACATCTAAGGTACATGGACCTATCTTACACTTTACTGGAAAAGTTACCTGCGACATTATGTACTCTGTATAATTTACAAACGCTGTTGGTATCTTATTGTCGAGCTCTCACTCAGTTGCCAACTAACTTGGGAGCACTAATCAACTTGCGTCATCTTGATATCGAAGGTACAAAGTTAGAAAGGATGCCACCACATATTGGAAAATTGAAAGATCTACGGACGTTAAGTGAGTTTGTCTTGGACAAACGTACTGGGCATAACATTGTAAAGTTGAAGGAGCTTAAACATTTGTGTGCAAAATTTCGTATGTTAGGGCTTCATCATATTGACAATGTCACGGATGCATCGGAGGCCAGTATACGGGACAAGAATTGCCTCAGTGAACTAAGTTTGGAATGGGAAGGTGACACAACTCACAAAAAGATAGAGAAGTGCTCGACAGACTCCAACCCCATATGAACATAAAAATACTCAGTATCCATTTTTATGGAGGTACAAGATTTCCTAGCTGGTTAGGAGATTTTTCTTACTCTAATTTAGTTGGTCTGAAACTTGTGAACTGTGGAAACTGTTGCTTCTTGCCACCACTGGGTCAGCTACCCTCCCTCAGAGATCTTTCTATTGAAGGGTTAAATGGAGTGGTGTCGATAGGTCCTGAGTTTTATGGCTACGGCGGTAGTTGTGGAATCAAGTCATTTAGATGTCTGAAAGTTTTGAAATTCTGCAATATGCAGGAGTTGCAAGAATGGTCTTACATTGGATGTAATGAAGACGATGGAGCTTTCCCCATTCTTTCCCAGCTCGGTTTGCTGATTTGTCCCAAGCTAAGCCTAATGTTACCATTAGACTGCTTCCCAAAACTGGAAAAGCTGAAATTGTTTGGAACTAATCTAGAATCCCTTACTGTTTCACAAGAATCTCACTCTTCTAGTCTCCTATTCTTCAATTACTTGGATATATTTTTATGCCCAAATTTTGTTTGTTTCCCCAATGGAGCGTTGCGAGCACCCAACTTGACCGAGATAAAGATCTGTGGGTGTGAGAAATTGAGGTCTTTGCCGGAACAGATGAACACCCTTCTCCGATCTCTTCATTTTATGCTCATTAGAGACTGTTTGGAATTAGAATCATTTCCCCAAGGGGGACTTCCTTCACAAGTAAAATCACTTTCCATCTTTTCTTGCAAAAAGCTCATTGCAAACCATATGCAGTGGGGTCTACGAACGCTCACCTCTCTCAGAAACTTAAAAGTTAGCTTTGAAAACAGTGAAGAACCTGATATGTTTCCTGAGGAGGGGCTGCTCCCCACCACTATCACTTCTATCTTCATCTCACATCTTTCAAATCTGGACGGCAAGGGGTTTAGACATCTCACCTTCCTCCAAAACTTGACAATTGTGAAATGCCCTGAGCTCCAGCGCTTGCCAGAGGAAGGGCTACCTGCTTCTCTTTCTGAGTTGATATTGAAGAAATGTCCTTTGCTACAGCAACGGTGCCGGAGTGAAGGGGAAGATTGGCCCAAGATTGCTCACATTCCTCGCATAGAGATCGATGGGGAACCCATATCTTAGGGGGTCCAACTTCTTTTGGTGGTAATTATCTACTCTCTATCATATACAATATCTGTAGTCTGTACTTGTAAGTTATAAAAGTAGTGATTTTCATAGTGCTTACTTTTACGGACCTCTCCTCTCTTTGGAAATAATCTTGTTTGCATTTCATTTTTTATTGTTTTCTGTACTTGTTGTAATGCTAAGTTGGAGAGTGACTGAAACTGAAGAGGGTTTCCTCTTCTACAGTGTTAATCCCTAAAATTTGACGTGTTTATTCGATCACAATTTGACAGGTTCATTCGATTTTTGCATCAAAATTCATTATTCAAATCCGATTACTAATAACTCTATCCACACTCTGTATTCATAGTCTTATACTCTTTAGTTAGCATCAATCGTGACAGCAGTTTGCTATTAAAATTTTGACAGACTTCTCCAGTCGATTTCTTTCTTGTGGACCAAGTTAGAGCATTTGAATGCACATAGCAGCGATCGAAAGATAATTGCAGATGGTTCTACATCAGGCACCAATTTCTATCTCACTTGCAGCTGTGTTCTCTTTTCTACAGTCCTTTGCTTTTGTTCTGAAATAGTTTTTGCGAACGTAATATGTAATATATTGAACTGATTACAAGATGCCTAGTTTCCTCTCGACTGGGTTACTGTATCTGCTATTGGTTTTCTGTTTTGATAGAATTGGGGCATTCAACCATCATAAGGCTTATGACATAGTGCAATGCATTTTTGGTTTTCCGTTTAAAAAGTGGCCACAATGACCAAGGCTGTTGAATTCTTTAGAACAATTTTAACGTCATTCTAATAAAAACACTTGGCAAAAGCACTTAAAAGCATAACTGCTTAACTATACCAAACAAGCCCAAGGTGCACACAGTACGCTTACCCTTATCGTTATGCCAATGCACATATTGCAAGTTAAATGGCTACAATAGTTTAATTGCCATCTCATCTCCAGAGGCTCCTTCAATGTTGAACATCAACTGATAATCACAATGTCTTATTTTCTAGGCTTTACTTTCATACAAAATGTTCTCAACAGAAAACTCCGTGTTTCCATTTGATAACATGTTAATATTGAATCGACCAATTTCGCCATAGACGCGAAATGGCTTGCCCATAGTAGTCTTCAGGTTCAAGCATCGTACCCGATAAAAGTAAAATAAATGTACATTAGAACATGTTATTGACAATAAAATAACAAACAGAATTGTCCGGAAGTTCAGCCAGATAACAGGAGACAAGTTATTTAAAAGAGAACCGGAACAGATACCACTTACATTTTGTTAATTTTTCTTCGACAGCGAACAAGAATGTTAACGCTCAATTGCACGTTTTGGAAGATTCGCTTCTCTTCCATGGAGACATTTCCTGCAGCAAGTTCCATGCGCAGATGCTTCTTCAGTTGGAACTTGATCATTGCTTTTGTCTCGGAAACCTCTTAGACTTGAGGGATTCTTGGTGAGTAACTAGGGTAGGAAATTTCCTGCCTTGTGATAGAACATCACTGAAAACAGAAATCGCACACGGCGCTGCAGTTCATAACCCCATAAAAGATTCATTACAAACACCGAATCTACAAGCCAACGCAATAAGAGATGCAGACGACCTATAATAAAAGAATGTATGCCAAGCATAAATTAAGTCACTAAGCGAGCACCAACAAGCCGACTGCATAATAGCAGCTTCTGATGCCAAAGAGGCGTGGTATTTCTTTGCCAACTTCTTAACCTACTTATAGTTCTTGTTTAAGCTTTTTCAGCCGTTCAACATCCATATAGTCCAATCCAATATTTTCAGCCTCTAAAAACAATCCACCAAGACCTCCCAATACAAAATAACCAGCGGGTCATCCGTAGAATGCGTACGTATGGTCCCCCAATACAGATTAACCAGGCAGGACCATAAACAAACACATAATAGTATGGTCTCCCAGTACGGATTAACCAGACAGGATCATTCATGTCCCACACTGCTACATGGTGCAGTTACATCCGACATCATACATCCTACATCTACATCAACACACATGATTTGCGTTGTGAGCATATACATTGTCAAATCCACATGACAATCAAATATCTAACCACCCAGATATACAAGTTCTACTAGATAATTCTAATATGATCTCTGGCTCATCTTCATAATAAAAATCTCACATATCATTTATCTCATATAGGAATTCAATAAATAAGTAAATCCTAGCAAGGTGCTACTTGCACGCAAATTGAGGTGCACATCCTCGAGATCCACCATTGACCGAAGTAGGCCAACTAAGCTCTATCAGACCTCTAGTAATGCTAACTTCCGCCATCTAAAAACGATTTAAAACATGTTGACCAAAAGTCAACTCTCGTTCAACGTGGTCAACGATATGGTCAACCACCCTACATGATCCAATTAGGTTGTGAAAACACCATTGCGTAACAAAATGGGAGATCAATGGTTGAGTGATAACATGTTTGTTTACATTGAGAGCGATGTATTTGCTTTTATTGATAATGAGCCTATTATGCAACGTTTTCATGATATGAAATCTTGCCGGCAACAATTGTAATTTGTTTGTATTGATAAATTATGGAAGATATTACTATATAAAAGGATTTGGTTGTTACTATTTTTTTTTTAACGTTGCAATCTTTTAACTTCGCCCCTCCCCCCGTCAATTCCTGGCTTTGCCACTGCATGTCCTAGCCGTGTATGTCCGACTACATAACCTGGCTGTGGACTTATCGGTTCAAGAAGCAGATGCATGAGCTACACAACTACTACGAGACTTTTGCATCTCATGATGAAGCACTGATCCATCCCCCTAGATTATGTGGGAAGGATGGATGAGTAACACTGACTCTGCAATCATTTTCAGAGCTTGTAATTTCTTGACATGGATGTCTTCTAAATTGAAGCAATTCCACATGGACCCAATGCGCCACTTAGAGTAATTTTTTTTTCTTTAGTTTTAATATTATTGTATGAACATTTCAGTTTTAATATAATTAATTTTTTTTATTGTGATATCTTTTAAGATTTTAATTAATTAATGTCAATTAAATACAATTTATGTTATTAATTAAAAAAAAATTAAATATTTTGCCCGACCAATTCATTCATCGAGAATGTATTTTGTGATTATTTATTTATTTTCTTTATACTATATGCCCAACGAAAAGACGTCGGGCAAACCTTCTTTTAATTTTTTTATGTGCATAAAATACAATGTTGATTAACAAAAACCTTTCGTCGACCATGTTATCATCATCTGGCCAAGTTGGTCAACGCGTTTTGCTCGACGAAATTTTCGTCGATGGTTTCGTTGGACAAACACGACTTCTAAAATTCGTTGGCCCAAACTTGGATTTATATTGTTCGACAAAGTTCAGTCGGGCTAAATGTTAGGCAATGAAAGCTTATTTGGCCCGACGAAAGGCTTTCATCGGAAAAGGGATTTTTTATTTTTTTATTATTTTTTTTTGGTGGTGAATGAACATTCTACACCTACATGAATTCTTTCAACTTTGAATTATAAGAAAGCAATTATTATGGTTTTATATTTACATACTAATTGCCTAAATTTTGACAAAAGATGACCTTTATAATTGTCAAGAGTTTGCACACGTCAAAGCTTGTGAAAAACTTAACATATATAATAACAAAAATCTCAGGAATGAACTTGATGCTCAATTAGTGTCATGTTTTCCATATTCATAGTGTCGTACTTGATATTTTAACAGGTCATGTCATGTAACACTCGTTAAAATGAATGTACGGGTAATATGACCGGACCCGAACTCGACCCGTTAATATTAATGGGTAATATGATCCGACCCATTACCTGTTACAGAAAATATATTTTAAACCAATAAATAATCAAATGAAAAACATCATACTAAATTAGTATAACATACTACATTGTCACATAAATATTACTTCAAAACATAAACACATATTTCTCTTTCAAGTATTACATAAATATTAATTAATGCAGAATTATGAAATATATATATATATAAACGGTTGTAATGATAAGCTTTACAACTTTTGTAAAGAGCTCAACTTCGAAAATCGCCACTATAATCACATAAACTGACATCCTGACCCGGAATGTCCACCTGGACTTCGAATCGAGCTATGTTGGCAGATACCCGAAAGGTGACGAGGCCATAAAGTGTAGAGAGGTAAAAAATGTAAATGAATTTAAACCTAAAAGTGCCTAAATGCAAATGTGAGCTGGATTGAACCCAATTCACATGTGATGTCAGAGCATAAGTAAGGTACAATAAAAGTAAAATAAGAGTTATACCATCAAAAGTAATCTCCTATACCAACATTTGCCATGAATCCTCGTCGACACGAAAACTCTGTCACTAAAACCTGGAGGGGCGAAAAACAAGGGTGAGTGGGGCCTAAAAATGAAGCTTTGTAAAACCTTTTGAAAATGTAATAACCCCTGGCCGTAGAACAAGTATAGTTTTCAAACATAACATACTACGTATAGTATGAAAATACTTACCGTAAACAATAATATCATCGAGAATGCAATACTTCATAATATTTCGTAAATAAACACATAACATTCGGTAATCACAATATCTCGAATAGACGAACATATACTAACTGGTGCTCATCAACGTATGCTGACACACGAGTTCATGCAGAGGTATTCTGACATGAACATGATTGGGTATAACAATCTAGGACAGGACTGGCACCTACAATGGATCTAAAGTGAGCGTACGGTGTGATTTGAATATACACGTGAAGACTAGCCCTGGCCGAGTACTAACACTAGTGTAGAACACGATGAGCGGATAACATAATTATGATTATGTAAAGGTAAATCGATAATTCTAGTTAAAATAACACTATTCATGGCCGCAAATATAATTAAGGCATCCCATAATAGTATGCATACCTATGCATCCCGCAAGTTCAGAATAATTTCATAAATTTCGTCAATGCACTAATTCTTTTAAACGTTAATCTAATCTAGGTGTAAAGTAGAAAATTCTTTATCAAATATATAAATGGAAACTAAATAAATATATAATATTTAAAAGCAAAGACCCACTCATATACTTGCGAGGTTGCGGCTGTTCGAACTAGGAAAGCTGGAGTCTCCGATAGTGATCACACCTAAGCATAATATTGGGAACCATTAGTAAAACTCAACTAGAACAATTAAATTTGAGAAACGGAGTGCAGATTTGGAATCAAGGCGTCAAAATACGCTAAGAAGGGTCCCGAGCAATTTTCATGAAAAGTCAACGGCCAACCCCAAAAAGTCAACTATGTTAAAACTTTGGAATTTCACTAAATGGATGTCAAAAATGGACTCCGGTCGCTGGTCGCCGAGAACCTCACCAGAATCTAGAATTTCTTGCCGGATTTTTGGCCAATTTGCAAAGCTTAATGACTCGCTTGTTTCTCAACTAAATTCAACCTATAGTATATCAAAACAAAGTTAGGGAAGTGTAGAACAATAATATACTTGTTTAGAGTTCAAAAAGTGACCGGAGATGGCCGAAAAATGCTTGCAAATGCTCGAAGGTTGTCGGAAACTGGGGAGAATTCAAATGGTTATAACTTCTTCAATACTCAACGAAATTGGGTGATTCAGAAACGAAAATCATACGTTTCGATTAGATGAAGAGAATGGTACATTTCTCGATTGCTAACTCGACATTGTTTGGCCAAAAAATGGTCGGAAAAATCACGGCTTATTGAGTTTCAATCCCAACGATCAGGAAGGAAGTTCAAGCCTCGAGGTGAGGTTGGGTGTTTTGGGTTTGTGAAGATGATATGAAGCTCGTGGTGCTCTTGGTTGTGGGTGGTGGTGATCGGAAATTTGTGCACCATGTGTGCACGTGAGAAAGAGGGTAAGAGAGAGCGTGAGGGAGGGAAGGAGAAATAAGGAAGAGTTTGAAAGAAGAGATACGGGAGAGAGAGAATTTTGAGTGGGGTGTGGGCCCCACAAGAAAAAAAATATTCAAAGAAAATAATAAAATAATCAAGGACCAAAAGTCAAAAATGCAAAATTACTAAAGTACCATCACGTTCGTAGTTCCATAAAATTTCAATCGTAACTTCGGTTTCGATTTTGCTTGCACCCATGCTTTCGTAGTAACAAGTACTACACAAATACGATAAAATAGTAGCTCGTATAGGTCACGAAATAGAAGGTCAACAAAAGTCAGCAATCTCACCTTAAGGGGCATTTTGGTCAATTCACACTTTTAAAATTAATAAAACTGTAAAATTAGGGACAGGTTGGTACATAAACAATAAGCCGAAATTCAACCGTTGATTGTCGTTTACATTTACGCTCGATTTTTCTCACCAATTTTTTTTGTCCAGATTTTCTTTTTTGAAAACATGATCTTTTGGAGGATGCTGGAAGGTGAACGATTCAGATCGTTGATACTACGTTCAGAGTTTTACCGTTAATGATATTATTGCTTTGAGTTTATAAAGTCTCTATAAACTATATAATATCGGCTCATATTTCAATTAATCGTAAATATCAAAACGTGATGTTAACAATCCAAATCGTTCATTTTTCTACATCCGCAAAAAATCATATTTCCAAAAACGAAAAATCTAAAAATAAAATTCGGTGAGAAGAATAAAACGTAAATGACAATCAACGGTTAAATATAAATCTAAGGTTTATGGACTGTGGTGTCGGAATTCGTAGTTGATCTCTTCACGAAAGTTGTAAAGCTTGTCTCGACGAGTGATTGTATATATTTTTATTTACATTTTTCACATTTCTACAATAGTTATTTTGAATTATATATTTTTTGCACTCAAATAAAAAAGACACTATTCGTCTGTGCGTGGAGGATGCAATCACGAGCGTTTATATATTCTTTCACATTTTTCACACTTATACATTAATTATTATGAATTTCTATTTATTTTGAACTTCCCTAAAAATACTATTCACGAGGGTTTGTAGGATTTTACAAATTTAAACTACGGTGTACCCATCTCAAAGTGGATGTGATCACGAGCACTTGCATATTTTTTGGGAGTTTTAACGAAAAGCCCGCGGTACTGTTAACTTTAACGAAAAACCACATTTTTACGCTAAAAAGTCAAACCTGGTACTATTCACTTTACCCTTTATTTTGTCCTTATCGTTAAAACTCAAAGTTTTCAAGCCATTTTCATTAGTTTTCCTTATTTTTTTCACATTTTTTGCACTTGTAAATTAATTATTACATTTTTTTAATGTGTTTGGTATTTTTAAATTACTTTGATTTTTTTTATGTTTTGAATGTGTTCTTTAATATTTTAATCTCACTTTTGAGAGGATAAAACATTTATGATTATGATGTATGAAAGAGAGTAAAAAACTTTGATAGGCCGTTGACTCTAAAATTGAAAGTCTGTCTTTTTGCCTATACCAATACTAACTAGTTGATTTGAATTTTGGACAACATGTCAAGATAAATTTATCATAGTAATGATAATAAGAAACTCTCATAACAAAAAAAAATAAAAATAAATAAAAAACTCAATTTTTTTTAACATATGTATGAATAATAATCCAATAATACATATTTTATATACAATATAAACACTATGGTTATTGTATTATATAGTAAGTTTTTGTAGTAGTTTAACTTTAAATCATCAAAATAATTTTTTTCTTAACGGGTTGAAACGGGTTATCCATGTGTAAACTCGTTAAGGACCTGCTATTAACGGGTTCTTAACAGGTGACCCGATAATGACCCAATTAGTTATCGTGTTGACCTGAAACTCGTTATTTTAGTGTCATTTTTGTGTCGTGTAAGAAATGGCCAAGTCTATGGGTGAGTAAAGAAAAAAACCAACAAATTTTTTTGTACGAAATTACTTTAATACTTATGATTTTTCTTTTATGATATTTCCTTTCAATTATGCAGGAGAAGGTATAATAGTATTTTTCTTGATTTTTAGTTGATAAAGAGTGCTCTATTAATTTTTTTTTTTCTACAAAATTACTTTAATGCAGGCCCCAAGAGCGGAGCTAGGATTTCTTCAAAGGTGGGCTGGCAAAAAATATTACCCTAAAACGATGTGATCGAAGTTTTTTTGTCTTCAAAAAGTTACATTGATCAACTTGAAAATATATTTTTTTAATTAATAAACCAAACAATCTATGACTTTCCTTTAATTACTTTCCAGCCGACTTTATAAATAAAAGTAAAAGTAAAAAAAATGGATCATTGACTCCTGATATGATCCAATTGGAGTTTTGATCCTTCAAATAATAATTCATTAGTATTGATTCTTAAACTTATCACAATGTAGAGCAATGATTCTTTTGTGTTACTCTGTTACAACTTTAGTCTCTTTTTTGCCCTTTAGAACCCTTTATTTGGAAGAAAATTTTAACGATGTTGTTCAAATTAACTATTGCTCTAGTGTGACGAGTTCAAGAACTATTTTAATTTAGATACCAAAACTCCACTTGGATCAAAATCTAAAAGCCAGTACTCTTAACTCGTGTTTCAAAGGAAAATATATAAAATGCAATAAAAAGAAAATAGATATATCAAATTTATTACTTATGACACTACATATATATGATAATAGTGGAACTGGATGGGCTATATATGGTGACAATAGGCTAGAGTAACCTAATTGATACGCTAATAACCTAATATGGTAGGAATTTCCATAAAACCTTTCCATAAAACCTACCTAGGCTACGGCCACCATAGCCGTGGGTGTAGCTTCGCCGATGGCCGGCCCATGATTTATATATATATATATATATATTTTTTTTTTTGATATTTCCTTTCAATTATGCATGAAAGGGTATTAGTATTTTCCTTGGTTTTTTTATCGATAAAAAATGTTCTATTAATAGATAGTGTGTGTGTGTGTATATATATAATACAATTAGATCCAAACAAGAAATATTCCCATAATAATTCATGATCATGATTCAAAGTTCTGTAATAATATATTTATTTTGAGTATATCAATTTCCCAATATATAACACAATACATAATTACATATCCACGTATTTCATATGCCAATCTTTGTTTTTGGTTATTCATACATGTCTTGATATCTGGCTACCTTTGTACTGGAAAAGATTATATAATAGGTAGCTAGAGATATTCCTTTTATTATTATTATTATTATTAAAACTAAAAATCAAACAAATTTAGTAATCTTTTTTATTTAGTATCTAATTAAAATATAAATGCAAGGCCAAAATATCAAAGTTTCTCAACACCTACTCTCTATCCTCAGTACTCCTTGAGAAGTAGTTGCTCGACGTCCCTCCATAGCAAGTGCTTCACGAGCCGAAGTGAGACCTTTTGGCACCAACAACGCATCAAAAGAAGAGTAGTCGATCCAATCCTTGAGCAACTCCTCCTGACCCCACGAATCTGGTATCACTACGTGGCCGGCCACCTCCTCCTGGTGCCTCTTTAGTCTCTCACGTCCCGAGTTGCCCATCTGAGGATTACTAACATGTAAGTCAACAGCCTGCATGTTTTGTAATCCCACAAGATTGTTTGGGTCGCTGTGTTTGTTTCTTTTCCGGGAAAATGCAGGAATCTGTTGGTTGCTCACGTGAATAAGATTATTGTTAGGGTTAGGGTTTTCTTCTATGAATGAGAAGTGGGTTCTCTTCATAGCTAGCTCGTACTGTGGTTCTTCTATATTGAGACCTTCTATAGGTAGTTGAGATTTTATATACGGAGCTTGCTATGTGTGTGCTTGTGTGGGAATAAAGCAAACCAGGGAGAGAATGGGTGGGGGTTTACATTACACGTCATGAAATATAGGGTTGTATGGTACATGAGTTATCGACGTCTCTTGCTCGCTTTATGGGTTTATATTTGTGTGGTTTAGTTCTCACAAGGGAAAAGATTTGTGTGGTTTGCGTTTTTGTGTTTGTGAGGTGGACATGTGTTTGGTGCAGGGCCGGCCCTAGCCCAGTGCCACAAGGGCCACTGTCCAGGGCCCAAAAATTAAAGGGGCACCAAAAAAAAAAAAAAAACCCAAATAACTAGGTATAAAAAAATAAAAAAATAAAACCTAAAGCCCAAATAGGGGACGGCAAAGCAGGGATCAGGTTTTAGAGCCCAAAGGAGCCATGTTTTAGGCATTAAAAAAAATATTATAATAAAAAGGTCAAAACAGGTTAGCGTAATGCATGGGGAGATTGTTGACTGTGTAATACAGTTTGGAATATGTGGCAATCAAAGTTGATTAATTACTTTTGCTTAATCCTATGTATATTTATGCTATTATGATTTATGTTTGCTAATTCTAATTTGAACAATACTTGGCAACTTAAAAATAAATAGGAACTTCTACTAAAAAACTCTTAGTGTTTTTAATCACAGAGTTTTGTGCATGTAAAGATTTTTTTGCAAAAAATAAATCAAAACTAAAATAGTTTAGTCAGTCTATTGTAGTAAATACATAGACGATTGATAATGTTTTTACTAATTCATAGACGGTTTGTAATGTTTTTACTAATTCCGTTTATTTGTTTTTAAATAGTTTGATGATTAAACGGTCTTAGTTTTAATTGATTTTTGTAGATGTGATTTTTAAAATGTGATTTATAATATGAACGGTTCTGATTCTAAACACAAAATTTTATATATTGACAACGAATAATTTTGAAAATTTTTGAGTATGAGTTTTTACTCATATTTGAGTAGCCATGTATTATCCTTCTAATTTGCAAGTTTAGTTGGTATGTGTTTGTATTTATACAACTTCCCCACAATTTGCTACTGTGATTTTGTTTCTTGTCCTTTCGTTTCGTGTCGCAAGTTTGTTCACTCCATCAAGTTGGTTATGAAAGATAGTTACTTTGGCATTTGTGAAATTAGAGTCCATACCAAGAGAGCCTAGCCCGCCCCCCCCCCCCCCCCCCCCCCCCCAGTTTCGACTGGGTTTCAGCCCTCGTTAAATATTATTTTTTTTAAACATATGTTTCCGTAATAAAAAAGGGCACATTTTGAGCTTTCGCACTGGGCATCCAAAAACTCAGGACCGGCCCTGGTTTGGTGCATGGTGTGTGTATTTTTAAAAACTGTTGGGAGGTTCGTCCAATGAGGTTGGTGGGCTAAATTGGAGGGCATATGAGGTGGAGCAACCAGTGAGCATAAAGGAATTGATTTCTGAATGTGGCTAAAATGTCGACGTACTGAATTTGAGACAAAAAAGAATGAGATATTTTTGGCTGATATGAGCCCTAAAAACCACCTCTTTTTTTTTTTTTTTTTTTTTTTTTTTTTTTAATTCGCATAACCATTTAGGGTGGCTGTTTTGGCATCCTATAAATTTTTAGTAGGAAAATACTTGTTTTCTAACATGAAATGACTGTTGAAGCAATAAATATCAGTGACAACCAATGGAAAATTGTGTAAAGTTTTTCCTTAGCCAGCAATTAACAATCCGCAATATGTTCAGTTGGTTTCAACCGAATACTTGAAGCCAACCATGAGTCTTGGAATTCATTAACAACCAGTTGAAAACTGTGTAACAATTCAATAGTAATCAACTGAAACTATATAGGTAACAGTTAAGTAGCCAGCAACCGAGAATTTACAAAATATTCGATCGCATTTTGTTGATATTAGAAGCCCATCATGAGTCCAGTGTTCCACAGCAACCAACCTAAAATTGTGCACATTTTATGTACATCGCAACACAAAATTCTCGACATTTTGGTAGCTTTTGTTGAATACAGGTTCAAATGTAAGCACGATTGTCCTTTTAAGCCATCATGATTTCCAGCTCCACTGAAATCTTCAGCAGTGGTGTAATCTATATCATTTTTTTAGAGGTTTTGTTTTGTTGGATAATAATATTACACTACCAGAAATTACCATTCGTCTCGACGAACTAAATGTTGTCGAACAAAGTAGCTTTACCCAACGAGCATAAAAATTTGGTCTGGAAAAAGTGGTCAATGTTTTGGTTTTTTCAGAGACTTTAGACGATGAACATTTTGACGGGCAAACTATTCTTCGGGCAATGTTTTTGCGCAAAGGAAAAAAATTGACACGTATTTTATGCCACCTTTTGATCAACGGAAGAACAAGTTGATCGGGTAAAATGACTTTGCCCGACGAACTGTTCTGTCGAGAAACGTATACGAGTTGTCGAATAAAGATCCATGATGATCTGTCCTAAACCTATCTGATATGTTTTGCCCGACGATTTTTTGTGTGTGTTGACCCGATGACGATTCTTTGCTCGACGACATTGGTGACGTTACCCAATGAACAAACACCAGTTCATTAAAATAGGCCGTTCCTTTCTTCTTTCTTTCCCCCATCAACTCTCTTCTTCTCTGCTATATTTGTGCTCTCTCTCTCTCTCTCTCTCTCTCTCTCCCCCACTCACACCCACCTCATCAGCCAATTAATTTAAGGTTTTTTTATTTGTTAGAATTTTGTTTGTTATAGGTTTGTGATTGAAATGGAAGAAAATTAAAGTGACGGTATTTACTTGTCTCTCAATTAGTAAATTTTAATTTAATTAATTGTGATATATATATATATATATATATATATGCCTGTTGAAATTGTGGGTTATGTGAAATTTTGAGAATGTGAGTGATTGAAACATATGTAGCTTAGGTGAATTTAATTTGTGCAGCTCTAGGCTAGGAAATTGCGGTGTGAAGTGTGAAATTTGTTTGGAGATTTCATAACCGTTTACACAAAATTAATTATGTTGATTAACTTCGTGTAATAAAATAAAAATAACTTAGACTTGTTTGAGAGTCTGTTGGATGTGTGTGTACACGCAGCATGCGTCTCCGCGGTCTAACAGATTCTTGAATTGTCTAGTTTGGACATTTCGAGATTGCACTCTTATGTGTTAGGGTTTGCAGTGAACGTGGCTAAGTTTCGATTGTGAAAAATTTGGTTGTATCCCCTAATGTTATTCGAGCGCATACTAGATATTTGTTTATAATATCTACGTCATGCACTTGGGAAACCATAGGGACATGCTGCTAGATTTTTTACGATCGAAAATAGTCGCGTGAATCGCAAACTGTAACATAGAAAGTGTACTTTCTAATGGGATATGATCATTACCGGAGACATAAGGGGACGCATAGTCGAATATCAACTTTTTATGGTGACTAAGTTCTCTGAAAACAGGCACAATAGATAAAGGGTGGACAAAGTTGAATGATAGATGTTGCGATGAATATTTAGATAGGATTGCGACATTTTATTGAATTTACAAGCAACCATATCAGTGCTTCGAATCGTATTAGGTGTCTTTGTGTGGAATATAACAGCTGAATGATATTGGACCAAATTCGATATCACTTGTACGGGAATAGCATGGTACACACTTACTCGAATTGGACTTATCAAGGAGAACCGCCCATTATAACATCAACATCTTTCGGCAATAGGACGCTTAGACCACTACAACATGTTTAAAAAGTGTCGGATAAAAAAGTATTATTGTCAGATATATCCGACAAGAATAATGAAGCGAGCCCTTAACTCTAGTAGATTTATTTTTTAAATAATTTTAACCAATTCTGGCGGATATATTCGACATGTGTAAGTAATGTGTCAGATTATATCATATTATTCTCGAATTTTTTATACTATCTCTGGCGGTTTTATCCGACACAAATAATTTCAAATTTTTTTAAACAAACTCTGGCGGTTATATCCGACACAAATAGTCAATTAAATATATTCTTTAAACAAGTTAATCCGAAGCTAGAGTGGTTTTTGAGCTAGAACATCCATATTCACGTCCGAGCCCTATAAATTAAAGTCAAGGGCTTGATACCAGGTCCTGAGTTTTTTTTTTCTTCTTATAATTCTAATTGAATTCTAATTGTCTAATTGATTGAAATTGGATTTGTTAGTTATATTTGTAAAATAAATTTCTTTTGTATTCTTATTTATGTTTTTTTTTGGGGGCGATTAAATATTTATTTATGTTAAATTAATATATTTTTTCTCTATAATTGGTATGAAGATGTACAAAACTTGAATTTAATGAATAATCACGATTAGATAAGCATAATTTTGATAATCTTTGATTTATTTTTTAATTTGTGAAAAAAGTTTCGTAGAATGCGTATCGCGTCAAAATGGTAGATTAAACAAACACTTAGAGTTAATGTTATACTTCCATTAAGTATAAAATAAGATTTTATGGTATCCACTTGTGTAAATATTTTAAATTGAAGATCGAATTCATTCTTTGCATTCTTATAGGGTCCAGGAGTGTAGCTGTAAAAAATTATCAAAATCGGAGCTAAAATAACCGTTAAATTATGATTTTTTTCGTTTATAATCGTCGAAATTTTTTGTTCTGTTACCTAATCTCTGAATGTTTGTTTTTTTCAATCTCGGAGTGTGTACAAATAAGTTTGATGGTTGGATCGTTGAAAAAAGTGTCGTAGAATGCATATCGTGTCAAAATGGTAGATTAAACAAACACTTAGAGTTAATGTTATACTTCCGTTAAGTATAAAATACACTAGTGTAAATATTTTAAATTGAAGATCGAATTTATTCATTGCATTCTTATAGAGTTGAGGAGTATAGCTGTAAAAAAATCATCAAAATCAGAGCTAAAATAACCGTTAAATTGTGATTTTTTGTTTATAACCGTCGAAAACTTTTATTCCGTTACCTAATCTTTGAATGTTTGTTTTTTGCGATTTTTTACGTATGCAATCTCGGAGTGTGTACAAACAAGTTTGACGGTTGGATCGTTGAAACTAGTTTCGTAGAATGCATATCCCATCAAATTGATAGATTTAACAAACATTTAGAGTTAATGTTATACTTCCATTAAGTATAAAATAAGATTTTGTGGTATCCACTAGTGTAAATATTTTAAATTGAAGATTGAATTCTTTCATTGCATTCTTATAGGTCCAAGAGTGTAGCTGCAAAAAATAATCAAAATCGGAGCTAAAATAACTGTTAAATTGTGATTTTTTCGTTTATAACCGTCGAAAACTTTTATTCCGTTATCTAATCTCTAAATGTTTTTTTTTTTTTTTTTTTTTTTGCAATTTTTTACATATGCGATCTTGTAGTGTATACAAACAAGTTTGATGGTTTGGTCGTTGAAACTAGTTTCGTAGAATGCATATCTCCGCTAAATTTGTGCCCAAAATTTTGAAGTGGGAAAAGTAATTTGTGCTAAATTTTTAGTTTGTGTGATGACATTTTCATTGTACAATTATCTTTTTTTTCTTTCTATATCGCATATTTTACATGGGTTATTATTTATTTAAATACATATTATCCATTAAACCAAACAATTTATTTATTTATTTTTTAAAAACGTATTCTATTTAAATATGTATTATTTATTTTTATACCAAACAATTATTATTATTTTTTTTAAATCGTGACAAAATTTTTGGGAGAGAATTTTGGGCGGGATATTTCCCGCCATTCTTAGTGTTGTCGGTTATATTCGACGACAATAGGAAAGTGTGTCAGATAAGTTTTTTATATTTTTTACAGAAACATATTGATGTCGGTTTTAACCGACAGTAATACGAATTCTACAAAATAAAACCCCTTGCACTGTTGCCTTCTCCCTTCCCCCTTCCTTCTCCTCTCTTCCTTCTTTCCTTCTCCTTCTCTTCTCCCCTTCTCCTTCTCGCTTCAATCACCATGGATGAACAATTTGAGTAGCAACATTTTGAAAGCAGTACGTTTTAAATTATTTGTATTACATTCAGTTTGTGTTTTAAATTTTGATTATGTTATTAAATCGAGCTTGTATTTTGAATCTTGACTTGCGATACCTTATCAAATATTATGCATAAATTGAAAATTGGTCTTTGTTTAGAGCTTTTATGTAGGTTTTGTTTTTGTAAATATGCATCACAAATGTTTTTTTGTTATTAACAAGGAGCAATGCCTTAACGGAGAACTCGGAGCTGTGGAATCCCAAATTGTATATTTTTCCTTTGACGAGGGATTGGCGCTTGATTAAGGAAGATGAAAAGAAAGTCCAATCTAGGTATGTTTTTTCTTTTTCTTACCAATTTTATAATTAGTAAAAGATTATAAACATAATTAACGAACTTTTATATATATGAATAATATTATGGTGGATAATTATTAGTTTTGTTTAGTATTATTTATTCGATTATTAGTTTTGTTCATGTTTATTTAAATTGTCGTTTTTTTTATTATTAACATCTTTTTTGTCGGTTATGGACAACATAATTATCCTTGTATCTAACGGCATTTTTAGTATTTAGTGTCGGTTGTATCCGACGGAAGGGTTAGTGTCAGTTGTATCCGACACGATTTTGCTTTATTCGTTTAATGGGCTTTCATTTTTCTTGGCGGATTAAGAGTCCTATCCGACATCAAAAGGATTTTGTGACGCAAGCAATGTTGTCGGTTCTTTTATTCGACATTACATGAATTTCTATCAGATTTTTTGCTAATATCCTACATAAATGGGTTTTTCTTGTCATTTTTTAAAGCGACACTACTGGGTACTTTTGTAGGAGTGGGCACCAACCCCTTGTATCTGGCCATGTTGATGATGACCAAGTGTGTCTAGACATATTGAACGATGCTTTCCTTAATGCTTCGCTTAATATAGACAACGAGCCATCCGGAGGATGCTTTACGGATAGATTGTTGAATGAAGTTCATCGAGAATTTTAACCCGGTTGTCAAGATTTTTCGGTGCTAACAACCATTGTGGAGTTGATGCACATGAAAGTAAAGAGTAATATGAGTAATTAGAATTACGATATGACGATGGGGATTGTTAAATGCATGCTTCCGATGTTGGAAATGTGCCTTAAAGCTAATCATGAGATGATACTTTACGGACATTTCACATATTAAACTAATCTAGTTTAATCTAAAGACAATGATTATTGTTTAAAGCCGTCTCATTAAATGTTATAAGCTTAAATGATAAGTCCAAGGAATATGTAATTGCGAGAATGTAATCTAAAGAAGTTAGATTCATGAGGCCTTTCTCTTTCATACACATATCCTAAACGTTCCCAATCATAGAATTGTCAGTTGGGCATTGACAATCCGAATTAGTACATATTATACCTTCTCTTCATATAGGGTGACTAGTCTTGAGTTATTGGTGTGAAAGACAACAAGGTAAGTATATAGGTGCTTAACAGAAAGTGAGTCCACCAAAAATAATCAACCAGGATTTCTTCTACTCATCTAATGTGAGAACTCACCTAGTTGGGATAATACGAAGTAGTCGTTTGACCTGAAGCATCACAGTTGTCTTGTGGTTAAGTCCTTAATCTTTGACTATGGTAAATGCACTCCAATTGAGAAGGTGTCAACAACATCGTTGGGGTCAAGCTACCTAATCATTGAGGCAAGTGAGTGCATAACAACGGTTTAACCCTTAAACCATTGAAGGGAATACTATATGATATGATTAAGATTGTATGGCCATAACACATGAATACGATTTAGGAAGTTGGTTCCAAATCACATTCAAAGTAATCACATAAAAAAGAGAATCACATTGGATAGTAGACATGAATAAACTATTAACCAAACAATGTGATCAAGAGTATTGATATAGAGAAGGACCGTATTGATAAGCTCATATTTATATATATTTTACATCAAATTCACTTGTCTTTTCTTAGTTAGTTCCTTATATTTTTGAGCTATTTACTTTGTTTTTGTGTTTTGTAGGATTTGTCAAGCAAATAAAAGAAAAATAGCACAAGTGGGATTTTAAGTAACAAATTCGTCAAAACTGCCTGTGCAGGTCAGCTGACTTTGGAAGCAAGTTGCGGACAGTTCAGAATGAATTAGAAAATGAGCCTTATATGCCTGGAAAGCTACGGATGTCTATTTTTTGCAGCATTTCGCGGATTGTTAATATCATTTTTCTAGAAGAAGTTATGGCCGTTTTAACACTAAAAGGTTGACAAGAGGCTGAGCAGTTTGTAACTGAAATGAAAGCAATAAACCCAATCAATCTAGCAGCCAAAACTGATGCAGTAAAGAACAAGCCAGCTGACACCTATTCAAATATCAGAGGAAATGGAATTAAAGATGAGGATTAAGTGGGAGTAATGGGCATAAAGGCTACCTAAAGAGTTACAATTGTTTTACCATTTCCTCTCACTTATTGTCATCACTAAATGGCTATTAGTGGGTGAGTTAAGAAGAAGAAAATGGGGGCAGCAAGTTAAAAAGGGAGAAAGGCTGCAGGTTGCAGCGGAGGCAAAAGAGAAAGCAAAGAAAAAAATAGGAAAAAAAAGAAAAAGAAAGCTGCAAAAGACAGCGGCAGCATTGAGGAATTTAGACGAGGAAGGCAGCATTGACGAAGGAAGGAGAGAAGAGGAGACTCGATACTTTGGTTCTATCTTCTCAAACTCATGTCTATCTTTTGGTTTAATGTAAGAATTAACTCATGTCTATCTTTTGGTTTAATGTAAGAATTATGTATAACTAAATTTTTAGTAGTTAGGGGCTGTTTTGAAGCCCGAATATGATTGCAAATGTGTTATGACATTTCGTTTCAATTTATTTTATGAATGGATGAAAATTGGTTCACTACTTGTCTCATTGATGAATTCTTTATGTGTTTTCTACGGATGCATACTTAGTAAGCATATCTAGGATTCTAATGCTATGAATATGTGTGTGCCTGCGCTTGTCGAATGAGGACCTACATATGTTCTAGAGTAGTACTTGTTAATTGCGATTAACATGTGAACCAATTTCTAGGATAAGTAAGACAATGCCAATACTTACGATGCCTTGTGATGACTCAAACTCTTTTTGTTCTTAATGATTTCTACTTGTTAAATCTATGAACACGCCATTCTAGATTGCATGCTAGGGACTAAGTTAAGTTGAAAACGCCATTCTCTTAACATACCACATAAGAAAGAGTAATAGGTTGAGTTCTAACATTGAGCCAACTTGAGCATCTTCATCCGGAAATAAAAGAAATTTGAATGAAACATAACATGTTTGCATGATTATTTGGTGGTGGATAGCACTTCCCCTAACTCGTTTTCTTAACTTGTGAACTACAATCTATTTTTACTATTTAAAATTCGTTTTTGTCCTGTTTTTGTTCGATTTAATTTAAATATCAAATCAACTCCAAAAATCCCAAAACTTTGTGTGAGTGTATCTCTGTGTGTCTAGTATCTTCATATAAAATTTCGTAGACTTAAGATAAGTGTAAGTTGGTCTAATAATTATTTTTCGGTGGCTGGTCAGTAGGGACAGCAACCCAGTTTTTGTGACATTTTAAGTAGCTACATAAAACAATCTTCTGCGGGAAAGACCCTTATTTTCATATGCTACAATTGACAAATCTAAGTATTCATAAGGAAAATCAATAGGATATTTGTGTGCTACTTTGTGGTGTGCTTTTAATCCTATCAAATTTTTGGAGCCGTGTCGCCGGGGATTGTTATTTCTAATTACTTATTTTTCTATTGTTTTCTTTTCTTGTCTAATTAGTGTTTTTGTTTTTATTTTTATTTCAGGTATTCTTTGTAGTATATGCATACTCGAAGGTCCAAGATCATTGACCTAGCTTCCTACGATCCTGAGCTTGAACAAACACTTCAAAAGCTTCGAGAAATAAAGGCATTTCATGAGAAGATGATCTTAAGTGGAAATCCAAAGTGCAAAGACCAGAAAAGTGTTTAAAGTGAATGGACATAGACTCAAGCCATATTACGAGCCTTTTGTGGAGTATGATGTGGAGGTTGTACCCCTCCAAGAACCGGCTTCCCTTGGATGATTACTCTTGGAACTTTTGGTTATGTCCACCCTTGGAGTTGATTGCAGAATTGAAGTTTGGGGGTCATCGCTTGATTTTACTGCAAATTGGGGAAGTTTTCAATCCAAATGCTTCATTTTGTTTATTATTATTTTATTTTATTTTTATTTTATGCATTATTTCATTTTCTGACATTGGGGACAATGTCCAGTTTAGGTTTAGGGGTAAGGATTGAAAAAATGACCAAATTGAAAATTTTCGTCCCTTCAACTAAGAACTGGTTTGATTTGTGTCTTTTTGTTTTCTTAATTAGTTTTGTTTAGTCTAACAAAAACCCAAAAAAAAAATTTAAAAATTCAGAAGATTTGAAAATCCAAAAATATTGTCTTATTTTCTTTATTGTTTTGAATTAGATTTTTTTTAGTTTCCCCACTACTACAACAGGGCCTTATTGTGTCGGTATGTGGTGTCGCTTTTATACAACATAGTGGCGGATAAGACATTCCGACACCCACTTAATATGGTGTCGGAGTTACTGTCGGTTATAACCGACATAAATTGTTAATGTCGCTTACAACCGACATTAATTTTAATAATTTTAATACTAGTGTCGCATTAAAAAAACTATTTTAATATTTTAATATTTTTAATACTAATGCCGCTTATAACCGAATTAATTTTAATATTTTTAATACTAGTGTCGCATTAAAAAAACTATTTTAATATTTTTAATACTAATGTCGCTTATAACTGACATTAATTTTAATATTTTTAATACTAGTGTCGCATTAAAAAACTATTTTAATATTTTTAATACTAATGTCGCTTATAACCGACATTAAGTTTTGCAAAAAAAATTTAAAATGGCGGGTCACTAAACTTTTGCAAAATTTGAAACATTGTGAAATTTGAAATTTTCACACCACTCTAGTAGACTCCCGCACAAAATTCTAAATATAAGGGAAGAGAACACAGTCCCTACAGCAAAGCAGCTCCTTCTTTGCTCATTCTTCGCAGCCACAACAGCAGCAGCTCCTTCTTTGCTCTTTCTTCGCAGCCACAACAGCAGCAGCAGCAATCGCGGTTTCAAATTCAACAGAGCCCGAACCGTGTACAAATTATGTGTACAAATTCTTCAGATTTTGATATTTATTTTGGCTTCTTCTCTCAGATTTATTTTCAGTGGACAAGTCGCCAGTGCAGTACTTCATGCAATTTCTGGGTTTATGGGCGTTTTTTGTTGGGTGAAGAAAAGTAGGGATTAGGGATGGGTAGGACTTAAATCCAACTAAATTAGCACTTTAATTTTTATGAAATCCTTCATTACCCTGACTTGGGAAACCGAATGGTGGTCTTGTATGTTGGGTTTGGAGTTAGGATGGTGTCGCACAGAGAACACCATGGTTTTCTGCGAGCTGGGGATGGAACTTGATGTTCCAGTCCTTAATTCAACCCATCAACCCTCCCATTCAATCTCTGGTAATGTTTTCAAGCCCTGCATGTTCGAATCGACTTGGAATCCAAGGTCTAAAACTCCTGTAATTTTCTGTTCTTCAATTCTAGCATCTGGCAATTTCCTCCAGCGGAACTCCGACGAGTTCTAAATCAAACCTGTCCCAAATTATGGAATTTCTCATATGAGGTAATGTCTTCTTGCATCTCGGATTAAATATGGGTTCAAAATCTGGGTCTCTAACCTTTGTGATTTGTTCTTCACCCCAGGTTCTGATGTGGAGCTCCGGCGAGGAACTCGGTAATGTTGAGGGTCCCTTGAGCTCGAATGAGTTCTCATTAAACATTTCATGCTCTGCATGTTTGAATTTACCTAAATTTAGAGGTGCTAACCTATGTATAATTTTCGTTGATTCCCCAGAATTGTTCCGGCAACACCTGTTATTGAACTCCCATGGTATCAGAACATCCGATGAGTTCTGGATTAAATCCGCTTTAGAACCATGAAATCCTGCAGCGGGTTAAGGGCCTAAGAGAAGGTGAGGATAGAGAGAGGGTGAAGAAGACGATGAAAAAGAAAGAGTTCTGGAAAGAGGCAAAAAAAAAAAAAAACAATTATTAGGTGGTGTCGCTTATAGGCGACATTATAGTGGTTATTTTATTTATCCAATTATCAGGTGGTGTCGGTTAGGATCGACACCAGTCTGGTACTTAATGTCGCTTGTAGGCGACGCAATCTTCGATGTCGCTTTTAAGCGACGTTGTTCTTTTTTATTTTATAATACTTTCCTTCTTGGTGGCAGATTAAGGGGGATAAGCGACGCCAATACCCTTTTGTGACGGTAGTATTGGCGTCGGTTCCACTATGCGACATTGCACGATTTAATGTCGGATTTTTACCAAAAATCCGACAGTAAGTGGTGTTTTTTGTCGGTTTTATAGCGCCACTGATATCCCCTTTTGTAGTAGTGCCCGACCCAATGATATAATTGGATTGAATTTGAACCACAGTGATCAAGAACTTAGTAAGCATGTTTTGTGTAAAATTCCTGATTCTCTTATTAGTTTTGTACGTGTTTAATCATCTTTGAAAAACCAAATGCACATAGCCTTGTTGATGTGAGACTAAAGCTTGACTTAAAGCTTCGCATGTGAACATAGTGACCATATACATCCTATGTGAGTTTTTGAGCCTATTGAAAGTGTGTGCATTTTTCATACACTCATATTCTTTCATGTGTGATGAACTTATGTGACTTACATCTCTAGAACTTGCGTAACGATCTTTCGAAATGTTTGTCATTGATTGCATGAACTTGAAAATGATAGAGGCATTAGGTTTATCACCATGGCCCAAATAAGCATGTTTCCTAAAGAAAAATGATATCATTAGATTGCCAATTTGAGCCGTATGTTGAGCCTTTTTATTTCTTATCACCAGATATGTCTACCCTTATATCTTAAATATTTTTCCTTACCCTTTCCAAGCAAGCTAGTGAGCAATGTGAGATTGTCTTATGAGAAATGTTTGTGAAGTACTTTGAAAGAGTTTGGCAAAAGAATAAGTGTGGGGGTATTTCATGTTTGTATTTAGTTATGCTTCAAAACTAAAAAGAAAAAAAAAGAAAAAAAAAAGAGAAAAGAAGAAAAAAAAAATTGTATACAAAACAAATTTTTAAGTTTCAGTTTAGGGGTGTGGTTGGAGGTATTAGCAGAGTGGTTGGAGAGCTTGAGTTCTTATAAATCTCAACAAGAGAATTGCTTGCAATGTAGCTTGGAACTTGTGTTTACCTATCCTTTCATTTCAATAACCCTCTCCCTAAGCCCCATTACAACCAATAAAAGTCCTCTTGATTTAAGTTTTGCAATTATGATTTTGGAGATGTGATCTTTATGCAAGCTTATGGTAGATCTTTCACATTTGATTCTTTGAGCGAAACACGTTAAACTAAACATATGTGTGATTGAGTGTATGTCCCGTGAGAAGGTCATAGTTTGCATGTGGTGTTTTAAAAAAAACTTGAAATTGCATTAGCATGGCTATTACACACACTACACTTCAAGGATGATTAAAAGGTTACTGCTAACATTTGAATAGGAAGATGAGCTTGGATTAGCTTGTTTGGTGCTAGCTAAGGTTCTTGATGATTTGTTTTCTTGAATGAAATTCTATGAGGGTCACATAGAGGGAAGCTAATCTTTTTCATGTTTTCTTTATTTTGCTCGAGGACTAGCAAAAGCTAAGTGTGGGGGTATTTGATAAGCTCATATTTATATATATTTTACATCAAATTCACTTGTCTTTTCTTAGTTAGCTCCTTATATTTTTGAGCTATTTACTTTGTTTTTGTGTTTTGTAGGATTTGTCAAGCAAATAAAAGAAAAATAGTACAAGTGGGATTTTAAGTAACAAATTCGTCAAAACTGCCTGTGCAGGTCAGCTGACTTTGGAAGCAAGTTGCGGACAGCTCAGAATGAATTAGAGAATGAGCCTTATATTCCTGGAAAGCTACGGATGTCTATTTTCTGGAGCATTTTGCAGATTGTTAATATCATTTTTCTAGAAGAAGTTATGGCCGTTTTAACACTAAAAGGTTGACAAGAGGCTGAGCAGTTTGTAACTGAAATGAAAGCTATAAACCCAATCAATCTAGCAGCCAAAACTGATGCAGTAAAGAACAAGCCAGCTGACACCTATTCAAATATCAGAGGAAATGGAATTAGAGATGAGGATTAAGTGGGAGTGGGCATAAAGGCTACCTAAAGAGTTACAATTGTTTTACCATTTCCTCTCACTTATTGTCATCACTAAATGGCTATTAGTGGGTGAGTTAAGAAGAAGAAAATGGGGGCAGCAAGTTAAAAAGGGAGAAAGGCTGCAGGTTGCAGCGGAGGCAAAAGAGGAAGCAAAGAAAAAAATAGGAAAAAAAAGAAAAAGAAAGCTGCAAAAGGCAGCGGCAAAAAGGAAGAAAAAAAAGAGGCAGCGGCAGCATTGAGGAATTTAGACGAGGAAGGCAGCATTGACGAAGGAATGAGAGAAGAGGAGACTCGATACTTTTGGTTCTATCTTCTCAAACTCATGTCTATCTTTTGGTTTAATTTAAGAATTATGTATAACTAAATTTTTAGTAGTTAGGGGCTGTTTTGAAGCCCCGAATATGATTGCAAATGTGTTATGACATTTCGTTTCAATTTATTTTATGAATGGATGAAAATTGGTTCACTACTTGTCTC
This sequence comes from Cotoneaster glaucophyllus, assembly GCA_036320875.1. Lineage (NCBI taxonomy): Eukaryota > Viridiplantae > Streptophyta > Magnoliopsida > Rosales > Rosaceae > Cotoneaster > Cotoneaster glaucophyllus. The sequence goes on along the minus strand of CM070058.1, from coordinate 16,343,712 downwards.
ATTGATGAATTCTTTATGTGTTTTCTACGGATGCATACTTAATAAGCATATCTAGGATTCTAATGCTATGAATATGTGTGTGCCTGCCCTTGTCGAATGAGGACCTACATATGTTCTGGAGTAGTACTTGTTAATTGCGATTAACATGTGAACCAATTTCTAGGATAAGTAAGACAACGCCACTACTTTCGATGCCTTGTGATGACTCAAACTCTTTTCGTTCTTAATGATTTCTACTTGTTAAATCTATGAACACGCCATTCTAGATTGCATGCTAGGGACTAAGTTAAGTTGAAAACGCCATTCTCTTAACATACCACATAAGAAAGAGTAATAGGTTGAGTTCTAACATTGAGCCAACTTGAGCATCTTCATCTAGAAATAAAAGGAATTTGAATGAAACATAACATGTTTGCATGATTATTTGGTGATGGATAGCACTTCCCCTAACTCGTTTTCTTAACTTGTGAACTACAATCTATTTTTACTATTTAAAATTCGTTTCTGCTTGTTGTTGTTTGATTTAATTTAAATATCAAATCAACTCCAAAAATCCCAAAAATTTGTGTGAATGTATCTCTGTGTGTCTAGTATCTTCATATAAAATTTCGTAGACTTAAGATAAGTGTAAGTTGGTCTAATAATTATGTTTCGGTGACTGGTCAGTAGGGACAGCAACCCAGTTTTTGTGACATTTTAAGTAGTTAGATAAAACAATGTTCTGCGGGAAAGACCCTTATTTTCATATGCTACAATTGAAAAATCTTAGTGTTAATAAGGAAAATCAATAGGATATTTGTGTGCTACTTTGTGGTGTGCTTTTAATCCTATCACGTATTGTTTTGTAATTCAAAACTGAATGGTTCTCTACCTCTTCTGCTTAGCTTTGGGTAGCCATGACATACTGCTAGGTGTCATTTATGACTTGTGGAAGCCTTGAAGGTTAGCAATCATTAATCTTCACTAAAGGGAGCATTAAAATTAAGTTTCAATTCACAATCAATTAGTAAAAGTTTTAATCGCTCACTACCTCGCTAATTAGAACCTAATGGATGGTACACCGTGTAAGATAGAGATTGAAGAAACGACAGAGCTGAGTAAAGACAATTAAATGGTTTAACTGTTTAGGGTTAATATGTTAATTAATCAAACAAATAAGTTCATTTTAGACCTTGGGTGATTATTGGGCCTCAAGGACCATTGGGCTTCGAACCGTCAAGCGTATTAACTTAAGTTGTATGACAACTTAATAATTAAAAACTCAAAAGGCCCAAAAGCTCAATGGCTTTAGCATGGCCAGCCATAGAAGAGGGTCTAGACTAATTTCAATTTTACCATTAAAATGTAAGTGGCTATATAAGTGAAGTTATAAGCCATTCCCTCATTAGGGTTTTCAAGAGGCAAAAGAGAGCTCACTCTCTCTCTCTCTCTCTCTCTCTCTCTCTCTCTCTCTCTCTCTCTCTCTCTCTCTCTCTTTTCTCTTTAGGAGGCCGGCCCGCTAGGAGAGGATTCACTAGTATCAATCCTCTTCCTAGGCCACTCATCTTCTTCTTCAAGCCTCTCCTTGGTGTGGAGACTTAGAGGTTTCCTTCTTGGAAGCATTGAAGTTCTTATTCTACCATCCAAATCCGAAAGCTAAGGAATCCATGGAGCAAACAAGCTAGGAATGAAAGCCCTCTCTCTTGGGTGATTAGTCTTTGCTTAAGCAAAGAGGAATCTACAAAAATATAAGAAATCTCAATGCTTTTCTCTTTGATTTGAGTTGAGTCTTAGCTCACATCTACTAGGCTTTGAATTTAGTAAAGCTTAGTTTTTGAGGGCATATAAGCACACTTCCGCCATTTAATTGTTAAATGCTATATGTATGTTGCTCAAATGAACTTAGAGCCAATTTGGGATTGCTGTGCTTTTTCTGAAAACTGCTTCTTTAAGAATTATCAACTACAAAATAAAGCAGTTGAACGTATGATAAACTGCACTTTTAAAATTGTTGTGAATATGAAAAGCAGTGTAAAAATGTTGGTAAAGTTTAATGTAAAGTTATATAATTGTGTATAATGATAAAAGTGGACATGATAATTTGGGCGATGACAACGATAATGGTGGCAAGGGCAATGGTTGTGATGCACTACAAGAAAACAGGGTTTATGTGACGACATATATTCGTCACAGAAAATAAAAATGCGTCACATTTGATGATATGTGACGCTTTTACAGCGTCACTGCGAGCGTCACCTATGACGCGTCACAGAAAGTATAAGTGACGAATTTTAAAAGCGCCACATATTTTAAGTATATGTGACACTACTTTCGTCACTTAATACTGGTTTAAATTTACAAAAATAGGAGATTGTGACGGATAAGGCGTCACAAAAGAATAAATAATGTGACCTATATAATTCGTCACATATGAAATAGAAAAGTGACGCTGAAATCGTCACATTTTTCTTCCATTTGTGGCATAGCCTGGATCACTTATGTCAAAATAAAACATTTGTTTTGGAAATATATGTGACAAACCAATACGTATTCCCTGTTTATAGTCTGATATTACAATTCCTTGTTTATAAAAAAGAATAAATTATGTGACCTATATAATTCGTCACTTATGAAATAGATAAGTGACGTTGAAAGCGTCACATTTTTCTTCCATTTATGGCGTAGCCTGGGTCACTATCGTCAAGATCAAATACCTATTTTGGAAATATATGTGATACACCAACACATATTCCTTGTTTATAATCTGAAATTACAATTCCCTGTTTATAAAATAGAATTACAATTCATGTCAAATATAAGTAATGCTTCGGTTAATTGCATTTTCATTAATAAACTAGTTAGGCACATACATCAAGTACATTTCATATACTCACATAAAAATCCCAAAAAAATCTAAATCTTAGTGTCCCATCTCAGCTCAATGGCAGTTCATCAAGAAAGGCCCCAACTCCAATATACATGTTGGGATGCTAACAAAAGAGAAATCTAAGATACTGAGGAACTAATAAAAAAGTTCTACCATGTGCATGACTAAAACTAGATAACAGTAAGGTCATCATGAAGGGCATCAACTCCTCTATACATGTGAGATGCTAACAAAAGATAAATATAAGACACCGAGGAGCTAACCAAAAAGTTCTACCATGTGCATGACTAAAACTAGATAACAGTAAAAGACTTTGTAATATAAATCAGTCTTCATCCGTACCAAGGTCTTCCATTTCAGCATATGCACCATCGACATCTGAAAGATCATCAACAGTACCTATAGAGTTGTTGATGCCTTGCCCTTTCTTTGCTAAAAGAGCCTTCACTTGTAATATGAGAATATCATTCTTCTTTGTCAACTCTTTAATTCTCTTTTTCCAAGTTGACGAAACTAGTTGGCAGAAGCTTTATTTGATCTTTCATCTCTGTTAACTCAGAACTTGAAGGCATTGAAGAAACATAATTAGATGTATCCATACGAGGAAAAATAAGAAATGCGAGTGGTCTTGTAAGTGAGTAGTCTTGTGAGGAGTGTGAGTGTTCTAGAGTGGTGTCTCTAGAAAGTGATCAAGTATCATAGCTTTTAAAGTGTTTGTATGCATTAATAAATAAATAAAAAGTATATAGATTGGTACCTGATCGTTCTGTTCTCCAAAGTATTGTAAAATGTATCTTCTCTTCCTTGTTGATTACCTGAAAACACACAACAAAACACACCACATATAGGTCAAGGGTTTGTTTTGTTGCTAATGAGAGAGTGAGAATTAAAATACTCTGATGCTAAAAAACAAATATGCAAAACTACACTCCTGCACATTGCACATTGGAAACTTTAACAAAACTTAAGAGTATTTCAATTTAAGTGGATCCGCCAACCCTAAATTTAGTAGAGTTCTAAGATTGTATTACAATTCTTTGAGCTGGATTTTCCTTAGCAGGAAATTTAGTTGGAGGACGTTGTTGCAATAAAAACTTTCCTTTCACAATCATAGTAATGGATGCGTACTTCACCAAAGCTTTCCACAATGGCTACAAGACTTCAAATCGTCGATACAATTGAGAATCAAGTTCCTTTGTGACAAAGATGCAAGAAAAATAAATGATTTTTTAAGCAAGCATTTGTTAAAAAACACCAGCCCAAAGAACCCAAAGAATAAGGTCCATCTCATTATGGAAGTCTTGGTGTTCTAGGAGAATCATGCATGGGATTTTGCTGGAGAATTCTAGCAAGCAAGGTTGGTGCATCATGCATGCATATTAAGAAAATTCTAGACAATTCTACCAAATATCTTCTTAGGTCGGCAAGGTGGCCTAATTGTTTAGGGTGCAGATTTTTGTAGTAAAATCTAGAATAACTAAAAGTTTGTGGCTAGGATGAAGTCCCATGATAACCAACTTGGTAAGTCGGCAAATCTCAAACTATAATTATGTACGTATGTGTTTAGTTGTGGAACTAAGAGAGAGTAGCAAGTAATCAACCAACCAAGAATAAGAAGTGCGAAGCAATGCATAAGATAATTCAAACGCCTAGTCCAAACAAGCCTATCATTCAGATGACGACTAAAATAAGTTGCTAGAAAAGCTGCAAATACAAGTTTGTGATGCTGTAAATGTTAAAGTCATGAACATGCTTAAATTATTCTAGTGTTTTCTTTTCTTTTCTTTTTTATTTTTTATTTCAGTTAATTATTCGAGCCATTTTCTTGTCATTATCATAGCTCTAACAATTAAAGCTACAGCAGCTGCAATGGTTGTGCAGCCTTCATGAAAACATTCTGAACAAACACCATTAAGAAGACAAAGAAAATCTTCTACAATCATCCACCGAATAGCAATCACGAGCACTACACGGAACCAACACCATCATGAAATTTTAAGGCCCGTAACCAGACAAGATAATGATCAAAACTATAAATACTGAAACTGATAAGGATTCGATCAAATAAGTTGCAACAATTAGCATATATTCTCTCTCTTCATTATTATTATTATTATTAAGGTTGTAGCCACGATTTCCATTTGGTATATTCTGGTCGGCACATAGGATTCTCTCTTAATTTAGTTGGAACAATGCTCAATCATTTATCAACCAATATAATCGCTTAGCTGTTGAAAATAAACTGACTTGATTAATTAAAAAAAAAAATTAAGATCCTAGAGCTAGTCCCTTGACAAGTATAAGAACATTTACAAATAGTTGTGCTTGGCCTACACGGAAGTGAGTGATTCCCGACTGTTGATAAAATGTAGGGTACAATTGTGAATGAAATGACTGCCTTTAGCATATATGTGTAGATCCTAAAGTATACAATGTGCATGTCTAGTAATTGGCTGTAGAACCAAAAACAACAAAATGAAAGCTTTATCGAAATTAAAAAAATAATTAGAAGACAATGTAATAGTTGATGGAGAAAATTGGAGAAATGGTCCTAAAGTTTGGCTCAATTGGAGCTTTGGTCCTTGAACTAAAAATTTGTAAGTATTGGTCCTTTAACTTGTTATAATATGGAGTAAAAGTTATTTTCACTAATTCCATTAGAACTTCGATCAAAATAAAGGGTTTTAAAAGGCAAAAAATGTAAATCGGAGTTGGCCAAAAAAATCATAACTTTATAAGAAAATATTGGTATCTAACTTGGACTTGTACTAGAAAATTAAGATTGTATAGAATACATACCAAAAAGGGTGTAGTGCCTAAACTAAGGGTACAACTTCGCCATCTTCTTTTCAACATATTCAATCATCTTTTGGATGGGATAGGTCTAGCACAAATAATACGTACACAAATATATGCATGCGAGTGTTTGAAATTACTATAAATAAACTGAATTAAATTCAAACTCACAAGTAACTTAAAAGGTATATCTGCATCAGAGCTTGAGCACCTTCAATCCTGGAAATCATGAAAGTATAAGAATTTCATATATGTATATACAAAGGTAAATCTGCATCAAGAGCATAATTAGGTGAGAGCATAACACATTAAAGTACTGGCATACCTTATTCCCTAATTATTACCCTACTTATTAAAGTACTCGCATATACATTTCTGCAACAACTTTCATCATAATAGAAGGAAGGGAAAAGGAAGAGCACCACCAAATTGCAAAGCCAAAAATATTTACTTGTTACAATTCCAAGTCAACAAAATAATTTAGTATCAATTCAATTGTTGAACTATAGGATTTTCTAGTATTAATCTTGCACCTTTTAAGGCTGACCCAATTAAACACCCAACTTATATATATATATATATATATATATATATCAATAGATGGTGCCTCTACTTTTGATAATTTTTTGACAAGATGAAATTCTAAACTACAGAAAGGGAAATTCGAACTTAGAGTGCAAATGGGTGAACACACTACCTTACTCAACTAGCATATCTCACATATAGTCTTTGGTATTTGGTGAAACACCAAACTTATATATATATCAATAGATGGTGCCTCTACTTTTGATAATTTTTTGACAAGATGAAATTCTAAACTACAGAAAGGGAAATTCGAACTTAAGAGTGCAAATGGGTCAACACACTACCTTACTCAACTAGCATATCTCACATATAGTCTTTGGTATTTGGTGACGAGGATTTGATTTGATAATAGACGGATAAATTAACTAGTGTGAACCTACAATTAGTCTGTACGAAAAAGTACATCAGAAATTACAAAGGGTTGAGTGTATGAAGGTGATCGTACACCAAATTTCTTAACCTTCACCCAGAAAGTTCTATAATTCCCATGTCCATTTGCTCATTGCTTCTATTGGTCGCCACTAGCCATGACAAAAAAAGGAAAGCAAAGAAATAGTAGCACATTAAAACTAAAATTTCACCTTCTATGGACCTGGTCAAAACTGAAGAATGTCTCACATACTAAACAGACTCTTATAAATTTATCTACCACATCGCTGTTCTACAAAATAAATACACAATCACAATAAATTGGTTCTTTTTATTCTTTCACTATCTTTGTACAAATTCACCCCCTTATTCATCATTGATTTTCGAAACCCTAAGGAAATTGATAACTGGGTGTCTAAGCTTGACAACCAAAGAACTGATTGAAGAAGAAAATCCAAAAACAATAAAAGATATATAGAGAAAGAAATAGGTACCTCTGAAGAACTTGATTAAAAAAACCTAAATTTCTCTTTCCCCAATTTGGGTCTTGTTATGTCACACAAAGGAGAGAGTTAAAGAATGAGCAGCAGGGGGTAAGCTTATATAGCTCAACAGGGGGTGAATTCCAAAGCAGATAGCACAGACCAGGTTTTTTTATTTTTTTATTTTTATGGTTGTCAACAAAAAATCTAGTATGCAAAGAAGGCTTACAATCCTCATGGAGATATGCTAATCCTTTTGCAGAACCTATCACGATTTTCAATCCAGTTGGCCAATCCATAGTTGATCTCCCATTTCCTGTAATGTTTCTCTTTGATAAGATTCCAATCATTGATATGACAAGCAGAGGATTAACAAACGAGAAAAGGAAGAAAATGAGCTCACTTTTGGGTTCTTCTGGATAGTTCCCCGATTCATGCGCTCTCGCCTACCGCCTCTTCCGCCTTCTGTAGAAAAAGAAGAAATCAATGCCCACCACAAGTAGCGTACAAAACCCTCCAATCACAACCCCTACTATAACCCCCAAGTTCGGGTTCGTCAGCAATCCCAGAGAATTAAACGCAGGTTGCGGAGGTGGCGAAGACTCGGTCGGCACTGACGTTGTCACCGTTGGAGGAGGCGGAGAAGGTGTGGTGTCGTTGGTCGAGGTGGCGTTGGTCATCGAAGGAAGAGTTGGTGCGGTGGCGTTGGTCGTAGGAGGAGTTGGTGCAGTGGCGTGAGTCGCAGGTGAAGGAGGAGGAGGCGATGTGGAGTTAGTCGCCAGAGACGGCGCCGACATCGCCGTCGAGATTCAAAGTCTTCAGGGGAAGGAGAAGCTGCGAGAGGGTGGCCGAAGAAGGGAGACGAATGAGAGGTGGTGGTCGCCGTTGCTGGCAACCACCAGATGGTTGGTTGTCGAAATCAGCGTGAGAAGTAAACAAATGAGAGCTGAATACGGCAGGGATGGGTGAGAACAAAAGAAAATAGGTTTTACAATTTGGGGTCTTTAGTATTTTTAATTTCTTATTTTAATATTATATGTGACGAATGACATAGCACGTGGGCTTCTCTTTTGTTAGGTGACGAATCCTAAAGTTTCGTCACATATTAAAATTTCACTCGGCGGTAATATTTCCCGCCCAAGATTTTGTGGCGAATCCAAAAGTTTATGTGGCGCAAAATATTGTGGTGTTCAATAAAAATCATTATGTGACGATTTTTGAAAAAGCGTCACTTATTTTACTCAAATATGATGAAATTTTAAGCGTCACAAAAAATTCTGTCACATAATCCATGTTTTCTTGTAGTGATGGTAATGGTAGTGGTGCCAATAAAGAGTGTAGTTGTTGTGCTACAGAGGTAAAAATGGTGGTAGGGCGGCTACAACGACAATGGTGGCGGTTATGGTTGTGGTGGTAGTGTTTATGGTGTGGTAGCGGTGGTGGCAACAATGGTAGTGGCATTGTTGTTGTGCTGTGCTTGCAGTGGTGGTGGTGCGATTGTAGTGTGGTGGGGGTAATGGCAACGGTGATGTAAGAGGTTAAGGCTTGTAGTGGTAGGTGGTGGTCATCACTTTGTTTTCCAAGAATAAAATGTGTCTAGAAGGATAAATAATGTTATTTTCAAAATTAATGAGCGTATTACATGAATTAAAAATATTCATTAAATGCTCAGCTCTGCTTTTTATTAAAGCAGCTTTAAAAAGCAACCTACAGACTCCTGATAAAAGTTTTTGTCTAGAGGCCGTTGCCTTTGCTTTTAAAATAACCAGGATATTTAACACTTTTTACTGCTTAACTTTAAAGTGAAGCAGTTTTTGGTGAAAAAAACAATACCAAACTAGGCCTTAGTATAATCAAATTTTTCCTTCAACCAAAAGCTAGTGAATTGTTTTGCAAATCATTCTAGCTCGAAGAAGATGTTGAAAGATCTCGGGTTGGGATATGACAAGATCCATGCATGCACAAACAAGTGTATATTGTTTCACGGTTAATTCGAGAAGCTAAACAATTGTCCCAAGTGCAATAAGCCGAGATATCGAAAGAACAAGATTTCGAACAAGGTGCGTTATTTTCCACTAAAGCCAAGATCATAAAATTTGTACATGTTGATACACTACACGTGATATGATGTGCCATAAAGATGAATGGGTTAATGGTGATGTAATGCGTCATTCAGCAGATGGTGAAGCGTGGAAAGAATTTGATAAATGTAGTTTGATTTTCCCAAGGAGTCAAGAAATATCAGATTAGGACTTGCTACCGATGGCTTTAATCCTTTTGAAAAAATTTTGAATGAGCACATCACTTGGTTGATGGTCGTTGTTTCTTATAACTTGCCATCTGGAAGTGTATGAAGAAAGAATCAACGATCATGTGTCCTTTTATACTTGGGCCATGATCACCCGGTGATTCCATTAATGTTTATATGCGGTTGTTGATTGATGAGTTGATATACTATGGAAAAATGATGTGCGGATGTGTGAAAAGTCCATTGGGGAAATGTTTACTCTGCCAGCAGTAGTTATGTGGACAATTAATGATTTCCCAACTTATAGTATGTTGTCAACTTAGAGCATCAAAGGTTATATGGCATACCCAACATGAGGTGAGGACACCTCTTTTTTTTGTCACGTTGGAAAAGTATGCTACTTGGGCAACCAAAAATAGCTCCCATTGGATCACAAGAGGCATAGCGATCCTGAAGCATTTGATGGGAAATGAAGTTTCAGACTAGACCAAGGGAATGTTCTGGATATGAGATACTAAAAGCCTCATTGTGTTGGTTTCCTGCAGCACATCCTGCACAAACTCCACCACTTTCTTTCAATGTTGCAGCCTTTGAAAGTTAAGGTGTCCAATTCTCCAATGTTATTCCCAAGAAGAATCATAACTTTTCTAGCAACTCGATTCATGTCCTCTGTGAAAAGAGGAAAACATCTATTCCCTGTCATCAGCACAGTTCCCACATGACACTCAAGTTGCCTATCCTCAAAGATTGCCACTCTAGGCAAGAAATAATCATGTTGGATCATTTGACCCACACTCAACAAGTTTTCATCTAGACCAGGTACCAAAACTACCTTCTTAATGTTTCTTATTCGATTTTTAGTCTCAATCACTAAAGTACCTTTCCATGTAGCTTGAACAATTGGACAATTTCCAATTTTGATCCTAGTAGTGACAGTCTTGTCCACATTTATAAGTAATGACTTAAACATGATTACTATAACCATACATGCTCATTCCTAACCATAGTTTCAGAATGGCATGCAAAGAACATTGGAGTTTCCTCATTAACTTGCTTGACATAATGAAACTACTGAACCAATTTACTTATGCAATTTTTGGCAATGTGACCAAATTTGTCACAGCGGCATTTTGGTTTTCCCTTAAGCCAGCATTCACCCTGGTGAAGATTCCCACAAGTTTTACACCCTTATTTTGAATTCATTTTATTGCCATTGTACTTCACTACTGCACTAAATTTCTCTTCTGGTTTCACAAACCCCTTTTTCTCTTTTTTTCTTCTAAAACTTCTTATTTTTGGAATCACTAGCCTATAAGCTATTTCTAGGCTGAATACTGAGATTATTGAATGCTTTCTCAGTCACATCTCCATCCTCAGCATGTCTCATCAGCTTTATTCATATCCCTTAAGTGTAGCAACTAACTTAATGGGATCAATCTCACTAATCTTCTCGGTTCCCTCAATCACAGATATAATGTTATGATATGTTGAGGTAAAACTAATCAATGACTTCTCAACTATTTTTGTTTGACAATTCTTCACCATACATTTTCATTTGATTAATCAATCCAAACAATCTAGTCAAAATCAAACAATGCTTCACCATTTCTCTTTCAAAATTACGATCAACACCTTGAAGTTTAACTGCCATAACTTATGAGTCACCCTTGTACTTCTGTTTCAAGACATCCCAAGCTACTTTGGTAATCTCTTGATTTACATTTCCAGGAAAGATGTTGTCAAAATCTGCCCATTGGATCAACCCCAAGGCCCTTGCATCACAAGCAATCAGATCTTAAGCAACGATTTCTTGCTTCTCAGAAAGTTCATCTTTTGAATTTGATGAAAGTTCATAACTTTCATCCACACATTTTCAAAGGTTATAAGACTTGAAAATCTTCTTCCTTCTGTCACCAGAAGTCATAGTTAACTCCGGTAGAGATCGGAGCTCGAAGCTTAGCTCCAAATCTAGCCATCTCATTCTTTGATTCTACTAAGTTCATCGTTGAAAACCCATAAAAAAATTTCACAGTTCACGCCCCTTGATTCAAATCGAACCAAGCTCTGATGCCATGTTAGTGTTTGTCGTTTTCTTAATCTATGATTTGGATTCTACATTGTATGAATCTATTAGAGAAGAAGATGACAGTAGCAGAGCACAATAAAGGACGTTGCTTTTTCTCTGATTGTTGGATTCGATAATAAAATTCACATTGAATGTGTGAGAACAAAAGGACAAAAATGGCCGTTAGAATTCCGCATGAGTCATCCTCAATACAACCTCACATGCACTGCACATGTTTCAGTTATTCTACACAACTGATATGACAGTAGGCACCGTACAAGCCATTAAGATCTTGTAATCCTAGCCGTACATTGCAACTAGAACTAAACCTTTAAAATAAACAGAAATGAAGAACATTTTTTCAGAAGCTTAAGCTTTGATTCATCTAAAACAAACTTACATCTAACGTAATGCAACTATAAACAAATTTTTAAGTGGGAAACTAAATTTTTTGGCCATATTTTAAGCTTAAATTGTTTTGTGTTTGTCCGATGAGCGAATTGAGTGCCAATTCAATCTATTCCTACAGTTGGAGTGGGATTCAGCACCAATTGAAAAATTGATGCTTCATAGCTTGTAAGTTAGCTAACTATGGTGGTCTTACATAGAGCATAATTCATGACACAACTACAATGCCTAATTCCTTCGATTTTAACTGTCCCTTTCCCCAAAAGTTGAGAACGGCCAAGTGCCCTTAGTTTCTCCCTTGCCTGCACCCATGATCCCGACCGCTGCTCGCTGCCTAAACCGCTGACCACTATCTGTCATTGCTGAAAATTCGCTGCAACTAGTCCATTGTCATTGAACCGCGAGCTCCAAAAACAATGATCAGAAGTGGACCTCACTTCGAACCCATACAACCTCACTTTAACCCAACTTAAACTTTATATGTGAGTTGTCTTATTTATTCTTGTAGATTTTCTGGTTTAAAGTTTCAATGTATATTTCATATGTTACATGTACAAGAGTGAGTCTAGGTATATATGAGAAGAGAGAAGGAAAAGAGATGGGAAGGATGGCTGCTGCAAGCAGCCGACAAGAAAGAAGAAGGCATTTTACCTACCTAATCTAAACCTTACACAAAGACATTACCCCAATCAGTCTCATGCCTTAAATCAAAGGAAAGTTGATTTACAATAATACATTTAGCCTTACCCTTACCCTAGAGATTACATTGAGCCTTACCATAGAGATTTACCCTAGGGGTCACCCTTGGTAGCAGACTCTAGAGGCTAGGAAAGAACACACTTCAATAACACTCCCCATCAAGTTGGATCGATGAGGTTAATCGAGCCAAGCTTGCCCAAAAAATGAGGAAATGGAGCAGAGCCTTGGTAAGGAGATCTACCAGTTGATCATGGCTTCGTGTGAAGATGGTCCGAATTACTTGAGTTTGCACTTGAGCTCTAACAAAATGACAGTCCACTTCAATGTGTTTCGTTCTTTCATGGAACACAAGGTTAGCAACGATGTGCATGATTGCTTGATTATCGCACATAAGAGACATATGAGTAGTACTAGTAAACCCTAAGTCTGAAAGAAGCCTTTTAAGCCAAATAAGTTCATATGCAGTGGCTGCCATGGCTCGATATTCAGCCTCTGCACTGGAGCGAGCAATGACATGTTGCTTCTTGCTATTCCAAGTGACAAGATTTCCACCAACAAACGTGCAATAGCCCATGGTAGATTTCCTATCAAATGCATTCCCTGCCCAATCTGCATCTGTGTAGCCACTGATGGCAGTGGAATTGTTGTTACGCATGATGATTCCTTGCCCTATCGAACCCTTGAGATAACGCAGGATTCTCTTAACCATGTTAAGATGATCAACCGTAGGAGAATGCATAAATTGGTTTGCCAAGCTCACTGCATATGTGATATCTAGACGTGTGATTGTGAGATATATAACTTTGCCCACCAATCGTTGAAAGTAGCTCACATTATGCATGGTTTCTCCATCTGTGTTGAGCCTTAGTTTAGAGTCCACGTGAGTGATGATAGGTTTGCAATCAAGCATTTTTGCTTCCTGAAGAAGATCCAATACATATTTTCGTTGATGTAGAAATAGTCCCTTAAAAGAGGTTGCCATTTCGATGCCCAAAAAAATACTTTAGCTTTCCCAGGTCTTTGATAACAAAGGTTTGGCGCACTAAGAGTTTTAGTGCCTCAATTTCAGCCACACTATCTCCTACGATGATGAGATTGTCCACATAGATGAGCATCACCAATTTCCCACTAGTGCCAGTTCTTACAAACAATGAGGAATCAACATTACTTTGTAAGAATCCAGCCTTCTCTAGAATTGAATTGAGCTTGGCATACCAAGCTCCTGGGCAATATTTCAATCCATTGATTGCCTTGTGCAGCTTACAAACCATGTTGCCTTTAATACCATCATAACCTGGAGGAGGCTGCATATACACTTCTTCTTGTAACTCTTCGTGAAAGAAAGCATTCTTCACATCCATTTGATAAAGAGTCCACCCACAATTGATTGCAACTGAGAGTAGAACCCTCACTGAATTCATCTTGGCCACAGGTGTAAATGTTTCCTTGTAATCTACCCCAAAGGTTTGGGTGAAACCTCGAGCAACAAGCTTGGCCTTGTGTCTCTCGATAGAACCATCAACCTTGAATTTTATCTTATAAATCCAATGACTTCCAATAGCCTTTTTTCCTGATGGTAGTTGAACCAAGCTCTAAGTTTTATTTTCTTCTAGAGCACGAAGCTTATCTACTTTGGCTTGATTCCATTGTGGGAGGAAAGATGCCTCTTGAAAGCTTATAGGTTCACTGTGTTTATCAATTTCACAGAGAAATGCAGCATGAGATGTTGATAACTCACCAAGGCTGATACTTTCACTGATAGGATACCGTGAGGCATAAGTAACATAGTCTTGCAGCCTAGTTGGAGGTTTTCTGGTTCGAGGAGGATTTCTTCTAAGTCCTTGAGACTCTGTAGGAGATTGTGAATGATCAGAATTAGACTCCTCATCTTTCTCATTGGCAGGATACGACTATCAGCGATTGAGTCAGTTTGTATTCCTTCAATATCTGGTATCACAGTAACTGAGCTTTCTTCCAACATTGGATTATTAATGTTCTGAGGAAGTTGAAATATTTCAAACAGTTCCTCCCCCTGACTTGAAGTATTTCCCTTGTGAGTAAAATAAAGGCAATCTTCTTCAAACTTCACATCCCTTGACACAACACACTTCTTAGTGGTTGGATTATGGCACTTTTATCCCTTTTGGGTGGAAGAATAGACAAACACACACTTGGTTGCCCCTGGCATCTAATTTGTCACGGTTCAAGGCTTGAATGTGAACAAAGCAAACACATCTAAATACCTTAAGGTGTGTCAAATCAAATTTTCTACCCTTGAGTACTTCATAGGGAGATTTAAACCCTAGCACACGACTTGGGAGTCGGTTGATGAGGTAAGTGGCAGTGACGATAGCAAATGACCAAAATTTCTTTGGAACATGCGTGTGAAGCATAAGGGCACTAGTTTTCTCCAAGAGATCTCTATTTTTTTTCTCTCGGATACTCCATTTTGTTGGGGAGTCCTTACACGGCTGGTTTGATGTATTATGCCTTGAGAACTTATGTATTGAAGCATGTTGTTGGATAGAAATTTAGTGCCATTATTTGATCTCAACACCTTAATGTCTGATTGAAATTGTGTTTTAACATGCATATGAAAGTCTTTGAAAATAGTTTGGACTTCACTCTTTGATTTCATAAGATACACAAAACTCATTTGAGAAAAGTCATCAACAAATAAGACAAAGTACTTAAACCCTTCTATTGATTCAGTTGTTGGTCCCCATACATCAGTGTGCACCATTTCAAAAAGTTTACTTGTCCTAGACATTGAGTTACCAAAAGGTAGTCTAGTAAACTTAGAAAATTGACAAGTATCACAAGTAAAATGAGATTTACAAAAATTTGGAAACAATTTTGACAAGATAACTTCAGAGGGGTGAGTTAATCTCTTATGCCAAAGTTGGTTTTCATCTATGGACTTCGATTGAGCTTGAAAGGCCTGAGTAAAACAGGCGTTCTTGCATGGGTAGTAAAGTCCATTTATGAAGACCCCTTCACCAATCATCTTCATGGTGAGAACATCTTGAAACATCACATTATTTGGTGAGAAAATGGCACAGTAGTTTAGGGTGTTTGTGATCTTTCCAATTGATAGAAGTTTGAAAAGAAAAGTTGGTACATATAAGGCAGTGGAAGGTGTTTTGTGTGAGAGTAAGTTTATTTCTCCTTTTTTCCATTTGCAACAGACACATGCGAGGGACTTGAAACGTTTAAAATGATGCAAATTTGTAACTTTGTTTGTCATATGATTTGTCGCTCTTCAATCAATTATCCAACAATCATTTTCAGTACTAGTTAACAAGGTAGTAGTGAAGACTTTAAGTATACCGGGTGCTTCATCCCGTGGAACTTTCTCATTTCTAGCAAGAAAGCCGGCAAACTGTCCCAACATGGTTGCATGACTGTTCTCTTCATTGCCTTGAGCTTGTGAACCTCCTTTGTGTCCCTTACTTTGAAGATAAGTTGCAAACGCATTAATAAGTGACAATGGATTGGCAGTGAACTCCATGGATCATTGTGAGATAATAAAAGTATGAGCATTAGCAAGTTGGGCCTTGTAATGAGGTTGAAACTGCTGTGAGGACCTTGGCATCATTTTTCCATCTTTGCTGAACTTAGGTTTGAGTTCAGGATGAAGTTCCTAACACTTGTCTTCCACATGGCCAACGCCATTGCAATATTTGGATTTCAGGTGTGTATTTCTTCCCTTGTACACCTTAGCCTCTGAGGTCATGTAATTTGAGGCATATGCACGAGTCTTAGTCAATCTTGAGCTGTGCTCAGCATTCATCACTTTATTCTTTGTTTATTCTCGTTGGATAGTTGCACAGACATTGTTGAAAGTGGGCAGTTCTTGACTCATCAAGATGTGACTCCTTAGATCCTCGTACTCAGAGTTCAAACTCCCTAATAGCTGGTAAATTATGTCTTCCTCAGCTCGTTTTAAGAGAATGGTAGGATCTATGGTATGTGGAAGGTATACATCCAACTCATTCCATATGGCCTTGAGGCTTCCAAGGTGTTGAACAAATGTTTTCCCTTCTTGTTGAGCACTGGCAATGTCCTTCTTAAGTTGAAAGACACGTGCATAGTCGTTTTGATTTCTATACATATTCTGGCTCACATGAAGAATTGTAGTAGCTAGTAGTAGCTAAAAATCTCATGGTGTTGAGTAGCAAAGACATGACAAGTTGATCCTTGCAAAGCCATGCACCATATGTAGTGGAGGACTTGTTTGGAGCTTCAACGCTTCCGTTTACAAACCCTAATTTCCCTTTGCCTATGAGAGCTAGAGAAACAGCTCGAGACCAAGGGAGATAATTAAACTTGTTCAAGACAATTAAACACAGACGTTGATTGGTGTTAACCTCGACGTCTGAGAAATTTGGGGAGAGACTATATATGCTGAGTTTCCTCATCACGTTTAACTAAACTTTCTTCAGCTATGGTTCAGATTTTTGAACAAAAAATGCAGCAGCAAGAATGGCAGTGACATGTCACAAAGGAACCTGCTCTGATACCAGGTAGATTTTATGGTGTAAAGTTTCAATGTATATTTCATATGTTACATGTACAAAAGTGAGTCCTGGTATATATGAGAAGAGAAAGGGAAAAAAGATGGGAAAGATGGCTGCTGCAAGCAGCCGACAAGAAAAAAGAAGGCATGTTGCCTACCTAATCTAAACCTTACACAAAGACATTACCCCAATCAGTCTCATCCCTTAAATCAAGGGAAAGTTGATTTACAATAATACATTTAGCCTTACCCTTACCCTAGAGATTACATTGAGCCTTACCCTAGATATTTACCCTAGGGGTCACCCTTGGTAGCAGACTCTAAAGGCTGGGAAAGACACTCAATAATCAAATTCTTACAATCACGCAATTTTTCCCCTACATTCTATTCTGGCTAAGACCTTAAGACACTCTAAAAAAACAAAAGTTGAATGTTATTGCTGATGTAAACTTAAACTAACCTAAATAA
Source organism: Cotoneaster glaucophyllus (assembly GCA_036320875.1). Taxonomy (NCBI): domain Eukaryota; kingdom Viridiplantae; phylum Streptophyta; class Magnoliopsida; order Rosales; family Rosaceae; genus Cotoneaster; species Cotoneaster glaucophyllus. Next base: position 16,326,207 of record CM070058.1, on the reverse strand, counting down.
TAGATTAATTTAAACCAAATTAAACTCGCAAGCACACGAATCAATTATAGTAATATATGCAAATACGAGGTCGATCCCACATGAATTGTTTTAACACCAATATAACAGATTAATCACGCTAGACTTAATGAAACAAACAAAGAATAGATAGAATTGAATAATTGAGTAATTGATTAAAGGGTAAATTACACAGAACCACCTCGACTATTGGGTCATTAACAGTTTCATACCTCATCTTTAAAAAGTTTCAATGTCATACCTAATCTATTAATTTGTTGCAATGTACTACCTCCGTTACATTATCTGTCAAAGCCTCCGTTATTTGCTGACGTGGATTACGCTGGGTCCTATCCTCTCCACATATGAACCTCCACGTTGGTTAATGATACACGTGGCTTGTCTAATAGCATGACACGTGTATATTATACTAAAATTAAATATATTTTTTTAGATAATAATTTTTTTTTTAAAAAAACCCTCGTGAACCGTGCCATTCGATTTGAAGCCTAAAAGGCCAACCGTGCAATTCAATTGCATTTCATCGTTCCAATTCCCAAAAGCGAAGAACCCTAACCCTAATTTGATATCACCCACCCCAAATCTCCTGCCAAATCGCGATCATTAGTTTATTCAGCGAAATCCTTTTGTTTAGGGCTTGTCGTCGCCTACCTTTCTTTTGTTCGTTTTTGTCGAAAACCCTAATTTCTTCTGGTTTTCGAAGGATCTGACAGTATTTCGAAGGAATCAAAATGGGGTGGAATGTGCAAGAGGATCCCGAGCAAACGACGCCTATCTACTGTAAGTACAAATTTCAGTTCGTTTTGTGCTTCGTTGGTTCCCTTTTTTTATTCCTGTTATTCTGGGTTTGTTGATTCCAAAATATTTGTTGGCGATCTATGGGTTTCATTGACTGTTTATTGGAAATGCTTACTGATATGTAGTAGTAGAATGGGGGCATGTGGGGGCTTTGTTTATTCTTGTCGAGAAAAAGGTTGTTTGGGTGTTGGTGGTCCAGGGGTCCAGTGGGTGGTTTGTATTTTGTTGTCGGGGAAAAGGTATGGGTGCTGGTGGTCCTGGGGGTCGTTTGTTTATTCTGCAAGTGGAATAACAGATGGTCCTTTTGGTGTTTTGTTTATTGGAGATTGGTGGGGTTTTCAAATTCAAATTTATTCAAAATGATTACTGATTTGTTGGATAATGTGGTCCTCTTGTGGTTTATGGTGGGTGTAGTCCTAAGATTTGTTGAATATGTTGAATTGCAATTGCTTTTTTTTTGTTGGTGAAGAAGATGTGTTTTCTTTGGGCTTTTTAGGGCTTTGGAGAGCTTAAGGGTTAAGGTTTAGGAGGGCTTAGGGGTTTGGGCTTAGGGGTTTGGGCTTAGGAGTTTGGGCTTAGGAGTTTGGGCTTAGGGGTTTGGGCTTTAGGGTTTGGGCTTTAGGGTTTAGGGCTTAGGAGTTAGGGTTTAGGGCTTAGGATTTAGGGTTTAGGGCTTTAGGGGTTACGGGTTAAGGCTTTAGGGCTTTAGGATTTAGGGTTTAGGGCTTAGGGCTTAGGGCTTTACGGGTTAGGGCTTTAGGGCTTAGGGCTTAGGGCTTTAGGGGTTAGGGGTTAGGGTTTTAGGATTTAGGGGTTTAGGGGTTTAGGGCTTTAGGATTTAGGGTTTAGAGGTTAGGGTTTAGGGGTTAGAGGTTAGGGTTTAGGGGTTAGAGGTTAGGGTTTAGGGGTTTGGGGGTTAGGGGTTAGAGGTTAGGGGTTATGGGTTAGAGGTTAGGGTTTAGGGGTTTGGGGGTTAGGGGTTAGAGGTTAGGGTTTAGGGGTTAGGGTTTAGGGGTTAGGGTTTAGGGGTTAGGGGTTAGGGGTTAGGGATTTAGGGGTTAGGGGTTAGGGATTTAGGGGTTAGGGGGGGTTTAGGGGTTAGGGGGGGTTTAGGGTTTAGGGGGGGTTAGGGGGGTTTAGGGGTTTAGGGTTTAGGGGTTAGGGTTTTTCTCTGTGATGTGTATTGGTCTTTCTCTGGGATGTACATTTGGGGTGGGCTGTGGTCTTAGGGTTTTAACTCTTTTTTTGTTGTTGTGAATTTCAGGTTATCCGGAACTATTTTCAATTCGGGTGCATCATGGTGGGGAGCTCGGTCATGAATACTACCATGGGGGGAAAGTGGATTATATAGATTATTGCGACAAAGACTTAATGTCACTCCCTGTGATAGATGATATGGTGGAATGTCTAGGATATAGTGACATGTTCATGAACTACTACTACAAGATTCCCAACATGGACATTAGTAATGGTTTGAAGGTTATTCAGAGTGATGCCGATGTACAGAAGATGTGCAACTTTGTTCCAAAGGCTCGACTATTAGACATGTACATTCAAGAATTGTCTGCAGAAGAAGCCCTTACCAAGGAACAACAATTTATGGAGTCTATAGAGTGCACTGGTCCAAGCACAGTGGTTATTGAGGAATTAAGTGATGAGGAAGGGGATGTTATGGCAAGGACTTGTAAACCAAGAAAACGAAAGAGAATTCTAGCTATTGAAGGAGAGGTGGCAGGTACAAGTGTGGCTGAGATTGAAGATGTACAAGTTGATGAACAAGTTGGTGAACAAGGTGTACAAGTTGGTGAACAAGTTGATGACCAAGTTGGTGATGAAGATGTACAAGTTGAGGATGAAAATGTACAAGTTGGTGAACAAGGTGAAGGGGAACACAGTGATACCTTCTTTGATGTACTTGTCGATGTTGAAGGAGACCAAGAAGGAAGCGATGAAGAAGATCCTGAAGAAGATCCAGAAGAAGATCCTGAAGAAGACAGGGAATTTGTAGAGAGTGATTATGGGAGTGATGAAGATAATCCAAATTTTGCTAAGTATCATGTGGGTCAGGAAGCACATGAGGTGCAAGTCAATGAAGGAGAAGGGGAGAGACAAGAAGAAGGACAACAAGAGGTTGAAGAAGCTGGAGACGGGGAGGTGAATCTGGTTCATGATCCAGATTATAATTCTGATGATCTGGAAAGTGTACATTCTGAAGATGAGGAAGGAGGCAAAAAAAAAGAGCATTATCCAGAGTTTAATGACAAAACGGACATGAAGAATCCAAAGTTTACTTTAGGGCTTATTTTCAGAGACAATCTACAATTCAAGAGAGCCGTGATGATGTATTCCTTAGTGAATGGATATGGGGAAATTCATTTTCATCGGAATGAGAAGTTGAAGATCATTGCCAAGTGTGCAAGGGACTGCCCTTGGATGTGTTCTGCTGGCAAGATTTATGGATCAAACAGCATCCAAATCAAGACAATCCTTGAGGACCACACCTGTGGGAGGACTTGGGAAAATAAGAATATGACTGCTTCTCTACTCACAGATTTGTACTTGGATCGGATAAAGCTGAATCCCACATGGCCTGTCGAATCCTTTGTATCCACTGTGGAATCCGAATGGAATCATGGTTGTACAAAGATGAAGGCTTATAGGGCATTGAATAAAGCTTTCAAGATTATTGAAGGGAAACATGCAGAGCAATATAGCAAACTGTGGGATTTTGCTGAGGAGGTAAGAAGGACAAACCTTGGAAGCACTATGAAGTTGAAGTTGGATCGGGGAAGGTTTCAGAGGATATATGTTTGCTTGGGGGCATGCAAAGAAGGCTTTAAGGCAGGATGTAGACCTTTGATAGGTTTAGATGGGTGCCACTTAAAGGTTTTACATGGAGGACAGTTACTATGTGCTGTTGGCATTGATCCAAACGATGAGACATGGGTTATTGCTTATGCAGTGGTGGAAATGGAAAATAAGGCAGCTTGGATTTGGTTTTTACAACTGTTAGCTGATGATGTGGGTATAGAAAACCAAAATGGGTGGACATTTATCAGTGACAAGCAAAAAGGGTTACTTCCAGCATTTCAAAAGGTTTTCCCCAGATGCAACCACAGATTCTGTGTGAGACATTTGTACACAAACTATAGGAATTTGTTCAAGGGGAAGACATTGAAGGATGCTCTATGGGCAGTTGCCAAAACAACAACGGTTCCCCACTTCAAAAAGGCAATGGAGGAGGTTAAGAAGCTAGATGAGGAGGCCTACAAATGGCTAGTGAAGAAGCCTGCAACTCAATGGAGCAAGTCCCACTTTGATACCTATCCAAAGTGTGACATGTTGCTGAATAATTTGTGTGTGAATCATTCAATGCAGTCATACTAGTGCCAAGGCAAAAGCCTATTATAACTATGCTGCAAATGATTCAAACTATGTTGATGAAGAGAATTCAAATGAGGCGAGGTATAATGATGAAGCAAGTAGGAGATCTCTGCCCTAACATTAAGAAGAAGTTGGAAGAAGCTAAACTTTTAAATGGCAGGTGCATTGCACAATGGTCAGGAGGGACCAAATTTCAAGTGGATGCTGGAGGTGGGGAACAATATGTGGTGGACTTGGTTGACAAGACATGCTCTTGTAGGAAGTATGACTTGACGGGAATACCTTGCAACCATGCAATATCTGCCATCCATTTCAAGAGAGAAAAACCTGAGGATTATGTGGATTCTTACTATTCAAAGGCACGGTATTTGGAAGTTTATTCTCACTTAATAATGCCGATGAATGGTATGTCATTGTGGGAGGTTACTGAAAACCCACCAATCTTGCCTCCATTGTATACAAGACAACCTGGAAGACCAAGGAAGAAGAGAAACAAAGGAGTTGCTGAATTGGAGAAAGATAGTGAACAAACTCCCACCAACCCACCAAATAATCCTGAAGGTCCTCCTAAGCCACTTAAGCTAGGAAGGAAAGGGCAAGGTCCTTTGAAGTGTACTATATGCAAGCAAGAAGGACATAATTCAAGGACCCATCATCGACATCTTCCTCCAAGGGACAAACAGGTAACATTTTGTACTTTCTTTAATCCTTTAATCCTTAATAGTTTAATCCATGTGCTCGAATGATTTTCTACTTTGTTATAGGCATCCACATCAGCACAAGGGAGAACATCATCATCAGCCGAAGCTGCACCTAGGAAGAGGACAAGGAAATCTATGGTAAAAACCTAATAATTTCCTTTGTTTACAATAACAAGTTTAGTTTAGAACCGTGCTTTGCATCTGACCTTTTGTAATGAACAAAATTAGGCATCACAAACCGGGGATGGTTCATCTGCAAATCCTGAAGCTCATCCACCGAGACCCACCAAGCAGAGAAAAACAAGACAAACCAAGACCTAAAGATGCCATAAATTGGAACAAATTACTGTTTTTTGGTTCATGTTTTATGTGCAAATAGGAAGTGAAATGATGGTACATGGGTTCTGGAATTAGACATCACAAACATTGAATTTCTTTTTGTTTTTTGAACTGATTTGGAACCCTGAAAATGCACTGTTTTGCTAGATGGATTTGACAGTAGGTTTTCTTTAATCAGTGCAGTGTGCATTTTGGGATATTTAAGAATGTCAAATGGATATCTTTGTAAATGTTGGATGGATTAACGATGCCATATGAATTGCAGTTCATCTTTTGTTCTTTGCAAATGTTTTGTTTGAAGTGGACTTTATGTTCATCTTTTGGTTGTATCATGTCTGTATGTAGGATTTCCATTTGGTTTTTTAGGTTGTATTATCTTCCAAAATTGGACCCTTTTAAAAAAAAATTTAAATTTTTTTGGCGGGAAAATTTGTTGGCGGTTCAAAAAAAAATTTCAAATTTTTTTTCCAAAAATGACATGGAAATTAATTTTGCCGGGAAATCTACGTGGCAGACCACGTGGAAGTTCATATGTGGACAAGATGGGAAGTTCATACGTGGCAGACCACGTGGAAATCCACGTCAGCAAATAACGGTGGCTTTGACAGATAATGTAACGGAGGTAGTACATTGCAACAAATTAATAGATTAGGTATGACATTGAAAATTTTTAAAGACGAGGTATGAAATTGTTCAAGACCAATAGTCGAGGTGGTTCTGTGTAATTTACCCTTGATTAAAACTAAAATTAGCAAGAAAAATAAAAGACAATTAATTAAAACAAACACATGACACAAGAATAAATTGAGAAACAATGGAAGTCTAAGGTTATGAATCCACCAACAACAATCCTATTTACTTTTCCTAGAGCCAACTACCATCCAATTACCATGCCAATGTTAAAGGTTGTTCTTTCTAAGATATGAATTAATCCTTGGTCAGGCATCAACTCTTGTATCTCTACATGATAATTATATCCTATTGGTTAGGCATACAATTAAACACATAAAAACACATTAAGTGTAGAAGAATCATCTCAACCAAGTAGGACTAGCTTGATATTGGTCATCCTCACTAGTTTGTCTACTCTTCTTAATCTTAGTTCCAATAAACCTAATTGATATTGGTCATCCTCATAGATTTATCTAACTATCTAGATGCAAAATTCCTAAGCGTGATCAATCATTAGAAACTCGAATCTAGAATAAAATACTCACAAAGATTAAGAATATAACATGGCATATAATCAGATAATAATTAACAAAGTACTTCGCAATATTCATGTCATGGCTTCATCATAAACCTTAGAGAATAACTTAGTTACACATAGAAATAAAAATAAAAGAAGGATAGAACCCGGAATCCATGGCAAAGCACGTCCCTAAGATCTTCACAAATTGCGGATATGGTGAATGGTGTAGCGGTGTGAGTGATATGGGTATGCGGGGTGGACGGATGTGGTCGTGGATATGTAGAGAGATCTTAGGGACCTTATTTATGATAGAAAAACCCTCAAAAGTCTGGGAGAAACTCTCCTAAATGAAAACAAACTCCAAACAATTAATGACACAAACTTGGAAAGAATCCTTCTTGACTTGGGAAACATGTCATCTGTCTTGCACGCCAGTTTTGGGGTCGATTTATCTTCTGGAAAATTCTGTAAAAATATGGGAAACGTAGCTTTATCTCTTATCTTTCCATGCATATATCGCACGTCACTAGGAAAATATGGGAAACGTAGCTTTATCTCTTATCTTTCCAGGCATATATCGCACGTCACTAGGAAAAATCGGGAAAGCCTTCAAATCTTCATTCTCCCACAGCTGCGCAGTTCCAACGGGAAAGTAACTTGTGCGGGATTAACTTTGAAAACTGGAGCGTTTGGCTTCATAGAAAATTATCAAATTTGGATACAACGATCTTCATCCTCTTATCTTCCCTCTCCAATTGGCCTTGCATCAAAACTCCTCCAAAAAGTCGAATTTTCACGAAAAATGTTCTAATTGCGCAGATTGGCTGAAACAGAGAAAAGGAAAGTAATAAGGCTCTTTTAAGACCAATTCCTTAACAAACTTAGGGATAATTAACATGAAAATTTGATAAATAATGCACCTATCAAATAGCCCCAAACTAAGCTTTTGCTAGTCCTCAAGCAAAACAAAAATAAAAACAAGGAAAACAATAGACCTTCCATAAATTAGCCGCAAAGCAATCAAGAGACGGTCACCAAACTTAAGAGAATTAAACATTTTTCAAAATCAAATTAACCAAACCTTACACAACATTCTCAAGTGTAATGAGTGAAATAACCAATATCAATACAACTTACTCAACCTTGAGAGGTATATGCAAACCAAAGCTTCAACTTCAAATCCTCCAACTTGAATATCACTCACAAATAAATCACACAATGAATGGCAAAGTGTTTCACTCACATCATGATAAGCAATACAAAACCCCATAAGCTTGCTCTTCATATCAACTCTCCACAAATGTAAATCAATGCAACACCAAAGATCAAAGGTCTTTATAGGGGTTGTAACATTAGGCTAGGGTATGAGCTATCAAAAAAAGGATAGGGAAAAACTAAAACTTAAGAAATACCAGAGTATCTTCATAATGTACTTTCGGTCGGTCATCTTTTGAAACTTGAGTCTTCTATTATTGGTGTCCAGGACTCGTGTCGAAAGGATGGAACTATTTCAAACTCTTCTTTTCTAATTTTTTTTTTTCGTTTCTTCTCTGTTTTTCTGATTTTTTTTTTCTTTTTCGCAAAAGAATAAAATAAAAATAACACTATACATGGTAACTCGGAACACGCCACTTCTTTATTGTCGAACCCAACCTTTATCTTCATTGACGTCCCCTTGGTATCTCCTAAGCTATGGGGTATGGCTAATATAGGTTAAATGGGAAGGGATGATTGTGGGTGATGAAAGAAAAGGCTAAGTGTTTGGCTTCAAAAGGGTAACTAGGGATAATATAACATAAAAGGTTGGTTAGAAAAGCTCAAACGGTCCAAACATGGCCTTAATCATCTCTCTAATGTTGCATGACTTAGGATCTAGCCTCAAGAGATATCTAGTTAATGATAATGCTATCATGAAACTCACAAGAAAGAATATGCAAGAGGCTCAAAATCTTACAAGGGTTCAATAAGTTTTCACTTAAAATCCACATATAATTCTCTAAGTTAAAAGCTAATCATACTAACATTGGTTATTTGTAGAAAATAAACTTGAGAATGATCATGTAAAAATCTGATTAACCATATAAAACAATTGAAATTTCACATAAAAAGAACCAATTCAAATAAGTTTGTGACCTAGAAGAAAGCGAATTATTATCATTGACTTATGGAAGGTCTAACTAAAAGAAAACAACTCAAAAAAAATAAAATCTTTTTTTAACTCTTTTGACTTTTTTTTTTATGAATTTTCATGATATTAAATTTTAGGGCAAAAGACTGTTTACTACCCTCATGTTTAGTGGTTTTCAACATTTAGTACATAAAGTTTTTTTTGTCCCAGAATCATACCTAAAGTGTTAATTTTGGGACAGTCTCATACAACCGTTAGTCAAACTGTTAATTCTCCCGTTAAGTGATGACGTGGCGCCCAGGTGGACAATGACTGGGCGCCACGTGTCATTTAAAATATTAAATTAATTAATTAAATTTAAAAAAAAAAAAGGCAAATCCAAAAAAAATATAAGCAAATCTGCATAGATTTATCTAACTATCTCACTAGTTTGTCTACTCTTCTTAATCTTAGTTCCAATAAACCTAATTGATATTGGTCATCCTCATAGATTTATCTAACTATCTAGATGCAAAATTCCTAAGGGTGATCAGTCATTAGAAACTCGAATCTAGAATAAAATACTCACAAAGATTAAGAATATAACATGGCATATAATCGGATAATAATTAACAAAGTACTTCGTAAATATTCATGTCATGACTTCATCATAAACCTTAGAGAATAACTTAGTTACACATAGAAATAAAAATAAAAGAAAGATAGAACCTGGAATCCATGGCAAAGCACGTCCCTAAGATCTTCTTCACAAATTGTGGATATGGTGAATGGTGTAGCGGTCTGAGTGATATGGGTATGCAGGGTGGATGGATGTGGTCATGCATATGTAGAGAGATCTTAGGGACCTTATTTATGCTAGAAAAACCCTCAAAATTCTGGGAGAAACTCTCCTAAAAGAAAACAAACTCCAAACAATTAATGACACAAACTAGGAAAGAATCCTTCTTGACTTGGGAAACAAGTCACCTGTCTTGCACGCCATTTTTGGGGTCGATTTAACTTCTGTAAAATTATGTAAAAATATGGGAAACGTAGCTTTATCTCTTATCTTTCCAGGCATATATCGCACGTCAGTTGAAAAAATCGGGAAAGCCTTCAAATCTTCATTCTCCTACAGCTGCGCAGTTCTGACGGGAAAGTAACTTCTGCGGGATTAACTTTGAAAACTGGAGCGTTTGGCTTCATAGAAAATTATGAAATTTGGATACAACTATCTTCAGCCTCTTATCTTCCTTCTCCAATTGTCCTTGCATCAAAAATCGTTCAAAAAGTCGAATTATCACCACAAATGTTCTAAGTGCGCAGATTGGCTGAAACAGAGAAAAGGAAAGTAATAAGGCTCTTTTAAGGCCAATTCCTTAACAAAACTTAAGGATAATTAACATGAAAATGTGATAAATAATGCACCTATCAATTGCCACATCATCAATCGAAAATTTGAGGTTGCCCTTGCCCAACTGAGTTATAACATTCAAACCCCAGAGACTAATACATTGCCGCAACAAAAAACAGTTTAAAATAGGTAAAAATTTGAGCATTTCTTGAAAATATACGTCAAGCTTTTTCCTTTTATTAATTTCAAAACGGAAATTGATTTCTTCATTATTTACTTTATGTCCTACTAGCTTTACTCAAGTCCTGAATGTTTTGATTCCTTGCCCACATGGATATTGTGGAGCCAAAAATAATCACAAGGCGACACGTGGAAGTTTGGATTAAGGAGATAAAAATGCCCTTGAGGTGCATCGGAATTCCTACGCGCGAGCAGCCGGTAATTATCGTCGGTCAAGTCAAAAGCGCCCATAAAAGGTAAACAAATCCGAATTATTTCATCCATCCACATTTAAGGCAATTATCTCATAAATCTACCAATTATCCCACATAAATGGAGATAATTGGCAAATTAATGGGATTATTCTTCCTTGATTTGTCAATTAAATTAGCCTTGAAAACCAAGAAAATACCCCAAAGAGCCGGCCCTCTCTCTCAAAAGAGGGGCCGGCCACTCCCTCTTTATTTCCCATATTTTCCTTCCTCTTTTCCTCATTTTTTAAGCCAATCATCCAATTACTCATTATAACCCTTTTTCATAAATACAAATACATTCCCTTTTGGTTTAATTAGCCAATAAATGGGCTAATTAAACCTAGATCACACCCAAAAATCCCTATAAGGGGCCGGCCACCATTTCTCCAAAGGGGACCGGCCATCTCCTATAAATACTCTCCCATTCCCACCAAAAACTTAATTCCAATCCTTTGGCAAAAATACTCTAAACACTTTTTCTCTCTAAAATTCTAACTTTGGCATCGGAGGTTCTTCGGCCAAAGCCCCCCCCCCCCCATTCATCGTGGGCGCGTGAGGCTTTTGGCCTTAACCTAAGGTGTTAATTGTTTTGTAGGTACAAAATCGTCCAAGACCGAAGAGGAGAAAATTTGCATCCACAAATTGGTGCTTTCATTGAGAGGAAGAAATCTACACTCGTAAAAGACTCTCGCACAAAAAGGTTTTTTCTCTAATTTCTAGTCCATTTGTATTTTTCATACGTTTTCATTATAAGAATTTTATTTGCAAAGGTTCTTTGATAAAACGTATAAAAAAAGAAAAAAAATATACAATGGCTAGAAATTTAGAAAATTCCACGAGTGACAATTCAAATATTCAAGAAACGAGACCGCGACGATCCACAAGATTAAATGTGATCCTAAGTGGAGCGGCACCACCACCACGAGTTTCCGCCACGGGAACCACCGCGGTGGCTACCACGGTAGCCCACCACGGCGAGGTCCATGGCGCCATCACCACGGCCCGAGCCGTGCCATCCAAGGTCCCGGCCCAAGCCATGTTATTCCAAGCCCAACGTGAGCCCAATACGTTGCCTAGCCGAGCCCAAGCCTTGCACCCACGTGCGCCACACGCTAAGCAGCCCATTTTCATGGCCCAGCCTGCTCCCACTGAGCAGCCCACCCCCGTGGTTCAGCCTGCTCCCGCCGAGCAGCCCGCTCCCGTGGTCCGGCCTGCTCCCGCCAAGCAGTTCACCTTTGTGGTTCAGCCTGCTCCTGCAGCCAAGCCTGCCCCTACAGCCCAGCCTGCTCCCGACGAGCAGCCCACTCCCGTGGTCCAGCCTGCTCCCGCCAAGCAGCCCACTCCCGTGGCTCAGCCTGATCCTGCCAAGCGGCCCACTCCCGTGGCCCAGCCTGCTCTCGTGGCCCGTCCTACCTCCGTGGTCTTTCAGGCAGCCCAAGTCGGCCCAAGACTATCTCAGCCATCCGGACCTACCATCGAGCCGGGGGTATTCTCACCATATTTCTCCGCGCATTTGACATTTCCCAACTCAAATCTCGCGCCCGAAGTCTACCACCCTTCCATTACTCAAGGAGGCCCATTCCTTCCAAGCTCTTCCAATCCAAATGGCGAACAACACTTGTCTCGACAAGTCATAGAGTTGACGAGCGCCCTAGCACAACAGACGACCTTGGTAAACCAGCTCTTGCAGCGTACCAAGATGCAACGTGTCCCAAACGAGGTGTCCCGAAGAAGGACAAGGGCAGACGAAGAACCTCTCCAGCAGCCTCCCGGCAAGCAGCCACTCGACCAGCCCCGAACCGAGCGTTTGGGCAGAGCACACTGATGAGTCGATATTATACTATATATTTTACCCTAATCTTAGTTATAATTTATTGGTTATTTTGGTAGAATTTTGATACTTTGTTATATATTTCCAATGTAGGACATTTGACTTCCTCTGAAGCAAAAAGTGATCAAACAGATGAATTTTGGAGTGATTCCAATTGGAGGATGTTCGTGAGTCTTTCAAGATGATTGTATCAAAATTCCAGATGTTTCTACTTAGCCGCTTGACCGTGGTGATGAAATAAAGGCCCAGCGCGCAGCTTTCCCAGATTGACGTTTCTGGACGTTTTGGGTATTTTGGAGGTCAAGATGGCATATTTTGAGAAGGATTCCTTCTGAGGATTTGTAGGGGACGTCTTCAGATTTCAAAAGAGACCTTTTGGGACCAAATCGGAGTTGATTTGGTTGGTCAAAAGTCTGATTTTCTGAGAACTCCGAATTCTAGTTCAAATAGGAAACCTTTTATTTTCTGTTTTATTATTTTATTAGGTTTCCTAGTTTTATTCTAAGACCTTTTCTAGGTAGGGTATTATTTTCTAGTAGTTTAAATAAGGCTTTTTTAGCCATTAGTTTGTTTAATGCACCATTGAGAGAACGTATGCAACATAGGAGAAGACATAGGAGGAGGAATAATTCAAGTTTATTTTCAAGGTGTTTTCTTTCCATGTTCTTAATAATATTTTGTTTTATGTTTATTAGTAACTAGTTTCGTTTGCTAGGGCGAGGCCACGAGCCTTAGCAAGAATATGTAGTTTCTTTTCAATTTGCTTATGATATTATGCATGCAAGTTTTGGATTGTTAATCACTGTACTTTAAACTATCTACTTGTCTTGATGATTGGCCACCATTAGGATATTTAGAAAAGTAATTTGATGCAATTTTGGCGGAGGCCTGTCCCTGAAATTGGCGCTGGCTTCTTGTGGTTAATATGTGTAACCTCTTATGATGGACGACACGTTTTAAGGGTTATATGGTTTTTCAAAAGGTTTTCACAAAACTTAATGAGTCTTGCATGTTTATATTTGATCTGGACGCCACGGACGGGTTGCATGTTAGATATACGTTCTATATTGGGGGTCCAAGTAGGGCATACTTTAGGAAAACCAAACCTTCAAAATATGCATGTGTAATTCATAAGTAATTGGAAGAACTACGTAAGATTGTTAAAGGTGACGGCTGAACCCTAGTGCTCAAATTTATTTTCAAAACTATTTTCTTTACTTTGTCAATTTATTTAATTGTTTTTAATTAAATTCGTTTTTAATATTTTAGGTAATAAAATCAACATCTTCCCAATTTCGTTTTTAAATAATTAACTAAGATTTGGTTTTAACATAGATTATTCATTCAATCCCTGTGGAAAACGACCTTGCTTGAGCTGCTATACTACGACAACCTTGTACTCTTGCAAGTATTTTTTTGTGTTTTTATCCCTAGTTTTGTAGGTGGTAAAAATCCTATCACACACTCCCAATTGGGCCCCCAAGATAGCGTATACTCCCGTCTTAGCGCGCGGAGGAGCGTGCACTCTCGACTAGACCCACGGACGAGCATACACTCACGGTTAAGGCCACACTCCGATAATCAACATGAGCAGTCTTCCAAGCGAAGTGTTCATTCACGGCTAAATCTGCAAGGAGCATCCTCCACATCACATCGGAGTAGGCAGCATGACGGACAGAGAGAAGCAGTCACTCAATCCGGCTCAAGTTCAACCAGCAGCTTGCGAAATCCCTCGCCTGCTAAGAATCCACCACATGCACCGCTACCGCAGCATATACGAGCCGAGCACGTAGAAGAGCAGCCTAAACCAGCAGGTCAAAACTGGGGGTAGCCGAGAGCTCCACTACCCCAACAAAGGCAAATTCAGGAAGAAGTAGAGAGAATCTTGACCAAGCGATTGCGCGATTTCCAACGCAACGAGGTCACCGACGAGGCACTACGACGGGATGTGACCAACAAAAGCAGGTCACCATTCGCGGACGAGATCAAGCAGGCAGAGCCTCCACACAAGTTTAGCATGCCACATTTCACGTCCTTCAAAGGAGATGGAGACCCGGAGAGACACTTAAAGCACTACCGAAGCGCGATGATCCTCTATCGAAACAATAACGATCTCATGTGCACGATATTCGCCACTACTCTACAAGGCGAGGCGCAAGATTGGTTCTACACTCTGCCGCCACAATCTATCCGGAGTTTTGACGAACTTTCTTCGGTTTTCACCAAAGAATATTCATCCTATCGCTCGATTATGAAGAAGTCCGACCACTTGTTCAACGTCAAGAAGAACCCAAAGGAGTCGCTCCGCGATTATGTGAAGAGGTTCAAAGCAGAGAAGACAAAGATAGTCGGATGCAACGACTCGATAGCTAGAGCAGCCTTCCAAAAAGGACTTCCAGCAGACCACCCGCTGTTCGGAAAATTGATCATGAAAGAAGATCTGACTCTGGCAGACTCTCTCGCTCTAGCAGAAAAGCATGCACTTTGGGACGAGGCTCGCTGATCCAGATTCAAAGACCGAAAGGAGTATCCGACATCACCTCCCTACTATCCAAACCGGAACAACGAAGGACTTATTCGCATGTTTGACGGTATCTGAGGCAGCAATAAGCTCTACCATCATAGGAGAAGAGCTGGGGGCCCGACTACCTGTATTCCACAGTTCAAAAAACTCTCCTCGATGCTACCAAAAATTCAAAAAACGAACTTTGGCGATGGTTGTTGCAACCTGGACGATAAAGACGCAGACACTAGCGATGCAAAGTTTTCTGACGAACGTAACAACTCAGCCCAAAAGGTGTGCCAAGAGCAGACAAACACTAGAAGGACGCACTTGGAAGCAAGCTTTATCATCGTCGGCCCAAAAGGTTCTGTATAGGAGCATCATGTACCAGCAGTTGAGCACTACTTCCTGCTATGTGTCACACGGCCCCAGCCGACCTTTGTCCCATAATTCAACTCTAGAGTGGCCCAATATCGGCATTTGAGCACTTCCTGCTACGTGTAACATGGCTCCAGCTCTACAGCTCCCGACCGCGCCTTCACGCCTTGCCTAGGCAGCGCAACAGAGCGGTCCAACGACGCCCCGGAAGCAGCCGAGCACACCTTAGCCGCACCTGCTCGCCCCGAAAGTAGCCGAGCACACCTTAGCCGCACCTGCTCCCTCAATGGAGATTTCCAGCATTTGCATGTTGACGACACATCCAACTACAAAGGTTCGGGAGCAGACATGGTCCTTCCCACCCCAGACGGTTCAATGCTCGAGCAGACGATCACTCTAGGCTTCAAGGCACCCAACAATGAAGCAGAGTAGGAGGCCCTACTGGCAGGCCTCCGTATGGCGAAAGACTTAGCAGTGAAGAAGCTGGCGATTTATTCTGATTCTCAGCTGATTACTAGCCAAACCGCAGGGGAATACGTGGCGAAGTATCCAAGGATGGCGCAATATCTAAAGAAGGTACGCGAGCAGCTAGAGGCATTTCAGACTTACACGCTCACTCAAGTTCCACGGATGGGAAATGCCCATGCATATGCCCTAGCCGGCCTGGGCTCTGCCCTCGATCACCAGCTCAAGCGTTCAATTCCGGTGGAGTACCTAGATAAGCCGAGCATAGAGTCCGAGCCAGTAGTCGAGGTGATGCAGGTTAGTGTAACTCCAAATTGGCAAAGTCCTATTATAGATTACTTCGTCAATGGCACGCTCCCCACAGAAAGATTGGAGTCAAGGAAACTTCAAACCCGAGCAGCGCGCTACTACATGTGGAAGGACATTTTAGTTCGAAGATCCTACACCGGACCGCACCTCCGATGTTTGGCACCTCCCGATGATTTGAAGGTCTTAAGTTCAATCCATGAAGGCGTTTGTGGGATTCTGGAGGACGATCTTTGGCGCAAAAAGCTCTCAACGCAGGCTACTACTGGCCAGCCACGCACCAAGATGCCCGGGAGTTATTGCAAAAGTACGACCGCTGCCAACGTTACAAGCCTGTACCGGCCCTGCCTACCATCGAGTTACATCCACAAGCAAGTCCTTGGCCATTCATGCAGTGGGCAATCGACCTAGTAGGACCTATGCCGCCTACTACTGGAGGCAGAGGCATGATGATCGTGGCAACCGACTACTTCACCAAATGGGTAGAAGCATAGCCCACGACAACCACGACTCAGACGGACATAAAGTGCTTCGTATAGAGGAACATCATTTGCTGATTGTCATCCCTCAGTTCATTGTCACCAACGACGGCCCGTAATTCGCGGACGAAGATTTGACGAAGTTTTTCCAAAAGTAAAACATCAAGCAGCACATGTCCATGCCAAGACATCCTCAAAGCAACGGGCAGATCGAAGCATCCAACAAGACGATCCTCGACTGCCTCAAGAAATCCCTCGCCAACAAGAAGGGTACGGCCAGATGAACTCCCCGGATGTCTATAAGCATATCACACCACCAAGAGGCGAGCAACCGGAGAAACCCCTTTCTCTTTGGCGTTTGGCTCGGAAACAATCATTCCTTCCAACATCATCATGCCAAGCATCACCACCCTACTGCCAGATATCGAGTAGAACAGTGAAGAGACGGCCACGAACCTAGACCTAGCGGAGGAAAGGCGCGAGCAGACCGTAGCCCGCATCGCATCCTGCTAGCAGCAGCTCTTCTCTAGTTACAACAAAAGGTCCAAAATCCGGCAGGTTCAACCCGGAGATCTAGTTCTGAGGAAGGCTTTCATCACTGCTCAAAGGGAGGGATCGAAGAAGATGGACCCTATTTGGGAAGAACCTTACAAGATCAGCAGAGTAGGCGACAAGGGGAGCTACACCCCCGCTACCATGAATGACGAGGAGATCAAAAAGCAGTGGAACGCCTACAACTTGAGGAAGTACCACGCGTGATCTCCAACTACGCCCGAAGGCTCAAGCAGCTCAGACGGGCACAAACCTCGCAAGCCGATGACTACGCCTGAAGGCTCAAGCAGCTCAGACGGGCACAAACCTCGCAAGCCAAGGACTACCAGTTGTTCCGCAGACTTTACAATCAAGTTATTTGTTCACCTGTTTTTTAATGAGGAACGCTCTTACAACTTGATTCCATTGCGGCAGCTGACAACTCCTGCACTTCAAAAGAAGATCGCGCCCTTCTTAGGGACTCACTGCAGGAATAGCGCCCCCCGAGGGACCAATATGCTCTCCAAAGCGGGAGGATAAACTCTTCACTCCGAACATCCAGACGTGGATGAGCCTGGTTGCCCTAGTGTAACTAGATGCACGATGGCTTGCGCCGGAATTCCTAGAAGTAGCCACAATGGTCTTTTTCAAGGCTTAGCTAATTGAAGGATTTTGGGTCTCTTGGCCCAATCCGCGAGAAACCGGGCCCTAGAGACGGAGGGGGCACATTATCCCTGGAACCCTAAAGCTGCTACCGAGCATACTAAGGTAGCCTATGGATTCCGGAAGACTGCCTAGGGCTTGCCCTTCAAGCAGTGAAGCCACACTAGACTTATACAACCGCACATTCTTGTGAAAGGTTAAACAAGCTAGCAAGCATATGTGAAGTTTTATCCACTACCGACATGCTACGTAGTCGATAAGCTTCACTTGTACCAAGTCCTAAAGTGTTGTGACACTAGCTGCGCAACCTACGGAATTGGGGAAAACCAAGGTTAACAGCCTAGTGATCACGCGGATGTGGCTGCTACAGTGAGTAAGGCATCCGGCTGCCGATCCTACGGTTAACAACTTTGCGACGACTTGTACCAAGTCCTAAAGTGTTGTGACACTTGATGCGCAACCTACGGAATTGGGAAAAACCAAGGTTAACAGCGTAGGGATCGCGCGGATGTGGCTGCTACAGTGAGTAAGGCATCCGGCTGCCGATCCTGCGGCTAACGACTTTGCGGCAACTTGCACCAAGTCCTAAAGTGTTGTGGCACTTGCTGCGCAACCCACGGAATTGGAGAAGGCAAAGGTTACTAGCCTAGTGGTTACGCAGATTTGTCTGCTTCTGTAAGTAAGGCGTCTGGCTGCCAACCCTACGACTAGCAACTTTGCAAGGAAAAGTTCTACACCAACACCTACGACTATGTAGGCTACGCGGCCTGTCTGCTTATAAAAAAGTGGTGCGCCTGCTACTGGCCTATAAAGTCTAAAGGTTAAGGCATGAACAAAAGAAGCGAAGATGGAGAAAAACGAAGGAGACAAGTTTATTAAATTTTCTAGCAAAATTGATAAACAACTGACAAAGACTGGAGGAGTTCGAGCAAGGCAAAAGCAACCAGGAAAAATAGATCCTAAAGGCTACCTAGAAGACTACTCTTCAGCAGCTTGGCCACCCGACGACTGCTCCATTGTCACACCTTCGGCAGCCACGGCAACTCCAGCAGTGGTACCATCCAGCGCTTCACTCCCGGCTGCCCTGCCGTGGGCACTCCCATCTCCAAGTATTTCACCGATGGAAGACTCAAAAGTAAAGGCGAGGAAATCTCCTGGAGAAATAGAGAAGGTCTGGTCTTAAGAGCACACAGATCTTATCAGCCTTCCCAGAAGCAGGCTTAGTGGAACTCTCGCAGCTGCCCACGCAAGCAGTCTCTTCCATCCCAACAGACTTCGGCATTGGGGGCACATCTAGCAGCCTCATTTCTCTTCCCATTGGAAGAAGTCGTGCTAATCACAGACCTCTTGGCAGCAGGCGGACCCTCATAAGCAGCGGATAAAGTCTTCAGTTTTTCCCAACCGGCTTCTTTTGAACAGCCTACCTTTCTCCCAACAAAGAGGACTAAGAAGCCAATGCCATTCATGGTACTCGGCAGAGGAGCTCAACCCAGCATTCTAGCAAGCAGGAGGTCTGCATGCCCAGCATTCTAACAGCCCATGAAGCCCGCAACCTTCTCATTTTTCTCGATCGCCAGCTTGGCCCGCGTCAGGTCTTAAAGGATGTGAGTCGTGCGACTACCCTAGGACTGCGCCACAGCGCCTCAGTTCGCGGTCCCAGCCGCTCAAGCTGCCCTTGGCTCTAGGCAAGCCAAGCTGCCCAAGCAGTGGTCCCTGCCAAGACATCTCCTCGGCCCCTGCCGAGCTAACTCCTGGCCCCTGCCGGCCGACGTGACGCACCACCCCGACGGCTGCCTCGCAATAGCACTATCCAAGGAGAAGACGAAAAAATCAACGAAAGACGGTCCTTTGCACGGGCAAGGTGTAGAAGATTGCTAGAGGAGGGGGAACAAATATCCTCTAGCTTTCTCTCTCTTGTAGGGTAGAATAAATTGCTCTCCAAAGTTGATTTAATAACCCACTTAAGGTGGACTTAAATAGGCTTTGAGAGAAGTTTATTTCCCTTTCCTAGAAGGACCTAACTTCCAATTAAAGAGAGGATCAACATCAAGATAGGAAGCAATCCTATGGTTCCTGAAGCAAGAAGATCTCTACACCTGCTGCCCTTTCCTACGAGCAGCCCAACAGGTGTGGGGGCATTTGTGGAGCCAAAAATAATCACAAGGCGACACGTGGACTTTCGGATTAAGGAGACAAAAATGCCCTTGAGGTGCATCGGAATTCCTACGAACGAGCAGCCGGTAATTATCGTCGGTCAAGTCAAAAGCGCCCATAAAAGGTAAACAAATCCGAATTATTTCATCCATCCACATTTAAGGCAATTATCTCATAAATCTACCAATTATCCCACATAAATGGAGATAATTGGCAAATTAATGGGATTATTCTTCCTTGATTTGTCAATTAAATTAGCCTTGAAGACCAAGAAAATACCCCAAAGGGCCGGCCCTCTCTCTGAAAAGAGGGGCCGGCCACTCCCTCTTTATTTCCCATATTTTCCTTCCTCTTTTCCTCCTTTTTTAAGACAATCATCCAATTACTCATTATAACCCTTTTTCATAAATACAAAAACATTCCCTTTTGGTTTAATTAGCCAATAAATGGGCTAATTAAACCTAGATCACACCCAAAAATCCCTCTAAGGGGCCGGCCACCTTTTTTCCAAAGGGGACCGGCCATCTCCTATAA
This sequence comes from Cotoneaster glaucophyllus, assembly GCA_036320875.1. Classification (NCBI taxonomy): domain Eukaryota; kingdom Viridiplantae; phylum Streptophyta; class Magnoliopsida; order Rosales; family Rosaceae; genus Cotoneaster; species Cotoneaster glaucophyllus. The sequence continues at coordinate 16,305,997 of CM070058.1, read as the reverse complement.
ATACTCTCCCATTCTCACCAAAAACCTAATTCCAATCCTTTGGCAAAAATACTCTAAACACTTTTTCTCTCTAAAATTCTAACTTTGGCATCGGAGGTTCTTCGGCCAAAGCCCCCCCCATTCATCGTGGGCGCGTGAGGCTTTTGGCCTTAACCTAAGGTGTTAATTGTTTTGTAGGTGCAAAATCGTCCAAGACCGAAGAGGAGAAAATTTGCATCCACAGATATATAAAGAAGAATTCCTTGAGGCTACCAGGACATATTAATGCAGAAACTGATGTTAATCCTGATGGAACTGTGGATATAGGAGGAACTGTTGCCTGACTTACGAGTAGGTTGGATCAATAGGGCTTTTTTGCGCTTAGGTTTGTTCGATGGCGTAGGACGAGGACGTGTCAATTCTAATTCTACACATGGGACACGTTTTCCTCTACTTGCTACGACATCTATGTAGCTTCCCCTTGAGTTTCTCTTGTTTCCTTTTCAAGGTCAACTTGCTTTCTACTCCTTCATTCATAATGAAGTCATCTTTAAGGAATTGAGCATATTTGTTAATGATCAACTTTTGATTACACATGGATATATAAAGAAGAATTCCTTGAGGCTACCAGGACTGATGTTAATCTTGATTGGAAGTATGGATATAGAAGGAACCGTTGCTCGACTTACGAGTAGGTTGGATTAATAGGGCTTTTTTGCGCTTAGGTCTGTTGGATGGCGTAAGACGAGGAAGTGTCAATTCTAACTCAACAGATTGGGACACGTTTTCCTGTACTTGCTTACGCAGACTATGGAGCTTCCCCTTGAGTTTCTCTTGCTTTCTGCTCCTTTATTCATAATGAAGTCATCTTTAAGGAATTGAGCATACTTGTTAATGATCAACTTTTGATTATCAACATGGTAGAACTTGTATAAATAAGTTTTCTTATGGGATCTAATAAAGCAGCACCTTTCATACCTAACTCCCCTCGGTGTTCGGTTTATAAATCCCGCACTCGGTTCCATTTGTCTAGCACAGGATGGACATCCCCACATCTTTATGTGTTTAAAGCATGGTTTCCTTCCTTTGAACAAGGGAGTATAAAGAGTTTTAGGAACACTTGAAGAAGAGACTCGGTTGAGTAGATACGCAACTATCTCAAGCGCATAACCCATGAGGCATATCAGTATAGCTCATCATGGATCGAACCATATTCATTAGTGTTCAATTCCTCCTTTTGGATACGCCATTTAGCTATGGCGTTCCAGGAGGTGACCATTGCGGCATGATCCCATAGTCTTTTGAATAAGCTGTGAATTTAGCACAAGTATTCACCTACACGATCTTATCTAAGGATCTTTATACCTTTTGTAGTTCCACCTTGACCCTAGTTATAATGCAATTCGAGTTTTTTTATCATCCATATCTCGAGACTTATGCGATATGGAATAATGTCAAATCACATGTAGTCATCTATGATCACCATGATGCCTCTCATACAAAAACGGTACTTTAAAACATAAGTTGATCAACAAGTACTATGCGTAGAGATTTTGAGATGGATCTTCAAGTGACTTCGAGAGATATCTCTTTCTATTGAACAATTACCAAAAGGCGATAGATTCCTTAATGCACATTCATATATCTCTATACTCATAAATATGAACCCAAGCAACACACTAATGGGCCCTGCAAAGTAGTGAGGGTTTTGAGGTGAAGTTAAAAGTTCATAGTTATAAGCACACGATATCCGTTGATGCCTTATCTCTAAGAACTATTTGCATACTACAACCCGAAGCTTTGTAATGTATGACATGTGGTAAGCATATATCCATATGTTTAAGTTTCTTGGGTAGTAAGTGTACAATGAACTTAGTGAACTTGTTCAACATAAAAGCACTTGTATATCCATCACGTATCCAACAAGCATAGAACGAGACCATGTTAACCTTAATGTGATACACACAGGCCTTTTTTTTATAGTCAATGTCTAGTTGATTTTCCAAACAACTTGGGAACTTAGTTTAAAAACTAAGTGACTATGGAATACAAGTCTTCCTGCCCCAACCTCTTTTAGGACATTGCTTCCATGCCTTAAATCTCATGGACTTATTCATAATATATTATTTCTATAATATAAAGCCAAAACATGAATAGATTAATCTTGTGCTATTATTAATTAATTAAAATAGAGTTGTAACATAATATCCAATAATATAAAATTAGTTTTTAGGTGTGGTACTAAGTGGCACTCTCTTTGTTTTAGATGTAGTTCGATTTGGGCGAGATAATAATTGAAAGAAGAGACATTTTGATTTAGATGCCTCAAATTTGAATTTTTTTAATCAAACATCTATAACTTTTAAACTTTTGATCAAACATTCTTCTACTAATTTTTAATTAAAAATTATGATTTTTATTGTATTTAATTAACCAACTAGTTCAAAAAATAATATCACAAAGGGAAATTTTATTTAAACCCATCTAACCTATTTCTACACCCAACTTACTCTTTGCACCCATTTGATTTTTAACTAAACTATTAATATCTCTTTAAACCCAAATTTAATACCTAATATACCCCCATAAACCCAATTCAATATGTGAATTAATTTTACACCCATTGAACATCAGTGATTGTCGGTCTTTGTCCCTGTTATGCTCTGCTCTGCGAAGCTAATAACTTTCCTCTGCAAACAGCTAGCCAGCCTTGGTTTTTTGGGGCAATGGCTGGGTAAAGTATCAATGTGTCGTCATGATTTGCTTGTACTCGGCTTGTTTTTGAATTGCAATGAAAATCATTCGCCTTCACGAATCGAGGTTCCCGCAATGTTGATCGGAACATGCTTTTCTCTGACGCCTTTTTTGTTCGATTTCATCGGATGAGATGCCAAAGCCCTTACCCCAATATCACGCTCATTGATCTCATCTACATCTCTAATGCAACCATTCACCACAACACCTGCCCATCCCATGTTTTGAGCCAACTGTCCCAAGTTCCCTCCAACCAAAGCACATCTCATGCTTCCTCCACCATCAATGACCAAAACTCTTCCCTCGCCTTTGGTTTCGAGAAGCTGTCTGACTAACACATTGTCCTCGAACACCTTGAGTGTTGTAATGGGGCTTGAGAATGCTCGGGATTGTCCGTATACCTGGAAAATTGGTGGCAGCACACGCAAACCTCCGCTTCCCACAAGAGTTGTATTCGTATCACAAATTTCAGCAGCTGCTAAGGTAGCCATATTTCGCCTGCAGATGCATACAGTCTGCATATCATCAAAAAGTGGTAATGACGTAGGATAAACAAAGAATGATCGTAGGGTTTAATTATAATGTTTGGGTTTATTGATAAATTTAAGTTTTATTATTAATTTCATTTTGTACTTAATAGTAATTATGCAATAGGGTAAAATAGACAATTAACATTCAAAATTTTAAGTTGGGTGTAAAAAGAGGTTGCATGGGTTTAAATAAAATTTCCCTATCACAAATATCCTAAAATCACCACAAACATCCTATCGTATCTTATAATAATTCGTTCAAAATGAATTTTTCTTATTCAAATAATTTTTTGTTTTAAATTCTAAAAACACATAAACATCCTATTAACATACAATTATGAAATATAACATACACATATATTACATATAACGTACCAAACAGATATATTAAATATAACGTACCAATCATTTGGTACGTTATATAAATTTAATCTGCGTACGTATTAGTATTTTGGTACGTTATAAAATATTGCTTTTGGTACGTTATGCAATTCTTTATTTAGTACTGTTTGGACCCGATTTTACACTATTGGCCCGTGCAATCAAGGTCGTTGAGTGAGCATAGCTCCCAACCGTTGGATGGAAAAGTGAAGATAATTTTTGTTATTGGTAAAGGATAATATTATGATTTTTATCATAATAATTATCTTTTAACATACAATTATCTTGGCAGATGCAAACTATATCTCAAGTTTTGGGACTCTTATCTGGTTAAACAACAATTCGCGTGCAAGTTAAATGTTGGTCAAGTAAGAGAGCAAAGAGGTACATATGGGATTGAATGGGTTTGACTGATGCCGTGCAAGGGTTGGATGGTATATGCTTTGTCTTATCATGAAGTCTATCAAATAATAATTTTGATGGGAGATGATCTTTAAAATATCATATTATTGCAATTAAAGAGAAGCATGTGGCATGCATGGCTGCACACGGGCAAATAGGTGGTGATAGGCTTTGACCTATCATGAGATAAGGAAATGGCCACGTGGAAGGCATCCAAAAGATAAGAAGGGAAAAACATGGGCGTTTTGAATGATGGTGATAATACCGAAGCAAAGTCAGGTGATGATAGACTCTCGCCTATCTAGTTTGAGTTGAAGTCAAATTCTACACTAGTGTGAACCCGCGCCACACAATACTTCTATAAATACCAAGCGGCATACAACATGAAGGGCATCTCCAACTTAACACACAAACTGCCCTGCGCAAACTCTCGCTCTACGCGAAACCTCTCAACAACCTTGAGATTTTATTTTCTTTTTCGCCAACACATCTTCAGTTTGGATAAACAGCACTGTGAAGGCAACCGGTGATACCTTCAGTTTGGATAAACAGCACTATTGTCGTAGAACCAGCCGATCGCGGAGCACCTTCAGTTTGGATAAACAGCATTGCGTCGAGGCCGATTGGTTATCTATCCAAGTCTCGGTCGAGAAGGATTTTCGAATCCTTATTGGCAGAGGTCATCTCATCAGCCTTCTCGGCGAAGTGAGGTGTTACAGGTTACTACATTCGGCACATTGAAAGCCGAATTTGACATTGAACTTCGCAGAACTAGCAGCCTTGTCTTCAGGCTCTAGAACCCAAAGGTCGAGGCGTGTTCCTTCCTCGACCGCAGTCGCAAGATTCAGAAGTCAGCCGCACACACAACGCAGCATCATCAGCATTTTACTCACCGACCGAGCTCGGCCGTCGAGTTGGCACGCCCCGCATTCAACCGAAGGACGTAGTTAACTCCATTAGTTACTCGGCCTACGTGCCACGTAGGCTTGATAGTTTTTAGGGTCAACATTTTGGCACGCCCGGTGGGACCCAATGCTAAAACTACAAAGTTCACATGACATATCAAGATCTCAATCAGGCTTCAGTGGGTGAGATTTGGTGCCTATTAAAGGAAAATGTCGAGAAGCAACAAAGACGCATTGACCAGATCCTTGAGGCACATGAAGAAAGGCAAAAATCTTTCTCTCAAATGAGAAGGGTGAAGGTTCATCACAGCTTACAAGATCAATGGTTAAATGAAGATAGAGCTCGATATTATGAGTGGCTCGATAAGAAAATGCCGTTTTGTCATGGGTTCAAATCAATTCCATTTGAAGAAGGGTTGGCTCAAAAGACTGGGGGGCAATTTTTCGCTCCGGCCACAATTAGAATTCGGCCTAAGAAGATTGTCGAGACGGCCGAAGAAGACTAGGCCACTTGTTTTTTTGGTCGAGACTGAAAGTGTGGTAGGCCTAGAAGAAAAAGTTCAAGTCTTTGAGCCAGAAATTGACTTGGAAAATAGTTCGTCAGAGGAATGTTCCAATGACGAACAAGACCAATTCACGATTTCAGCTGAACAAACTACGCCAATTGATATGATTATTGGCGATAAAGTCGATATGAAGGAATCCTATTCGGCTAAGTTGTTCAATTTGAAAGCCGAAATTACTGAAGTAATTATGTCTGGGGGGCATAATAATTGTTTAACACATTCGGCGGCCGAAAATGAAAAATATTTCGCCACGTCAGAAATATTTGGAGATTAACTTTTATTCGGCTTTGGAAAATCTCAAAGTGAAATTTTTGATGTAAAAAGATCTCGGCTTGGAATAAAACACCGTTGGCCTCCTCCACTTTATAGTTCGGCTACTTCTGTTTTCTTTTGCTAAAAAAAAAAAAAAAAAAAAAAAGATGAATAAATTATTTTCTTAATCATTCGGCTTTACAAGCCAATACTGAAGAAAATAAGGGGGTAACGAGTTTAGTCAGGCGTATTGGTCTCGCCGAAAGGTCACGAAGGGTCTGGTGCAAAAGTCGAAGATAAAGAGCTTACGGGCCCGAAACCAACACAATTGCCATAATAAAAAATCTAAGGTTTTTCAATATGGGTTGTCAGACCATGCATGCTCGAGACTTTGGGGTCATTCGGTCTGCAGTATTTATATATACATGACAAAGTGTGTACCGTGTGCTGCCATGATTGCTGCATGGATGACATTGATCGATGACAGGCCGAGTTGCCAAGTTTGCCTCGGCCCCCAATTCTTCTCGACCTAATATATATATATATATATATATATATAATTAGCAAACATCACTAGCCGATGCCACTGAAATATATATGTTTATAGGCAGGCCGAGCTGCCAAGACAGATGCGTCTCAATCTCGGCCCCAGTTTTCTCTACCCCTCAATTATTCTCGGCCTCGGCCCACTTCACTCTCGGCCCCGTTGGCAGGTGTTGGGTCTTTAGACCGTACTAGATGGATGGTCGAATAGAGGTGTTACTGCCGAGGAGCAAAGTTCTTTTTCGACGATACGACGAGATTTCGTTGGTTATGAAAAAATTAATTTCCTTAACCATTCGGCTTACGAGCCGAAGCTCAAGGAAATTGGGGGGCAATGTTTGGACCCGATTTTACACTATTGGCCCGTGCAATCAAGGCCGTTGAGTGAGTATAGCTCCCAACCGTTGGATGGAAAAGTGAAGATAATTTTTGCTATTGGTAAAGGATAATATTATGATTTTTATCATAATAATTATCTTTTAACATACAATTATCTTGGCAGATGCAAACTATATCTTAAGTTTTGGGACTCTTATCTGGTTAAACAACAATTCGCGTGCAAGTTAAATGTTGGTCAGGTAAGAGAGCAAAGAGGTACAGATGGGATTGAATGGGTTTGACTGATGCCGTGCAAGGGTTGGATGGTATATGCTTTGTCTTATCATGAAGGGCATCTCCAACTTAACACACAAACTGCCGTGCGCAAACTCTCGCTCTACGCGAAACCTCTCAACAACCTTGAGATTTTTTTTTTTTTCGCCAACACATCTTCAGTTTGGATAAACAGCACTGTGAAGGCAACCGGTGATACATTCAGTTTGGATAAACAGCACTATCGTCGTAGAACCAGCCGATCGCGGAGTACCTTCAGTTTGGATAAACAGCACGGCGTCGAGGCCGACTAGTTATCTATCCAAGTCTCGGTCAAGAAGGCTTTTTTAATCCTTATTGGCAGAGGTCATCTCATCAGCCTTCTCGGCGAAGTGAGGTGTTACAGGTTACTACATTCGGCACATTGAAAGCCGAATTTGACATTGAACTTAGCAGAACTAGCAGCCCTGTCTTCAGGCTCTAGAACCCAAAGGCCGAGGTGTGTTCCTTCCTCGGCCGCAGTCGCAAGATTCAGAAGTCAGTCGCGCACACAACGTAGCATCATCAGCATTTTACTCACCGGCCGAGCTCGGCCGTCGAGTTGGCACGCCCCGCATTCAACCGAAGGACGTAGTTAACTCCATTAGTTACTCGGCCTGCGCGCAATGTAGGCTTGGTAGTTTTTAGAGTCAACAAGTACATACCAAGTTATTAGTACGTTGTAATATCCTGATTTTGGTACGTACAAAACTTATGGTACGTTATGTGTAAGTTGTGTAACCCAAAAAAATATAACTTTTCACATTAAAACATTGCACTAAAAAATATTTGGTCAACTCTTAATAATTAATTATTGGAATAAGGACTCATTTTAAATAAAAATAAAAATGTGAAAACTCTTAGTTCACGGTTCTACTATAAGTAGTTGTTAAAAAATTCAAATTTATTTTCAGTTGCATGAAATTAGGTAGTCTAGTCTACATCTCAATTTTAATTATAAACGAACTCTTTTTTTTATAATCTATATAAAATGTTGAGTTGGAAATTGGAAAAACTATATTTCATCCAATTAATCATGAACCCCAGTAGATATAATTGAATCCTTAAATTGAGGAAGGGATGAGATTCCATAAAAATAGAAATAAATTAATGAATATTATTGAGTGCATGTTTTTACATAGAAATGGATTTAAAAGAATTTATAAAATACATAAACAAAGAATATACCTGGAATATAAAGTTTAATTAAAAGTAAAAGCACTTTAATCAAAAGTTGAAAAGTAACAGATGTTTAATTTAGAAAAAATCTAAAATGAGGCATCTAATTCTAATTTATCCTTGAAAATATCTCAATAGTAGATACGACATTATATGTTTCCATAGCATACAGAAAATTTCAGCCATTTTGACACTATTGAGATAAAACACAATACTCTGCTTGAGAAAACATTGGAAATTCGTATTTTCATAGCAACTAACGAGTCATTCAAATGGTTTAGTACAAGAGAATAATTTTCATAACCCAATCGAATTAGCTTTTGGTGTTCTTAAGTTTTAAGTCCTAAAATTCTGTATTATTTCATGGTGTATATCTTGGAATATGCATACGTAGAATTAAGAAATTCATGTTCAATCGAATCGTTGATTTACCAGATTAATGATATTGTGTAGAAAAGTTTGTAGTATGACTAATATATCTCTTTTATTAAAAAAAAAAAAAACATTTTTTTATTTTTTATTTATTTTTGTTTATTTGATAATTTTATGATTAGTTTTCTTTTTGTATTTAAAAAAAAATGTTAGGGACTACATTTTTATACCATAACGATAGATTATCTGATGCGGCAAGTAATGTTTACATATGAACTTATGATTTTATCATATTAGATTTTTTTTTTTTTTTTTTTTTTAAGGAGACCAGCTTGTGGCTTTGCCATGGCAGTCCACTCTCTTAAGGGCTAGGAAGACTCAGAGAGGCATTTCAACCTTCTCTTGGAAACCATTGTGCGATTCACCAGCGTTAGAAATCAAACCCAGGACGTGCCGTGTGTAATACGAACCTGAAATTATTTCCCAATCACTGAACCACCCAATGATGATTTATCACATTAGATGTTGATTATATCCATCATGTGAAGGTGGTCTCCCTAGAGTAATGCTAGAAAGTAAGGTGTAAACTTTGCCTTGATTATCCATACCCTAAAATGAATATCTTGCATTCCTATCTCTGAACATACCAGGAGATCGCAAACATAAACACCCAAGGAGATGGCACAATGGCTGCACCAAATACTAGAGAACCACTGTTCCCAATGCTGAAAAAGAGGATAGCATGGGTGGACATGGGAACCAAAATTTCGATGCCCCAAATCCAAACCCTCAGATCTTCGTCTCCTTCCCCAATAGTGTGGAGCGAAAAATAATTAAGAAAATTGTGGAGGTGACACGTGAATTTTTAGGTAAAAAGACAAAATTATCCTCGAGACACACTGGGATTCCCAAGCGCATGCAGCAAACAATAACGGCTCAATCAAGGAAAAGTCAGAGGCGTTTAAAATGGTATTTATTCAAATTCATCTCATCACTCCTCATCAAATCCTTATTCAAAAGATAACTCCCAATTTTCCTATTTAATTTAGGATTAATTGCCATGTTAATTGCAAGATATTATTTCATAGTATATCTTGCAATTATTCACACAATTTCACCATATATGGCCGACCACTATTCTCCAAATAGGGCCGGCCACTCCCTTATAAATAGCCCTATTATCCCACTAAAAAGCTAAGTCATTTGCTACCCACAAACTCCTAAACACATTCTTTTCGGAATTCTAACTTTGATATCGGAGATTCTTCGGCCAAAGCTCCCCCATACATCGTGGGCGCATGAGGCTTTTGGCCTTAATCTTAGGTGTTATTATTTTGCAGGTGCAATTTCGTCAAAGGAGAAGATGGCGGAAATTTGCATCCACAAATTGGTGCTTTCATTGAGAGTTTGATTCACACCCTCGAAGAAGACTCTCGCATTCAAAGTTTCTCATTTCTCGTTCATTTGTAGATTTTTTGTACGTTCTTATTCCTAGAATTTTTTTATAAAGTTCTTTGAATAAACGTAAAAAAAAAGTACAATGACTAGACATTCAAAAACCACAATGAACGGAACTTCCTACGTTCAAGGATTTGGACCAAGCGATGGAGATCGAGGCATAGCCCCACCATGACGATCCATGAGGCTTAACACAATGGCTAGTGGACCGACGCCACCCTCACGGGGCACCACCGTGGTAGCCAACACGACAGCAACCACTGTGTCAGCCCTTGGCGAGCCCTCTGCTTATGGTGAGCAGGCAGCCATGCAGCAGCAAGCCCAGGCCTACGCCACCTAGCAGCACACCCAAGCCCGCGCCACAAGGCCGTAAGCCCAACACGAAGTAGCCCAAAATATTTTCAAGCTCAGGCCATATTTTCAAGCTCATACAGTCATCGTCATGACTCAGTATCCTCTACGATCAATCTTACATGGTCCAGACGACGATAAAGGCCCAAGCCTTGGCGGACTTCATAGCAGAATTCACCCTTAGCCTAGGCGACGCGACAGAGCGACCCAATGACGCCCCGGAGGCAACTGAGCATGCCCTAGCCACACCTACTTCACCCGATGGAGACTTCTGGCATTGGCACGTCGACGGCGTATCCAACTACAAAGGTTCGGGACTAGGAATGGTCCTTGTTACCTAGACGGTTCGATGCTCGAGTAGGCAATCACTTTAGGCTTCAAAGCATCCAACAATAAAGCAGAGTATGAAGCCCTACTAACAGGCCTCCAAATGGCAAAAGACTTGGCGGTGAAAAAGCTTGCAATTCATTATGATTCCCAACTAATCACCAACCAGACTATTAGGGAGTACACGGCAAAACATCTGAAGATGGCCCAATACATAGAGAAGGTACGAAATCAACTTGAGGCGTTTCAGACTTACACCCTCACTCAAGTTTCGTGAGCAAACAACGCCCACGCGGACGCGTTAGTCGACCTAGGCTCCGCCCTCGACCATCAACTGAAACACTCTATATTTGTGCAATATCTAGATAAGCCAAGCATAGAGGCGGAACCAACAGCCGAGGTGTCACGGGTTAGTACAACTCCAAACTGGCAAGATTCCATTATAGACTACCTGGTCAGTGGCACACTCTCCCTGGAAAGATTGGAGTCTAGAAAGCTCCAAACGAAGGCAGCACGCTACTACATATGGAACGGCATTCTCGCCCGAATATCCTACACTGGACCACATCTCCGCTACCTAGTGCCTCCCGACGACCTAAAGGTTCTAAGCTCAATCCATGAAGGCGTTTTTGGAAATCACTCCGGAGGTCGATCCTTAGCACAAAAGGCTCTTAACGCAGGCGACTACTGGCCTACTATGCATCAAGACGCTAAGAAGTTAGTACAAAAGTGCGACTGCTGCCAATGCTACAAGTCGATATCAGCACTGCCTGCCAACGAGCTACACCCACAGATTAGTTATTGGCCACTCATGTAGTGGGCAATCGACTTGGTAGGGCCAATGTCGCCCGCTACTGGGTGCAGATGCATGATGATCGTGGCAACTGACTACTTCACCAAGTGGGTAGAAGCAAAGCCCATGACAACCACAACTCAGATGGACATATAGCACTTCATATGGAGGAATATCATTTGCTGATTTAGCATCCCTCAATCCATCGTCACAGACAATGGCCCGCAATTTATAGGCAAAGATTTGTCGAAGTTCTGCCAGAAATGCTGCATCAAGCAGCGCATGTCCATGCCAAGATATCCCCTAGGCAATAGGCAGGCCGAAGCATCCAACAAGATGATTCTCAACTACCTCAAGAAATCCCTCTCCGACAAGGGAAAATGGCCAGATGAGCTTCCCAGATGTCTATGGGTGTATCGCACAACCAAATGACGAGCAACCGGTGAGACTCATTTCTCCTTGGCATTTGGTTCAGAAGCAATCATTCCTCCTAATCTCATCGTGCCAAGTATCAATACTATACTGCCAAGCATCGAGCATAACAGAAAGGAGATGGCCACAAACTTAAATCTGGTAGAAGAGAAGCATGAGAAGGTCATCACCCGCATCGTAGCCTACCAGCAACAGCTTTTCTCCAGCTACAACAAAAAGGTCAAGATCCAGCAGTTCTAGCCTGGAGTTCTAATCCTAAGAAAAGCCTTCATCACTGCCGATAGAGAATGCTCCAAAAAGATAGATCTCATCTGGGAAGGTCCGTACAAGATCAGCAGAGTAGGCGACAAGGGTAGTTACATCCTTGCCACCATGAACAACAATGAGATCGAAAAGCAGTGGAACGCCTACAATATAAGGAAGTACCATGCGTGACCTCCCACTACATCAAAGCCTGAAGACTCAAGGAGCTCGACGGGCACCACCTCGCAAGCCGAGGACTATCCAGTTGTTATGCAATTCCTACTTTACAGCTAAGTTTTTGTTCGTTTCACTCGTTCTTCAATGACGAATTTAGAAGTAATTTACAACTTGGCTCGATTGCATGTTTACAATAACCGATCACTCATGCACTTCAAAAGAAGATAGCCCCCTTCTTAGGGACTTATCGCTGGAATTACACCCCCTAGGGACCAACCATGCTCTCCAGTGCGAGAGGGTAAACCAATTCCCCAACACCCATATGGGTTTGCTCTCCGATGTGAGAAGATAAACTATACACTTCGAATATCCAGACATGGATGAGTCAGGCTGTCCTAGTGTAACTAGGTCCACGATGGCTTGCACCAGGATTCCTAGAAGTAGCCATAATGGTCTTTTTCAAGGCCTAGCTAACTAAAGGATTTTTGGTCTCTTGGCTTAATCCATGAGGAACTGGGCCTCAAAGACAGATGAGGCACATTAAAAAAGTACGCCCTATGAACTGCTACCCTGGAACCTTAAAGTTGTTGTCGAGTGCACTAAGGTAGCCTACGGTTCTCAGAAGACTGCCTATGGCTTGCCCTTCGAGCAGTAAGCCGCGTTAAACTTATACAACTGCATATTTTTGTGAAAGGTTAAACAGTTAGCGTGTATATATGAAGCTCTATCCACTACCGATAAGCTTCACCTCTGCCAAACGCGGAATGATGGTTTAGATCTACACTAATTCCTAAAGTGTTGTGATACTTGCTACATAACCCACAGAATTGGTTACATAAAGAGCAAGAAGTTCTCTCGGACCTTCATATAGCTATGTATTTTTGATACGAAAAGTTAGTGAATTTGATGACCCAAAAAATCTTTAGTATGTTGTGATGCAGGCCACACAACTCAAAGGATTAAAGAAAGCCAAGGTTAACATCCAAGTGATCATGCGGACTCGTCTGCTTTTGTAAGTTAGGCGTCCGGTTTCCGACCCTATGGCTAACAACTTTGCAAAAGTTCTACACCAAGACCTACGGCTGCATAGGCTGCATGGGCCTATTTGCTTATAGAAAAGTAGCACGCATGCCGCTATGCTAAAGGTCAAAGGTTGGGCATAAACAAAAAAAACGTAGATGAAAAAAAAGCGAAGGAAGCAAGTTTATTAAATTTTCTAACAAAATTGATAAACAAATAGCAAAGGCCGAATGAGTTCAAGCAAAGCGAAAATCAACAAGGGAAACAAAGAAAATCCTAAAGGCTATCTAGAAGACTACTCTTTAGCAGCTTGGACATCCCACGACTACTCAATTGCCACACCTTCAGTAGCCGCGACGCTCTCAATAGTGGCATCATCCAGCGCTTCACCCCCGGCTGCCCTAGCCTGGGCACCAACTTCTCTGACTACTTCACCAATGGAAGCCTCAAAAGTAAAGGCAAGGCAAGCAAGTCTTCCAGAGAGATAGAGAATGTCTTGAAGTCTTTACCAGAAAATTCAAAGTTAGAAAGCCTACCAAAGAGATGATCTACATAACCCAGCTTGTAGAAATTGGCCTAACTCTGAACAAGCGAAACCTCAAGCCCAACCTTCTCACCCTTCAACTGCTCGTTCTCCTCGAGCAGACTAACACAAACGCGTTGCAGCTCATCCACTTCCTTGTTCAGATTTTCATTGATCTTTAGTGCACCTTGGAGTTCCAACACTTGGGGTTCAAACCTATTGACGACCTTCTTGAAATGGATCACTTGGTTATAAGCAGCAATCAACTTTTCATCATTTGCGTAAGCAACAAAACGAAGCTCAGAAATGGCACACTCAAGATCTTAAATTTGAGGTATATAACATCCAATCTCTTTCTCTGCACTTTCATACTTAACTTAGATCGTGTCAAGCCTAGTCTTCAAGTCAACGATCTCCTGCCGAGGGGTCTCAAGCTGCAGAGAAGTGGGGACAAAGATATTAGACAACGAGCTCAGACTCCAACCTCTTGATCTTCTCAACAAAAGAATAAGCTTCGGCTGCCATAGTCTTTGCCACCTCTTTGGCAGCCTTGGTATCCTCTTGGTCAATAAGCATAGACTCGGCTGCTAGAATCGCCGTTTTCTACATCATAGCAAGCAGAGAAATCATTCTATATTGGATTGTATGCTTTGCAAAGGAACTTGGACAAATAACCCATCTAATGCCATCAACAAGCTTGGTACACGCGTCTATGTCTTCAAGTAGATCTGGCTTAAAAAATGCACAGATCTCAGCAGCCTATTTAGAAACAGGCTTGGTGGATTTCTCACAACTGCCCACGCGAGCAGTCTCATCTTTCTCTACAGGCGAACCAGTCTCAGCAGCAAGAAGAATAGGCCTTGACGCCACTTTAGCAGTATAGTCCACCTTATCGCTCTTCATAGTAGCAAGCCTCTCCGAAGGTGAACTAGACTTAGCTCCCAACGGAACCTCTACGTTGAGTAATCCTATTAGCAATAGTACTAGCTACCTTTGGCATGGCAAGCGTCACCAGCTCAGATCTAACGGCTTCATCTTTCTTCCCCTTGGAAGAAGTCAAGTCAATCACAAGCCTATCAGCAGCAGGTGAACCTTCACGAGCAGCAGAGAAAGCCTTCGGCTTTTTCTCAACTGACATCTCTTAAGCAGGCAGTGAAGATCTCTTTTTTCCGCCTTCATTCATAACAGGCTCCACCATAACAATCGGACGAGCTATTGCCTCCTCCTTGATCCGCTTTATCTCCTCTCTCGAGAACAGCCCACATTTCTCCTGACGAAGAGGACTAAGCAGCCAATGTCATTCACAGTACTCAGCGAGGATACCTAAAACAACATGCACCTTCTTCATATTTGGAGAAGTCTTGGAAGTTGAGCCGAATTCTGAATCTATATAAGCAGAGGAAGACAATCAACAAATTAGATAGCAGCTCAGCAAAAGCACAAAGCAGTCTACTTATCAGCCTCCCACTCTCTACTTATGTCCAAAGTCTCATTGGCCCAGTCATGATCTCCCTTGCTCGAATGATCGAATAGCCTATGGCAGGATCACAGCTGCCCAGCTCCAGCAGCCACGTCAGGCCCCACGGCCTGGTCCATCTCTCATCTCGGCCCAAGTCAACAGGAAATGGGGCAGGCACCCATGCGCCTCCTTTAGTCTCTCACTCGCACAGGCCAAGCTCAGCAGCCCGTATGCCTCTTTTTCATCTATCTTTCTAAATACGAGCTGAAGCCCAGCCCGCTGCGCTCACACATTTAGCCCATACCAAGCCTAACCCTGCGCTCTAGCGCTCCAATCAGCTCGGCCCAAGCCGAGCTGCACCTGGCCCAGCCAGCAACCACCCACGGCAGCAACTATGTTGTGGCCTCTCTAGCCATTTTTTCACACATCCTTGACCCCCATCGGGCCAAATTTCAAGCCTCGAGGCTCCCAAAAATTAAGTAGACAAGGAAAATTTTTTTTTTCTCTTACCTTGGTGCGACGTGAAGACGAAGAAATCAACAAAAGGCGGTCATTTGCACGGGCAATTGTAAAAGATTGCTAGGGGATGGAGAACAAATATCCTCTAGCTTTCTCTCTCTTGTAGGGTAGAATAAATTGTTCTCTGAAGTTGATTTAATCATCTACTTAAGGTAGACTTAAATAGACTTTGGAAGTGATTTTTTTCCCTTTCCTAGAATGAACTAATTTTCAATTGCTATGGGAATCTACATCAAAATAGGAAACAATCTTATATTTCCAAAAGCAAGGGAAGATCTCTACACCTGTTGCCCTTTCATGCGAGCAACTCAACAGGTGTGGGAGCATTTGTGGAGCAAAAAATAATCAATAAAATTATGGAGATGACAAGTGGATTTTGGGGTTAAAATGACACAATTACCCTCGAGGCACACCGGGATTCCCATGCGCATGAAGCGGACTATAACGGCTCAATCAAGAAAGAGTCAAAAGTGATCAAAATGGCATTTATTCAAATCCCTCTCATCACTCCTCATCAAATCCTTATTCAAAAGGTAACTCCCAATTTTCCTATTTAATTTAGGATTGATTGCCATGTTAATTGCAAGATATTATTTTACATAATATCTTGCAATTATTCACACAAGTTCACCATATATGGCCGGCCACTATTCTCTAAATAGGGCCGGCCACTATTCTCTAAATAGGGCCGGCCATTCCCCTATAAATAGTCATATTATCCCACTAAAAAGCTAAGTCATTTGCTGCCCACAAACTCCTAAACACGTTCTTTTCAGAGCTAACTTTGCATCGAAGATTCTTTGGTCAAAGCCCCCCATTCATCGTGGGCGCATGATACTTTTAACCTTAATCTTATGTATTATTATTTTGTAGGTGGATTTTTGTCAAATGAGAAGACGGCGGAAGTTTGCATCCACAAATAAAAAATTGGACGTGTAATGCAATGGACTCACCTGGCTCATCATCCGGTTTCAACTCATTCAGTAGGGCTCAAACATCAACATTTACCTTGCTGGCATACACATTTTTTTCATCATGTATGTTCAAGAGTATTTTTCTTTTTCTTTTGGTCAAACTACAGTGGAGTCTCACCTTCTTTCTCTGGTAGGACATCAGCTTACTGCCACAGTTAAGTAGGGATTGTTCTTTATCAATTATCCATTTTATTTCTAAGAAAGGAATTTGTTATGGATGTAATGAGAACCGAATTTTCATAGATGACTGGTTTTTATTTAGAGAGATGTTATTTGTATTTCAAAAAGTCATTATGCACGCATCACAAGTATATTTTTATTTTTAAATATAAAAATTTGAAGTTGTCATCAAGCCTTATATTCTTGTATTTTCTTTCTAATTTATGAGAAATAACTAAAATGCTCATTTATGGGTTATTATGCTTTTTGTTTCGGACCTTTGAGCTCAAGACATTTTTCGAAAACCTGTTCTTCCCAAGATTATAGCATTCGTCGTTACTAGTGTGTGA
Source organism: Cotoneaster glaucophyllus (assembly GCA_036320875.1). Classification (NCBI taxonomy): domain Eukaryota; kingdom Viridiplantae; phylum Streptophyta; class Magnoliopsida; order Rosales; family Rosaceae; genus Cotoneaster; species Cotoneaster glaucophyllus. The sequence continues at coordinate 16,288,719 of CM070058.1, read as the reverse complement.
GCACAAACGGTGTGCAAAACAAAGCTAGAAAAAAGAAGTTACGAATTGTGACAGCATTTTGATAATTTTGTAATACCATATTTCAATTTATTTTCTATTTATGGTTATGGTTCCCTCTCTCTCAAGTCATTCTCCCATTATTAGCAAGTTAAGTACTTAAACAATACTAGCATTTGCCTACACATTTTGTGTGTATGAACACATTTTTTTAGAAAATGAGAAGGAGAGAGGGAGGAAGGGAGAGAGAGGACGTGGGGGGGGGGGGGGGGGGGGGTGGGAGGCTTTGTTTTTGATTTTTTTTTAATTTTAAATTTTAGAGATATTTTAACATCACCTGTAAGTAAAGTTTCAATAAAAACAGTAAAATTTGGACCTGTGAAATTACATTATTGCCCATCATTTTTTTGTGTGATAGAAGACTAAGTTGTCTTTTCACCCTCTTTTGGTTGACAAAGAGGGTTTCATTAATTAATATTAGCAGATAGCACACACTTTGTGTGTGTGAACAACTGCCCACCTCCTCTCACATTTTCCTCAAGTACAACCGCTTAAGTTCATTCAAACTATCCAAAAAACATCATGATTTCAGTTACACGTATGAAAAAATGATGGTGGGACAATTTCTCTTAATAAGTTCATATTTTTATCTTATGTAAATATTTTGATACAAAATTACTATTTTGCCCTCCTCATGTCAACATTGTGTATCAAAAGTGAGGGCAAAATTGGAAAAAAGGGCAAAAATTTTAAAAGATACAAAATTACCATATTGCCTTCCTCATGTCAACATTGTGTATTCAAAAGTGAGGGGTAAAATTGGAAGAAAAGGGGGCAAAAAGTTGACAAGCCCTCTTCTCTTAATAATATATAATATATATAATGTATAATATAGATAATATAGATAGATATTATTTTTGTTGTTTTTGTTTTATTATTTGTTTTACCATCATTTTATGATTTATTTATCAAAAAACAATCACCATTTCTAAGAATATTAATTAAAAAATAATTAATATTTTTAAAATATTAATTGAGAAATAGTCATTATTTTATAAACATTTATAGTTATTGAGAAGCAATCATGCATACGCACTTTAGTACATGTTCAATTTCTACTAATTTCTTCGTACTAATAGCTAACAATTTAACTCACGAACGCTATTATTTATCCAAATAAATAATTATTAAGAAACAGTAACTATTTTAAAAATATTTATTGAAATATAGGCACTAATTCTAGAATATTTTATTGAGAAGTAATAGGAGTATTTTAAAAATATTTATTGATGAGAAAGAGAAGAGAGAGAGAGAGAGAGAGTTGATGTGAAAGATGAGAGAAAGAGCGAGAAAGTTGGGTGAAGGAGGAGAGAGGAAGAAATCTGTTGGGAAAAACAAACAAAATGAGAAGCATACATTAATTAGAAATCTAGTAACTGTGCTTCTAGACTTCTCTTTTACTCTTCTTAGAATTTGTAATTATTTGGTCAAAGTAGCAGAAATGAATTTAGTTTATATAAACAAGGGATTCGTCTTGATTTCACAGTTGCGCCTAAAATTGATATCAGACCGCCTACGTATCCTTAACGGAATCAAACCGGCGTAGTTCGTAACGTCTTTGATTTGGATTTGTAGACTTGTGTTTAGACTTGGCAAAATGAGAAGCCAATTGGATTTATTTAAAACCCATATATTGACCTTTCGGTAATCGCCTAATAGGCTTTGTGAAATAGAACTTTTATTTGTCTTTTCCTTAAACTTTCACTTCTTTTCTTCCTTTTTTATTTTATGTTTGGAATCCAACAGACTTTTGAGAAGTCTAATTTAAGAATTAAATACAGCCACTTGTTTCTTTTTTGAAGCAAAGTCTTTGACTTATTTTCTTCCTTTTGGTTTCCACGTAAGCATCAATTCCCAACTAATTTAAGAATATCGCAGGCTTCCCGTTTCTTCCCCTTATAGACTTGGATTTCTAAGTCCAAGCAGGACTTCACGTGGTGTCAGGAAAAGCAAGATAATTCGGATTGTACTGATTATTTCTGTCGGATAGGATAAATAGCCACCAGATAATACTGACTAAATTAGTCGGACGTTTGGTGCAGTATCGGATTAACGACCGTATTATTTATAGTGTGTTTAGTACTGAACCGGATAGGACGAGAAAAAAAAAAAATGACAAATCTTTCTTTCTTTGTTGAACTTTTCTCATATTTATACCTATTGAAAACCACACAAATTTTCAAATAACAAAGAAAAATAGTAAATTCCATACATCAAATTCAAAATATTTTCCAATAACATAAACGAAGGTTCATAAAACACAACTACAGTCATTATGTTATATAGATTAATCCAACCACATATCTCAAGTTCACAAAATATACAAATGCAAGTTGGTTTCAGTAAGAAACAGTTTGTCCAGATAGCCAAAATATAGAAAAGTTGCACCCTGAGAAAATACCAATAAATAATGTACGTTTCTTAGCATTGCACCGTCTACAACAAACTGGCTAAGCAATACTACGAACAAAACACCAACCCCTCAAAATAAAGAAAACGCCTTCGTACCGCTAAAATCTTGTTTCCTTAAATTTCTGAAGAGAGGGACCGAAATACAGACAAAGATACAGGCATACAAAACTAGTTTCCTCAAGGAATAGTCAGGTGAAGTAAAAAAACTAAACCCAAGCGTCATCTAAGGTTCCGTCCTCTCATGTAGTTTTTGGTTTTGGAGCTCTTTTCCTGAGTTGTTGTCTCTTTGGTATCGATGCCTTCATGCCTACGAAAAAGAGCAGAGCCCCGAAGAATGCCAAGTTCTGCAAATCATACAAAGTAAATCAGTAACAATGATTTAGCAGTTTTTTCTTTGGTTTTTCAGCTTTGCACAGCATGCCTCTCTTAACCTATTTTATCGCCTAAACAAATTGACCATGGGGTCCCCAATATTAATAAAAAGGGGCAGCCTTGTGCAAGCAGCTTCTAAGCGAGGGTCCAAGTCACAACGGAGCAACCTTACTCTTAGGCCAAGTTGCACCGAGTAAAAAGTAAAAATAAATAACTTTGACATGAGACAAGTATGAATTTAAGAAGAGTGATGCCCAAAACAAACAGGCCTGTTTGATGAATACGTTATAAAAACCAGGTAAACTAAGTAAAACATGATTGTTTAAAAGGCAGAAAAGGGATAATTTAATCTCTGTCTCAAGTGACCCTCGCTACAAATTCCAAGTATATACTGTATCTATTAACCACCTTGATGTAAAACCGTAAGATGCTTAAAAATGGTGCGTTTTGTAACTGCAAGAATGCAGAAAAGAGATCAAACCTTCAGCAACTGTAGTGAGAAATTTTGAAGTGACTAGGTGAAGGCATATTTCAAATGCTTGTCTAAAATGCACTCTGATGTTATTAGTTTCACATGTTATTACTCGTGCCAAAAAAAATAACTGGAGGATGAATGCATAATAACACTGAAAACGGAAGGAAGCATGTTAATAAGTCCTAACAAAAATTGTCATAGGCAGACAATAAATCCTACAGACTGTTTGGGTGATCAAAAGGCAAAATTACAACGAAATCAGAAAGATGTCTTGACATTATCAGTCAAGGAAGCAAGTTACGAATCGAATTCAAAAAAATCAAAACACCAGAAGAGCGAGAACAAGAGCGAAGAGAAATTGGCTTACCCAGTTGTCCGTATGGTTGCGTTGCAGCTGCGAGACAGCAAGTGAAAGGGGAGCTGCGCCAGAGACAAAGTTTTGTTTAGGTAAGTGAACCTGCACACTCCCACTCTACCCAATCATTAAAATTCTAATTAAAGTTCAACACCAACAACAAACCCTGAATTCGACCCCAATAGCAAACCCTAAAATTCAAAAATTCTAATTAAAACACAAAATTACATGATCAATTGCATAATTAGAGAGAAAATAATAACTAAAATTCAATCAATTGAAAGAAAATTGCAAGAAAAATAGGAGGAGGGGAAGAAGAGAGGGAGGGGTGCAACCATATATCTCACTACATCGTCCAACCCGTGCACCAGTTGATAACCAAAACCAAAGGAATGAAGTCCCTATAATAGGGACAAAGGCAGCTACCAATGTAATTTGATTGGATGGTGTGACGGCAAGGATAAAACCAATGGACCTATCTAGTTCTTCTACAAGCTCCTGTGTGTAAAGATGGAATCCCAGAAGAAGAAAACTGAAAAGAAGAACCGTGATTCAAACGAAGAAGAAGAACTTGAGAAGACGAACCTGGGATGAGAGGAAGAGAGAGCGCCTGGAGAGGAAGAGAGAGCTTCTGGAGAGGAAGAGAGCGCCTGGAGCGGAAGAGTGCGTCTGAGAGGAAGCGAGAGCGCCAGCCCGACTAAGTTATACCGTGAATTTGGACGGTATAAGCATGCGGGTACACACCGTGTAAAAAAGGTGGGCCCGAATTATTTAATCTGGTGCCTATTTAGTCTAAACGGTCACCAAATATCGTATACCGTATTATTAGTACTATCCGATGTTTTATACGGTGTACCAAACAGAGCCTTAGCTTCATAAAAGCATCTGGAGCACTAGACTTTTCCTTCTTTGTGCAGAGAAACATACTTGAAATTGGAATAAAGGCAATTGCCCATCTTGCTTTCTTCTTCACGTATCTCAAGCACAAGACTTCTTTGATTTTTCAGAAGCGGAGCTCTTAAATGACTTGGGTTGCTTGGGTTTTGCTGCGATACGTCTCTCTCTGAGAGATAGGAGTCAGTGGAATAAGAAGGAAGAACAACTATTAAGAGCAAGTCCACCCATATGGATTGCTCGGGGGACAGGGGAGAGAAAAGGGCCCGAGGCCCGGTGGACAGTGCTCCAGCCTTGGAGAGCCCGAGGGCCTAGCAATTTTTTATTTTTTTTGTGTCAGACCGGATTTCAGGCGCCAGGGTGGAGAGGTAGCGCTGGGTTCTGGTTTTTGCAGGGAATGAAGGGTGCGGAAGTGGATCGTCGCCGGGGGGGGGGGGGGGGGGGGGAGGAAGGGAGGGTGCGGAAGTGGGTCGTCGCGGCCGGGGGGGGCGGTAGGGGGAGGAAGGTAGCGCTGGGTTCTGGTTTTTGTAGGGGGGGTTCACGGGGGTGGGTGAGGGATAGTGGGAAGGGATTTTGTAAATGGGAGTTGCAGAGAGGAGAGGGGGAAGAAATGGGATCTGGGTTCATGTTTTTCTGTTTTTTTTTTTTTTTTTTTTTTTTAATTTTTAATTTTTTTAAATTAGGTTAATATTATAATATTTTTAATGTATAAAAATTTATTTTTTTTTACCAAAGATTCTGATCGAAATCTATCGTCAAAGATTCTGAAAAGATAACGACACGTGGCATGATGACATTGGATAAAAATCTTATCGAAATCTATCGCTAAATAATTGTTTTTTTGGATAAAATGACACGTGACGCAACGAGAACGATTTAAAAATTCTTATCCGAAATTACAAATAATTTTATTTTGTATTATTTAAACAAACAAAAAAAACTAATATTTTATTGCCTATTGCCAGGGGGAGGGCTCCAAGGGTGGAGATGCAAATGGCAATTTACTGTTCATTATAGCAGTTATTATTCATTAAAGGCAGTTACTGTTCAATAGGGTGGATTGAATAGTGGATTGCCAGGGGGAGGGCTCTATGGATGGAGTTGCTCTAAAGCTACGAAGCCAAAACATCAAAGTTGTTACAGTCATGTCGTCTCGAATACTGTACAAAGCTTTCCTTGACAAAAATTTATTTATTTCCTTTACTTTTGACTTGTAGCTTCTTTCATTTTGTCTCCATCTCATCTTTTTCTATGTGTTTGCGTCAAATCTTCTAGCAACTTAGAAGACAACTTCCTTTATTTTTTATTCCCTGCTATAGCTTTCTTTTGCAGGCTTTACAATCTTCAGTTTCCCTTCTCTTTCGAATCCCCAGCACAAAAAGCTTTTGGTGGAACCCTTCTTCTCTTTCTTTTGAGTTTTGAACTCTTTTTTGTTTCTTGCACAGAACCCCACTTTAACGGAGAAGAGACAATCATGATTCATGAGTGATGATTTATCAGATGTTCCTGTTAGAGTAATTGAACCACGTTTACAAGGAACAAATGACATAGACGGCCAGGAAAGATGCACGGCTGCTTGCTTAGTGTAATTATCCCCCTTGCTTCAGATTTTGCCTTCCACTAATTTCTTCATTCATTGCTCTCACTAGCTCGTCCTCTCTCTGCCTGCATATTCTATTAGGCTGAAAACTTATCTCTTTCATTTTTTTCTGCATGATTTCTGTTTTCCACCATAGGCCTTTCCTCTTGTAGATTTTGTAATCACTTGGTCAAAGTAGGAACAAAAGTATGGATCACATTTCCTTCATGATTATAGGTCTTACACGACATATTTTTCTCAAACATAGCTACACCACTTTTCAAACATAGCTGCTACGCCTTTGACGGCATACCTCTGAGCTAATAAAACCCATTTAGTAGAAAAGGATAAAACTTAGTTTGTTGAATTGTTGAGATATATTTGTCCTTTCTGTTTTAGTTGTTAATAGTTTGTTAGAGTGTGGAGTCCACACATGTGCAAAGGCAAAGCTTGTATATAAATACTCTTGTAACTTTATCTTTTTCAGTTAATGAGAAATACAATTCTTTTATGGTATCCTTCACCTCTGTCTACCGACTTCCCGATCCTAATCCTCGCTTCCTTTCTCTGAGATTTCTCTCTCTCAAACCCTAATTTGTTAACCATGGCGATCCCCGATTCTCCCTCAGATTCTTTTTCGCAACTTCATTCTCCTTCATCAGCTGCAAATTCCTCTTCCATCTCTTCGATCACGATTCAAAACATTGGATCCATGGCTCCTATCAAGCTCACCACCGCAAATTATCTCACCTGGAGTGCTCTTTTCGCTCCGATTTTTCGAAGATACAATCTCACCGGCATTGTTGATGGCTCCATGGAAGCTCCGCCCAAATTTCTCTACGATTCTACTGGAAATCGCACCTCCACACTTAATATTGAGTATATAGCCTGGTTTGAGAATGATCAAAACATTTTGATCTGGATTAATTCCACTATCTCTGATTCTTTGATTCCTTACACTGTCGGTGTCAATTCTTCCCATAAGCTTCAGTCAAAACTTGAATCGCGACTTGCAGCGGCGTCTCAATCACACATTCATGAACTCCGATCGCGTCTCCATCAAATCACAAAAGGTGACTCCACCGCTGTTGTTTATCTTCAACAAATTGAAGAAATTACTGACGCCATTGCCAGCGCTGGTGCTCCAATTGAGGACTCTGAATTGTTCTCAATCACACTTCATGGACTTCCGCCAGAATATGAGTCGTTTGTGGATGCGATTCAATTTCGTCTTGGATCCACTACCATTGATGAGCTTCATTGTCTCCTTCTCAGCAAGGAACTTCAGTTGACTAACAGGAAGAAGTTGTCATCCTCTTCCACATTTCAAGCCTATAATTCATCAATTGGATCATCTGCCTCTGGTTTACTGCCTACTCCAAGCACAAACCCTAATTCTCAGGCTTTTGTTGCTCAGAATTCCTCTAATTTTAACATCTCCCAAGGTCGTGGTCAAGATCGTTATTCTTCAACTTCTAGGGTTTCACAAGGTCGAAATCACTCAAATTATCGATCCAACAATCAGCGCTAGAACTTCAATCGCCAGAATAATCAACAATTCAATCGCGGAGGACGTTCTGGTTACAATTCTGGTCGTCGCCTCTCTTGCCAGATATGTTGCCAATTTGATCATGAGGCTATGGATTGTCCACACCGTCTGAATCCATCCTATGGTACCAAGTCCATTCCATCTGTAATGTGTGCTAATACCTCATCTACTCCACAGTCTTGGATCCTTGACTCTGGCGCCACATCTCACATGACCAACTCTCTGGCACAATTACAAAATCCAGAAGCATATCATGGACCTGACCAAGTCTATATTGAAGATGGCAAAGGTTTGCAAATCCTACACTCTGGTTCTTCTAGAGTTTATGTTCCCAATCATACTTTTGCTCTAAAACATGTTCTTCATGTGCCTGATTTACAAGAAAATTTGCTAGCTGCGAATCAATTCATACTTGATAATTGGTCTTCTGTTCATCTATATCCGTTTCACTTTACTGTGAAGGATCTTTCTTCGGAGAGGACGCTTTTTAAAGGTCCAGTAAGGAATGGCTTTTATCCATTTCATGCATCTCCTTCTACTGGCAATCATCTGTTTGCTGCTGCAAACAAAGTCTCTCATGAAGTTTGGCATCAAAGGCTGGGTCATCCTTCATTGAAAATTCAGAATAAAGTCTCTCAGTCATGTAATTCTGTTGCTTCTCGTACAAATAAATGTTTTTGTTCCAACTGTGCTTTAGGAAAATGTTCCAAACTTTCCTTTGTATCTTCTAAAAGCACTACCTGTAACCCACTAGAACTTTTATACAATGATGTTTGGGGGCCAGCATCTGTATCCTCTGTAAGTGGCTATATGTACTATGTCATCTTTGTTGATGACTATACCAAGTACACTTGGTTCTATCCTATCAAATACAAGTCTGAGGTGTTTTCAACATTTGTCAAGTTCAAGAATCTTGTTGAAAATATGTTGAGTTCAAGAATTATAGCTTTAAGATCAGATTCTGGAGGAGAATTCCTTAATTCTGTTTTTTCTAAATATTTACACGTTCATGGAATTCACCATCAGTTAAGTTGTCCACACACACCTGAGCAAAATGGGTGTGCTGAGCGCAAACACAGGCATTTGGTAAAAACAGCCCGCACACTTCTTGCAGCCTCTAATGTTCCTCATATATATTGGGTTGAGGCTTTTTCAACAGCCATTTATCTCATAAATAGGCTACCCACAGTCTCTACATGTTCACCATGGGAATCTCTTTACAAGAAAGCTCCAGATTATACAACTCTGAGGGTATTTGGTTGTCGTTGTTTCCCTTGGCTCAAACCCTACACAACTTCAAAACTAGATCCAAAGAGTACATCCTATGTTTTCTTGGGTTATAGTCTCTGTCATAAGGGCTATTGATGTCTTGATATTACAACTGGAAAAGTATATATTTCCAGACATGTTCTATTTGATGAGGTTACTTTCCTTTTTCATCACCTTGCCAAACCTACATCCAATCCTACTTCTACAACTTCTCCATCTTCACATCCTATTCCATCCACCTTAACATTTTCTCACATTAATCAATCTTTTGTTAATCAACCTCATTCACCTCCTGTCACTCAACCCTCCTCAGACCTTCAACCCTCCTCTTCATATATTCACCCATCCTCAGGTCTTCAACCTCATGCCATTCAGTTCTCATTACCCTGCATCAATACTCACCCCATGCAAACTAGATCTAAATCTGGTATACACAAACCCAAAGCCTACACAGCAACTAAACATCCTTTACCTTCCCATATCTCCCCAGATTACCTACCTTCTACTTATATTCAATCCTCAAAACACCCTCATTGGAGAGCAGCTATGCAAGAGAAGGTTAATGCCTTGCTTAATACTAATACCTGGAGTTTAGTACATGCTGCATCTTCTCAAAATCTTCTTGGCTGTAAATGGGTCTTTCGCATAAAAAGAAAGCCTGATGGAAGCATTGACAGGTATAAGGCTCGACTTGTTGCTAAGGGTTTTCATCAACAAGAGGGCTTAGATTATACTGAAACCTTCAGTCCTGTGGCTAAACCTGCCACAATCAGAATTCTACTCATTTTGGCTGCTCAATTTGACTGGTTTCTTAACCAATTGGATGTCAGTAATGCATTCCTTCATGGCACTCTTTCTGAGAATGTTTTTATGCAGCAACCACCAGGGTTTGAGGATCCCACCAAACCTCATCATGTCTGCCACTTGCATAAATCCCTCTATGGTTTGAAACAGGCTCCTAGAGCTTGGTATGAGAAGTTACAAGGTGCTCTTTCTTCTCTTGGGTTTTATGGTTCTAAAAATGATCATTCTCTGTTTCTTAAAAGAGATCCATTGGTTTTTGTTCTTGTCTATGTGGATGATATACTAGTCACAGGGCCATCTTCTGCAGCTTGTCAATCTGTGATTTCCCAACTCAGTTCTTTGTTTCTTATCAAAGACTTAGGACCTGCTCATTACTTTCTTGGACTTGAAGTCAAAAGATCAGCTGCTGGTATCTTTGTTTCTCAAACAAAATACATTCTTGATCTTCTTCAAAAAGCAAAGATGGTTGGTGCAAAACCATGCTCCACACCTCTGAGCACTTCTAAACTGGATCACACATCCCCTCTTCTGGAAAATCCAACTGAATACAGGTCTTTAGTTGGGGGTTTACAGTATCTTACATGGACTCAACCAGATCTTTCTTTTTCTGTTAATCTTGTCTATCAATTTATGCATAGCCCTCGGCTCTCTCATTTACAAGCTGTTAAACGTATTCTGAGATATTTGAAAGGTTCTCTGGATATTGGTTTATGGTTCTCTAAACATTCAAGTCCTCTTAGCATTACAGCCTTCTCAGATGCAGATTGGGCAGGTTGTTCCCTTGATCGACGCTCAACTAGTGGCTTTTGCATTTTTCTTGGTCAGTCCATTATTAGCTGGAGTGCTAAAAAGCAACCCACAATAGCAAGATCTTCCACAGAAGCTTAATACAGGTCTCTGGCTACTTCTGCTGCTGAAATAACTTGGATTTGCAACCTTCTAGTTGACCTTGGTCTGGTTCTTCCCAGTGTTCCAAAGCTTTGGTGTGATAATATTTCTGCTATCTCCTTAGCTAAGAACCCAATCTTCCATGCTCGCACCAAACATGTTGAGATTGACTATCACTTTATCAGGGAAAAAGGTTCTCGCCAAGGCTATCTCAGTCCATTTTGTCTGTTCGCAAGATCAAATAGCTGACATCTGCACAAAGTCACTGCCTACACCGCGATTTCTTCTTCTCAGACACAAACTATCACTTCGAGTTCCTCAGTTCAGTTTGAGGGGGGCTAATAATACCCATTTAGTAGAAAAGGATAAAACTTAGTTTGTTGAATTGTTGAGATATATTTGTCCTTTCTGTTTTAGTTGTTAATAGTTTGTTAGAGTGTGGAGTCCACACATGTGTAAAGGCAAAGCTTATATATAAATACTCTTGTAACTTTATCTTTTTCAGTTAATGAGAAATACAATTCTTCTATGAGCAACATCTTTGCATAACTGTTGTCTTGCATTGTAGCAATCACCAAGTCACAAATGGCTGTTGTCTTTTCCTTATTGTCGTGCTCTTGGATTGCAAAGAAGGTGATGCCTTCAACTTTGGCGCCCAATAGCATTATGGAAATCCCGGTCTCCACGAAGCGTGGCCATTTTGTTTGCTGCTCAGCGTGTCCATGCGTGGTGGTGTTTTCCTAACATGGCCTCAAGCCTTCAATTTCAAGTCACTTGCTCATCTTTACAGAGCAAAGAGAGAGATGCATGATTTGCACAGAGGAGGAGCGGCCATGGCTGATCTTGAGGAGAGAAGCAGATGGTGTGGAGGCCTTGTGCGCCTTCTAGAGGATCACCGGAGACGACGACGAGCATGGATCACTTATAGTTGATTGGAACTTCACGGGGTGGTTTAAACCACCCCGAAGAAATTCATGGGACTAATGGCAGTGACAAGGAGCTAGGTTGTGGTGGGAGATGAAGGACTCGAGACAACGCTTACCTGCAAAATAAATTTACTGGAGAGAAAATGAAGAGAAAGGAAACATAGGTTTTGTACCTTCTGATTATTGCTTGTAGTTTGCTCTCCTTCCTTGAAAGGCTTGGTTCAGACTCGCGGGCAATGGAATTACTTCGTCTTCTCTTCCGGCAATACTTCGTTGCTTCTTTTCTTTTCTCAATATCTGCAGAGTCCCTTTTCCTTTTCTCCTCTCAATTCCTCTCTCAATTTCTGCAGCGTACCCCTCTTTTTTTCTTTTTTTTTTTCTGTCCCTTTCTTACTGCAACTGATGCATATTTATAGGTATCATAAGAAGACTCTGGAGCTTTTACGTGGGGGAGATAGAGGCCATGTCTTCCGCCATTTTCTCTTAACTTCTATCACTAACTGTCCAGTCTTCCGCGTCTTGCTTTTGCAGAAAAATAGGGGGCCTTGCTTTGCACGTTACTTCCCCCTTTTGTAGGAGGAAATACATATTTTATTTTTATTTTTATTTTATTTATGGATATTGATCTGTATGTAAAGCCCATCCTCATTTTTTTGAGCTGGATTACATTTTTGTTTTGTCTTGTAGTTTGACCTAATTTGTATGGACTTTATTTTTTCATATGTTATGTATTTTTATTGTAATCTATATATATAAAGGGAGAAGGCCAGTATGGTGAAGCATTTAAAATGCCAAGAATGTCCTCACTTCAGGAAAAAAGACGCAAAATCATCCTAATAGAATACAGTTAAAATCGTAATACACACAATATAATATTCAGAGATGTTTTTACAATTGTTAGATGAAAGACATTCCCCTTTCAAACAAATTGTGACCCTTCAGATGAAAGACATTCTACAAGCAGTTGCTACAATGGAAACTGCTATCGACCGCACGTTCAAGAGGCCACAACGGCTTACTCAATCCCCACTATTCTTAGAAAAATGAGAAACGAACTCAACCGCACATAGTCGTTTCTCACATCGTCTGTTTTATGCTTCTTCTTCGTCCACTTTCATCATCTTACATTTCCTATTCATTTTGCTCAATTTTTGTTCAATTTCGATAAGGTATTACATCTCGAAGTCGATTTGTAGATTTTAAAAATGGTGGACGCTTGGACAGGTAATTCAATTTCAATGCCAAGACCGACCGTTTCTTTTGGATAATTTTGATCTTATGCTGATTTCAACTGAATTGTAAAAAAAAAAATTAATTTGCTAGTTTAATTTGTAGTTGTTCACTTCTGATAAAGATCTATGAATGTTATGAATTACTACAAGTTTAAACTAACGATCTGTTCAACAATATGAAATTGCTTTGTGTTTTAAGATCTTCATCCAATAAAGTTTCGTTATTTTGTATGGTAACGGACATCTGTTTGCAGTTCGGAGCCAATGTGCGTATTTTGAAGATGGTGTATGCTGGGCCAAAAAGGCTTGGACAGGTAATTCAATTTCAATGGCAAGACTGTTCATTTTTTTTTTTTTTTGCATAAGTTTGGTCTTCTGCTAATTTCGACCAAAAAAATTTAATTTGCTTAGTTTAACTTGTAGCTTCTCTGCACGAAGTGTCCTCCCTCCTCCTACTACCCCACGTCACTCTCTTCTAGAAGAATTTGTTTATGAATTGAGAGATTGAATTGCTGCTTGGAAATTCAGAAAATTTATGGTCTTTACATGGTATTTTAGGTTTAGGATACATAAAGATTGTGTCTTTGATGTATAATTAATATTGAATTTGATGAACTTGATTAGATTTTACATTGTTTTAGGTCATTGCATATTAAGTCTGTGATAAAAATTAGGGATTGTTTGTGTGATTTTTTCCATATTCATACTTGTTCAGCATAATCAAAATTAGAGTTTTTTTTTTTGGTGTGCTGATTTTCAGGTACTCTGTATTAGTAATTGCTTATTTCAAAAGGGAATGCGGGGATATGATAGATATGTAACCAAATTTCCAATCTTCAACCATTGACTTTTTGTATGTAAATTTTTTTATCACGATACTCTATTATTTTTTGGAGTAATTAGTTTAACAATTCATATATGTTGTTTTGGCATAGGAATATGGTCGGTCAGGCGATGAATATGAGGATTATAAGGACAATGAGGATGGCGAAGAATATGAAGAGGAAGAGGAAAATTCAGAAGAGTTTCACCCCCACTACATTTGCACCTTACAGTTTCCAGTTGAATTGAAATCCTCCATCTTCTTCCATATGCTCACTAGTCTCCTCCAACAGAATATTCAAAAGGATAAACATGGGATGAAACTGTAAAGCAATGGGCAGTTTTGCGAGAAAGAACACAAACTGTAGAGCATAACGGGTTCCTTTGTTTCTTTGCAGATGAATGGAGAACTTTAAGGCATTTCTCATGTGGATTTTTCTTATAGAAAAGGTATGGTATTCTGTATGATCTTACCTACTTTTTTTTCGAGTGTCTTGTGATTGTTTTCTAATAAACTTAGGCTATCCATATTTTTTTTTTCCTTATCTATTTCCTATGTTACTTACTGTAGGGATGCATCTGAGTAGTTTTACATGAGATCTAAATGGTAAAAATAAAAATAAAAAATCCTTCTGAAGATAACAAAATGAATACTTATGGTAAGAGGATCAAAGTGCTCCCACACTTCTAATTCTAATGGAATGCAATATGATTACCCAAAAACCTTACACAGTTAAAATAATTGCACTAATTATACAAGAGAAGTTAAACTGTAAATCATATTCAATCATGACGACAAATAACCCTGTAGAAAATTGTTCATTTTAGTCGTACTCTATTTGTAGTGCTGATGTTGCATAATTTATTGTCATCATTGAATAATGGATTTCAAAGATAACAATATGGGTAATGCTAGGGAGACTAAATTTGTAGACAGTATTTGTGCATTTTATCTTTCTTAATAGTCGGAAAAATTCAAATTGCATACTTATTTGTTTTGGTGCGTGTGATAAAAAACGTTTGCGCATGTGGCACCAATGATAAAAAATAATAACAATGGCTACAAATTGGCATACATGGTTTTGACATATGTAAAAGTTCTTTGAGTGTAACACCCAGAATTACAGAACAATAAGCCTTGACTATGTGCGTTAATTAGAAAGCATGGTTATAATAATAGTTTGTAACACAATCGTAGAGAAAAAAAATATCATAAGGATATGATTGAAGAAAAGAATATAGTGAGAGGCACAAAATGGTGAAGCATTCCGAAATGCCAAAAATATCCTCACTTAATAATGTAAAATTCCACCTCAACAATGATTCCGACCATTGGATGAAAACACCCACACTTCAAATTAATTTCACCCATTAGATTAAGCATCCCACAATTACTACTCCATATAAATAAATAAAAAAAAAGAAAAAAAGAAGAGAAACGATCCACAACTACTCCAAGTAGAATCGATGCACCCTAGATCAGCAGTTGCAGCGGTTGCACAAACATTTAGGTGCGCAAAGCGCCCGTGATTGAATGCCTACATGATTTAGTTAGTTTTGTTAGCCTTTGATTTCTAGGATTTGCCACTCCCCGCACGAGGTAATAAAACTATGTGCTTGTACTTTCTCCCTATTGGGTTTGTTTCAATGAATTCCATTTATGGACCCAAAAAACACATTAGGGGTGCGTTTGTCACACCGGACTAACTCGAATTGGACTAACTTCAATGACTAAACTAGATTAGCTTGGTATGAACTAAGTAGTATAAGGATAGTGAAGCGTTTGGTGCAGTACCGGACTAAATCACGTATTAAATTACTTTTGGGGTTCAAATACTTTTTTGTTATTTTTTAGATTATCTTTCTAATATTTTATTGCTATTAATATTACACCTTTTTTGGGGTGTTTTTTTATCACAAATGGTCCATGAAATTGACCATCACCATCAAGATGGTATCTGAAATTAAAAATCAATCAATGTAGTCCCTGAAAATAGATGTTGCAAATCAATGTGGTCATTCCGTCACAATTCTGTTTAAAATTCCATTAAGTGTTGATGTGGCACAAAAATGGGCCCCACAAGATTTACGGGTTTTATAACAAATGGTCCCTGAAATTGGCCTACATTATCAAGATGGTCCCTGAAATTAACCCACACCATCAATATGGTCTCAGAAATTGAAAATCAATCAATGCAATCCTTGAAAATAGTTGTTGCAAATCAATATTATCCTTCCGCCACAATTTTGTAAAAAAAAAATTGTTATGTGCTGATGTGGGTTTAATAATTAATCAAAAAAGTTGTCTAAATACCATTTTACACAATGAATTTTTTTTTTCTTATAGTAGGGCTTACTTCAAAGAGAGCTCCCTTCCATGATTCAAAGGCACAAGGCTTAACAATGGCCTAAGAGAGGGTGTGGAAATAGTTTTCAACCAACAATGGACGCTCCTCGGTTATAACTTCATTATCTCAAGGCAGACCTCGTCGTTCTTTGCATCACTAGACCACTCAAGAAGTGCTGAACAAGCTCTCCAAAATTAAGGTTGTGAGGATGTTGATCGCCTAAATATTAACGGTGATGTCCCAGAAGTCGTTGTCAATGGGCCAAGCCGTCACCAAAGGTAATCTCGATTAGGTTCTATTTGGTGAAGGGTGTCGAAGTGTGTAAAGATGGGTGTATAGAGATTTTATTTTATTTTATTTTATTTTTTTAGAGAATAGAGAGTGAATGAGATATAGAAATGTTAAGCCTATTTGTAATTTTTTTTAATTTAGTTAGACTTGTGTGACCCATTTATGTGTCACATCAACACGTAACAAAAATTTTGACAGAATTGTGACGGAATGACTACATTGACACTTACTTGAGGGACTAATTGATCAATTTTCAGTTTAATGGACCATTTTGATATCGTGGGTCAATTTCAAGGACCATTTTGATATCGTGGGTCAATTTCAAGGACCATTTTGATATCGTGGGTCAATTTCAATGACCATTTGTGAGGAAAAAAAAAAGACTTATGGGGCCCATTTATTTGCCACAACAGCATTTAACAGATTTTTTAACAGAATTGTTTTGGAATGACTACATTGATTTGCGACATCTATTTTCAGGGACTACATTTGTTGATTTTTAATTTTATGGATCATCTCGATGGTGAAAGTCAATTTCAACAACTATTTGTGATAAAAATTTTTTTTTTTTTTTTTTTACTCTCTTTCATTTCTCACTTTTCTTTCTTGCTTACTATTCTTCGCACCCAGAATTCCTCTGAATTCAAACCCAGAAAAAATAGAACCCGTATTTTATCTTCTTTTTCTTTGCTTTCTCTTCAAATCAAACGCATAATTTCTCTTTCTTTTCATTTGTTTTCTTTCCTCTTCAAATCCAACCCAGAAAAATCCCAACCTCAATTCGCAAAACCCAATCCTCTTTCACGGAATTTTCCATTTGCAAACCAAACCTTGTCTGCTCGTCAATTTCACCGACCCAAATGAAAAAGACCCCCCTTCATCAAATTCCGAAAACAACGAGGAGTTGGAGATGGAGGACACGAGAGAGAGGGGGTCTTAGCTTTGGGTGAAGGGCAATCTGGATTTGCTCACCCAAGGAGCCATTGTCGTAGTCGAGCAGGACGAGGAGAGAGGGAGAGAGAGTGGTGGTCTGGTGGTGTGATTTCGGTGGAGTAAGGACAGAAAGCAAGCAACGCAGGCAGAGGAGCATCAGAAATGACTTGTGCCACCATAAATTACAAGTGTAAACACATTGCTAATAATTGGTTAATATTTAGATCAAACTTCATTCTTTCCGAATGCATAACGATACGTACAACTAACCAACATTTCGAAAGAGGGGGAGGCATAGAGAAGAAACCAACCAGCATTGCGGTAGTTGCATGATCATTAAAAAAAACTACTACAAGGGAATGCTTGAATACATCGGCATCCACAGTTGAGTGTTGTGATTTCATACTGTGGTTTCAAATTCTTCAATCATAGATGTTACAAATGTGACTAACTACTCGCGCGTTTCCTCACCAGGGGTTTGGGCATGGTGGCCGCAATTGTTCATTCACTTTTAACAGCACCGTATATGTGGCGAACAAATACCAAGGAAACACGGAAACTAATGGCACCGAGCATCAAGAAGAATGCATAACACATGCAAGCATTATATCCAATGAAGAAGGATAGCTGCATGAAACCGGTCATCTTTGACCTGGAATAGAAGTAAACGCTATACGAAAACATAAAAATAGCCGTTGATCCTCCACACAACACAGACCTGCATCAGCCACAAGACGGAGTCAACATTGGCTCAACCAATGCACTCACTTGGCAAAGGAAAACAAGAAAACCCCAGTAGCCCCGAAACAAAATAAATTTCTTTGCAAAGAGAAAAGGACCTGTCATTTAAGAAGATAACATCATCTGCCCTGCTAGATCGAGTAACATTTTCTTCATTCTTCCATAATTACAGTACAACATAGCAGATAAAAAAATTTAAACATTTGCTCAAGTTATTAGACTGCTCACGAGGAAGGACGATCGCAAAGACATCACAACGCTAAGTTATAACCACTGATGGGAAATGTTAAAAGTTTAGTGGAGTATGAAACAAATACCATCAACAACTTAAAGCCAAACACAGCAACGTCAGTGAAGTCTAACAGGAAATGCCAATAAAAAGAAAAGAGCTTAATTCAACATCTCCATTCTATTCAAAACATGGCAGGGAAAAAATAGAAAGTGAAGCGCATCAGAATTGAAGAAACATAGATTCATGCAAATGTACACGACTAAATGTTCAATGCGTATTCGTGAGTGCATGAGGAAGAGAATATACCTCCACCACCATTCATGGTCTTCAACAGAAAGCTGAATGTATGTCAAGCCGACAGTCAAGATTGCAGTCATTATAATGAGGATGATAAACGTAACAAACAAAATTCCAGGTAGAGTGTAAATTTTATAGCCCCACATGCTTGCATACAGGTGGTGTAACTGAACAGCAATTGCACTAAAAGGCAAGAGACCTCCAATAAACATTTGACAAGCGGTTCTCCTGTACCAAGCTAATTGTGGGATCTCTCTTGGATATTGCTTTATAGCACAAGGTGCTTGAAATTCAGATCTTATACAATAACCAATCACCCCGCCGAAAGCAAGCAATGGGATGACAAGGAATGCATATATGAGAAGAATTGCTAGAAGAGTGCCAAAAGGAATTGCAGCTGTTGCCCCATAAGATATAGCAACTGTATTAAGGATAGACGATGTTACGAACAATGGACCCAGGTAGAGAATAGCTGTTAGAAGAACACTCCTTTCCTGGAAATTAGCATTGTTTGTGTGAAATGATATAAATAAGATGCTAAAGGAAAGACTAATCCTAGAGCAAAATGATGAAGAAAATTACCCATCCTGTCACTGAAAATTGATTGTGGAAAGCAGAAGCAGTGTACCCAGCGATGATTGAAGTAAGAGTATATATAAAGACGAGAGAAGTGAACAAAGCTCCACTATTATACGGATATAGGACTCCAAAAAATGCTAGCAAAAATAAGATAAATAGCCTGGAGATTTAAAACAAAAAATAATCAAAGTTAAAACTAAAACAAAGGTTAAAAGTTGACACTCATACAGTCTGCGGTTTTTTAACAGTACTGAATAATCACAATATTCTACTGTAGGTTAATATACTGATGCAGAAGCCAGGTTTAAAATTCAATAAATTAGAGTATTACTGGTTACTTATGTAATAAGTGCACTTTATACATATAGTCAGCAAGTTCATTGTCTTTGAGTTACAATTAATGCAGTACGTGTCATAAATTAGTCTTTAGAATTCCTAAGTACTAATGTGGATCTTTCTAGGTTCACGTACCAATTTGCCTCAAGGGGGCAAGCTTGTTAGCTTTCAAAATCAGTGTTAATGGAAAGAAATCTTGGATTTTCTGCTTTTGTGTGAGGCACATCAACCATGGAGTGATTCCAGGGAACCTTCTGGTAATGCCAAGGGATGGAGTGAGTCCAAGTATCTTCTTGTCAGCCTAATTACTCTTATTGTCCTACATCTTATGCATATATGAAATTATGTGTGAAAGCACGTAAGAAAGGTCACATCAGACTGTTCAACATTTACAAGAGGGTATGATGTCCCTCTGTTCTAGAGGTGTTCCCTTCACGGTATAAACAGAGTGAAATATCTGTCACCATGTTATCTATAAAACATAAAGCTATGAAACAAGCTATGAAACAAGAAGAGAATTGACTGAAGAATGATAAATTAGCTTACATGGCAAGCAGTTGGGTACCCACACCCAAGACAGCACAAAACAATGGCATGTTTGGAGGATATCTGAAAACATCACCATGAATGTATTTCCAGCCAACCTCCTTGTCTTCTTCTTCATCGCTTTTTGAGAACCTATGACAAGATTCATTACACTAGGCTGACCAAGTAAAAACATAATGTAGTTGGAAAAGATTGTGAATAATGTATTACTTTCTCAGATCATTCTTGAGGCGTCGCATTATGAGCAAAGTAAGCAATCCCATCAAAAGCACAATGATGATAATGGAATTAATGAATGAGAACCAATGAATTTTCTGGCGGACTGGCAGTAATGAAGCCTTTGAGTACTTGTCCATCCTGTTCTGGAACTGAGTTGATGTGGTATTCCAGTTAACAGAATAAGTGAACTCAACGTCAATATCAACATCTTCTGTTATATCAACAGCATGATTTGGATCACTAAAAGCATGAATTTCTATTACTTGGTTTCCATTGTAAAGAACATCAAACGACAAATGTGTGAACAGATAATACTTGGTCCCTTTTTCCCAACTCTCATCTTCAACTTTCCCAATGTACCCCCAGACTGGAAGATCATCATAATACATCTGGAAGTAAAATTCATTACTGATAACATCCCTGAACTTCACAATTTCAACAACTTTAAGCTTCTTCTGACACAGACTCTCTCCATCTTTGTATTGCCTGAAATTCAACTGATATAAGGAGTTGGCCAAACGATCCCCATTCAAAACTTCCCCAATGGATTCTTTCTTTTGGATTACCGGATCTGCAAGCCACAATGGTCGGCATCACTACTCTTACTAAGTTATTGAAAATAAAATAGCAATGCAAGACAGTTTCTGGTCAAAACAAAGCTTGAAAAGCAAAAAGATCTGATAATATGTTTAATTTTTTCCCTACATTCTTTATGTAATGCAAAGATTGGTGATATTAAACGATGGAAATCTCATTGTTCTGATGTTGCATCGTTCGTACTTGCAGAAAACCTAGGCACAAGTTACAACTAATCTTGATATAAGGTTTCAGTTACTTCTTCGACTAAGCATTGCACAATAAAAATTTCACTCTGACCCTAAAGGCTAACCTGGGTAGCAGAATGGCAAATCATAGTAATGATAGGTCTCACTGCAAGAGAATAACAAGTGGAAACAATATTAAAAGCGGAAAGAAGGCAACGTTACCAAGGAAAGAGATTATTTCATTTAAGTTTATTCATCTTTAACTCCTAGCATGCAGTATACCCAATGTCATCTAGATCTAAAGCCATACTGTACATAATAAACAAGATTAATTTGCATCTCAAGCCCCACAATCCTTTAAAAAGCACTCATCTTTATTCGAACTATCAATTGTTATACCTTGCAAATCGTTAAGGAAACAGGAACAAATCAGCTTTTCATTACGAAATGAGAATTCAATGCAAATTGTTAAGGAAATCAGCTTTTCATTAGGAAGTGAGAATTCAAACTTGGATCGTAGAACTACTAATTTCATCGAATATTCACACAGCCTACATATACAACCATTGTCTCGCTTTCCTAAAAGTCACCGTAAGTTTGCTACCCCTCAAATGTTAGTCCTAATGCTGTCAATTAAACTTCATTTCAAACTCATGAATTCCACAATCAAAACCCATAAAATTCTTAATGTCCTAAAAACAATATCGTTTTACGAAAATCAGTTCGTTGGGCACCATTAAAATGGGTTTCGTACTCCATCTTCGAATTCACTGTTTCAGAAAAATTGGGAAGAAAACGAAAACTAAAAAGGAGTTTTCGGCGGATCATACGATGCAAGAACTTTAAACTGTTAGCCTTTTCCTCTCAAAAAATTTACAGAATTTAAACAAATTGTATTCAATCGGCGATGGGGAAGATAATGGTACCTGGGGTTGTTCAAGGGGCCAACTTTGTTGACGAAGAAAGGGGCATGATCTCCTACATTGTAGCTGTGATCGCTTGCTGAGGCTGTCGCAGAAGGAACTGAGAATGTAAGGATCGTGAGGAGGACCACCAGGAGACTCATTTGCAACGAATAACTGCAAGCAGTAGCAGCAGCAGCAGCAGCAGCTCTGGATTCAGAAAGAGTGCAGACTCTGGACAGATGGGTTTGGTCAAACCGATGCCATATTGCTACTTAACACTACGATTTGGTACTTGTAAGTTTAGATAATCTTGTTAAATGCAAATTTGAATCACGTTATTACTAGCCTATTATGAGGTTTAGTTCACTACCTTTTCTTTAATGTATGAGTAAATTGTAGCAATGTTCCCTTAACTTTAATTTAATTGGAGCAATAGTTCTTCAACTAAAAAATTCTTACCATTGGTTCCTCAACTTATTAAAACGTATAGCTATGGTCTCTTAACTAAAAATTTATTATTATTGGTCCCTCAACTATAATCCAACTGGAGAAATGGTCCCTCAACTTTAACCTAATTAGAGCAATGGTCTTTCAATTTTAACCCAATTGTAGCAATGATCCTTCCAAGATAACTCATTTTGACATTCTGATGAAGTTGACAAAAAGGATTGTAGTTACATGTTTTGATGAGCTGAGGGACCTCAATTGTAGCAATGGTCATTCCAACATAACTTATTTTGACAAAATTCTAACGAAGTTAACAAAAATGACCATAGCCACACAGTTTGATGAGTTGAGAAACCAATTGTAATAGATTTTTAATTGAGGGACCATTGCTCCAATTTGATTAAAGTTAAGGAACCATTGCTACAGTTTACTCTTAATGTAAATCATACTGTTTGATCAAAATAAAAATAAATAAATAAAATACTGAGCCTGTTGTAGGCATAATTTACTGAACAATTATGAAGGTCATAGAGAGAAGGGGTGTGGCACATAGAGAGGAAAAGAGAGAGATGTGTAATTGTGGGTGTGTGTTATTCCACCCCATTGTGCCTTTATTTATAGTAGTAGGGAAGATTAATTCCTTACCCTTTAGGATTACAACATTTAATAGGTAATCAATTCCTAATAGGAATATGAGAGATATTCCAAGATATAATAGAATTTACACAATCACATTCCTAACCTAATAAGACTGCAACACTCCCCCTTGAGCTTGTAAATACTCAAGTAAATGGCGCATCAGGTCTTCAGCGATGAAGCAAGTACAGTTGATGAAGTCGTCGGCACAATGAGCGAATGCGAGTCTCAAATCAACAGAAGAATGCATAAAAAAGTAAAACTCACAAAACCTCGCTATGGTAAATGATAGGATATTTACCACCTGCAAAAGTAGGGATAAAAACACTTAAAAATACTTGCAAGAGTACAAGGTTGTCGTAGTATAGCAACTCAAGCAAGGTCGTTTTCCACAGGGATTGAATGAATAATCTATGCTAAAACCAAATCTTAATCAATTATTTAGAAACGAAATTGGGAAGAGGTTGATTTTATAACCTAAAATATTAAAACACTAGGGTTCAGCCATCACCTTAACAATCCTACGTAGTTCTTCCAATTACTTATGAATTACACATGCATATTTGAAGGTTAGGTTTTCCTAAAGTATGCCCTACTTGGACCCCCAATATAGAACGTATATCTAACATGCAACCCGTCCGTGGCGTCCAGATCGAATGTGAACATGCAAGACTCATTAAGTTTTGTGAAAACCTTTTGAAAAACCATATAACTCCTAAGACGTGTCGTCCATCCTAAGTAGTTACACATATTAACCACAAGAAGCCAGCGCCAATTTCAAGGACAGCCCTCCGCCAAAATTGCATCAAATTACTTTTCTAAATATCCTAATGGTGGCCAATCATCAAGACAATTAGATAGTTTAAAGCACAGTGATTAATAAATCAAAACTTGCATGCATAATATCATAAGTAAATTGAAAAGAAATTACATATTCTTACTAAGGCTCGTGGCCTCGCCCTAGCAAACGAAACTAGTTACTAAAAAACATAAAACAAAATATTATTAAGAACATGGAAAGAAAACACCTTGAAAATAAACTTGAATTGTTCCTCCTCCTATGTCTTCTCCTAAAGTTGCGTCCCTCCTTGCCTCTAATGGCTAAAAAGCCTTATTTATACTACTATAATTAAAATCCTCCTAGTAAAAGGTCTTAGAATAAAACTAGGAAACCTAATAAAATAATAAAACAGAAAATAAAAGGTTTCCTATTTGAACTGGAATTCGGACTTCTCAGAAAATCAGACTTTTAAATGACCAAATCAACTCCGATTTGGTCCTAAAAGGTCTCTTTTGAAAGCTTGAGACGTCCCCTACAAATCCTCAGAAGGAATCTTCCTCAAAATATACCATCTTGACCTCCAAAATACCCAAAACGTCCAAAAACGTCAATCTGGGAAAGCTGCGCGCTGGGCCTTTATTTCATCGCCACGGTCAAACGGCTTGGTAGAAAAATCTGGAATTTTGACACAATCATCTTGAAAGGCATACGAACATCCTCCAATTGGAATCACTCCAAAATTCATCCGTTTGATCACTTTTTGCTCCAGAAGAAGTCGAATGTCCTACATTGGAAATATATAACAAAGTATCAAAATTCTACCAAAATAACCAATAAATTAATACTAAGATTAGGGTAAAATATATAGTAAAATATGGACTCATCAGTAAAACCCAAGGATGGGGAAAAACCCATAGACTAAGGAGAAAAGTGAAAAGTTGCATTAAGTCAAAACTATAAGTCTTTTGGACGCAAGCAGAATAGCTCACAAGGGTATGATCGGCCCATGATGGGTGCCTCGTTAAAACCTAGCTAGGTAGCAAAAACCCAGTGGGAAAAATGCTCCTAATCGTAGGGAAAAAGAGTACATTGAGATCAAGTGAGTATACTTCTGGATACTCCCCCTGAGTTTGACATAACTTCCAAATGAGAACTATAAGCATCGCATATGAATAGTTAGGCATACCAATTCCTCGGACAAGCTTCTGGAAGGTTGACTTCGGCAGTGACGTCGTGTAGAGGTCGGAAAGGTTGTCTGGGATCGGCTTGCATGACTTCAATCTCCTGATGCTTTGTTGATGTAGATGTAGACGCAATATGTCTTGGCGTTGACTTCGTTGGTGTATCATGGCTTGGTCGGGTTGATACAGGCAGCATAATCTTCATGGATCGTCGTTGGGACTCAACGATGGATGAAAACACAACAAGTATTTCGAATATGCTCAACAAGAACTCCTAACCATGTCTCACTTGTGGAATAGTGAAATGAGGTGAGTCTTGGAACAATTTGAAGATTTCGCAACTAAGGTCATATCGTGGACCTTCAAGATATTGTGATATCCTTAACGGTAAAGACATAACCATTCGGGGATTTTTCCTTGTGCGGGTTTGATAAGTAACCTGCGTCAGCATAACAAACAAGACAAGCAGCATTCCGAGGACCAGGGGAGTTGGATCCGCTCGAGATGCGTTGGGATTTAATTTGCCCAAATTCGTAGTACCTTCAGGGAACGTCTTTAATACCAATTCATTGGTTGTTGCATCTTTACCAAGATCAACAGCTAAAGAGATGTCCTGTCTAAATACAACGAGCTAAGTACAACGGAGCGCAAAGTTGAACTTTAGATATGAAATTTCGGATTCCATAACCTCTTCAAGAGTCTCATTTGCATATTACGTATGGACGATCAAAGGTATACTCAAGGGTGACACATTTAGGGTGTAGTTCGACTGGTAGACCAAAATACCGTCAGAACAGTGCTTCAACTTCAGGTCAAGGCATAAACGAGTTTTCCTAAGATCCTTCATCTCAAATTCAGTCTTCAGGTGCAAGCCAGTTTTCTCAAGCTCTTCCGGAGTCTTAGTGAGATTCGTGTTAGCGACAAAAACTATAACTCTAGTAAACTTCATAGTTTAACACGCAAGGGCATTCATTCATATCCCTGACTGATCAAATAATCACGTAGACGGGTATACCACATCCGTCAGATTTTTCAATCCATAAGTGAACGCCTCAAAATGAGTTAAGAGGGTGTTACGTGGTTTGGAACTATTTGAACCAGTCCATGTAATTCTTCGGGAACTTACATGTCAATCTCCGTATCTATATCCCCATGGAGAAACACTAACCACATTTCATAATGTTGTTATCAATCACATGACGTTTGAGAGAAACCTTGCACCATAAGGCATGCATCATATTGCACTATTCCATTCATCTCATAACGCTTCCTTTCCCACTTGTAACATAACAGGGTTACCTTGGGCAGTGTAGGAACGACAGGTCCAATACACACTTTGGTAAGGAATTTGACCAGGATTGTAACTTTAGTTGTTCAATCAGTTCTATGTTGTCACTTAATCAACGGAACACGGTTTGATATCGTCGTTTTTCATTTATGTCGATAACTACCATATAAGTGAAAACATCATCGATGGTAATCTCATTTCGATTCCATTTAGCTCATCCAAACAAGTATACTAGACCAAGGACTTCAAGTCTTACGAGTAATCCGGATTAATCTCATGAGATGGAAATGATTTGAGACAGCGATCAAGTTTAGATTCATTGTTGTGCCATGTCTTCCTCTTCTAGGGAAGTGAATCCTACGAACCGAATGATTTGTCGTGCTCCAAGCCAAGACAGATTGATTGGCTATCCGCCGGTGTACCGAACCGTCCAACAGGGGCATCAAAACTGTCCAACAAGGGCGGCACACCCTCCAGGGATGTTGACTCGACGTCCGTTAAGTACGTCTATCCTTGCATGCATGTTTACAGCTGGTATATGATCTCATCACTTTAGCTAGATCAGAGGAATGCGTCTGGAGCAAAATTCTGAAATCTAGTATTCATCGCACTTGTTTATCACACTTATGCGGTATGGGGATCAAGATGAGACATAATGGGCAACGTCCAAGCAAATTCGCGTCGTTCTATAAGAACGTTGACGTTCTTATCTCCCCCAAACGGTGGGAAGACTATCTCATTAAAGTGACAACCCGTAAATGAGGGGTAAAGAGATCGCGTGCAAGGGCTCGAAGAGAGCTAGTGTGAAGGAGAATCATGATCGAAAAAAAGATACACATCCTTCTTTAAGGACCCATGGTGGTACGTTGCGGCGGCACAACTTGGCATATGGAATGCACACCCAAATGCGTAAATACGAAAATCGTCACGTTCGTACCCAGTAACCAACTGTAATGTCATATAGGTTGGGTGGCAGTGGGTCTCAAGGCGGACCAACATAACTGTGTACAAGGATTGCATAGCCCTAGGCAGAAACCGAAAACTTGGTACGTTTACCAAAATTTGGGCGATCATTTAAATTGCGCTTTATGATCGCTAGGGGAGGCTATTTGGGGTGAACATGGGAATTTGATGTTCAATTAGAAACCCAAAACGACATGCAATACTTTATCGAAAACCGTCGATATAAACACTCTGGCATTATCCAGTCTCCCGGCCCTTAAGGGATAAGAAGGGTGGTGAGCCCTTATTCGGCCAGAAGGTTTAGCCAAAACCATAAGTATTTATATGATCCACATTTTGGTTGGATTAGTCCACATATGTTCCCTTGAATCCACTGTGAAAAGAGAGTCATTTCGTATCTTTGCAATGGATGATTTAGAAAATCAAATTTCACAAATGAGCAGACTTTGGCAAGTGTGCTTATATGCACAAGATCCTTACTTCGGGTAAGGAGATGCGTCGTAGCATCTTTGGTCGACCTAAGTGTCCCAAAAGGTCGTGTCAAAGCAAGTAAACTACTCAATCACCTAGCTCCAGGCCGGCCATATATGGCATGTGCCCAGTTGGGGGACAACCCATT
Organism: Cotoneaster glaucophyllus; assembly: GCA_036320875.1. NCBI lineage: Eukaryota > Viridiplantae > Streptophyta > Magnoliopsida > Rosales > Rosaceae > Cotoneaster > Cotoneaster glaucophyllus. Next base: position 16,260,979 of record CM070058.1, on the reverse strand, counting down.
GGCCCCAAATCAAAGCTTCAGACTCATTTTTGGATGGTGCAAAGATATTTCACTCTATTTTCTTCAGTGGTTTCATTTATGATCATTGTCATCTCGAATATCCTTAAAAACTCATCGTCAGGGAGAATTTAAGGTCCCTTAAATGGTGATGCAGTATCATTCATACAACGAGGAGCGTGCCAATGCTCTTAATCAGGTTGGATAGACCTGAAGTCGTTGTTAGAGATGTGATTTAGGTGTAAAGTTAGTGTGCGTAGTATGCATTCATCCAGACAACTAACTTTCCCACATTCCTACCTAATCACGTGTTTAATTGAATCGGTCACATGTACTAAGAAACATGATTCAATTAACTCATATTCGAGGACAATATCAATAAGATTATCCATAAGTAAAACATACACCAAACTTGAATCCAAGAACATGGAAAAATGTTCACAAAGTAAGTGGTTTACTAAAGGGATTCGGCCAACAAGGCCATCCATGTCAAAATTCTGCTTTTCCAACGATGTTTGGTGGAGCAAAATTAATCTCACAAATTGACTACGAGAATGGTACTCCTCAACAACATTGGTAGGGGCATGAACAGGTGCATAACCAATGATCTATTCCATCAAGATGGAAGTAGATACTGCAGGGTTAAAGTTTGGGAATATTATCCCTTATTCTTGAAGTTTTAGGTCTTAGGTGCCAAGGATCACACTTCGAGCATGATGCCACACCTTGGCAGGCCCTGATTCTACCATATGTTGTAAAAACAAACTCGAAATTGGATTATGAGAGAACATGTCATTCGTTGTATCCCTGCCGAAGCAGTGCATCACCACTTAGTAGGCTTTGACCGAACTGGGTCGAGCCAGTCGGTAGACTCCAACCGAACTGAGTGTATAATTTTCTCTCACGTTTGTGGTAGTAATTAGATCCGAGAATTTGGTAAACTTCCACTTTCTACACTTGTTGCTTTAAGACCAAGTTAGAAACATGGAAGGACGAGAAAAAGTATTCTCCAGTCAAAATTCGATCGGATTTATAAACTTCAGAATTGTACTCATTCATGGACGTAATCATGGTGTACTTCAGGCAATGTCTTTCATGATTAGACGGTCCGTAGAAGTGAGCCAAAGAGCCATGAAATCCTCGTTCGGGAGGTATTTCCGTTTGTAATGCTTTGGCATAAGTCTTCGAATAAAGATCATGGCGAACGCTTATTCAGCTCTTCCATGCCATTTTTGGCTTCAATGGTTTCTCAGCTTTTTGATAGTCAAGTGGAGATTCACGTCTTGTACCCCACATAAAGTGGTTTCGGTTCGACAATACACTGAACTGGAGGGAACAAGATTGTGATTGGTGCTATGGGAATAAAACATCCATATGCATCAAAGTTAGAACATTCGAGTTCTAAGACATGATTTTCATGAAAAACATCGGGTTTTCATGGGTGTATTGTTTTATGAAAACTTCGGGTTTCAAAAGCACTAAATTCGAAACTACATGTTCGATTTAGTTTATGAACGTTTAGTTCATAAAAGAGAGGTTCCTGCAAGAAGCAATATACAACTAAGTGTAGTGGATTTGGGTTGCTTCAGGAACTCAAGTGTGAGTGCTTCGGGACTACGAAAGTGAGTCAACGGTTCAAAGTATAAAAATAAATTATTGAATCGTTAATGTTCAAAAGTGATCTTTTGGTCAATAATTTTGGATTCATTATCAGATTAATGGACTGCTGGTCACTTTTAATTAATTCAATAGATCGAGCCATACAAGGTCGATTGTAGAAGCAAAAATAATAATAACATTCGGGTTAAAATGACTTAGAATGCTAAATAATAGCATAAGATCGAAAAATATATAGCCCTAAAATAGATTTGGGCTCGAGTTGGGTGCCTTGAGTAAAAGGCAGGGCCCAACAGAGGGCTCGGGGGTGGACTGCAGGCCACGGTATGAGAAAGAAACCCTAGTCCCAGTTGGGTTTCAAGTTGGGCCAAGGGGGCACGGGTCAAGGCCCAGTAGGGGCTGGCCTTGAGGGTTTGGTCACGGGGAGCCCAGTCGCAAAAAGGGCTGGCTGTGTGTGTGATCTAGGGCAGCTGCAAGAGGGCAGGGCTGCAGGCCCGTGTGACATGGACCCAAGCCAAGGCTTGGTGCAGTCCGAGAGGGAGCAGCAGGCCACGGGTCAGAGTGCAAACGAGCATAGGGCTGCAGGCCCATCAAATTGACCCCAGGCCGAAGCCTGGTTTTGGCGTGCTCAGTGATGGTGCAGTGGGTGTGCCGCACCATGCCCAATTTCCCCTTCTTTTTTTTTCAAAATCCCATAGGGTTTAGGGAAACCCTAAATATGCTTCTAATTTAATTTTGTACTTTGACTCACAAATTCCACATAACAATTTAATTGTATATATATTGACAAATATATGAACATATACAATATATATATCGGAAGGAAAATATAAACATAGGGGGTTCATGCATCATGGGGAATGTTTTCATGCTTCAAGGTCGTTTCAAATATCTTACTTTATTTTAAGCATACCTGATTGGCAGAAAACAAATAAAAGCCTTTGAATTTGTAGAAGATTCATCTTGAAAAGCCGGAATTGCATCTCCAATGCGTTGTATCACGTTCAACACAGAAAAATTAAATTGAATCAATAGCATGTAGATCAATTTAATAAAATAGTAAATTAATCATAAAAAGAATGATTAAAACGTAATACTCCTTTGATTGAAGATCAAACTCTCTTTAGCGCAGCGTCAAGAGCGTGCTGATAACGTGTTGTAGGCATAATTTATTGAACAATTATGAAGGCCATAGAGAGAGAAGGGGTGGGGCACATAGAGAGGAAAAGAGAGAGATGTGTAATTGTGGGTGTGTGTTATTCCACCCCATTGTGCCTTTATTTATAGTAGTATGGAAGGTTAATTCCTTACCCTTTAGGATTACAACATTTAATAGGTAATCAATTCCTAATAGGAATATGAGAGATATTCCAAGATATACTAGGATTTACCCAATCACATTCTTAATCTAATAGGATTGCAACAGAGCCCAATTTAATTTCAACGATGAAATATTTGGGAAAATTGCACAAATACCATATGGAGGATTTGGATCTCATCCGGATCCAAGTTGTGGAGATCCTAGAGATTCTCACATCTTAGTTGTTTGTTTTTCGTACATCGTGTGGTTAGAAATTATTTTGAATTTATTTATTCAAAATTAAACACAAAAATTTCTAACAAAAACTGACCGCACAATATACGATGAACCGTTATGATATGAATATCCTCACAAAGAAGATCCGAAGAGGATTCTCATCCCCCATGGACTACTAGTATGCACAAATACAAACTGAAAAATCTTGTCAATTTGCCACGTAAACTCATGTCTTATAGGGCATGTACTAAGTTTGTAAGAACACCTATAATGGGAATTTTTGGCGTAGTTAAATTTGCTTAGTCAAATTAAAATTCAGGTATTTTGTGTTGCCAAATTAACCTCAGTTTAAACTTTGAATAGCGTGAGACTTACTTAAAATTTAGAATCCTAGCCTTAAACTTTTTAACCAAAAAATAGTGGTGTGATCCACACATCTTTTTTTACTTCCTGACATTCCCTATTAATTTTTGTTATTTTATCATCTTCAAGTCACTAAATCTAATTGAAAGGTATGTGAAATGAGAAAAGTGTATGGTATTGCCTATCAATATTTAGAGCGGCTAGATAATGCCAAGGTCTTATGGATCGGGCCGAGTTTGAACATTTTTAAAAAATACAAGGTGGCCATCTTGATCGTAGGGTCAGACTTTATTAGGTGTAAGGGTATTAGACAGAGAAGGGAGTTATTGGCCCTTGAGCTGGGCTGGGCCATAAATATCTCAAATTTGGTCAATTCGTTTAACTCCTCCAGCCGAACATTAAAGGGCTGGGTAGGGCCTTGACCAACCGATCTCAATTTACAAGTCTAATATGTACCACCTTCATTATGTTCGTTAACAATTTAGTCGATTATCATTCATTTGAACCCTTTTTTTCTCGATGAAACCTAGACAGTACGAGGAAAATATTTTATTATTTAAAAAGAAAAAAACTACACCTAAGAAAACAAAAATAAAAGTCACCCATCCAGGACCAGGACCTCAAGGTCGCAAATATGTCAAGATTGGAAGAAGATGGTTATATTGTGTGACCGGATGGTTGGGCTTTACGTAGTTTAGTGATGGTAGTGGTGGCCATTTTGGTGATTAAAAAATTTCTTCCGACTCTCAATGCACGTGCGACGAGCCCAATCATTGATAGTGATACCTATTATTCTATGTGTGAAATCTAACAGTTAAACATGTTCCACGTCACTTGATTTGTATTGTCCATATGTTAGGCCCAATTTTAAAGATGATAGTCATGAGGTATTAGTCATAGTGATGGGATGGTTGGGCTGTAGTTGAGTGGTGGTAGTTTGTCACACCCCAATCCAAGATTAAGTCTAAACCTCTGATTAGGACATGATCACACTTTAACTAAATTAACTAATCTTAAGTAATTAAAATGTGAAGATCGAAATAAGAATTTATATTTATACATAAAAAAAATAGCAGAAACATGAACTTTATTAAAATACTTTTACATTCGGAATTACAACTTTTGGGGTACTACTAAAAAAATCATTCAAGTAGTTCCTTATGTTGGGTTTTAGGCTCAAAATTAGGATGATGCAAAAAATTAGGTTTGTGTTACCTATTTGGGTTTGGATTTTGACTTCTTAGTTGGTTTCCTTGGTGGAGAGGTTTTGTTAATTACCTATTTGATTTAGATTTGGATTTACTTCCTATTAGGATTCTTATTGTAACCTAAGTCCTATGCACTATAAATAGGACCTTAGGGTTAGTGTATTTTGTATGGCTCTTTTGTGTGGCAATTTGGTGAGAGTCAATTTGTGAGTAAGAGGGCAATTTGGGAGAATCTTCTCCATTTGTTTGAGTTCTCTACTCGTTTGGTTTAGGGCTTGTAATTTGTGGGATTTGGGTTGTGAGAGTTTAAACACTCTTTTGTAATCTCCGTTTGTTTAGTGAAATTCCTTGCAGTGCTTTGCCCGTGGACGTAGGCTTTACGCCGAACCACGTAAATCTCTTGTGTTAGTTTGAGATTGTTTGTTTTAGCTTTCGCCTACGACATTGATATTTGGTACTTTGTTAGAATTCGCTTCCGTTTGCGCATAAAAATACAACAAGTGGTATCAGAGCCCAGGTTTCGGGTTGGGCTTTGCTTGGCAGTCACTATGAAGCCTTCTGTGTCGTTGGTGAAAGTTGATATTGAAAATTTCGATGGCAATGACTTTGGTATTTGGCAATTGAAGATGCGTGCTTTGTTAGTTCAACAAGGGCTTTTGAAAACGCTAAAGGGTGTGAAGGCTTTTCCGAATTCGTGGATTGATGAGGAAAAGGAAGACATTATGGAGCGGGCACTTGGAGCAATTATGCTGACCTTATCTAATGAAGTCTTGCGAGAAGTTGGTAGCATCAAATCTGCACCGTAGTTGTGGCTAAAATTGGAGAGTTTGTCTATGACCAAATCTCTTGCTAAACGGTTGTATTTGAAGAAAAGTTTGCATACTCTTCGTATGGATGAAGGTACGTCAATTCATAGGCATGTTGATGAATTCAATAAACTTATGATGGATTTGAAAAGTGTGGACGACCAAATTAGTGATGAGGATTATGCGATAACTTTGTTGTGTTCTTTATCTCCTTCGTATGAACACTTTGTCGATACCATGCTATTTGGTAGAGAAAGTCTTTGTTTGGAAGATGTTAAAGCCGCTTTGAATTCTAAAGAGCTAAAGAATAAAGTGTATGACACACAAGATGGAGCTTTGGTAGTTCAAGGAAGAAATAAGGAAAAGGGCAAACTTGGAAAGAACAAGTGTAGCTACTGTTATAAGGAGGGTCATTGGAAAGTAGATTGCCCTAAACTCAAGGGCAAAAAGAAGCCGTTTGATAAGTCTTTCGCTAGTGTTGATGCAAACATTGTAGAAGATCGTTGTTTTGAACTCCTCTAAAGGTTATGTGAGGAGGAGGAGCTTGGTACTCAAGCTCTTTGGGTGGAGTGCAATTCGCACTTTTGTTCGTATGTTCAAGCTTTTGCTTGGATTTTGTTTCATATTTGTTAGTTTCCGTAATGGAATTTGTTGGAGAAGGCGTTGGAGGACATTTCAAGTTTCAAGACTTTTGGATTTTTTGAGTCTAGGTGGAGATCAGTTTTGAAGGAATTTGATGCACGTTTGCATTTGTATTTTGGTATCCCAAATTTTTAGTCTGTATTTGATTTGGAAGTTTGCTAATTTCTCGCCGAGGTGGAGATTGTTGGGTTTTAGGCTCAAAATTAGGGTGATGAAAAAAATTAGGTTTGTGTTACCTATTTGGTTTTGGTATCCTATTTGGGTTTGGATTTTGACTTCTTAGTTGGTTTCCTTGGTGGAGAGGTTTTGTTAATTACCTATTTGATTAGGATTTGGATTTACTTCCTATTAGGATTCTTATTGTAACCTAAGTCCTATGCACTATAAATAGGACCTTAGGGTTAGTGTATTTTGTGTGGCTCTTTTGTGTGACAATTTGGTGAGAGTCAATTTGTGAGTAAGAGAGCAATTTGGGAGAATCTTCTCCATTAGTTTTGGGTTCTCTACTCGTTTGGTTTAGGGTTTGTAATTTGTAGGATTTGGGTTGTGAGAGTTTAAACACTCTTTTGTAATCTCCATTTGTTTAGTGAAATTCCTCGCAATGCTTTTTCCGTGGACGTAGGCTTCACGTCGAACCACGTAAATCTCTTGTGTTAGTTTGAGATTGTTTGTTTTAGCTTTCGCGTACAACATTGATATTTGGTACTTTGTTATAATTCGCTTCCGTTTGCGCATAAAAGTACAACTGAGGTTTTGTTAATTACCTATTTGATTAGGATTTGGATTTACTTCCTATTAGGATTCTTATTGTAACCTAAGTCCTATGCACTATAAATAGGACCTTAGGGTTAGTGTATTTTGTATGACTCTTTTGTGTGGCAATTTGGTGAGAGTCAATTTGTGAGTAAGAGAGCAATTTGGGAGAATCTTCTCCGTTTGTTTGAGTTCTCTACTCGTTTGGTTTAGGGTTTGTAATTTGTGGGATTTGGGTTGTGAGAGTTTAAACACTCTTTTGTAATCTCCGTTTGTTTAGTGAAATTCCTCGCAGTGCTTTGCCCGTGGAAGTAGGCTTTACGCCGAACCACGTAAATCTCTTGTGTTAGTTTGAGATTGTTTGTTTTAGCTTTCGCCTACGACATTGATATTTGGTACTTTGTTAGAATTCGCTTCCGTTTGCGCATAAAAGTACGACACCTTATTCCAACAAACCAAAAACGACGAAAGAAAGCAAAATAACAAAAAGAAAAGAAGAAAACATCCAAGCTTCTTCATTTATTTGTATACACACTGCTCCAGACTTCACACAAAATACACAAGTAGTTCTCTGATGCATAACCTACACAAATTTAATTAGGGTGAGCTAAAGGCTTAGTAGGGACCTATACCTTCAAAAAAAATAAAAAATAAATAAAGGAGTTTAATCAATTATGCAGATACAAAACATAATACAAAATGCGTCACTTAATTCCCTAATTCGAATAATTAATCACTTAAAATTTGTATGTCCCATACCGTACTATTCCAAGTGAAAAACTATTCCAAATCACTCAAAACCCAAATCATTCCTAATTACCCATTTTTGCTAGTCGTCTTGCCAATTTCTTTGTCGCCAATCCCGAATTATCCTAACAAAACATTGTGCAATTAGACTGACCTCGGAGTTTGGTACCTACCAAGAATCGGCTCAACTACCTAAAACTCCTAACCTCGATCAACTCAAAATACATTTTCTTCGCACTAAAACTATTCAATCTCACAACGTAACAATCATATTTTTATTTCATCTTTTCGTTAGACAACAAAAAACAAAGAAATTTCAATCTGCATTCAAGCAGATGACAAATTAATTTAACAAGCTCAGCGATGCTAGCGAAATAATTTAACAAGCTCAACGATACTAACGAAATAATTTAACAAGCTCAACGATACTAGCGAAATATTATTCACAATCCGATCGATAGTATATGCATATTTAAGAAACAAGTGAAACAACACCATTATCCAAATCACATTTATAAAACATATATGTATATATGTATATCAGAATACAACCACTTTAATCTCTGAAACATTTACATATTCATATACACATATATACATTAGTAGCAAATCACATTATATATACATATATCAACACAAGATGTCATATATATATACTAATGCAGAAAATGCGATAGAAGGTTTCCCTTAACCCCCTACCTTATTTGCAGAAATTGAGCTTCTCCGTGAGCTCTTCAAACGCTACAACTTCCCGAACACATATATGCATGGAACAAAATTTAAAATCAAAGATTAGAATACAAATTCAACTCTGAAAAACTAAATCAAAAGTTATAAACATTAATAAACTTCTTTAAGAAATTTGTAAAACTGGATTAAAATTAAAATACGAATTTGAAGAATAAAAACTAACAAAATGGGAGACTAACTTACAGAAACGGACTTGAAATTTCCCCTTTCGTATGCAGATATACAAAATTCTCAGAACACTTAGATTGGGAAAATCAAATTAGAGTTTCCAACGCCCACTATTTATAGGACAAATTCTAATGATTAAGAGGTAGACCTAGATTTCCAACTCCAGCTATTAGGCTAGCCTAATCAGCCAAATATGTGGATGAATAAGCACCTTAATTCTCTAATATGCTGTCATCTAGCTCCCTAATTCTGCTTCCCTATCTATCTGCCGGTCGAAAAAACCAATCTCAAATAAAAATTGAATCATCCAGATAAGATGGATGAGTAATAAGAAGAATTGAAGTTATGTTATGGAAGGAAAACTACCTATTGCTCTTTATCTGAGGTTAGAGAGAGAGGATGAAGATTTGAGAAACAAAAGGAAAAGTCTGAGAGAGAGAGAATTGACATAAATGTGGGAGAGAATAAAATAAAGTGAAGGAATGAAAATAATAATAATAATAATAATAATAATAATAATAATAATAAAATACTAAATGAATGGGAAAAGGCGGTAACCCTCAATGCCAAATTAAAGTTAGGTTTTACTAACTAATAATATTAAATTAAGAAAATTGTTGCAGTCCTATTAGATTAGAAATGCGATTGTGTAAATCCTAGTATATCTTTGAATATCTCTCATATTCCCATTAGGAGTTGATTATCTATTAAATGTTGTAATCCTAAATGGTAAGGAATTAATCTTCCCTACTACTATAAATAAGGGCACAATGAGGTGGAATAACACACACCTACAATTACACATCTCTTTCTTCTTCTCTCTATGCCACACCTTTCTCTCTCTCTATGGCCTCCATAATCGTTCAGTAAATTATACCTACAACACGTTATCAGCACGCTCTTGACGCTGCGCTCTTGACGCTGCGCTAACAAGAGAGTTTGATCTTCAATCAGGGGAGTATTACGTTTTAATCATTCTTTTTATGATTAATTTATTATTTTGAATTGATCTACATGTTATTGATTCAATTTAATTTTTCTGTGTCGAACGTGATACAATGCATTGGAGATGCTATTTTGGCTTTCTGCGAAGGAACTTCTACAAATTCAAAGGCTTTTGTTGTTTTCTGCCAATCAGATACGCTTAAAATAAAGTAAGATATTTGAAACGACCTTGAAGCATGAAAACATTCCCCGTGATGCATGAACCCCCTATGTTTATATTTTCCTACCAATTATATATATATATATATATATATATATATATATATATATATATATATATTTGTTTCATGCATCGCACAATAAAATTGTTATGTGGAATATGTGAGTCAAAGAATCGAAAGAAATTAGAAGCAATTATGGTTTTTCAACCCTAGGAATTTCGAAAAAAAATAAATCAAATTTATGGGAAATTTGCGACTGAACAGCTGCCCCAGCTGCACCTGGGTCTGAGATTTTCATGGGCCTACAACTCCTCCAAGTCGCATAAAAATCTCGCTAGGCTTCATTTCTCACAAGCCAGCACCAAGGCTTGTCGTGCCTATTCGGCCCACCAAGCCAGCTTGCTGAGCTTGTCCACTTGGCCCTCCCGCACTTTAGGCCTAAATGCTGCAGCAAGCCTGTAGCTTTCCCTGCAGTAGACTGGGCTGCCTAGCAGCTATGCCCCCTTTTAGCCCAAAAAGCCAGCAGCTGCTGTTGCTGGGCTCTTTGCTCTCGACCCGTGGATGAAGCCACCCATAGGTTGCATATTGTAGCCCACACGAGCCCAAAATATTTTTGGGGCTATATTTTTCTATCCAATGCTAATTTTTAGCATTCTAAATAATTTTAACCCGAATGTTATTATTATTTTTGCTTCTACAATCGACCTTGTATGGTCCGATTTATTGAATTAATTAAAAGTGACATGCAGTCCATTAATCTGATAATGAATCCAAAATTATTGACCTGAAGATCACTTTTGGACATTAACGATTCAATAATTTATTTTTATACTTTGAACCGTAACATACTTTTGTAGCCCAAAGCACTCACACTTAAGTTCCTGAAGAAACTCAAATCCACTACACTTAGTTGTATATTGCATTCTGTGTTCTTCCAGGAACCTCTCTTTTATGAACTAAACGTTCATAAACTAAATTGAACATGTAGTTTCAAATTTAGTGCTTTTGAAACCCGAAGTTTTCATAAAACAATACACCCATGAAAACCCGACGTTTTTCATGAAAACAATGTCTTAGAACTCGAATGTTCTAACTTTGATGCTTATGGATGATTCATTCCCATAGCACCAATCACAATCTTGTTCCCTCAAATTCGGTGGATTGTCGAACAGTCACAAGTTCAATTTTCCTGATTCGGACGGTTTCTAATAGAAACCACTTTATGTGGGGTACAAGACATGAATCTCCACTTGACTATCAACAAGCTGAGAAACCATTGAAGCCAACAATGGCATGGAAGAGCTGAATAAGCCTCCGTCATGATCTTCACTCGAAGACTTATGCCTAAAGCATTACAAACAGAAATACCTCCCGAACAAGGATTTCATGGCTCTTTGGCTCGCTCCTACGGACCGTATAATCATGAAAGACATTGCCTAAAGCGCACCATGATTACGTCAATGAATGAGTACAATTCTGAAGTTTATAAATCCGATTGAATATTGACTGGAGAATACTTTTTCTCGTCCTTCCATGTTTCTAACTCGCTCCTGAAGCAACAAGTGTAGAAAGCGAAAGTTTACCAAATTCTCGGATCTGATTACTACCACAAATATATGGTAGAATCAAGGCCTGTCAAGGTGTGGCATCTGTCAAGGTGTGGCATCATGCTCGAAGCATGATCCTTGGCCCCTAAGACCTAAAACTTCAAGAATAAGTGATAGTATTTCTGAACCTTAACCCTACAGAATCTACTTCCGTCTCGATGGAATAGATCATTAGTTATGCACCTGTTCGTGCCCCTACCAATGTCGTTGAGGAGTACCATTCTCGTAGGAAGAGTAGAATTTTGACATGGATGGCCTTGTTGGCCGAATCCTTTTAGTAAACCACTTACTTTGTGAACATTTTTCCATGTTCTTAGATTCAAATTTGGTGTATGTTTTACTTATGGATAATCTTATTGAATCATGTTAATTGAATCATGTTTCTTAATACATGTGACCGATTCAATTAAACACGTGATTAGGTAGGAATGTGGGAAAGTTAGTTGTCTGGATGAATGCTTACTACGCAACTAACTTTACACCTAAATCACATCTCTAACAACGACTTCAGGTCTATCCAACCTGATTAAGAGCATTGGCACGCTCCTCGTTGTATGAATAGTACTGTATCACCATTTAAGGGACCTTAAATTCTCCCTGACGTTGAGTTTTTAAAGATATTTGAGATGACAATGATCATAAATGAAACCACTGAAGAAAATAGAGTGAAATATCTTTGCACCACCTCCAAAAATGAGCCTGAAGCTTTGATTTGGGGCCAATGGGTTGTTCCCCAACTGGGGCACATGCCATATGTGGCCGGCCTGGAGCTAGGTGATTGAGCAGTTTACTTTCTTTGACACGACCTTTTGGGACACTTAGGTCGACCAACGATGCTATGATGTATCTTCTTACCCGAAGTAAGGATCTTGTGCCTACAAGCACACTTGCCAAAGTCTGCTCGTTTGTGAAATTTGATTTTCTAAATCATCCCTTGCAAAGATACAACCGACTTTCTTTTCACAGTGGATTCAAGGGAATATATGTGGACTAATCCAACCAAAATGCGGACCATATAAATACTTATGGTTTTGGTTGATGAATCGACAAACTAGGTCACATGTTTGTCTACACACATTACTGCTAAACCTCTTGGTCGATTAAGGGTTCACCACCCTACTTATCCCTTAAGGTTCGGGAGACTGGATAATGCCAGAGAGTTTATATCGACGGTTTTCGATAAAGTATTGCATATCGTTTTAGGTTTCTAATTGAACATCGAATTCCCATGTTCACCCCAAATAGCGTCTCCTAGCGATCATAAAGCGTAATTTAAATGATCGCCCGAATTTTGGTAAACGTATCAAGTTTTCGGTTTCTGCCTAGGGATATGCAATCATTGTACACAGTTATGTTGGTCCGCCTTGAGGCCCACTGCCACCCAACCTATATGACAGTACAGTTGGTTACTGGGTACGAACCTGACGATTTTCGTATTTACGCATTTGGGTGTGCATTCCATGTGCCAAGTTGCGCCGCCGCAACGTACCACCATGGGTCTTCAAAGAAGGATGTGTATCTTTTGTCGATCATGATTCTCCTTCACACTAGCTCTCTTCGAGCCATGAGACAATCTTCCCGTCATTAGGGGGAGATAAGAATGTCAACATTCTTGTAGAACGACGTGAATTTGCGTGCACGTTGCCCACTATGTCTCATCTGGATCCCCATACCGCACAAGTGTGAAAAACAAGTGCGATGAATTCTAGATTTCAGAATGTTGCTCTAGACACAATCCTCTGATCTTGCTAAAGTGACGAGATCATATACCAGCTGCAAACATGCCTGCAAGGATAGACGTACTTAACAGACGTCGAGTCAACATCCCTGGAGGGTGTGCCACCCCTATTGGACGGTTTGGACGCCATTGTTGGACAGTCCGGTACAACGGCGGATAGCTAATAAATATGTCTTGGCCTAAAGCACGACAGATCATTCGGTTCGTAGGATTCACTTCCCTGGAAGAGGAAGACACGACACAACAATGAATTTGAACTCGATCGCTGTCTCAAATCATTTCCATCTCATGAGATTAATCCGGATTACTCCCAAGACATGAAGTTCTTGGTCCAGTATACTAGTTTGGATAAGTTAAATGGAATTGAAATGAGATTACCATCGATGATGTTTTCACTTATATGGTAGCTACCGACATAAATGAAAAATGGCGATATCAAACCGTGTTCCGTTGATTAAGTGACAACGTAGAACTGATTGGACAACTAAAATTACAATCTATGTCAAATTCCTTAACAAAATATGTTTAGACCCGTAGTTCCTACACTGCCCAAGGTAACCCGTTTGTGTTACAAGTGGGAAATGAAGCGTTATGAGATGAATGAAATAGTGCGATATGATGTACGCCTTACGGCGCAAGGTTTCTCTCAAACGTCCTATGATTGATAGCAGCATTATGAAATGTGGTTAGTGTTTCTCCATAGGGATATAGATACAGAGATTGACATGTAAGTTCCCGAAGAATAACATAGACTAGTTCAAATAGTTCTAAACCACGGAACACCCTCTTAACTCGTTTTGAGGCGTTCACTTATGGATTGAAAAATCCGACGGATGTGGTATACCCGTCTAAGTGATTATTTGATTAGTCAGGGATATGAATTATGCCCTTGCGTGTTAAACTATGAAGTCTTATTCCGAATTGCTAGAGTTACAGTTTTTGTCGTTAACACAAATCTCACTAAGACTCCGGAAGAGCCTGAGAAAACTGAAACGCACCTGAAGACGGAATTTGAGATGAAGGATCTTAGGAAAACTTGTTTATGCCTTAACTTGAAGTTGAAGCATTGTTCTGACGGTATTTTGGTCTACCAGTCGAACTACACCCCGAATGTGTTACCTTTGAGTATATCTTTGATCGTCCATACGTTATATGCAAATGAGACTCTTGAAGAGGTTATGGAATCCGAAATTCCATATCTAAAGTTTAACTTTGCGCTTCATTGAACTTAGCTCATTGTATTATGACAAGACATCTCATTCGCTGTTGATCTTGGTAAAGATGCAGCCCCGCGCCTACACGCAACCACTGAATTGATATTAAAGACGTACCCTGAAGGTACTACGAATTTGGTCAAATCAATTCCCAATGCATCTCTAGCGGATCCGACCACCCTGATCCTCAAAATGATGCTTGCCTTGTATGTTATGCTGACGCAGGTTACTTATCAAACCCACATAAAGAAAAATCCTCGAATGGTTATGTCTTTACCATTAGGGATATCGCAATATCTTGGAGGTCCACGATATGACCTTAGTTGCGAAATCTTCGAATTGTTCCAAGACTCACCTCACTTCACTACGCCACAAAAGAGACATGGTTAGGAGTTCTTGTTGAGCATATTCGAAGTACTTGCTATTTTTCATCCATCGTTAAGTCCCAACGACGATCCATGAAGATTATGACGCATGTATCAACCCGACCAAGCCATGATACGTCAATGAAGTCAACGCCAAGACATATTGCGTCTACATCTACATTAGCAAAGCATCAGGAGATTAAAGTCATGCAAACCGATCCCAGACAACCTTGCCGACCTTTACACAATGTCACTACCAAAGTCAACCTTCCAGAAGCTTGTTCGAGGAATTGGTATGCCTAACTATTCATATGCAATGCTTGTAGTTCTCATTTTGGAAGTTATGTCAAACTCAGAGGGAGTATCTAGAAGTATACTCACTTGATCTTAATGTACTATTTTTCCCTACGATTATGAGCATTTTTCCCAATGGGTTTTTGCTACCTAACTAGGTTTTAATGAGGTACCCATCCTGGGCTGATCATACCCTTAAGAGCTCTACTACTTGCGTCCAAAAGATGCATAGTTTTGACTTAATGCAACTTCTCATTTTTCTCCTTAGTCTATGGGTTTTTCTCCCACCTTGGGTTTTATCATAGCGAGGTTTTGTGAGTTTTACTATTTTTATGCATTCTTCCGTTGATTTGAGACTCGCATTTGCTCATTGTGTCAACGACTTCATCAACTGTACTTACTTCATCGTTGAAGACCTGATGCGTCATTTACTTGGGTATTTACACACTCAAGGGGGAGTGTTGCAGTCCTATTAGATTAGGAATGTGATTGTGTAAATCCTAGTATATCTTGGAATATCTCTCATATTCCCATTAGGAGTAGATTGCCTATTAAATGTTGTAATCCTAAAGGGTAAGGAATTAACCTTCCATACTACTATAAATAAAGGCACACTGGGGTGGAATAACACACACGCACAATTACACATCTCTCTCTTCTCTCTATGCCGCACATTTCTCTCTCTCTATGGCCTCCATAATCGTTCAGTAAATTATAACTACAACAAAAATAACATTTTTTTTAAGAATTACAAAAGATAATTAAATAAAAACAATTCAAGAGTATTACACAAATAAAGAATAGTTACGAAAAATTAATCATACTATTTAACAATAATTTATATGAGGGTCTTCACATCCTACACCCTCCTAAAATAAAAATACTTTACTGGAATCAAAGAAAAGCTCTAGGTATTTCATATGCATCTCGATCTCTAATTCTCATGTCGATTCCTCTGTGTCTCTCTATAACCGGAAAACTTCTACTAGTGGATTGTCTTAGAGCGTAGCACTTACTCTTTTGTAATCTAGTATTCGAATCGGTCGATCCTCAAAGGATAAATTTTAGTTCATACTGAGATCTCCCCAATCGATCACATGTGATGGATTTGGTTCGTACTTCCGAAGCATGGAAACATGATAAAGATTATGTATGCCTGAAAGTTGAGGAGTCAATGCTAACTATATGCTACTTCACCTATTCTTTCCAGAATTTCAAATGGTCTATTAAACCTTGGTGATAATTTTCCAAAATTTCCAAACCTTTTAATTCCTCTTCAAGGTGACACTTTTAGAAACACAATATTACCCACATCAAATTTCAATGGTTTCATCCTTCGATCTACATAGTTCTTCTGTCGACTTTGAGCTGTTAGGATATGCTGTTTGATAACCATAATCATTTTAGCTTTTTCTTATACTGGATTAGGTCCTAACAACATAGTTTCTCCTACTTCTATCAAACATAGGGGTGGTCGACAAGGTCGTCCATACAAGGCTTCATTTGGTGCCATTTGTATGCTCGACTGATAACTATTATTATAAGCAAACTATGCAAGTGATAGATGATCTTTCCAGCTTCCTAAAAAAACCACAATGTAGGCTCTCAACATGTCTTCCAAGATTTAATGGTCTGTTCTGATTGTCCATCCGTTTGGGGATGAAAAACACTACTGAAATTAAGTTCCGTACCCATGCTTTTTGTAAACTCCCCCAAAATTTTGAAGTAATATGGGATCGCTTTCAGACAAAATCGAAATAAGGATTTCATGCAATTTAACTATTTCCTTAACATAAAGCTTTCCATATATTTTGGTAGAGTCTGGGGTTTTGACTGGTAAGAAATGTGTTGACTTGGTTAGACAATCCACAATAACCCACACTGCGTCTTGTTGTTTTGGGGATTTTGGTATACCAATAACAAAATCGATGACGTGATCCCATTTCCATTTTGCCATTGGTAATGATCGTATTGAACCTATGGGTTTGTGATGTTCAGCTTTCATTGGTTGACAAGTGTGACATTTTGCCACGAAATCTACTACATCTCTCTTCATACCACTCCACCAAAATTGACGTTGAAGATCTTTATACATCTTGGTTCATCCAGGATGGATCGTAGAAGATAAATAATGTCATTCCTGAAGAACTACATTCCTTAAATTGGAACTTTCCAGTTCATATAGTCTATTTAAGTACCTTAGCCCACCATCTGCATGAAGTTTCCATTCTTCAAGTATATCCCCAGATGAAATCTTTGTTTGAAAAGATTGAGATATAAAATCACTTTATTGTGCATCAATGATTCTCTTAATCAAAGTGGGGTGGTGACTACATTACACAAATATGCACAACCTTCTTGTGTTTTCACATGCAACTCAAAATCATAAAGAGATTCTACCATCTTTGACTTTTGGTGAAACAAATTAATTGCAAGTTATTGGGGTTTTCTACTTAAGGCATTCAACACTGCATTGGTCTTTCCTGGATGACAATGTAAACCAAAATCATAATCCTTAAGATATTCCATCCAGCGTCGTTGCCTTAGATTCAACTCTTTCTGAGTAAATAAGTACTTCAAACTTTTATGATCAGAAAAGAGTTCAAATCGCTCCCCATACAAATAATGTCTGCACATCTTCAATGCATGAACAATAGCCGCTAGTTCTAAATCACGTGTTGGATAATTTCTTTCATGTGGCTTTAGTTGACGTAAGCATAAGCAACAACTCTTCTAGACTGCATTAAAACACATCCTAGTCCATGTAATGATGCATCAGAGAAAACTGTGTAATAGGCGTCTCTTTCTGGAATGGTTAATAATGGAGCAGTTGTTAGTCAAATATTAAATTCTTGGAATGATTCTTCACATTCATCAGTCCCAATAAATTTAACTCCCTTCTGTGTTAACTTGGTCATGGGAATGACTATTTGAGAGAAATCCTTAATAAATCTTCTATAATAGCCATCAAATATTCCACCGTGTTAGAGTCGAGCACGCTGATTACCATCTTGATGTCTTCCTCCTGTGCCGACGAAGAACAAGCCGAGTTGATGAGCCACTTTTATACGATATATTTTACCCTAATCTTAGTATTAATTTATTGGTTATTTTGTGGGATTTTGATACTTCGGATTATATTTTCAATGTAGGACATTTAACTTCCTCTGAGCAAAACGTAATCAAACGGTGGAATTTTAGAGTGATTCTAATTGCAGGATGTTTGTGAGTCTTTTAAGATGATTGTATCAAAATTCCATATTTTTCTACCATGCCGTTTGACCGTGGCAAAGAAAAGAGTCCAGCGCGCAACTTTCCCAAATTGATGTTTTTGGACGTTTTTGGTATTTTGAAGGTCAAGATGGCATATTTAAAGGAAGATTCCTTCTGAGGATTTAATAGGGACGTCTCAAGCTTAAAAAAAAAGACTTTTTGGGACCAAATTAGAGTTGATTTGGTCGGTCATAAGTCCGATTTTCTGAGAAGTTCGAATTTCAGTTCAAATAGGAAACCTTTTATTCTAGTTATCTTATTTTATTTTGTTTCGTAGTTTTATTCTAAGACCTTTCCTAGATAGGGTTTTATTTTGTAGTAGTATAAATCAGGCTTTTTAGCCATTAGAGAGGGAATGGAGGCACTATTTGGAGAATTTCAAACTTTTTTATCCATGTTCTTAATAATATTTTGTTTTATGGTTGTTCGTAACTAATTTTCGTTTGCTAGGGCAATGCCTTGAGCTTAGCATGAATATGTAGTCTGTATTTAATTTCTTATGATGTTATGCATGCGTACTTTGAATTATTAATCACTATATTTAAACTGTCATTTTAATGCTTAGCTACCATTAGGATGTTTAGATAAGTAATCGGATGCAATTCGGTCGGAATGCCACTGGAGCATTGAGTATTGCTTCTTGTGATTGATAGTTGTAATTTCACTTATGGCGAATGCCACTTCTTAAGGGTTGCATGGTTTTTTAAAGGGTTTTCACAAAGCGTAATGAATCATGCATGTTTATATTTGATCTGAATGTCACAGACAGATTGCATGTTTGATAAACGTTCTAGCTTGAATGCCACAAGTAGAATATACATTAGGAAAACCTAACCTTCAAAGTTGCATGGGTAATTCATAAGTAATTAGCACATCTACATAGGATTGTTAAGGGGATGGCATAACCCTAGTGCTTTTCCAAATTTATTTCTCAAAACCTTTTCTTTTTGATCTGATTTCTTCTTAATTGGTTACTAGTTGTTTTTCCTAGATTACTTTTACGCACAAGAAAATTTACGTTTTTTATGGGATTTTTCCTCCTTTTCGACTAGGTATTTGAATTTGTTGGACAATAAGTTTGTCGTGTATAAAAAATAAAGTTACATCGTAATACTTGGTTAATTCGCCATAAAGAAAAGAAGATTGTCATATGGTAAAAAAGTAATAGTCTCTTTGTTAGTTTTTGTGAGACGCTATTTTCTTATATCGTCCTTACGCACTTCTAATTAAAATTAAGCGATAAATAAAATTACATTCTTCATCCTTAATATTAAAGTGTATAGAATAAGGGAATAAGTAAACAAATATTATTTTGTGTCTCCGATACTGTTTGGGCCCAAAATAATAGTGGGCCGAATTAGGACCATCTTCGGCCCAATGTCTACTCAAAGGCGCTGAGGATTAATGTCATTGGCCGAGAGGGTTCAGGATAAGCCGAGTATTAGCCGGAGTGGGATGATGCAAGAATAAGAATGTGATAGAGGCCGAGACCCATTAGGAGAATGAGTCCCGGGTAAGCTGAAAGATAAAAGCGAATCAAACCCGCGATTGAAGGCAGGTTCAGAGTCCTAGTTGGATTGGGATCGGCCGAGATAGAATTGGATTAGTATCGGCTGAGGTAGAGTTAGACTAGGAAGAGGATTTTTATCCAAGGACGGTTTGGAGTATTTGCGCTACTATAAATAAAGGGGGGAGCATAACATTCACCCTCTCCAACTCAACACACAAAACTGCCCTACGCAAATTCTCGCTCTACGCGAAACCTCTCAACTTTGAGATTTTTATTTTCTTTTCGCCAACACATCTTCAGTTTGGATAAACAACACTGTGAAGGCAACCAGTGATATCTTCAGTTTGGATAAACAACACTATCGCCGTAGAACCAGTCGATCGCGGAGCACCTCCAGTTTGGATAAACAGCACTACGTCGAGGCCGATTGGTTATCTATCCAAGTCTCGATCGAGATGGACTTTCGGGTTCTCATCGACAGAGGTCATCTCACCAGCCTTCTCAGTGAAGTGAGGTGTTACGAATTACCGAGCTCGGCACATCGAACACTGAGTTGTTTTATGATTGGATACTCACAGGTTAGCTTCAGAGTTCGGCATTCCGACGGCCGAACCACTTTCACCGTCAAGACATATATCTATTTTGAGTATCTGTGCCCCTATACTTTGGTGTCGATTCGGCGTGCTTATACCTTTAAGAATATAATCACTGTGACCGAATCTGGCGCCGACGATTCGTGAACTTCGTAAGACTAGCAGCCTTGTCTTCAGGCTCTAGAACCCAAAGGCCGAGGCGTGTTCCTTCCTCGGCCGCAGTCGCAAGATTCAAAAGTCAGCCGCGCACACAACGCAACATCAACATTTTACTCACCGACCGAGTTCGGCCGTCGAGTTGGCACGCCCCACATTCAACCGAAGGACGTAGTTAGCTTGTTAGTTACTCGGTCTGCGCGCCACGTATGCTTGGTAGTTTTTAGGGTCAACATTTTGGCACGCCCAGTGGGACCAAGTTCTAAACCTTCGAAGTTCATGACCATTGAAACACGGTCAGTGACAAAGAAATCAACTATGGGAAAGTCGATCGCTACCAACTCGAGTCAGAACCCTAGGGCCGAAGGTCCATTACGGGCACATACCACTACTGCCGTGACACCTGAGGCATCGAAAGGGATACGACAAGAAAGAGAAACGAGCGTTAGCGAGCTGCCTCGGGACACATGGATCCTCGTAAAGATAACAAAAGGAGCCGTGATCGAAGGCATGGTGGAGGATTGTGATGAAGACGGTGGTGAGGCGTCCGACCCACCAACCAGATCGTTTTTTCGACGACGGCTTGAAGAACAGTCTCGGCAGTTCAAACAGACGTTCAGTCAAGGAATAAGAGGAATACTCGAAGAAATACATAGTCAAAACGCCATGCACACGAGATTGCTCGAAGTCGTGGTTAACAATACTCAGCATATTGGCTATTCTGATCGTTTCAAACAGCCTATTCCAAAAAATAATTTCGTATCAGTATCACCGGCCGAGGCAGGACCTGCTCGGCTCAAAATGGTCGATCTAGACAAGAAGGGTGGATCAAGCAGTCGGATAGATGACTTTGATCCAAGTATGGAAACGACGTCCGTGGACGTGGTTGAAGTTCAGAGGATGATCGATTCGGCTCTGAAGAAAGGGCCGAAGTTCCCAAAATTTATCCACCCATATCCAGCTTATGTAGAGAAGTTCGAATATCCTAAAGGCTTTAAAATCCCAGATTTCAGCTTTTTTGCTGGAGAATCATCTATATCCTCTTTAGAGCATGTCGCCCGTTTCACTGCACAGTGTGGAAACGTTAGTAGTGACTTCTATAAGTTACGATTGTTTAACTTCTCACTCACAGGTTCGGCATTCGCGTGGTACATTAACCTCCCACCTAATTCCATTCAAAGTTGGGAAGAACTGGTCGAGAAGTTTCACGAACAGTTCTATCGGCCGGGGATGGAAATGTCAGTCTCTTCGTTGGCCAGAATGGCACAAGACTCCGACGAATCGCCGATGGATTATCTTACAAGATTCAAATCGGCCAGGAACTGGTGCCGAGTACCTCTACCAGAAGTTGAGTTTGTTCGACTCACGTTGAACGGTTTAGACGTGGAATATAAGAAGAAATTCCTGGGGGCAAACTTCCGCGACATGTATGAATTAGCTCAACATGTCGAGCAATACGATTATCTGCTCCGCGAAGAGAAAGTTTCGAAATCCCTATCCCGAGGGACCATCTATAAAAATCCCATTGTCAGCTATGCATCGGCGGAATCTGAAGAATACGCCAGCATAGATGCGGCTGAAATAGTGATTGACAAACCATATATATGCAAAGCGTTGACCCACATCAATCCTAAGGATGTCAAAATTCAACCAACATCTGAAGAAAACGCCATAAAAACGACAAAAGTGTATACGTTTGATATTACTAAGGCCGACGCCATCTTCGATCAATTGTTACTTGCCAAGATTATAAAACTTCGGCCGGGACACAACATTCCCAAGGCCGAAGAGCTGAAGGGGAGGGTATATTGTAAATATCACAATTCGAGCAAACACACGACAAACAATTGTGTCGTGTTTCGGGATACTATTCAAAGATGGATTGACGATGGAAAACTTAAGTTTCCAGAGAAGAGAATGGGAGTTGATGCTGACCATTTCCCTACAACGACGGTGGGTATGGTCGATGCTCATTTACCTTGAGACAAAGGAAAAGGAAAGATCGAGTTCGTCTCGGCGCGGCATGTCCCAAAAAATAGCTCCCAACCGCGGCTCAAAATTGATTTGTTCTCAAATGCACCACCACAAAATTCAGTCGGACCGACCATTGTCGAATCTATGAGTACGGTCGATGCTTATTCACCTCGAGGCAAAGGTAAAATCGTGTTCGTATCAGCGCGGCACATCCCAACAAAAGGTTTTCAACCACAACTCAAGATCAATTTGTTCTCGAATTCCCCACCTCGAGATTCGGTTGGACCAGCCATCGTCGAATCCATGTCAAGTTCTGGTGCTAAAGAAGCCAATGAATCTGCAACCCTGTGCACATAGTGCAAAGCAGATGTTCCGGTTAAACCGAGAGCACGACCACGACAACGACAAGCAGAAACGCCACGTGTGCGCTCAGTCCCGACAACGCCTCAAAAAATGCCCAGCTCGAGTCCGTGCAATACCGTTTTCAACAGGCTCGGCCCGCGGGAGGTTAAATCATCTTTGGCCAGACGACTACTCGACTTTGATACTCCATTCTACAATGAAGAGTATTATTCCCGCAATTCTAGCAGCTCGAGCTCTTCCGCAAATCGAAGAACCTTCAAACCTTCTGAACCTTAAGACCAACGATGGTATACTTATCACTCGCCCAAAGGTGTGTACGCTACGTTATCCAAATCACAGAAGCGTCGACGCCAAAGAATAGATTACCTGGCCTGCCGACAAGAGGCACAAGAGACTTTGGCTACTTCGGGCCCCAAATGGCAGCCGAAAGAAAAAGTTGGCGATAACGATGACCGGCAAACCCCAGCAATTATGACAGAGTTAGTACAAGGCAAACAGTCGGTTGATCACGTCCTAGAAACCACATTTGAGGAGGCCGAGAAGCGAATCAAACTTCTTATTCGACCCGGAGAAATGAAGGCACGACTTGAGCACTTTAAGAAGGAGGCCGAAGATAAACTTCCTCCATTGCCTGTAGAAGAACCATTGATCAAAATCCGGCGAAATCTACATCCACCATTCTTCGGAGAAGCCCTATAGTACATGCGAGAGTTTCATAAAAATCATTCGGCCAATGATTTATATGGTTTGCCGAAAGCATGTCAAGACACGATCGACCTTGTCCTGACCTGCCCAGATGCTGAACGAATCATCCAAAAGAATTCTGACCTCGGGTTGAAAGCTAGGTTCCAACACATACGTGAAACCCGAGTTCTCAGCTTCAAAGTCGATCCATATACAGACATCAACCCAGGCGAACTTCCTTTTTCCCTAAAAGATCTCCAGTATTTGCGATACCATTTTGAGGTCTTTTCAGCCGTTTCCCTCTTCGGCCTTACGGCCGATGAAATAAGACGTGTTGAACGTTTAGATGCTTATCTAGACATCGGGGATGCCCGTATCGCTTACCAAGAACAAACTCGTGTGATGGCACAAGTCCCAGACTCAGTCCCAGTCCCAGAGAAGCCAAAGGCCTGTGAGCCGGAAAAGATATCCACCGCAAACATGCCAGAAACTCCGGAGGAAGGAAACCCGGAGAACGGAGAAGAAAGGGAGAAGAAAGCATGAATCCAGAGGTCGAATATCTGGAGGACGAGGAAGAAAATCCAGAGGACAAGGATCGAGCAGAAGAGGAATTGACGACGGAGGAAGATCCCAACTCGATGGGCCCTTCAATCCTCGACAACATGGAAATCAACATGGTCCATGTCTTGCCGGCCGATTTTCAGTCAACCACGTCCCAACCAAGCTTCCTAGACGGCGACGTAGTGGCCAAAGAAGCTACCCAAGTTGACTTTGTCTCTCCCACCGAGGTCGAGCCAACGGCTAAGGGCGATAACCTCAAGGCAGCTTTGGCCGAATTATTTCCTCGTTCTTCGGCAGCCAACCTTCGTCACCTCAAACCATTGTATGTCACAGCCCACATCGAAGGATATCCGGTCTCGAAAATCTTCGTCGACTGTGGGGCTACTGTCAATATCATGCCTGTAACCATCATGAAAGCCTTACACCGCTCCAACGACGAACTTATCCCATCAGGAATCACCATGAACAACTTCGTCGGGGACAAGTCTCAAACCAAAGGCATACTACCGTTAGAGGTAAGCATCGCAGGTCGCAACCATATGACGGCTTTCTTCATAGTTGACTCGAAGACCGAGTATAATGCATTGCTCGGTCGAGATTGGATTCATCAAACAAGTTGTATTCCTTCTTCATTATATCAAGTCCTCGTCTTTTGGGATGGTAAATCAATCGTCGTACATCCAGCCGACCATCAGCCATTTGAAGCCAACATGATCCAAGCACGGTACTACGACGACCACGTTGGCTACATTACTCTACAAGGGCTCAATGATGAGGGACGACCGACTCCCATTTCAGTTCAGAAAGCCGTCGAGGTTGGCGCCGAAACTGTTCATCAGGATTCGGCGAGACTCAGACTGGCTAACTTTATCACATGCCCTGATGTTTGACACCAGTCAAACCAGACGCCGAGCCGCGGTTTCATCGATTATGGAACGATTGTTGGCTCATTGGCATATCATATCCAAACGATCTCATTCGGTATCAATCTCGTGGAGTTCCTTGCCGAAGACGATAGCGGTCCCATGCTCTCTTTTGATAATATTCCAGCCGCTCCGGCCGACCTCGAAGACACTCGGCCTCAGGTTAAGGATCCATTGGATGAGGTGAATGTTGGAACGGTCGAGGATCCTCGGCCATTATTTATTAGTGCTCTGCTCCCCAATCTATGAAATCAGAGCTTTGCAAGCTACTTCACAAATTTAAAGATTGTTTTGCTTGGAGCTATCATGATATGCCCTGTCTTGATCGCACACTCGTCGAGCACGAATTACGTATCAAACCTAGTTGCAAGCCCTTTTGTCAACCATCCCGATGATTCTCGACCGAGGTCCAACTCGGCATCAAAGATGAACTCGTTCGTCTTTTAAACGCCGGGTTCATTTGGACGGCTCGATACGTCGAATGGCTACCAAATATTGTACCAGTACTCAAGAAAAATGGCGCCCTCCACATATGCATCGATTTTCGCAATCTGAATTTGGCAACACCCAAGGACGAGTATCCAATGCCAATATCAGACCTACTCATTGACGCCTCGGCCAATCAAGCGATGTTATCCTTCATGGACGGCCACGCTGGTTACAACCAGATCTTCATTGCCGAAGCCGATGTCCATAAAACTGCCTTTCGTTGCCCGGGGGCACTCGGCACTTATGAATGGGTAGTCATGCCTTTCGGCCTTAAAAACGCTGGTGCCACATATCAACGCGCCATGAACGCCATCTTTCACGACCTGATTGGCACTATTGTTGAAGTATACATCGATGATGTGGTGGTAAAATCAAAAAGCCGCCGAACGCATCTTGATGATCTTCGGAAGGCTTTCCTTCGTATGCGCCGACATCATCTCAAGATGAACCCTGCAAAATGCGCCTTCGGTGTATCGACCGGCAACTTTTTGGGCTTTCTTGTCCATCATCGGGGCATTAAGATAGATGAGAACAAGGCTCGAGCAATCATGAGCGCTCCACCTCCAACCACTAAAAGGCAACTCCAGTCTTTGCTCGGCCAAATAAATTTTCTCCGTCGTTTTATAGCCAATTCGGCAGGGAAAATGAAAGCGTTCTCCACACTTCTGAAATTGAAAGATTTAGACAAGTTCGAATGGCGTGACGAACACCAACAAGCTTTCACGCAAATCAAAGTCTCTCTTACAAAACCACCCGTTCTCGTTCCCCATCGGCGCGATAAACCTCTGAAACTTTACATTTCCGCGGCCGAGGAATCTATCGGCTGCCTCTTCGCCCAAGACAATAACGCAGGACGAGAACAGGCCGTCTTCTATCTCAGCCAAAGTCTCAACTCACCAGAGATCAACTACTCCCCAGTCGAGAAGCTTTGTTTAGCCCTGTTTTTCGCCGCTTCCAAACTTCGGCACTACATGCTACCATCGGTCACTCAAGTTATTGCTCAGACCGACGTTATCCGATACATGCTCACTCGGTCAATTGTCAAAGGCCGAATTGGAAAATGGACGACGGCGTTATCCGAATTCAGCTTACATACGGTTTTGGGGAACCCGACGTCGAGATCAGCATGGTAGAAGCCCGCGACATTTATTGGACGCTGTACTTTGATGGCTCTAGTACCTCCACGTCGGCCGGTGTGGGAGTCGTCATCCAATCTCCGCAACAACACTGATGGTACTTCTCTCTCAAACTTGACTTTGACTGTACCAACAACCAGGCCGAATACGAAGCTCTTGTTATCGGCCTCGGCGTACTTCATGAGTTACGAGCATCTCGCGTGCTCGTACTCGGCGATTCCGAACTCGTGATTAACCAGCTCAATGGCACTTTTCGTTGCATGAGTTACGCTCTGGCACCTTATCACATGGTTGCCAGCTACTTGGCCGCATCCTTCGCCGGTATTACATTCAGTCACATTTCTCGCAATCGAAACACCGTTGCTGATGAACTCGCTCAAATGACCTCCGAAGCACAACTCTTGGGGGGGGGGGGGAGTTAGGCCGGATGATACCCACATTACACCAGTCATATCCGGCCCTGGTTAATCAACAAGTTCTTCACCGCGACCATGTGATCCGGACGCGCGTGATGTCCTTACCTTCGTTATTAGAACGAGAAGAATCGATGGATGTTTGTGCGGTTGAGGTATTACCAGACGATTGGAGGAAACCAATTGTGCAATATCTTGATAACCCAAGTGGCAAACATGATCGCAAGACAAGGGTGCACGCCACGAACTACGTCATGTACCAAAATGAATTATACCGAAAGGGTGAATATGGTTTATTGCTATTGTGCCTCGGAGCACAAGAGGCCGCTCAAGCAATCGCGGAAGTACACGAAGGGATCTACGGAGCCCATCAATCCGGTCGAAAGATGCGATGGCTACTTCGCCGCCACAGATACTTTTGGCCGAGCATTTTGAAGGATTGTATCGAGTTCGCCCGCGGATGTGTGCAGTGCCAAATCCATGGCCCCATACAACGGGTTCCAGCCGAAGCACTATATTCAGTTACTAAACCTTGGCCGTTTAGAGGGTGGGCCATGGATGTAATTCGCAAAATTACACCATCCTCCGGAGCAGCAAAACATGCATGGATACTAGTGGCGACAAATTACTTCACTAAATGGGTCGAGGCAAAATCATATGCCGAGTTAACGTCCAGAGAAGTTTGTAATTTCATGGAAGAGAACATCGTGACAAGATTCGATGTGCCAGAAACGATCATAACAGACAATGGCATGATTTTCACATCCGACAGGTTTAAGGAATATACGAGTAGATTGAATATTCGACTCGAACAGTCTACGCCGTATTACCCACAGGCAAATGGACAAGCCGAGGCAAGTAACAAGGTTTTGATTGGTATCCTCGAGAAAATGGTGAAGGAGAGGCCGGGCATGTGGTATCTAAAGCTAAACGAAGCTTTATGGGCTTACTGAACCTCACCACGATCTGCCACCGGCACGACGCCGTATGCCCTGACCTACGGACATGACGCAATGTTGCCAGTCGAGTTAAGTGTAAACTCGCTGCGAATAATAGAACAAAGCAGTTTATTCAGTGCCGAATATAGCCAGGCTATGAGATAAGAGTTAGAAGATTTAGAGGAAGCTCGACTTGACGCTTGCAACCTATTAGCGGCGCAAAAGAAGATTGCCGAACAAGCTTATAATCAACGGGTTAGACAGAAAACATTCGGCGAAAGAGAGTTAGTTTGGCAAACTGTATTACCTGTTGGAGTTAAAGATCCTAGGTTCGGCAAATGGTCACCGAATTGGGAGGGACCATTCGTTGTTCACAAGGTTCTCGGCAAGGGGGCATATCGTCTCAAGGACCGAACGGGTTTAATTCATAAGTTACCAATTAATGGGAAGTTCTTAAAGAAATATTATCAGGTTACTTGGGAAATGCGAGAATAATAAATGAGTTCTCGACAATGGGGCAGATCGTATCAAAGACAATAACATCCGGTATCCGGCAAATGCAAGATTGATAAATTTTCATTAAGATTTGCAAACAGGGGTACAAGTTGAGTTTACAATTAAAGCCCTAAGGCGAAGAAGGGAGAACGGATCCGAAGAAAGCCTTCAACTCCAGCCATCTCACCTCGCCCATTGTCACCTCAGCTTGCCGAATCTTCTTGTCCAGTTTCAGTTGCTCGACCCGCTTGCTGTTGGATGCATATTCGATCAGGGTAGATTTACCCGATTCGAACTCCTATTCAAGTTCAGAAGCAAATGCCGATCGCCGACTCTGGAGTTCGGCAATTTGGCGATCGAGGTCGGCCAACTGTTCTTTTTTCGCTACGAGCGCCTCTACCTTCGGAAGAAGAGTTTCTTGCATAGCCGTCGCAGCTTTCCAGTCATCCTCGGCTCGAAGAGCTCTTTCGAAAATACCAAAGTATTCTCGAGTTCGTTCTAACATCGACGATGCTCGAGTGACAGCGGCATTATCCAAGCGATCGTGGGCAGCAAGGTCGTTCAAACAGGCCTCGACGGAATCAAGGCCTTTTCGCTCAAGGATTTGGGAAGCCGAGAGGGGAAAAAGCTCTTGTAGCTTGGCCGCAGAGTCCGGGTCGGATGAGTCCCGTGAAGCGGAGGTGGAAGGCCCAGCTGCCCTCTTCGACGTACTGGCCAGAAGAGCGTCGAACTCGGCTTCCCAAGAAGGCTGCATGAAGGGACAAGTATTAACACAAGTTAAGCCGCAAAGGATAAGGAAAGAGAGGATAGTAAACCTGACGAGACGAGACCTCAGCCATATCTCCTGGGTCACTGCTTGAACCCAGAGAACTTAGAGGCCGAGCTCAGTGTTTGAGACTGCTTCTCAATTCATGCGGCCGATGAAGGTTATCTACATTCGATGGCCACTGAGGTGGCCAAGAAATATAAACAACACCCCTCGGCGCTTAGAATTTTCGATGAAAGGAATGGGAAGGCACCTAGCATTTAGTATACCCTCGATTCAGAATTCTGAAAAGAAAAGACAAAACTAAAAGTGAGAAGCAGAGAGCCTTACATAAGCTGACGTAACCTCCTGAGGAGAGATGCCGAAGTTGACATCTTGCGGGTGCATCGGGGTTTTCGCCGTCGCTTCTGGCTCGGCGGGGGGAACCGTCTCCGGTACAGTAGCTCCCGCCGTGATCGGGGCAGAGTGTTTACTTCGGCTGGAGCAATGGCTGTTACTCCGACCGAAGCAGCAACCAGAGCGGCAACATCTACAGTAGCCAAGGAAACCACGCCCGCCTCAACCATTGCAGGGACAGCCTGTTGGGCTGCCTTACTTGGTTGAGAGGCAGAAACTGGAAGCTTGGTCTGTCGAGCTCGACGAGGGCGGTGTTTCAGCGGAACCTCCTCGCTTGCGTCATCCTGAAACGATGAGATACGTTAGAATCAGGCAAACTCTGTTTCATATATACTGGAAATTGTTCGTACCTCTTCCAGAATGATCGTCGTTCGTTTTGGACGGAGTGGGGATTGCCTCTCGACCAAAGGGGGAGTTACCTCCGGAACAGGTGCAACAGGTGGCACTGGGGCAGGTTCCTCATCCGGTGTAGCATCAGACGGTTCGACTGCCTTAGGGATGGTCAGGACAGCGGCTGGCTCGACCGCTTCCAAAGCAGATGACACTTGGGATGGTCGATCGACTGGAATTGGTCGTTCCGCCGACAGTCCCTAGGCAACAGGAGCAGTGGGGAGGTCGTCAGAGGCGGTCGCCTCAGTCGTCTGACTAGAGACGATGTAAATCACCTGTTCCCCTTTCTCTGCCAATTTCTTGACACGTTTGTGAGGGCTGGGAGCTTCACGCGTCGGCTCAGCCTCTTGGCGCGACCGTTTGTTCGGCGGAGTTCGCACGGCAGGATCAGCTCTTTTGGGGAGAGCAAATCTTCTCTTGGCCACGGTCGCAGCAATTGCGGCCGCCTGCTTAGGCGCTTAACCACCTGAGAAATGAGAGGGTTAGGATCGAGGAGTCGTTTGGAAAATAGAAGTAAGGATAGCTTAATACCTTGAATTTTCTCCTTAGAAGGAGGGGCGGCAGCTTTCTGGGGACGATCGCCAAAAATTTTGGTGACGATATCGTCTACTGATCCCCCGAAGAAATCCTGGGTGTACGCTTCCCACCAATCCCCAAAAGTGTCGGTGCTGAGGGTCTCAGGAATAGATGGTCGAAGACGGAATTGTTTGCACCGCTCCTAGAACTCCTTTTCAGTGTCTCGGCACTCCCTCTCAGAAGAACCGGTGAGCCGTCCTCAGCTAAGAAGGGAGCGGGAGAGAAGTAGAGGCACTGGGCAGCCTTAGAGGTAACCGAGTTGCCTGACGGTAAATTGAGGATGGTAGACCTCCCAGTTGCCCGGCGAGCATCACAGCCAAGGGGAAGGTCGCGTGACAACACAAACGATCCCCAATTTTGACGAAGGGCACCATCCTCGCCTTTGCTCCAAACCGAAGTTGGGAGTTTGATGGAAGAAGGATAATCGCGACGACGACACACAAGAAACTCATCGTCGGAAAGGTCTTCAATGCCAAAGAAGTACTTGAAAACTTTCTTAGCCCGATGAGGGGGCGCCGGTTGGGAGGCCAGCTGAAGACCAAGGGCCTCGGTAGGGAGAAAGTTGAGAACCTCCGGCCGAAGCATGGTAAAGTAGGTTTGCAGCCAAAGTTGAAATACCCAAAGAGGTCCACTCTGGTGCGGATCGATCTTATGGATGGTCACCTCTTCCAAGCAATGCAGTAGGCTGGCAAGAATGGCCGGGCTCAGCGCCAGGATGTGACCACTAGCCAGGGCTTCAGCCACAGGCATATTCTCGACCAAGCATTTGATCGATTTGGTACAACAAATGAATTTGTTGTACCAGTAGAACAGAAAGGCTTCATGCTCCCCTTTGCGGGGTCTCTCCTCCCCTCGACCGGCAAAATGAACGATGAGGGTGCTGTAGTTGAAGAAGTTCTTGTGCAACTTTTGAACTTCCTCCTTCGAAGGCTCTTGACCGCTTCGGCTCAGTGTCTCAACGGCCCGAGCATCGAACAGGGTTTTGAGATCCAGGTTGGATGAACATCCAAAAAGGGCAGCATCGATTGGGAGACCGGAAGGTGAAGTCCCAAGGATAGCCGAGATGTCGAGGACGTTGGGGCCAATAGGTCCAAGGGGGAGAACCATGGTGTTAGTTGCCGAGCACCAGAAACTCAAGGCCGCCATGAGAAGATCCTTATCCATAGCAATCTCCACTGTCGAGAGTCTGATGGCGTCGTAGATTCCAAGAGCTTTCCACTCCTGGCCGAAGAATTTTTCCATGCGATCAACCCAGGCGGCCTAGGTCGCAGTAGTCGAGGGCCAGGCTCCTTGGGGTTTCAACATTTCCTACTTCGACCACTCAAAGCCTTGTCCCAGGCAGTGGTCCTTCAGAAGGTTGGTGATGGTTGTGGGTACGGGTTTCTTGAACAGAGGTCCAAGAATTTGATGCATGGCGCTTGAATCGCTCTCAAAGCGCAGGTTCTTAACGGCGCAGCGATCGATAAGGTCCTTGCACTTGTTGCATTCTTCGGAGAGTTGAGAAATGAAAGATGCCATGGTTGATGAAAAAGGGTTAAAAGGTGAACTGCTGGGTTGAAAATGCTTAAGAAATAAGTTATGGGTTTCCTGGAGATTCGAGAGAGAGAAGCAAGGAAATTTCAGAAAGATTAGAAGCGTAAAATTGAGATGAGAGAGGAAGGGGTAATTATAGGCACTTCGCAGGAAGACCAATCGGTTGGTTTTTTGAATTTCGAAATGAACCAATCAATAAGATTGCGCGCCATGATGAGGATTCAGAGAATCCAGGTGAAAGGACCGAAGATCTCGCAGATTTGGGGTATATCTCGAGGTTTGAGGATGCACGATTGCGTGTGACGGCGAAATTAATGCAAAGAGACGCTTCGATGGTTGCATGCGTCCAAAGATATGATTGCGAGCTGTTGGGATGATCGAAGACTGACGCGTGGCGAGTTCGGGAAGGATTCGAGGGAAAACATCATTTCTCATAAATGGGCGTGGTGTTATTTTCTGGGACAGGTCATCGATCGTTGCGGGAAGAGTAATGTCGTTTCGCTTCTTCAAGGCCGAAGCTCGACCGTGAGCTATGGGTCGACGACCTCAGAAGCGAGGGGGCAATGTTTGGGCCCAAAATAATAGTGGGCCGAATTAGGACCATCTTCGGCCCAATGTTTACTCAAAGGCGCTGAGGATTAATGTCATGGGCCGAGAGGGTTCAGGATAAGCTGAGTATTAGTCGGAGTGGGATGATGCAGATAAGAATAAGAATGTGATAGAGGCCGAGACCCATTAGGAGAAGGAGTCCCGGGTAAGCTGAAAGATAAAAGTGAATCAAACCCGCGATTGAAGGCAGGTTCAGAGTCCTAGTTGGATTGGGATCGGCCGAGATAGAATTGGATCAGTATCGGCTGAGGTAGAGTTAGACTAGGAAGATGATTTCTATCCAAGGACGGTTTGGAGTATTTGCGCTACTATAAATAGAGGGGGAGCATAACATTCACCCTCTCCAACTCAACACACAAAACTGCCCTACGCAAATTCTCGCTCTACGCGAAACCTCTCAACTTTGAGATTTTTATTTTCTTTTCGCCAACACATCTTCAGTTTGGATAAACAGCACTGTGAAGGCAACCGGTGATATCTTCAGTTTGGATAAACAACACTATCGCCGTAGAACCAATCGATCGCGGAGCATCTTCAGTTTGGCTAAACAGCATTGCGTCGAGGCCGATTGGTTATCTATCCAAGTCTCGATCGAGAAGGACTTTCGGGTTCTCATCGACAGAGGTCATCTCACCAGCCTTCTCGGTGAAGTGAGGTGTTACGAATTACCGAGCTCGGCACATCGAACGCCGAGTTGTTTTATGATTGGATACTCACAGGTTAGCTTCAGAGTTCGGCATTCCGACGGCCGAACCACTTTCACCGTCAAGACATATATCTGTTTTGAGTATCTGTGCCCCTATACTTTGGTGTCGATTCGGCGTGCTTATACCTTTACGAAAATAATCACTGTGACCGAATTCGGCGCCGACGATTAGTGAACTTCGTAAGACTAGCAGCCTTGTCTTCAGGCTCTATAACCCAAAGGCCGAGGCGTGTTCCTTCCTCGGCCGTAGTCGCAAGATTCCGAAGTCAGCCGCGCACACAACGCAACATCAACATTTTACTCACCGGCTGAGTTCGGCCGTCGAGTTGGCACGCCCCGTATTCAACCGAAGGACGTAGTTAGCTTATTAGTTACTCAGCCTACGCGCCACGTAGGCTTGGTAGTTTTTAGGGTCAACAGATACAGATGAGTAACGTTTTCTTTCTTTTCCTTCACACAAAATGGAAAAGCAAATATCTAATAGGTGAATATTTGCTAATGTTTTTATTTTTTTAATTTTTGTATGCATCTTCTCCTTCTTCCTCTGCCTCTATTCATTGTGGTGTTTCAGGTTTTAAATCACGTAGGAGTAATCCATCAGGAGAAATCCTAAACTCAATTGAGCAATTTGATGTCTAAAGTGTCTAAGCATGGGGACAATGCAATTTTCTAAGTAAAAGCCTTGTAGATTTGATAGAGAAAGAAAATTCCAATTTTTTTTTCAGCTACCTGAAAGTGATCTTATTTTCTGAATAATCTCTGCTCTTGCCAAATTATATTAGTAAAGACACACATACATTAATTTGTTGAAGGTTAAACTTAAATTGGAATGAAAGTAAAAAAACCCTACAATCTACTCATAGATAGTAATTATAAGAAATTAACAACCAAACAAAAATTAGTTAAAAAATTGCAAAGAAAAGTCATGCTGATTTCGTTAGGCTTTTTATATTAGCACCCCACAAAATGTTGAATGCACCCCACATTAAAATTTAATATTAAATGATTTATTTACCCTACTATGCAATGACAATTTTGACCTTATTAGGTTAAAAAATAAATAAAATAAAATAAAATTCTAAATACACCCCAATCACTTTTAACATATTATTTATCTTCTTCAACTATCAAAATCTCTGCGACCCTCCATTGTTGAACAAAACCCTAACCATTGAAACTACAAACATGTTGATTGAGAAAAATTATTTTTGACGAATGAAACATGAAATCGATGTTTCGGAAGCTTCACATGAGGTAAGACTTCATATTCTTTATTGTTTTAGTGATTTTGACGACATCGATAATGTTTTTTTCTTGCTTTTGCTACGTTATTCAAGCTTCTATGTTCGTATTCATCTTTTAGGGATTACATGAAGAATTAAACACCTAAAACTACCACTAAATATTAAAAACAGACGACATGAGTTTTAATGGTTGAATTGAAAACAACCCACATATGCTTTAAATCCCGGCCGGTATCTTTTGTCAAAATTTCAGTCAACATTTTTTGTCCAAATTAAAAGCTTTATAAGAGGTGTATAGAAAATATGCGGTGCATGTAGAAAATGTAATGTGTATATTAAGAATGTGAGGTGTGAGGGTATTATGGGGAAGTATGTGGGGTGTATTAAGATAATTTTTCATTGAAAAAACAAATGTGGGGTGTATTAAGTATGTGGGGTTTATTCAACAATTTGTGGGGTGTTAATATAATAAGCCTTTCGTTATTAGTAAACAACAAAATCAGCACCTCTAGTTATAATTCTTGATGATTCAACCAAATGTTTTTAATTTATACACATAGGGAAACATATATGAATACACTACCCTAATAATTGTGTGCCCCATATTTTTTTAGGCTTGGGGCGGTCGCCCAGTTGGCACTGGGCCAAGGCCGGCCATGCATATTAGTTCACGCAGTAGCTCGTGGTTGGATCGATGAAATTGATCTGGGTTCAGGCAAACAACTGCAACTGCACCTTTGGAGAGGTTGGGTACTATATCGGTTTGCCTCAATCAAAGTCTAATACAATGTGTTTCTAGTCAATCGAAGTCTAATATGTTGCATTCAAAAATCTAAACACCCAAGCACTAACAACATGCAAAAGATCCAAGTGTATCTGGCGACAACTAAGTAATATGCTCTAAAACTCCTTTTGTTCTTCGACATATCTGGAGATTGAGAGTGTGGTTGGGATAAGGGACTAGGATTCAAGGTTGATAAAACATTTTTGCTTTTGTTTGGTTACAGGTTTCTTGGTTGAGTATGAAGATGGTTGATTAAGCTTTTTCTTAAGTATTTTGAAGAAAATTTTAATTAATTATTTATATTAAATATTTTTAAATGAATTTTTGAAATTCTTAAATAATTGAGCCTTAGTTTATTTTTTAATTATTTTAATTGTCCATGTGGAGCCATAGCGACACGTGGATGCACATTTATCATCAACGTGGGACCCACGTTACGCTTTAGCAAAGGTACTAACGGTCAACCTAACAGAAATACGAATCTTGAAGAAAACTATAGGTATGAGACTGAGATGAAAAATCTTGATGTATGAAAGTTTGAAAACCACGATACGTAGTAAAGTGAGAATCACCCTAAAAATTCATATTTGAAAAAAAAAATAAAAAAAATAACTATTCATGAGATTTTGGAGGGTTTTAAAAATCCAAACGATGATGTAACCATCGTCCAAGTGTAGAGGATGCAATCACGAGCTATATTTTCTTTTCACGTTTTTCACACATGTACATTAATTATTATAAATTTTTCAGTTATTTTGAACTCATGCTAAAAACACTGTTCATGAGGGTTTGGAGGGTTTTGAAAATCCAAACGACTATGTACCCATTGTCAATGTGTAAAGGGTGCGATCATGAGTGTTTACATATTTTTTCACATTTTTCGCACTTGTAAATTTTTTATTATGAATATTTCAACGTGTGTTGGTATTTTGTAGGCTAAATCAAATTACATTAAGAAATTCATGATTTCATAATAAGCGGTCAAAGTTGACCAACTATGACCGTTGATCACTGTTGGCAGTTGTTGACCGGCGTTGACCATTGACCAATGGTAAGGATTTAATCACGTGAGATTAAATTCTATGGCTATTCTAGTAACGTTTTCTTAGTAGTTAAAATTGCCAAACTAACCTTTTTCTTAATGGCTTGAAACAAGTTACTCGATTAGTTAACATGTTGACCCAAAATCCGTTCTTTTCATATCATTTCATGTCACATTAACCGGTTGTACGAGAAATTGTCATATTTAAATTGGAGATGTTGTCATGGACATGCCTTAATTTAGGGATGGTTTGGGATCCCATACCGAACCGAACATTTTTGGGACGGGAATTTGAAGACCAATCCCAAACCAAAATTTCAATATTCCCAACTTTCGAGATTCCTGAAATGGTTTTGGTATTTCGGGATTGGATTTTTGGTTTTGGACTTTTGGGATTTTGGGTTAAAATTTGGAATTTTTGGGTTGTGGGCTAAAATTTGGGCATTTGGCCTGAAATTGTGCTCGCCAATTTCATATCAGTTGAAATTTAGGCTTTTTACGTCATACTAATTTGAAATTTCATACCAATTCATTCATACCAAGTCAAATTGATATTCCAAAGTTCCAAACTACTTAATTTCATACTTCTATTTCTAATATAATCTACTATCAAACTACATAAATTCAACATTCAACATGCATGCAACTAAAATAAATATATATATTTTTTCGGTTTGGTTCGGGATTCCCGAACCATTGAATATGTAATCCCGATTTCCGTACCGAAAAGTTCGGGATCGGTTCGATATGAATCCCAAAAAAATCGGTATTACCGGTTTAAGAATTTCTCAGTATGGGATTGAAATTTTTTTAGTTTGGTTTGGGATTTCCGGAAAATTTTTCCAGCCGTACCTTAATTTTGGCGTTGTGTTAATGGAATTCTCTTTCTTTTTCAAAAGAAAAAGTAAAAATAAAATCATGCCATCACATATTGGGTGGGTCAAGTTCTCTCCAAACCGTGTGAATGTGTGTATTGGGAAGCAAACAATTTTATAATTCAAAGGCTATGTACCCCTGAGCAATAAATACAAAACCGTTTGCGTATTTTCTCTCTTTTCTGGTTTGCAAATTTGGATTATGCATATGCCACCGCTGCGCTTGCTGACCATTCTATAAACATAAGAAACAGTGAAGATTAGAGAGAATCAAACAAAAACCCTCAGTAATAAACATAGATATTCGTAACTAATTGAGCTATAAGTTATTTGCAATAACACTAATTACAGAGCCGCAGAAAAGAATACCTAAGTTTTTAGAGTATTAATAGCATCTACATCCCCTTCCTAAATTTGTGAGTTACACTTCACCTATAAAAGAAGCAGATTTATATGCATGCATGCATGTACCCTTACAAACTTGATGACACGCATGCAGTTTACTTTGTTATAAAATGTAAGTTGGCCTGGTTGAATCCAATGATATATATTTTATTTATTTAGTCCTGATAATTAAAATGTAAGTTGGTCTGGTTAAATCCAATGATGTGTTAACATACATTTAGATTACCACATTTCTATATATTTTATTTATTTAGTCCTGATTGCTTAACAAGCAATAATTATGATTAAATCCCTTCCTAAATTAACATTATAAAACCCTAAACACAGATGTGGATGCAAATTTCTTCCTCCTTGATCTTGGACAAAGTTGCACCTACAAAACAATTAACACCTTTGGTCAAGGCCAAGAGCCTCATGCGCCCACGATGAATGGGGGGGGGGGGGGGGCTTTGGCCGAAGAACCTCCGATGCCAAAGTTAGAATTTAGAGAGAAAGAGTGTTTAGAGAATTTTGGGATTTTTGCAAGAGTGTTGGGATTAGGTTTTTGGTGAGAATGGGAGCCAATATATAGGGCATGGCTGGTCCTCTTTGGAGAAAGAGTGGCCGGCCCTTTGTGTGAATTTTGGGTGTTTATTTGGTGATTTTTAATTAGCAATTAATATATTGATTAGGAAAACAAATATATTTAATTGGCTAATTAACATAATAAAAGGAATGTTTTTGGGAGGTTATGGAATATTTAGAATAAATAGCTAATTGATTAGCTAAGTAATAAAGTAGGAAATATATGGAATGAAATAAGTTTTGGGAGTTACCTTGTAGAAGGAATTTGATGAAATAGGTTTTAAATTGTTACCTATTTTGGGCACTTTTGACTTGGTTGAAGGATGATTGTCTACTGCTCGCGCGTAGGAAATTCGATGTGCCTCGAGGGTAATTTGGTCCTCTTTTGTCAAAAAATCCACGTGTCACCTTGTGATTATTTTTGGCTCCACAAATGCCCCTACACCTGTTGAGCTGCTCACAAGAAAGGGCAGCAGGTGTAGAGATCTTCTAGCTTTAGGAAACATAGGCTTGTTTCCTATTTTGATGTAGATTCTCTCTTTAATTGGAAATTAGGTCATTCTAGGAAAGGGAAATAAATTTCCCTCAAAGCCTATTTAAGTCCACCTTAAGTGGGTTATTAAATCAACTTTTGAGAGCAATTTATTCTACCCTACAAGAGAGAGAAAGCTTAGAGGATATTTGTTCCCCCTCTTCTAGCAATCTTCTACATCTTGCCCGTGCAAAGGACCTTCTTTCGTTGATTTCTTCGTCTTCTCTGTGCTGCACCGATGTAAGAAAAATTTAATTTTTCTTTTCTTCTTCTTGGATAATGCTGTCACGGGGCAACAGTCGGGGTGGTGCAGCACGTCGGCTGGCAGAGGCCATGAGTTGGCTCGGTATGGGTCGAGGAGGTGTTGTGGCAAGGGCCACTACTTAGGTTGCTTGGCTTG
Source organism: Cotoneaster glaucophyllus (assembly GCA_036320875.1). Taxonomy (NCBI): domain Eukaryota; kingdom Viridiplantae; phylum Streptophyta; class Magnoliopsida; order Rosales; family Rosaceae; genus Cotoneaster; species Cotoneaster glaucophyllus. Next base: position 16,221,677 of record CM070058.1, on the reverse strand, counting down.
GCTAGAGCCAAGGGCAGCTTGAGCGGTTGGGGCCGCGAACTGAGGCGCTGGGACGCAGTGCTAGGGTAACCGTATGGCTCATATCCTTTGGACTCTTGGACCTGACGCGGGCCAGGCCGGCGATTGAGATAAATGAGGAGGTCGCTGGCCTTATGGATTGCTGGAATGCTGGGCATGCAGGCCTCCTGCTTGCTGGAATGCTGGTTTGAGCTCTTCTGCTGAGTACTGTGAATGACGTTGGCTGCTTAGTCCTTTTCGCAAGGAGAAAAGTGGGCTGCTCCCGAGAGAGTAGGTAAGGAGGATCAAGGCGGATGCATTGGCTTATTTGAACGCTATTGTGGAGCCTTTTATGAATAAAGGTGGAAATAAGAGATTTTCCCGCCTGCTCAAGAGATGCCAGTTAAGAAAAAACTGAAGACTTTCTCCGCTGCTTGTGAGGGTCCACCTGCTGCCGAGATGCCTGTGATTGACATGATTTCTTCCAATGGGAAGAAAAATGAGGCTGCTAGATCTGAGCATGTGGCGCCTACCATGTCGAGAATGGCTTGTACGATTGCTGATAGAATTGCTCAGTGTAAAGGTTCTTTCATGCCCCCCGTGCCGAAGTCTATACCAAGACGTCCGTTGGGACCCAAGTCTGGTTCACCTTTAGAGAAGCTTGCTATTATAAAGAGCAATAAGGTGGACTCTGTTGCTAAGGCAGCGCCAAGACCCACTTCTTCTGCTACTGAGACTGATTCGCCTGCTGGGAAAGAAGAGACTGCTCGCGTGGGCAGCTGTGAGAAATCCACTAAGCCTGCTTCTAGGGAGGCTAATGAGATCTGTGTGCTCTTGAAGCCAGATTTGCTTGAAGACATGGACGCTCAGATTCAAGATCTTGAGTTTGCAGTTTCTGAGTTTTGTTTCGCTGCTTATGCAAAGGATGAAGAGTTGAGAATGTCGTGATGTCGCTACTGAGAATGTCGCGGCTGCTGAAGGTGTGGCGACTGAGTAGTCGTGGAGTGTCCAAGATGCTGAAGAGTAGTCTTCTAGGTAGTCTTTAGGATTTTCTTTGTTTCCCTTATTGCTTTTTTCTTTGCTTGAACTCCTTCGGTCTTTGCTATTTGTTTATCCATTTTGCTAGAAAATTTAATAAACTTGTTTCCTTCGTTTTTCTCCATCTTCGCTTCTTTTGTTCATGCCCTAACCTTTAGACTTCATAAACCAGTGCCAGGCGTGTTACTTTTTTATAAGCAGACAGGCTGCGTAGCCTATGCAGTCGTAGGTGTTGGTGTAGAACTTTGCAAAGTTGTTAGCCATAGGGTCGGCAGCCGGACGCCTTACTTACAGAAGTAGACAAGTCCGCGTGACCACTAGGTTGTTAACCTTGGCTTTCTCCATTTTCGTAGGTTGCGTAGCAAGTATCACAACACTTTAGGACTTGGTGCAAGTCGTTCCGTGCTTGGCAGAGGTGAAGCTTATCGACTACGTAGCATGTCAGCAGTGGTTAAAACTTCGTATATGCATGCTAGCTTGTTTAACCTTTCACAAGAATATGCGGTTGTATAAGTCTAGCGCATCTTTACTGCTTGAAAGGCAAACCGTAGGCAGTCTTCCAAAAAGCGTAGGCTACCTTAGTGTACTCGGTAGCAGCTTTAGGGTTCCAGGGTAACCTTCAATCGGATGTACTGCTTAATGTGCCCCCTCCGTCTCTAGGGCCCGGTTCCCCGCGGATTAGGCCAAGAGACCAAAAATCCTTCAGTTAGCTAAGCCTTGAAAAAGACCATTGTGGCTACTTCTAGGAATCCCGGCGTAAGCCATCATGCATCTAGTTATACCAGGGCAGCTAGGCGCATCCACGTCTAGATATTTGGAATGTAGAGTTTATCCTCCCGCTTTGAAGAGCAGATCCATGTGGGTGTAGGGGAATTAGTTTACCCTCTCGCACTGGAGAACATGGTTGGTCCCTCGGGGGTTGCAATTTCTGCGATGAGTCCCTAAGAAGGGCGCGGTCTTCTTTTGAAGTGCAAGAGTGATCAGTTGTTGTAAATATGCAGCTAAGCCAAGTTGTGATTACTTCTGAATTCCTCATTGAAAAAATGAGTGAAACGAACGAGAACTTAGCTGTAAGGTAGGAACTACATAACAACTTGATAGTCCTCAGCTTGTGAGGTGGTGCCCGTCGAGCTGCTTAAGTCTTCGAGCTTTGATGTAGCGGGAGGTCACACATGGTACTTCCTCAGATTGTAGGCGTTCCACTGCTTTTCGATCTTTTTGTCGTTTCATGGTGGCGAGGGTGTAATTATTCTTGCTGCCTACTCTACTGATCTTGTACGGACCTTTCCAGATGGGATCCATCTTTTGGAGCCTTTACTACGGGCAGTGATGAAGGCTTTTCTTTGGACTAGATCTTCGGGCTGGAATTGTCGGATCTTGGCCCTTTTGTTGTAGCCAGATAGGAGTTGTTGTTGGTAGGCTGCGATGCGGGTAATGGTATGCTCACGCTTCTCATCTGCCAGATCTAAGCTTGTGGCCATCTCCTTTTGGTTCTACTCAATGCTTGGTAGTAGAGTGCTGATACTTGGCACGATGACATTGGAAGGTATGATTGCTTCTGAACCAAATGCCAAAGAGAAAGGAGCTTCACTGGTTGCTCGTCCTTTGGTGGTGCAATTTGCCCATAGACATCTGGGGAATTTGTCTGGCCATTTTCCCTTCTTGTTGGTGAGGGATTTCTTGAGGCAGTCGAAGATCGTCTTGTTGGATGCGTCGGCCTACCCATTGCCTTGAGGATATCTCGGTGTGGACATGTGCTGCTTGATGCCATACTTTTGGAAGAACTTCGCCAAATCTTTGCCCACAAATTACGTGCCGTTTGTCGGTGACGATGGACTGAGGGATGCCAAATCGGCAAATGATGTTCCTCCATATAAAGCACTCTATGTCCGTTTGAGTCGTGGTCGTCATGGGCTCTGCTTCTACCTATTTGGTGAAGTAGTCGGTTGCCATGATCATCATGCCTCTGCCCCCAATAGTAGGCGGCATAAGTCATACCAAGTCGATTGCCCATTGCATGAACGGTTAAGGACTCGTTTACGGGTGTAGCTCGCTGGCAGGTAGTGCTAGTATCGGCTTGTAGTGTTGGCAGCGGTCGTACTTTTGTACTAACTCCTTAGCATCTTGGTGCATGGTAGGCCAGTAGTAGCCTGCGTTAAGAGCCTTCTGTGCTAAGGATTGGCCTCTAGAGTGGTTTCCACAAACGCCTTCGCGGATTGAGCTTAGAAACCTTCAAGTCATCGGGAGGCGTTAGGCAGCGGAGGTGTGGTCCGGTATAGGATCTTCGGATGAGAATGCCATTCCACATGTAGTAGCGTGCTGCCCTTATTTGAAGCTTTCTAGACTCTAATCTTTCCATGGGGAATGTGCCATTGACCAGGTAGTCTATAGTGGAATTTTGCCAATTTGGAGTTGTACTAACCTGTGACACTTCGACTGTTGGCTCCGCTTCTATGGTCGGCTGCCTCCGGGGCGTCGTTGGGCCTCTTTGTTGCGTTGCCTAGGCTAGGCGTGAAGGTGGTGCCATGTTACACGTAGCAGGAAATGGTCAACTGCCGGTATTGGACCACACTAGAGTTGAATTATGGAGCAAGGGTCGGCTAGGGCCGTGTGTCACACAGTAGGAGGTGGTGCTCAATTGCCGGTACATGTTGCTCTTATGTAGAATCTTTTGGGGCGACGAGGACAAAAATTGTTTTCGATTGTGTCTTTCTAGTGTTCGTCCGCCCTTGACGTGCCTTTTGAGCTGAGTTGTTGCGTTCGTCAAAAAACTTTGCATCGCCAGTGCATGCGCCTTTATCGTCGCGCATCTGGATTGGGAGGAATATTGAGTCATGATGATGACCGCGTGCGACTGAAGGTAAAACTTGAGCTTTCGAGTTGCAACAACTATCGCCAAAGTTAACTTTTGAATTTCTGGTAGCATCGATGAGAGCTTTTAAACTGTGGAATACAGGTAGTCGAGCCCCCAACTCTTCTCGTATGATGGTAGAGCTTATTGCTACGTCGGAGACTGTTAGGTAGATGTATAAGTTCTCTTCCTTGGCTGCGCAGCTGGCTTCTCCAAGTACCTATCGACCTTGCCCTTTCTCACGAGCTTCTCTAGGTAGTTCTTCCAAGTGTAATAGTCATCGGTTGTGTGACCGGGACCTCGATGGTTGTTGGGATCCAACTTGGAAGTATCTGCTTTTGATTGTTTTGGCAGCTTGAACCATGACTCATTCTTGATGTCGCGAAAGATTTGATGGATCGGAATTGAGAACTTAGAATAGTTCTTGGTCATCGGGCTTTCTTTGGTCGTGGGTCGATCCCTTGCTGGACTGTTTCCCGTCCTCATTCTTTTAAGCCGTTGCCGACTCTATCCGGGGCTGCTCAGGTGTCTTTCTGCTCGTCAAGCTTCGTCCCAAAAAGCATGCTTCTCTGCCAGAGCAAAGGAATCTGCTAGAGTTAAGTCTTTTTTCATGATCATTTCTCCGAACAACAGGTGGTCTGCTGGAAGTCTTTTTGGGAAGGCTGCACTTGATATCGAGTCGTCGCATCCGACAATCTTCGCCTTCTCTGTTTTGAACCTCTTTACGTGGTCGTGGAGCGACTCCTTTGGGCTTTTCCTCACGTTGAACAAATGGTCGGACTTCTTCTTGATCGAGCGGTAAAATGAATATTCCTTGGTGAAAACCAAAGAAAGTTCGTCGAAACTCCGGATAGATTGTGGCGGCAGGGAGTAGAACCAGTCTTGTGCCTCGCCTTGTAGAGTGGTGGCGAATATCTTGCACATGAGATCATCGTTGTTTCGATAGAGGATCATTATGCTTCGGTAGTGCTTCAAGTGTCTCTCCGGGTCTCCATCTCCTTTGAAAGATGTGAAATATGGCATGCTAAACTTGCATGGAGGCTCTGCCTGCTCGATCTCGTCCGTGAAGGGTGACCTGCCTATATTAATCATGTCCCGTCGTAGTGCCTCGTCGGCCACTTCTTTGCGTTGAAAATCACGTGATCGCTTGTTTAGGAGCCTCTCTACTTCTTCCTGAATTTGCCTTTGCTGGGGTAGCGGAGCTCTCGGCTGCCCCCAGTTTTGACCTGCTGGTCTCGGCTGCTCTTCTACGTGCTCAGCTCGTTTATGCCGCGGTAGCGATGCATGTGGTGGATTCCTAGCAGGCGAGGGATTTCGCAGGCTGCTGGTTGAACTTGAGCCGGATTGAGTGACTGCTTATCTCCGCCCGTCGTGCTGCCTACTCCGATATGATGTGGAGGATGCTCCTTGCGGGCCTAGCCGCTAATGAACACTTCGCTTGGAAGGCTGCTTATGTTGATTATCAGAGTGTGGCCCAAACCGTGAGTGTATGCTCGTCCATGGGCCTAGTCGAGAGTGCACGCTCCTCCGCGCGCTAAGACGGGAGTATACGCTATCTCGGGGGCCCAATCAGGAGTGTACTCTGCCCAAACGCTAGGTTCGGGGCTGGTCGAGTGGCTGCTTGCCGAGACGCTGCTGGAGAGGTTCTTTGTCTGCCCTTGTCCTTCTTCGGGACACCTCGTTTGGGGCACGTTGCATCTTGGTGGGCAGCAAGAGCTGGTTTACCAAGGTCGTCTGTTGTGCTAGGGTGCTCGTCAACTCTATGACTTGTCGAGACAAGTGTTGTTCGTCATTTGGATTGGAAGAGCTTGGAAGGAATGTGCCTCCTTGAGCAGTGGAAGGGTGGTAGACTCTGGGAGCGAGATTTGAGTTGGGAAATGCCAAATCCACCGAGAAATATGGTGAGAATGCCCCCGGCTCGATGGTAGGTCCGGATGGTTGAGATAGTCTTGGGCCGACTTAAGCTACTTGAAAGGCCACGGGAGTGGGCTGCTTGAAAAGCCACGGGAGTGGGCTTCTTGAAAGGCCACGGAAGTGGGCTGCTTGAAAGGCCACGGAAGCAGGCTGGGCCACGGGAGTGAGCTGCTCGGCGGGAGCAGGCTGGACCACGAAAGTGGGCTCCTCGACGGAAGCAGGCTGGACCACGAGTGTGGGCTGCTCGGCGAGAGTAGGCTGGGCCACGGGAGTGGGCTGCTTAGTGTGTGGCACACGTGGGTGCGAGGCTTGGGCTCAGCTCGGCAACACATTGAGCTCGCGTTGGGCTTTGGAGTAACATGGCTTGGGTTGTGGCCTTGGATGGCACGGCTCGGGCCGTGGTGATGGCGCCATGGACCTCGCCGTGGGTGGCTACCGTGGTAGCCACTGCGGTTGTTCCCGTGGTGGAAACTCGTGGTGGTGGTGCCGCTCCACTTATTGTCACATTCAACCTCGTGGATCGCCGCGGTCCCATTTCTTGAATATTGAAATTTTCACTCGTGGAGTTTTCTAAAATTCTAGCCATTGTATTTCTTTTTTTACGTTTTATCAAAGAAACTTTGCAAAATAAAAAAAATTCTAATAATAAGAACGTATGAAAAAATACAAGTGGACTAGAAAATAGAGAAAAAACTTTTTTATGTGAGAGTCTTCTACGAGTGTGGATTTCTTCCTCTCAATGAAAGCACCAATTTGTGGATGTAAATTTCTTCCTCCTTGATCTTGGACAAAGTTGCACCTACAAAACAATTAACACCTTTGGTCAAGGCCAAGAGCCTCATGTGCCCACGATGAATGGGGGGGGCTTTGGCCGAAGAACCTCCGATCCCAAAGTTAGAATTTAGAGAGAAAGAGTGTTTAGAGAATTTTGGGATTTTTGCAAGAGTGTTGGGATTAGGTTTTTGGTGAGAATGGGAGCCAATATATAGGGCATGGCCGGTCCTCTTTGGAGAAAGAGTGGCCGGCCCTTTGTGTGAATTTTGGGTGTTTATTTGGTGATTTAATTAGCAATTAATATATTGCTTAGGAAACAAAATATATTAATTGGCTAATTAACATAATAAAAGGAATGTTTTTGGGAGGTTATGGAATATTTAGAATAAATAGCTAATTGATTAGCTAAGTAATAAAGTAGGAAATATATGGAATGAAATAAGTTTTGGTAGTTACCTTGTAGAAGGAATTTGATGAAATAGGTTTTAAATTGTTACCTATTTTGGTCACTTTTGACTTGGTCGAAGGATGATTGTCTACTGCTCGCACGTAGGAAATCTGATGCGCCTCGAGGGTAATTTGGTCCTCTTTTGTCAAAAAATTCACGTGTCACCTTGTGATTATTTTTGGCTCCACAATAGACATAATTAAAACAAGCAAAAGAACATATAAACAACTGCAGTTGGAAGGAATGTAAGATCTTTCTCTCTATGCATGCAATATATAATCATCTGACAAAGTTTCGAGATCTTTCATATGAAGGAGATGTTGTAAGGTTCATTGGGAACAAAAGTATGATTAAATACATATTTACCTAATCCATCTAAACACTTATTAATTTGAACCAAACCACCTTTTTAAAATCCAATCATTGGCGTATATCATAAAGGAATAATTGGTAGAAGGCATATTACTTAGACAACTAGTAGATGAGCAGAATATTATTATGGGGCTTTTAGATCCAGGTCCAAAAAGGTAGAGTGTTTTTAGGAGTGAGTCCATTTATCTAATTATATGTTTTTATTTTTTTTATACTCATTTTATATTTTCTAAAAATATTCAAAATCAATTAAAATCTTCTAATATTATTCATTTTCCAACTCCAAAAAATATAATTAATATCTTATAACAAAAAACTAATATACTAACATAAATTTATCTGTAAAACATTCTACCCTAACTCAAGTAACAAATATATGAATGTATATTATACATATACGTGAGATATGAAACCTAATTAAAAGGTAGAAAAAACACAACATACCTACAAGTAAGACACATTAATCTGTGACAGGTTGATTATAAAAAAAAATAAAAAATAAAAAATAAAAAAAAATCTATCATATAGGTAGATAAATATAATTAACCTGTGATATAGGTTGATTAAAAAAATTAAAAATAAAATCTATAAATAGGTTTAAAGCAGAAGGAAGAACAAGAAGTAACAAAAAGATAAATAAAAAGAAATAAGCAAAGAGATATTAGGAAGAAATTTGATTTTTATAATTAATCTTATTATTGAACAAATAACTATTGATAATTAAATAATTAAATATAACAAATTGGACTTATTTTAATAAATTGGACTATTCCTACTATTGGCTCAAAAAATTAGACTTATATCAAGTTTCCCCTATTATATATCAGTCTCTTAATTTCTCAAATTAAAAAGAGATCATGGGTCCATTTACAAACTCTCTCCCTCTCTCTCCACACACACACACACACATATATATATAATATATATATTTTCCTCAATAATGCTTGTTGATGATACATATTATAGGTTCAAAGGTGAATTTGAACCATATTATTGCTAACCCATTGTGAGACTAAGCTCACCCTCATCTCCCTTAATGTAGATAATATTGTTTGTTAAAAAAAAAACCCTTAAATTAGTGTGAATATTATTTTTCACCACCTTCTCCCCTCCTTTTCCTTTTTTTTTATGTGATAAACTTTTATTATTAGTCTAAATTTGTTTTGTTTTCTCTATTTATGTATAAACTAATGACAACTTTAATTGTGTTTCTCCTAAAAGACGCTAGGGTTTGGTACAAACTGAAACAAACAAAAAACAGCAAATGCTGGAATTAGGAGTAGTCTATGAATTGAAACAAACACAAGTAATGAAATAATCATTCTGCCATGACAATACATATATACCCCCCATTGGAGTCTGCTACTGGTTAATTATAATTATAACCCAGATAAACATATTACTATTAATAGTAAGGAATCTTAATATGCCATGGTTTTAGGTAATGACAGGGAATGGATGTTAACACATCAACAAAGCTTGATAAGACCAAACAAATCCATCTCACAAAGGCAGTGATAAATATAGTGGGGTTTTCCTTGTGGATTATATTAATGTAATGTTTTAGCTGAAATGGTATAAGCAGAACAACCTTTACAAAAATATGTTTTTTTATTTTTATTTTTAAAATCTTTCTGAAAGTCCCCTCATCAACCTCCCTAGTTGTGAAAAATAAACTCTACTCCCTTTACTTGCAGCTTTTCTTTTTCTCCACAGTACCCAGCTTTTACCATCTTTTGTGAAAGAAAACCTTGTCTCATCTCATATAAAATGTTGAATATATCCCTTTATATTTATTTATTATCTACCAAGTACCTGCATCCCTGAGGAGCACAACAAAAAAGAACCAATGGCACAGCACAGGCGGTTAGAAGAGAGAGAGAGTGGAGTAGGAGTCAGTGATTCCAGTGGGTTCCTGCCAAAGACCCCATACTTGATTTTTCAATATATTTTTGTAATTTAATATTTATATTAATAGTTTATTTATTTTTAAAGAAACTGTCTTTGTTTTTCCTGTTTTCAAACCCCACACACACCCCACAGAGAGAGAGAGAGAGAGAGAGAGGGGTCTGCCTGCAAGGACAAGATTTTCTGTCCAAAATTTTGATAATATTTACTAGGGACAGAGAAATAAAGCAGAACCCAAAACACAAACACATCAATTTAGAAGATTTCTTGGAGAGGTAGAGAGAGAGAGAAGCGGCAGAGAGTTAAGTGGATAGAGACATAAATATAAGAGAGAGAGACTTACTGGACCTTCCAACTCTCTCTCTCTCTTGTAATTTCTCTCTCTAGCTTTCCTTTGATCTTTGGTCTCTTTCAAGTTGTTTCGGTTTGCTCCATATAGGCTTTGGTCTAGGAACCTTTAAATCCAAAAATTGCTCCGTAAAGAGAGCAAACTGAATAATTCCTGGGAAATTGTTTTCCTTCTTCCCATTTCCGCCAACTCCTCTGTTTCTTCTCTACCTAGCTAACTGAAAGGAAGAGAAAATAAGTTAACCACTTTGTGTGTGTGTGTGTGTGTGTGTGTGTGTGTGTTTTTATGGCTTTTATTTCTTCTGCTACATGTCCTGATTCCAGCTTCTTCTTGGAGTACAAAGATGAAAATGGTCTGAGAAAATCTTGCATGGCGGCGAGTCATCAAGTTGGAGACGCTACCGCCACTGCCACCACCGCTGGTTTGTCATCGGAATCAGGACCTTCCAATCACCATATCCCTTATGCTGTTCTTCATGGGATGAATGTTCCTTCCACCAGTTTTCTGTACGGAAAAATCACATCAATTTCCAACTTTCTTTCCAATTGGGTTTTTTCATTTTAGAAGTTTCGGTAATTTTATTGTATTTTCTATGATCTGCTCATCTTTTTTTACATGGGTTTCTGATTATATTTTTGTTTTTTGTTTTTGTTTGTTGGTTGGTAGTAATCAAGAAGGATCTGCCTTCGATTTTGGGGAGCTGGAAGAAGCAATTGCGCGGCAAGTTAGGAATGATGAAGCTCAAGCACGTATGCCTCCTACGCCCCTATCATCATTTCTTTGCTTTTGGTGACGTTTGATAAAGCATAACCAACTAAGAAAAAGCAGAGAGAGAGAGAGAGAGAGAGAGAGAGAGAGAGAGAGAGTTTGAATATGTCTTCTGGGGGGGGGGGGGGGGGTGAGGGGTTTCCATTTCCAACACAGTAATGATTCTGAGATAGGAGAGTTGAATGGCGTGGGGCTACAAACTTGGAAAGCTGACCTGCATAGCATGATTTTTTTACTGACTCCATAACTGCAGAAAAGTAGAGAGAGAGAGAGATTAGGTGGTGCTTTGAAAAAATCTTTATTATTTTGCTGATCCTCTAAGAGATTTGGGTTTTGTGATTGTTTGTTTTGCAGCTTTATTCACAGCAGGAGGAGAAGGAGCAGGCAGGCCTGCTGCAACTCTTGAAATGTTTCCTTCTTGGCCAATGAGATTCCACCAAACCTCAAGAGTAATCCTCTCCTTTAACCCTTTTAATCTTCTTCCTTCTCATTTATGATAATTACCCAGATGAAAATTTAATCAAATTTTGGTGGGTTTTATTTCTTTGATTTGATTTGTAATTTTTGTATAAATGTAGGGGAGTTCAAAGTCAGGAGGGGAAGAAAGCACAGACTCAGAATCACAAGTGAACACTCTAACAACAACAACAACAAACCAGTTGGAACTGGAACCAGAATCTCCCATGAGTAAAAATCCTTCTTCCTCACAGGCTGCTTTTGATCAGAAGCATCTCCACTTTCAACAGCAACAGCAACAGCAACAATTACAGCAAAAGTTGGCAATTAGTGACACTTCCAGAGGACCTAATTCACAAACTCAATCAGCTCCCAAACCCTCCCAAGAGAAGGTAATCAATTAACTCAATTACTGTTTTAATTAGAACTGTATATCTCTCTCTCTCTGTCTCTCTCTCTCTAGGTCAGTCAATATCTTCCTTATATCATATCCCATAGGAAAAAGCTGCCATCTTTATTGTTTTTATTACTGTTTCATCTCTCTCTGCTCTGTGGCATATCTTCATGAAATATTATGGCACAGATCCCCACAAACTCAGAAAATCAAGGAGAGACAGGAGTTTACCTGATTTCTGAACGATTTTCTGATGAAAATGTCTGACACGAGAGAGAGTGTAGGTACACACACAGATAAATAAAATAAAATAAAAAGAAAAGGCAAAAAAGTAAGAATCTTCACAGTAGTTTTACCACTGTTATTATTTCTCTGTTATAATAATATAAATACCTACTTTCTTCTCTCCATAGAACTCAAACCAAAACCTCTTCTTCTTCTTTCTTTTTTTTCGTTTTTTTTTGAACTTTGAATATCCATTAGCCAAAACCCACATCACCAAAAGTCACGTTTGCTGATTGCCTGCCTGCCTCGAACAAAAAATGTTCTGCGGAAACTCTGTGAGATATTCTCTCTAATCATTGTGTTTTATTTTCTGAAAATCATGTTATAGAATGTTCCCAGTGATAAAAGTAGGGAATATCACTAAACTACTCATAAAATTATTTTCTTCATTTCCTATATGTTAAAAAAACACAAAGTCAATCTCTTCTATTTTTTCCTCCAAAAATAGAGATGCCACCTTCCTTCCAACATCAAAACAATTTGCTAACTAATTTACTCTCTCTCTCTCTCCCCCTCCCTCTCTCTCTCTCTCCCCTTTTCTTATTTCATGTTTTTAATGTTCCAGAGGAAGGGAGCTGGTTCAACATCAGAGAATAAACAACTTGATGCTAAGGTTTTTTAAACATGACAATACTTCAGCATTTATTGTTTTACATTATTTTCCCAATTTGTTAACTTCAAGTTTTGAGCTACCAACTTTCTGTTCTTATTTTTTGTGTAGACATTGAGACGTTTAGCTCAAAACAGAGAAGCTGCACGAAAAAGCCGCCTCAGAAAAAAGGTATAGATGTCATTTTTCACACTGAAAAATTTCATTTTCCACAAACTTTATCATAAAATATATTTTATTCTCTAACATGCCCACTAATTAATATGTTTTCGTTTAAACAAAACATAATTACCCACTAATATTGTTTCATTTGTTTCCTTGTCAATATATAGGCTTATGTACAACAGCTAGAGTCAAGCAGGATAAAGCTTACACAGCTTGAGCAAGAACTTCATAGAGCGCGCGCTCAGGTTTTATTTTAAACTTATTAAAAAATTATTTATTATTTAATAATTAGTATATTTATTGATTTATTGCTCATTTTGTTAAATGTATTGATTTTTCATTTTAAATTATTTTATTAGGGGTTGTTCTTGGGTGGTGCCGGTGGTGGTCTTGGCAATATCAGCTCAAGTGAGTATCTTAAATTACTCCACGTAATTATAGATTAGTATGAATTTCTGGAAGTGTTTTATTTGTGCAATCCTTTTACCAAAAGAAAAGTTGACTAGCTTAATATCTTTTAGCTTTTCTAATCCAAAAATATATATTTTATATTCTAAAAGATTATTTTTACTTGGCAGACATCTCGTAGTTTGACCAATTATGTTGCCAAATTTTTAATATTGAGAAAACTTGCCTTAGGGTTGATGGAATATTTTAAGGGAGCATATTTTTCAGATGTAAAATGATTTGTTGTGTTAGCACAATAATGTACTCTTTCACCAAATAATTAGTTACAAAAAATATTAAGAAAATAAAAGTTAAACGTACTCGCAAAACATATGCTTTATTCTCATATGTAATAATATACTGATCAGTTTCAAATAATGTATATGACAATGATATAATTATTATTGTTGTTGTAGGTGCTGCAATATTTGACATGGAATATGCAAGATGGCTAGAAGACGACCACCGGCACATGTCGGAGTTCCGAACAGGGTTACAAGCACATTTATCGGACAGCGATCTTCGGCTAAGTGTGGACGGATATATTTCTCATTACGATGAACTTTTCCAGCTGAAAGGAGTGGCTGCTAAATCTGATGTGTTCCACCTCATAACTGGAATGTGGACTACTCCAGCTGAACGTTGCTTCCTCTGGATGGGTGGTTTTAAACCCTCTGAACTCATCAAGGTTTGAGTTTTCATGTTTATGCATCTGTAGTTTAACAAAAAAATATAATGCATCTCTCGCTTACAATATGTATGTGTAGTCTTACCGCTACGATGTGATCGGGTCTTTTTTTTTTTTAACAAACGATATTATCTATACTAATAAAAAAACTTGATTCTAATACTTAAACAATTTCAACTTTAGATAAACGCTTGGTGTGAGAATAAATATTGATTTTAGTCTTTTGACCCTATATTTATAGCTGCATTCATATTATACATCAAATTTATTGTTATCTTCTTTTTTTCTATAACGCCTTGTGTTAGATAAAATGTTTGTTACTGTTTTAATTGGTTTGCTACCGTTTTTCCTAAATTATTTTGTTGCTAAAAACTTTTCTCTCTCAATTGAAATTGAACTAACATGTTTGAGCATCGAACTGTATGTGCCTTTCATAATTTTTCATATTTAATTCATTTTCTTATTCTAATTACTATGTCAACGCATGTAAAAAATTGGATCTCTCTCAATCATAAAAAGAAATTTACATAAATATGATGTATAACATCCTAGACCTCCATTGCACCTAAACCTATAATGTACCTAAAGCACGAATATACTTAGATTAAGGGACCTAAACTAATGTACCTAAGCAAAATATTTGCACCTAAATTAACGGACCTAAGCAAAAATTGTGCTAAACTTTGCCACACCCACAATCACTTTAAGCAAAAATGGTATCATTGCCATAAATATTGCATTCCACTATAAATCTAGCTAGCATCAATGACACTGGGTTGTCATGCTTGTAAATAATAGAAAATTATATGGGTATCATTGTAGATGATGAGTCTACCTATTTTAAAAGAAGGATCAAATTCAGAAGTATAAAACCATTTAGGTTATATTTAAAGAGTCATCTTATTTAAGCCTGGATATCCACAATCTCTATGTATAATCCACGCATACTAAAATTTATTTGCCTATTATAAATAAACATCCAACTAAAAGTACAGTCATGTTGCTCATCCTTGCTGACTTATTAATTATTAATGTGTTTCTCTTTGTGTTTATTTAGATGCTAATAGGACAGTTAGACCCACTAACAGAACAGCAATTCATGGGGATCTATAACCTGCAACAGTCCTCACAACAAGCAGAAGAGGCACTTACTCAAGGTCTAGAGCAGCTTCATCAGTCTCTGGTCGACACCATTGCTGGTGGGCCAGTCATCGACGGCATGCAACAGATGGCTGTGGCTTTGGGCAAGCTCACTAATCTTGAAGGCTTCGTTCGCCAGGTACTTAATTATGATTAAATAATCCGATATCGGGCATAGTTTTCTTAGGTTTAACGTTGTAAACCATTTATTTCCGTCATGCAAGTTCATGCATGCACTTCACGTAATCAATTAATCTCAGTATGCTCTCTCATTTTCTGTATCTCTTTATTAAGATCTGCATTATAAACCTTAGATTATATTATTCCTTTTAGTTATGTGTTCCTTGGAACCCTAGGAGTTTTTTTTAAGGAAAACGAATGAAAATGGCTTGAAAACTTTGAGTTTTAAGATAAGGACAAAATAAAAGGTAAAGTGAATAGTATCAAGATTAACTTTTTAGTGTAAAAATATGGTTTTTTGTTAAAGTGAACAATACCGGGTGTTTTTCGTTATAGTTCCTTATTTTTTTTAATGAACCCTCGGAGGTCATTATTGCTATTTTTGGGAGTATTATATTTTTATTGGCAAATTTTCCTGAAGCTTTGTTTAAAATTAATTTGACTATAAGAGCAGGTCTTGTTCAGGTGATTTCTGAAAAGTTCCTGATTTCAAATTGCAGACCAGACTTGACCAATACAAATGGATGTCTAGGTGAAAATTGACATCCATTCAAAAAATTCTATATGGATTTAAACCGTTTTCAAATTAAACTATCAAGGATTGATTAGATCTTACGTGACGAATCTGCTAACACCATGGACATGATTAAGTTATGTTAATTGAAAAAAGTGACTTTAAATCGTTGATGATTGTATGGTTCAATATAGACTTTATCTATCAACAACTACCAGTCAATCACGCTAATTAGTTTCTCTCATGTTTATATCATTAGAAAGGTGTATTATTTTCGATCAAAACATAGAACTTTGGTAGGTGACATCAAACATGTTAGTTGATCTGAATTGTCCTTCTAGTCCAACTATTTCATTATATTCTTTATTTCTGTCCTCTTGTTTTGTGCCTCCATTACCTAATATACGCATGAAGGGTGAACCCAAGGGTTTCATTTTCACACATCACCTTGATTTAACATCTAAATTGACTTTTAGCTCAAGCTCTACTAAAAAAAATAGAAATGGAACCATCTATACCATAGTCAACTAGATGTTGTATGTAAATTTCTGTCATTTTATGCTTATACCGCTTTTTAATAAGGGAAGCGATTTCTATACATGTTTTTTGCACCTTCTCCACATTTTTTTTTAAATTCTGGTCATTGATATTATTTTAACTTTTTTTCAATTTAATAGCTAAAACAAAAAAGGTGAGAAATAGTTTTGTCACTGTCAATCCTACTGGTCAAATTTTTGAGAGAGATGTTATATAATATTATACAGCTAGATTGATCACATCCTCTACATGCTTGCCACGTATGCAATGCTTCATTGGGTCACAATAATTTAACTATCACCCATAATTTTGGGGCGAACCAACATGTATTTTTAGCTAAGGTGTCAATCAGGTTGCTGAAGGCTAGGGTTTTGGTGCAGTTTTTCCATTCCAAATGTTTCTATCGGAGGTAGGTTTGAATGTGATGTTTGTTGAAATCAAAACCGTAGATAGACCTATCGTATGAATTTAAAATTTGAGATGGAAAATGTAGGTATTAAACTTAGTTTGTATTTCTATTATTTTTCTAAACCATGATTGGAATAGTCCAAATTCATAAAAGGAACAAGTTTGCCAATTTCAACCCTTTTGAAAATATTGTTTAAAGGTTGTGCCCCTTCCCTTGCACTAGGGACGCATCCGAAGGGCTACATAATGGTTCTTGTTTAATTTAATCAAACATGTTTGTTTTATTCTTTTCCTATATTGTATTATATTATGTCTCCTTTTGCATACTACCCTAAAAATTAAGTTACTCATTATTTGTGTATATGATCAATTGTTTAGGCTGATAACTTGAGACAACAAACCCTTCATCAGTTGCGTCGGATATTGACAGTTCGTCAGGCAGCGAGATGCTTTCTTGTAATCGGAGAGTACTATGGACGATTAAGGGCACTTAGTTCTCTTTGGGCATCTCGACCGCGAGAGTAAGATTGTCATAACATGATCATTACTTTCCGTTCTAGTTATTATATAACTTAAATGACAAAGGATTAGTTTTTAATCACTGTTCATCATATGTTAAACTTTTTTGGGCTGGGTAAATCCATGACATTTTGACTTTTTCATGTACACAATCTCTGGGTTTTTTTTTTTTGGTAGAAAAAACTTCATTAAAGGGAGAAACATCTTACATAACCAGTTTCAATACAGTCAAAATGGAAAGCCATATTTGCTTCCACAGGAATACATGAGTCTCAAATACAAAGATTATCCATCTTTAGCCCAACTGAAGCCACCACATCCGCATCCTAGAGAAATCTCTAGGGTTTATTACTTTATGAAAGTAGTAGTTCTTTTCTTTCGGATGAGACTATAGAACTTTTTACCATATATAGGTCTTACTTTATATGAAACTGTTCGAAAAAACAATTGGGTATAGAGTAATTGGGTTCTAAAACATTTTACTTTATATGAAACTGTTCGAAAAAACAATTGGGAATAGAGTAATTGAGTTCTAAAACATTTTTTGCTGCAGCAACAATAGTATTATTCTTCCTGTATTCTCCTTTAACAATTAATAATTTTAGAACTAATATCCTTGTGTAACGCATAATTCCTATTTATGTCATGTACTCGATCTGCAGGAGCATGATGAGCGATGATAACTCATGCCAAACGACGACAGAACTACAAATGGTACAACCTTCGCAGAATCATTTCTCATCCTTTTGATCAAATCCCAGTAGCCTGCAGAGAGCTACTTTGGAAGTCCTTTGTCCATTATTGCCGGTGCTGGATGCTTCTAGCTTGATTAAGCTACTTTAGAAGAGATAGGACATATTAATTTTTTTTTTCTTATTTTCTATTTCTGTTTTTTTTTTTAATGTCTTTATGTTACTACGTTATCTTATAAATGCAATTCAATATTTTCTGTGCATCATGAGAAGGTTCTTCCACTTGGTTAAACAAAGAAAAAAAGGATTAAACAACGAAACAAAAAATATATATAATTGGTCCTAAACGGCTTTTGCATGCAAAATGTATATAGATGGATAGATAGATGACCAGGAGAGAAAGGTGGCAAGTGAGAGAAAGAGAGAACTCAATAAGTTGTCATCGTCTAGTGTCCTTATTGAAAGAGGGTAGTACTATTTACACACTCGTTTCTACTTCTTACACACCTATTTCAAATTTTTGCCGGGATCAAATGGATTGAAGAAAATCAATGATAAAAAATTAATAAGGATATGTGGGAGGTAATGTGAATACCAGTATTCAAAATAAGGAATTCTCGAAACGAAAATGGTTGTATCTGAGAGAGAGAGAGAGAGAGAGAGAGAGAGAGAGAGAGATGGTTGTTGCACGCACTTCATTTGTATGAAGTGGTTGCGAAGAAGAAGAGTATTCTAGTGTAGAAGCGACAAGGGTTGGAGATGAGATATAAACTGAGTCGATTGGCTTTTTCCTAATACTTTGTGCACAAAAGTTGTATATACATATATAGAGGAAAAGGTTGGTTGTTACCCTTCATTTATAACAAGTGGTTGCAAATTAATCACAAATGGAGATTATTTAATCCACAAACGGACGAAGATGATGTGTGTGTATGCATCTGTTGGGGAGAGAGAGAGAGAGAGAGAGAGAAAGAGATTGTTTGACCTAAAATTACATGAAAAAGTGTTATGAGTATTAAGATTCAATGACTATGATATTGATATGTGTCAAGAGAGATTAAGAATTAGTTAAATTTGTTGAGAATGTAGCTTAGAGTGCAAGCTACTATAGCTATATATAGCTTGTAAAAAACAATTGTAACTAACAAGAAATATCAATACATTTGACAAGATTCATTCTCCCTCTAAACCCTCTCAATCTTCTTCTTCCTTTATGCATAACAGTTCTTATCAAATCCTTCAATGGTTTACATGGTATCATCGCCGGAACAAGCATAGAAGCTTGATGGTTCTTCGATCTTGGTTTCATTTGCTTCCACTACATCTCAAAGTTTTTCTCTGCAACACTGTGATTCTTTCTGATAAATTTGGGTGCTTCTTCTTCACCTCTTCTTCTGATTCTGCGTTCTACAAAATGTGCACAACAAGTGTTTGTGATTTGTTCTTTGTCAAGATTACTTCAAGATTTTGTCACAAGCTACAACAATGGTGACAGCTTCTCAGTTACAGATTCTCCAATCTCCAATCACTTCATTGATTTCATCTATTTCCGACTCAGTAAACATGAAATTGGATGATACGAATTATTTGGCATGGCATTTCTAGATGCAGTTACTTCTTGAAGGCGATAGTATCATTGAGCAAAATCCGACAGAAAATGGATGCAGTGGCGGATGTAATAAGCGACAGAATTGTCAGCGTCAGGAAATGAATTTTTCGACAGAAAATACCCTAAAACCTGACAGAACTTGTGTCGGATATAACCGACAGAAAATATCCTAAACCGACATAACTTGTGTCGGATATAATCAACAGAAAATATTTTAATAATGAATAAATAAGAGCATTTTCTGTCGATAAAACCGACAGCAAATATATTAATAATAATCAAATAAAAATGACAATTTAAATAAACATAAACAAAACTAATAATTGAATAAATAATACTAAAAATAAAACATATATTCATATATATATATATATATATAAGTTCGTTAATTATGTTTATAATCTTTTACCAATTATACAATTTGTAAAAAAAAATAAAAAAATATACCTACATTCGACTTCCTTTTCATCTTTCTTAATCAAGCATTAATCCTTCGTGAAAGGAAAAATATACAATTTGGGATTCCACATTGCACTGGCAACTGCTCATTTCATTTTTGCCTCGGTAAATAGAACATGATGAATTACCCGAGGGTCGAATTTCCGGAACTCAAGCTTCTCTTGACATAGAAAAACCAGTCCCAGCTGCTGAGATAAGTCGGATGAACAAGGTAGCCTTCTTCTTCTTTTCACCCATTCCTTAATTCAAACAACAGAAAGAGAAAGCCAATCAAAAGTGACAGAAAACACAAGTTTCACTACAAAAATAAAAAAATGTTCAAACTAAAGTTGTGCATCTGCAGTAAAAAAAACAAAATTCCTTCATGGGTTCAATATTGCACCCCAACAAAAAAGAAAAAAATAATCAAGAGGAACAACAACTATTTGTAATCCAAATCAATTAAAGTAGTTCTCAGAACAAAAAATCCCATCAAATTGCACGGGGATAGGTGTAATATAGCATCCCTAAAAGGTACCACTTGGGGAAAGTCATAAGCATAGGCATAACATCAACAAAGGCCTTTGCACAAACAAGTTACAGCTTTATATGGCTGAGAATATGAGATTCATTTTCCCAAGCCCACAGAAAAACAAAGGTTGAATTTCTCTAAATGTAATCACTTAAGTTCATAAATCTGAATAATATATGAGAGGGAGTGATTTGTACACACACTTTTTAGCTCGATTTAATAACATAATCAAAATTTAAAATAGAAACTGAACGTAATACAAATAATTTAAAACGTACTAGTTTCAGAATGATGCTCCTCAAATTGTTCATTCATGGTGATTGAAGAAGGAGAAGGGGAGAAGAGAAAGAGAAGGAAATGAGGAGAGGAGAAAAGGGGGAAGGGAGAAGGCATCGGCGCAAGGAAGAGATTGAGGGGTTTTAATTTGGAAAATTTCATTACTGTCAGTTATAACCGACAAGAACATTTTTTAAACCGACAAAAACATTTTTTAAACAGACAGAAAATTTCATTACTATCGGTTGTAACTGTGACGACCCATCCCGAATTATAATACATTTTGTCCTCGAAAGCATGGAAATGTCGATTTTACCCTTGGATTGATGTGTTATGAATGTATAAATGGGCTAAGAAAAATGGACCAATTATATTAGGTCCTACTTCTTTGGACCCAATTGAATCATGAGTTTGTTTTGGATAAATCTTAGCCTATAATTGGTAGCCCAATTAGGGCTTAAGGATTTTATATGGAGACCCAATCCGGATCAACATACACACATATACACACGTGCAACCTTCACCCGTGTCTCTTTCTCTCGAATCCTCTCATGTTCGTACAATCCGTACAGTCATCCACTCTACCAGCTTCATCTCTCATAGATTGAACTAGTAGAGGTTGTTTTTGAACTCCTTGCAAGCTCAGGAGTCGAACCATGCCTTTAGTTTGACATGAGGACCTCGGAAACTCGAGATACCCGAGCTCCGGCAAGGGGTGCAAATTGCTCCGACCTGATCGCAAGGGTTTTAGCTGGATTTAAGACTTAAGAAGGTATTTTCTAACTTATCTAGTATGTTGGAACAATTTTGGAGTAGTTTTAATGTTGGAATGCATGGGTTTAAAGAGTTACAGAACTAGCTGGAATATCAAAGGATTTTTCGACCAATTTCCGTCGACTTTAAGGCTCCAAACAGGTACGAATGTGTTCTCCTAGTTGAGAGCTTCATTTTGGTACAAATTTCGTGGAATTTGGTTGAAAAATGAGTGAGATGTTAAGGTTTGAAGTTTTTCCAGAAATCGGCGACACAGAGGCGACCGGCAACGGAATCCGGCGAACCGCCGGAGAAGAAGGAGAATATTCTGTCAACTTTGACGGAATATACCTAACAGTGATTAACAGCGTCAGGTATCTTTAACAGAATATTCTATTATTTAGCGGATTATTCTCTAACGGCGTTAACTATTCCGTCTGTGTGCCAGGCAAAGTTGGTGCAAGTTAATGAGCTCTCGATGCATCTTATCACACTCTTCATAATTCAACTTCTCAACAACAACACATAAACTTACCTGGAACTTACCTGAGCGCCCGTAGCACCAACAATCATGGATAAACAGTTCATAATGCATATTCAATAGTATGAAATATATTGGCATGGCAATTCTTTGCTAAAAATCATTTGAAATGCATTTCTGGGAAAAATACTTAGCATATAGGTATATATGGAAAACCAAAAGCCCACTCACTGGTATGTAGACGGATCATAGCCCCCGTGCCTAGCCTGGCTACGCTCGTCCTCCGGATAGGTCTTGCCTATGTGAGAAACAACTATAATAACGTTATTTTAAAGCACATAAACGAAACTAGGAAATAACTTCTCATACATTGCTCAAATGGGGTGTTTGAATATACCAAAATGATCTACACAACCTCAGGAGCATCCCCATATGTGTAGAATTTAATTTTGACCTCTCACGTGCCCTCACGCGCCGGCCAAGGCACGGCCAGACGCGCCACCCATGCACAGGCACGTGCCTGGCACACTGACGGAAACCCTAACGACGTTAGGGAATATTCCGTCAGAAATACAGAATATTCTGTCTAATCTGACTGACGTCGTCCACTGCCGTTAGGAATATTCCGTCATTTTGACGGAATATTCGTCATCTCCTACCTCTGAACTCTGGCGACCGTCGCCGTCGTCGGAAAACTGGGAAATTTTTCTAAATTTCATATCTCTCTCGTTTTTCAACCATTTTCTATGAAATTGGTACCAAAATGAAGCTTAGAGTGAGTAGAACAACGTTGTACCTATTTGAAGCTTCAGAATCCACGGGATCACGTCGGAAAAAGCTTCAATAATTCGGCCAAACTTGAAACTCGTCGATCTATCGATTTCGACGTCCAAATTTCACCAACGATGCACTCCGAGCATCGTGAGGACCTCCTAAAGCTCTCTGTGAGCTTGAAATTTAAAGAAAACCCTCCATTAAAAAGTTGGTGAATAGTGCTAAAATCGGAAATTCGATTTACAGGGTGTTCTTACGTTAAACCTTAGCCAAAACTCATCCAAAACACTTAGGAGGAAGAGAATATACCTTTCTAAGCCTCGAAATGAAGCAAAACTTCCACGATCGAGTAGGTGCCACTGTACCTCGATGGTCCTCTCAGATTCTAGGGTTTTTCTGTGGTTTCACGACCAAAAATGACATAGTTGTGCTCGTGGACCTTCAAGGACCACAATGGTGACCTTAGTTTGTTCGATCTGCAAGGTTTTGGGGTGATTTGGGTGTTGCCGTACCATAAGCAGAGAGAGAGTGAGAGAAAGTCTGAGAGTAAGAGAGAGAGAGAAAAGAGAGAGAAGGATTTCAGATGGGTGTGTGTGTGTGTGTGATCCTCATTCACCAATCACACCACACAAAATCCAAAACTTACCTCCTAATTGGCCCTAAAGTAAGGTTACTACAAAACCCTAACTCTAACTCTAATCTAATAGGTTCCCACAAACTTGGAAACACACTAATTGGTCCAAAACCAAATATTTGGGTCTTTAAACTTAGCCCAAAAATACCAATTCAACCAACGTGCAAGGGTAATTCCGTCCATTCACACTTTCAAGGGTAATAAAAGTACAATAAATAGGGACGGGCTGTCACATATATACTCCGAGATAGCATGTTTAAAAAATCGCAAAAAAAATAATTAAGAGATTAGGTAACGGGACCCAAAATTTCGACGGTTATAAACAATAAAATCACTATTTGTTTAATATAATATAATATTTTTAAGAAATTTTAATCAAAAGTAATGGTTTAAAAATTGAAAATAATATAATATTTTGACACAATTTGTGTCTGTTATAATTGCCAGAATACTAAAATAATAACCGCCAGAAACTAAAATAATAAAATAGTCAATTTATGTCAGTTATAACCGCCATTATTAACTTAAAAACCTCCGAAATATGTTAAAATATTTATAAAAAAAAAACTCAAAAATACTGGCGGTTATAACTGACAGGATTTCATTATTATCCGACACTAAATATCCACCAAGAATCTATGTCGGATATAACCGACATGATTTCATTGTTATCCGACACTAACTGAATGATGTGTCGGATATCTTTTATCCGACATAATGGCTTATTAAACCGACACTATCATCTGACACCTAAAGCTAATATTGTAGTAGTGTTATTCCATCACATTATATTTGCAGAAAATTAAAGAGGCAAGAGATTTTTTTTACTGATGCTGGTGTAATCTTTAAGGATGATTATATTATGATTCTTACACTAAATGGTTTGCCTGCTGAATTCAATACAATAAGATCTGTGAAAAGGGGTCGTGAAACTATTATATCATTGAAAGATCTTCGATCTCAATTACTTGCTGAAGAAACTTTGCTTGAAAATGCATCTGCATCACTTGTGTTATCTGTATTCATGGCACTAAACAATGGTTTCACTCCTAAGAATCAATCTTTTTCCAACTCTGGTGGCAACCATGTTAGTCTCAACTCTAATGCATGCAAGTCTTTCATTAACAACAACAAAGGCAGATGTCGGTTCAATTCCAATTTCAATTTGAAATTTGGTAACAATAGGAACTTTCATTCAAGTCATGCTCCTGGAATTCTCAATACATCACCACCAAGATCATAAAACTATGGCTTTCAGGCTCAAACTTGCTAAATCTGTGGGAAAAACAATCATCTGGCTTCTACTTGTCAATTTAGGAATACAAATTTATCACAAGGATGTCAAATTTATGGTAAGAACAACCATCTTGCTGATACTTGCAGATATAGAAATGCAGTTGTTTCTTCAAGCTGTCAAATATATGGGAATCCTTATCACAGTGCATAAACATGTTTTCAGAAGAATTCTACTTCTCTAATGAATGTCATGCATGCTGCCACAACTAATGGTCAACTCTCTCAATTCTGAGTGTCATCTGCACCATCACATCAACAGGTTTGGCTCACTGATTCAAGTGCCAATAATTATATGACTTCATAATTGAGTAATCTCTCATTGGCAACCCCATATCCATCAAATGAGACAATCCAGATAGCTAATGTGAAGGTTTAGCTATCTTGCACATTGGTTCATCTCTTTTCACAACTCCAATGAAGCCTATTACGCTTAATTCTATTCTTTATGTACCAAAACTGTCACAAAACCTATTGTATATGCATAGGATATGTTTGGATAATAACTATTGGTTAATTTTCGATGCACTTTATTTTGGATTTAGGACAAAGCCACAAGGAGGATACTCTACAAAGGGCTATGTAACAATGGATTGTACCCCATCATCTCATCAAGTTCTTATGCAGTCATCAATAAAGGGCAACCTGCAACTTTTCTTGGAAAACAAGTTACAATCAGTATTTGGCATAAAAATCTAGGTCATCCCTCTAATCCAACAATCTCTCAAGTTTTAAGAATTTTAAATGTCTCATGTGTTGCTGATAGTATTTCTTCACTGTGTTAAACATGTTTAGAGGGTAAATTTAGTAAACTCCCTTTTCCCCTTCAGTTGCAAATGTCTTGTCCCCATACACAAGAACAAAATGGGATAACATAAAGGAAATAGAGACATATTATTGAAACATCCATCACTTTGTTGCAATCTACTTCATTACCATCCTTGTTTTGATCATTTTCTTGTCAAACCTCAGTATACTTAATCAACAGAACGACATCCCCTACATTAGACAATAAATCACGATTTGAATAGTTGCATAATTCATTACCTGAGATCCAACATTTGAAAGTCTTTGGTTGTTCTTGTTACCCTTGGTTAAGACCATACAACAACACCAAATTAGAACCCAGAACAACAAAGTGTGTCTTTTTTGGGTATGCATCCAAGTCTAAAGGGTATCTCCGCTAGAAAGAAAATTTATATCTCTAGGCATGTGATATTTGATGAAGTAGAGTTACCTTACCAGTCTTTGGTTCCCAAACAACACTCTGTCACTACTACACCACTACCATCACTCATACAAACACCAATTCGAGTACCATATCACAATAATGTCCTTGTTTTGCCAGAAACACAAAGTCACTCCACATTAAGTTCCTCACCAGGTCCCACACAATTAGGTCCAGCTAATATACCTAGTTCCATGCAAAATACTGCCATTAATCAAGCTTCAGAAGATTCCACTTCAATACCAGTTACAATTCCAAGTTCAAATTCAGAAGAAACAAGTTCTAGTCAATCCATTACTGCACCAACAACACAACTCTTGTCTCATATGCTCTCTGTGGTACCTAAATTCCAACCTGAACAATTACAAGTGGTTTTATCTATTCCTCCAATCAATCTCCACCCTATGCAAACAAGGTCAAAGAGTGGCATCTCAAAGAAAATTGCTCTACTAGCTGCAATACATGAAAATGGATGAGTTGATTTGAGTCAAGTTGAACTTGCAATATATAAATATGCATTAAAATCACCAATGTGGCATGAGGCTATGAAAGATGAGATTTCAGGTTTACATAACCAAGGTACATGGTCATTGGTTCCTCTATCACAACACAAGAATTCAGTAGGTTGTAAATGGGTCTTTAAGATCAAGAAGAATGTTGATGGTTCAATCGACAGATATAAGGCAAGACTAGTAGCTAAAGGGTTTAATCAAGAAGAAGGTACTGACTATGGAGAAACTTTTAGCCCAGTTGTTAAACCTACAACAATGATATTAGTTCTAGCTTTATCTGCACATTTTGGCTAGACATTGAGACAATTAGATGTGAAAAATGTATTTCTACATGGCATATTGCAAGAAGAGGTGTACATGGCACAATCACCTGGATTTGTCGATTCCAAACATGGAGACTATGTTTGCAGATTTCATAAATCCTTATATGGATTGAAACAGGCACCAATGGCCTAGAATGAGAGATTCACTAGTTTTCTGCCATCTTTGGGGTTCAAATCACCATATGCATATTCATCATTGTTTGTGAAAACTGTTGCCAGTTCTATGGTGATCTTGCTATTATATGTTGATGACATCATTATAATAGGAAGTGCAACACAAGCAATCACTGAGGTTATTCAATCTCTTACTCAGGAATTTGATATAAAAGACTTAGGACCACTTCACTACTTTTTGGGGATACAAATTATGCAGAAAAATGATGGTTTATTCCTATCTCAGGATAAGTATGTCACATATTTGTTAACCAGTTTGAAATGTTGTTGTCTAAACCATGTGCTACTCCATGCTTGCCCTACAACATATTGCTCAAAGATGATGGAAAGTCTTACAATAATCTTGCATTATATAGAAGTTTGCTTGGTGCCCTTCAATACTTGACATTCACTAGGCCTGACATTGCTTTTGCAGTGCATCAAGTATATCAATTTATACAATGTCCTATGGAGTTACATTTTATGGCCGTTAAAAGAATTCTCAGATACTTAAGAGCTACTCAAGGCTGTGGAATTCATTATGTCAAAGGTTAATTGGATGTCATTGCTTATAGTGATGCAGATTGGGCAGAGGACCCTCATGACAGAAGATCAACCACTGGTTGTGTTTCTGGGGTCTAATCCCATTTCATGGTCATCTAAGAAACAAAACATTGTTTCTCGATCATCGACTAAAGATAAATATCAGGCTTTGTCAACTACAACAGTTGAAATTGATTGGACCAAACAACTGTTGGTTTTTCTGTATGTTCTATTTTCTGATAAACCACTCATCTTTTGTGACTATTTATCAACAATAGCTCTTACTTGTAATCCAATTTAGCATCAATGCACTAAGCACATTGAGATTGATGTGCATTTTGTTCGAGAAAGGGTAGTCAAACAGCAACTGCAAGTGCATTTTTTGTCTTCAAAGGAACAATTTGCTGATATACTTACAAAATGACTCTCTGCACCACTATTTCAAACATATTGTGCCAATTTCAGGCTCAATTTCTCTACTTCTGAGCTTGCAGGAGGATGTTAGGACTATTAAGTTTGTTGAGAATGTAGCTTAGAGTGCAAACTACTATAGCTATATATTGCTTGTAATAAACAGTTCTTAACAAGAATTATCAATACATTTACAAGATTCATTCTCTCTCTGAACGCTCTCAATCTTCTTCTTCCTTTCTGCATTACAGTTCTTATCAAATCCTTCAAAACAATTCGCAGAAAAGGTGGACATATGCACACGTGTCTATTATAGAGAATGCATGTTTCTTAATTTGATGATATCTCTTTGAGATACATATTATACATGACCAATTATGCACAAACCGATAACACGATACAAGCATGCACGAAAAATTTATTTATTGAGTTGAGCTTTAACTGGCCATGTAAACAACGGGTGGACTTGTTAGTGACCCGTTTACCAACTAGTCGTGTTTGTCATAATTTTGTAGCTTAGTAGATCGTGTTTGTGTTTGGGTTTCCACTTGATAGCGTAATGGATCGATTTGTTGAACCTTAACAGTTATACAACTAGAACATATTATTGGCATGAGTCCATATTAGAATAAAAATGTAAGTATATTTTCTTCTATTTCCTTAAATGTTTTTATTTCCTGTTGTAAATAGATTAGGATTTATTGTTTTTCTTGCCCTACAAGGATTGTATCTCTATAAATGTGTGCCTCCTGTCCCTACAAGGATTGTATCTCTATAAATGTGTGCCTCCAAAAAGTATGAATACAACATAGATTCTTCTCGTCAACCCGATATTCCTATTTTTAACATGGTATGAGATAGAGATCTTCAGATATTTTCCGTGCTTAGTTGAAATCATTGTTAGAATATGAGCATAAATGTACATGTATTTTTACTGAATGTTTGAGTTCAAATTGATCCATAAAAGTCTTGTTGGATTAAAACTGAGAGTTGATCTTAAATTACTCACTCAAACTAAAACGGGGAGACAATGTTGGTTTTCTACAAGGATTCTAATAGATAAATCGTAGGGATTGTCTACCTATATAAAGGTGGCCTTTACTCTCACAAAAATTGTGCTCATAATTGAACTAAAATCTATTGTTACTTGAACGTATTAAGAATGAGAGGAGAAGGTCAACTTTGAAGATGATAGCTTCATGACTTCTTCATCGCCTTCTACAGGTCAGATTTGTCCTGACAATCATACTCTAGCAAACCCTATAATACCCATGTTTGCGGCACCAGGGGGAAGAACCCTACATGTCATGCCATCTCATACTTTCTTTCTTTTTTTTTCTTTTTTTTAAACTTATGATTGGAGTTCTCAGATTGCATAACTCAACACAATGCCTCACCCAGATTCAAAAAATGACCCAAATAATTCCGAACTAGATTTATATCCGAATTAAGAACCAAAACCAAACCCTAGAGATGACTGTTCATCGTGCTTCTTCCTTGGCATTTCGTTTGACAGACAATATTCGAACTAGCCGACTGGTCGCACAGATCCAGCCGACCGGTTGGATGATGCCTTGAAACCTGATTAAACCACACCGATCACATGATCGACCTAGCCTACCAGTCGTTCTATGCCTAGAAATTCGACATTGCAAACGTCTTTACTTGCGTAGATAGAATGGTCTTATGCTGTTGTCCTTTTGTCGTTTGCACCTGTGAAGTCAAACTCAGATTCGAGACAACTACCTTCTCATACTTCTGAGGAAGGTTGCACTTGTTGTGCAGCTCAAAGCATGGAAGTGATCTTGTTTTAAGTTACATGAATATCCAAAATAGTGGGAAGACTTTGAAACTGAAAAACCAATGTGTAGCAGCTACTTCACTTAACGTAATTACATTCCAACATGAGTGATTTATAGTGCTTGGACTGTTTACTTTGGACCATTCGTTTCATCCCTTCACCGTTCATCATGTAAAAATTAGACGTAAAAAGCCAAACAAACAAAATGAACATTAAACAAGTAAAGATGAAGGAAGCGATTATGTTTGAACGTACGACCTAGGGTTTCATATTTTAGTGGATTTTCGAATTAACTCACATAAATTCTAGAAGACTGCAACTTAAGGTAATTACAATCAAACTATGAATTTAATTTTTATTTGAAGTTGATCAAATACTATATGTTATCTATTGAAAAAAGTTTGGTAGGAAACTTTGTTATATGTGATGTTTGTGTGTTGATTAAGTCTTTGTATGGTCTTTTATTTTCTTGTTACCGACCATTTTACTTTTTTTAAGTCATTATATAATAGATTATTCTAATTTATCACTTAAAAAAACACTATATATGAATGTGTGACACATTAAGAACTTGAAAACTCAAGGACTCCTTTCACTGGCTCACCTTGGGCTCTCAAAATCTCTGGCTGGCCTTGATCGCATACTTTGAAAAACAATCAACAAGTATACAACAAGTATAATTGGTCAATGAAATTGTTAAATAATAAGATCCATTATACATTGGTAGCCAAACAGAAACTAAGCAGATACCGACATATTTCCTTTACAAATCTTCGTGTGAAGATTTTGTAGCACTTGGTTGAGTAGAAGAATCTGAACGTCGAGTATGCCATGCTACTGTGGTTGAAGTTGACTAGTTAATAACTCTAATTAACCCCCCCCCCCCCCCCCCCCCCCCCCAAATACCCATGGGATGAAATCATTAGTAGGTTTTAAGCATTCTAAATTATATATAGTACATTTTTTTTCTTCCCAATTGGCCTCTACTTTTCGGTCCATTACCGTCGACATGGAGTAAATTATAAATAAGAGTCTAGGGTTGGCAATATCCATCATTATCAGCATGTATCATAGGCGACATTATATATGATATATATAACCCTATCCATCCATCTTCCTTTACTTTTAAGCATACGTCTTTGTACATTAGGTTCGATTAATTTACCAAAGATTTAATGCTGCATTCGTCGTCATTAGCTTTCAGTAAAAAAGTGGGAGGCAAAATATTATTAAGTATTACATATATATTCTTCATCCAATTAGGGGCAGGCTAGATATTCATGTAGGTGTATGAAACATATATCGTTCTGTGAAAATATATTTCCTTATATTTTCATGAAGTCTTATATATATATATATATATATATATATATATATATATATATATAAATATATACAAATTATGAAAACACTAAATTAATCTCAACTATAGAGACAAGAATTAGAACTCAAGTGCAGAGAGCTGAGTAGTAGTTTTAGCCTAACTTGATTAAACCTAACTTGTTTTTTTTCTTATTTTTTATTTTATTTGAAAGAAAAAGTATTAAGGGTAGGGGAAAGAGTTTGAACCTTTACTATAATTTAGGGTAGGAGGAGATTTAAATTGAGGATGCATCAGGTAGAAACCCAACATCGTGTCTATTAGAATGTTAAACTACATGCATTGATTAAACCTAACTTGACCAAACCTAAATCTGCACATTCAAAAGAACTTGAATTACGCATAAATTAATATTGATTGCTAAAGCTGACCTGATCTTGTATATATACTACAAAACTAATAGTAGGAGACCAATCCAATGCTTGCAATTGATTTATATTATCGTCTAAAATTAACAAGCTATTGACCTGTAGTTGGTGGATAGTTGTTTGCATATATTACATGCGTACATATATTTTAAAGTCGTGGTCAATTGTTTTAGCTATTTGTTTAAAATAATGATCTTTCCGGAAGAAACATATAGAATAATGCAAAATCCCAAACAACCCCTTCCATCGTGACAACTCCATTTGATTATTAGGCAATTACAAAAGAATTTGAAGTTATCACTAAGATGATCGTTCATTAAAATGATAATTGAATTGGAAATTTGTTGTACTAGAAATTATTTTATACTGTAATACCGTCACTACCACGTAATATAACCAATTTACTTAATTATATTACAACACGTAAATTTATATACAACACCTTAAAGCATAAACTCGTTGTCCGTGTACAGAAATGTTACTATGGTACAAGCCACTTTTTGAGCTCACACGGCCAATGATCTAAATCATCCATTTTTTAGGTCTTAACTTATAATATTATCTTTGAAATAATTAGCTTGCTAGGTCGGAATTCATTTAACTATCTACATGATGGTTTTTATTTGAGTGTTTAATCCTGCGATCTTGCCAGTAGAGACTAGGGTTTGTAAAAATTGCATGGAATTTACAGATCAGTCTAGAAATCACAACTAGCTTAAAACAAGATCTAACCGTTGTAAAGGTCCATGATTTCACCATATGCAAGATTTAACAACTAATTTTCTTTCCGAACCACTCAGACTCAGCGGTACGTACCGTAGATGAAAAATTGGAAAATAAGAGCTATTTTCAGTTATAATTAGTTTCAGTTGTACATTTCCACAAGTGAGATCCAATCACTTTGCAGATACGCAGACAGACACAAAAATTACATGAGTGGGAGTAATGCCTGGTATCATTCTCTTGAAGGGGATACCAAGCACTGTTACACTCAAAGAAAACACATCTGGGCTTTACAATCAAAATTCTTCGATTACATCGATTTTCGTTAAAAAGAGAATTACAATTACAACCTGGTGTGGTTAGACTAACTTTGTTTCAATCTGGAATAAGGGGTTTTGTGACGCAACAGCCGGAAGGCGATCATGGTGAAACAAGTAGTTTAAACTGTCTCACATAAGCATCAGCTCTGAGAGATCGTCCATTGGTATTTCGAGGCCAATGGAATCATGATCTTGCAGGCCATCTTCATCAAAGTTCAACCATGTATTGAGATCTTGATTCTCTTCCGATGAAACTAATTCAGGTAGTTGCAAATTTGCAAAATCAGTGGGTTCATCTGTCTCTTTAGACGAAGATGAACGTGTATAGCTGGCATTACCAACTGATTGACTTGGTAACTGAGTATTCTTTTGCCTGGACTTTCCCTTTGTTTTGCTTTCACTTCCAGAGGAGTCCAATGATGCGCGACCAGCTCCACTGGGCAAACTGTTTCTGAAATTATCTAAATTTTGGTCCTTACCTCTCTCACTTTTCTTTCCCTTTACTTCGTGAAGAGTGGTGTCTAGAGCTGAAGTTAACATTGAGGATGCACTTCCACCAACATCAGTAATCAGCAGTTCCCGCTTCTTCCCCTTGTTAAGGTTCAACTTTGATCCATGCGTGGAAGAAGCTTGACCAGACGAGTCAATGACAGCATGAAGAGCCGCTGATGAACCCCTTTCAAGATTAGCACCCCTGTCGAGATTATTACTAAGGGAATCGTATCTCCCACTCGCACTGGACACTGCCCCTGCAGAATCAAATGAAACAACACATCTTACATTGTTATTAACTTATTATCCCACAACAATTACTGATTGCAATTTCCTAATGATAAAGTAAAATGATTTTTTCCCTAAAATGGGAATCATCTAAGAACAAAAAGAAAAGGATAAAGAAACATAAAACAAAGGTATGCTCTGCAAAAAAACTCGTAACTTTCATGGATATAAATTAAATAAAAGGCAGTTAGAAATATCATAACACGAGCATTTAAAGTCTAATCGACACATACCAGATATCCTGACTTCCGCTTGATGGGAACCTTCGTTGCATTTAAAGTCAACAGGCTTTGCAGCATTGTTGCATGAAGATTCAGAGAATATAACCTTCTGCAGTGCAGGATCACTAAAGCAACTAATGCCTCTTTCTTCAAATTTTCGACATCTAGAAAGCGTGCGTTTGAGAAAAGCCAACGCTACTTGTTTTGAAACCTTACGTACTGCATTTTTTGAACCATTACTCCCCTGGGAGGCCTGTAAAAATTAAGATGATGGAAAATGTTCAGTAATCTATCATACACCTTGGTTCACCATTGGTCTGATTAAAAATTCACCTTCTACATTACAATTATGGCAGACACTAGAATTCCTCATAAATATTCATATATAGTGGCACCACTCAATTTTCCCAGCCCTGTGCCACCCCACCCTGAAAGACATCTATCACGCCAACCACATCAATCAAAGGACACCCACATCATAAACAAATTATTGAATAAAAAGCACCACCCACCTCAAACTATTGCCTAATGAGAAAGATGGTATAGCCAGGCACATGCACTAGGGATTTTAATATGATAACAGGAACAAAGAAAGATTGCTCTGTGCAAAGAGGACATGAATTGCTGTGGAGGCTGTTTGTTAGTACATGAAGCGATTTCCGCGATGGAAGTATGGTGATCTCCGATTCTCCAGTGGAAAATATTGTTGTTAACATTATGAGGACAAATTTGAAATAAAATATTATTAAAAGGGGATGGGGAAATAGGAAACTGAGCGGAAATAGAATCACTCTATCCAGGGTCCTAGGACCGCTAAAATCAACCGATATTTGCACCTGACATATAGTGCAATGAATCATTCATAGCTAGAGATGCTAGGGTACAAGAGTAATTTGCCCACAGGCACGACAGTGAGAAAAGTTAAACCGTAACATTCAAGGTTCGCTACCTAATATGATCACAAATGTATCCACTGCTCCTACATTAAATGATTTATTTGTTTGAAACTTAGAATTAGGCATTGCCTAATTTTATTTGCGCCTAACTTTCTCAAATTTCATGTTTTACTTCCCTTGCTCACATTAGTCGATAAAGTCAGATTATGCTCCAAAGTTCTATATTTGTGAATTTGTGATAAACAACTTAAACAGATGAATATTTTGAAAATGTATAAATACAAAGCTGAAAAACAGAAACTAATTACCAATCGTTTTCTGTAAGCCATCTCAATAAGCTGGTCCATTGCAACTAGTTCAGTTCTCCTGTGATATTAAACCACATTAATCCAAAACATGGCTGAACTAAAAGAATAAGGTAAATAGTACAATAAGTAAAACTGCCAAAGCATTCTCAATCCTACCGTCTTTCTGTAACTCTTTCTTTCTGGATAGTTTTATCAATTTTTGCCAAGTTTTTCTTCTTCCTCGCGATCTATTAGTTACATAAAGAAACGTAAGAAACAAGAAACAGGAAAAATCAAAGGGATTTATACTTTAGAAAATATCATTGTGGAAAGTCAATTAGATGCATATATACAGTGATTCATAATTCATATAGCTAGCTGAAACAAGAATATCTATGAAAATGCAACCTCTTGATGCAGCCCTTGCTCGAGTCCCATTATATCTTGATTAATCACATCTTCTCCGTCTGTTAGATCAGGCTGCAGCATGGCACACACAAAAGAGATGAAGCAGGAAGAAAGGTAAGAAGTCTGGATAAAACACCAAAAATTACTAGCATAAAAGTTTTCCACGACACTTATAAGACAGATGAAGGCTTGAAATGAATGCTTACCAATCTCTCCGGACATAAATCAATACTCTCTAGCTCCAGAAGAAGCCTGTCATCCAGACACATCAACTGATATTGGCAGTCAGAGGAAGGAAAGCTAGGAGTGTCTAGCTCCCTAGGTTGCAGTTGCTCCGCATCAGAATCTGAAAGGTCATCATCTCCATCCCACTGTTCCTGGCTGTGTAAAGAACTGGACATGTTTCCATTACTAAGGGTACTAGTTTTAGCACTTTTATCACAAGAAAGTCTGTCCAGCATGCAGTATCTCGAAACATCTACTTTCGACTCAACTTCAGATTCTATTCTGTCCCAATCTTTGGGTTCAACATCAATCTGATTACATGAACCACAATGAGAATCATCACTAGCACACCACATGTGCATATTTTTCCCTTCGCTCTGATGGTAAAGTTCTTCACCTTCTTCTACAATTAAAGCAGAAAGAACTCTTTGGTACAATGGAGTATCCTTTTCCAACCTTCTCATGTCACGTTTTTCACATAAAGCATCAGTCTTCAGTGAATCTTGATTAAAATGGCTCCCTTGTCTTTCCCCAAAACAATTAGGGACTGCTCTATGCATCAAAATGCCCTGCACAAATTAGTTTCCAACTAATTAATATCCTCAAAAATGTTTGACTTATTTCCTATACATCCTTTTTCTCCTTTGCTTTTAGTTGAGAACATAAACCGTGAAGATCTGAAAATTTAATGAAATGCACAAAATCAAATGAAAGTTCACGAGAACAATGGCTAATTATATTACCGAAATAGTGTATTCATTGCTAAAAATCTGAGACAAACTCTCACCAAGCTCCTCTGCAAAACTTAGCTGATCCAGCCAATATACATAAGGAAAGAAAATTGTAAGTGTCTGGCCCAAGGATATACATTAAATTTACATTCATCAAGGTGGCCAATTTAATACCTGCTGCTGCAAGTAGGATATGTCCTCTGAGCCAAGAGAACCCAAAAGCAATTCCATTTTCTTCCAAAATGGACCAGAACATGCAGATTCTACAAAAACCGTAGAGAACTTGAGTAAAAAAGTATGAATGTATAGCACAAAGTATGCTGCTTTGTGTAGAACTGTAGAACTCTGTGTTGGTATTAAAAGGCCAAGAAGCATACTACTAGCATTACGAGCAGAATTGGCAGCCAAATATAGTTCTTCATGATCGTCTTCATATTCACCTATTAAGGACATGGCAACATATATTAAAAGGTATTATTGCCAAATTCTGCAATTGACACAAGTTTTTTCACCATATTTCATACAGAATTTGTTAAATAAAACATGCACACCAGCAAAAAAAAAACGAATATAAAATAATAAAAAAACAAAAAATGCCAATCAAGGGGCAAAGGGAAAATCTAGTTTTGCAAGCAAAATTGTAATGCTGATTTCAAATCTGCAATGTTTATCAAAAGCCCATGAATATCAGTAAACTACTTAACTTTGAATAATTTTAAATGAAAGAAAACAAAATGGAAAATCAACCCTCTTAAAGCAAAAATATTTTATCGCTACCTGTGAAATCTGACGAACCACTACATGTTGAAGGTCCAACACGAGTTAAGAACTTGTGATCTTTAATCTTTTTTGAGGGCGGACGACCTGTTTTACTAAATACCATAAAAATCAATGAGATTTCAGTCAAATAATTCATTTTCAGAATACCTATGTGACAGATAACGCAAAATATAGTCACCTTTTATTCTTATCGGACATAGGTTTCATGCCTTGAAGAGGCTTTGTGGTTGGTAAATTCTCCGATTTCTTCACAATTGGAGTAATCTCAGGCCTTGTTAAAGATGAACACCTTCCACTTCTTCCTTGTCTTCGTACACCATCTCCAATTTCTTTAGTTGGTGACTTATTCTTCTTGCTGGGGAATAAGTGAGCCACAACTTTTTGATCTGCAGCCAAGGCAATGTCACTGCTGTCAATTCCCATATCTTTCAACTTGTTTTCCCTAGCTCCAGATTCTTCATTTCCAGGTAACCCAAATGGAGATGAAACATTCTGAAGTTCTCTTTTAGATTTCGGGGTGTGATTATCTAAACTGCTCATAATTTGTGATCCATTGGTCCCAACAGAAGAAGTTCTGGCACTAAAATCAGAACTTGCAGAACTGTGACAGGAAATCTGAGCCTCAGCATTTTTTGGTATAGGAGCAACCAAATTTGTTCTCCTTGTGCGAGAGTTTTTATGCGGTCTCTGACCAACCCACTGAGCCATAGGTTGTACGGAAGAACCATTCGACATTGCACGCTTTTGATTACTCATAACACTTGCCACTTTGCCTTTGTTTTCACCAGCAGGCTGTTCCCGACCTTGAAAAGGTGCAGACGGAGACTGAACATTAGGCGATGAGTCTAGATTCAAGATGGAACCAGTTTGTGGCGCCCTAGAAACCTTTCCTTTTATCACAGTATTAAGACTGCCTACAGGGTTCTCCTCCTGAATATTTAGCCTGATGCAAAGAGCCATGATAAAATCAACAGCCTAATAGTAACCACTAAAAGTGAGGTTTCCAAATAACAGAGTCAAGGTTATCTGGTGGTCTTAAATCACAATTCCTAATGACTTCAAAGTATGATAGGATGGTAACAGAATAAAATACATACTTAAAATTTCCTTTCAACATAACCCTCTGCTCTAAAACAACTGAATGGTCTTTTTGAACAGGAGCATTTTCCATATCATTCTTGAGTACTGTACAGGTACTGAGATTACTGGACTCAAAAGATGGTTCTGACCACTGTTCTAAAAATCCCCGCCTAACGCCGCCTAGGCCCCGCCTAGGCGCTAGGCGGCTGGTCACCGCCCCGATTAATGCCTAGGCGTTTGAAAATTAAGAAATGGCGCCTATACCAGCTGAGGCGCCCGCCTAGACCGCCTAGCACGCCCAAACCCGCCTAGGCACCTGCCTAGGTTGCGACTCACTTAGACAGAAAATAGATAACTTTCAATTTGCATTTAATTTTTTTAATAAATTGTAAGAGACTTGTTGAATACTTAAATAAGCACATACTATATGTTTGTTCTCCATGTTTTCATTATGTTCCAATACTTCATAATACATATGTCATTCTATTTTGTAGTTTATGATGAAATTATATATATTCTAAGTATAAACAGACACTTATTTACACGAAATATAATGAATTTACGTAAATCCGCCTAGTCCGCCTAGGCGCCCGCCTAGACCCCGCCTA
Organism: Cotoneaster glaucophyllus; assembly: GCA_036320875.1. NCBI lineage: Eukaryota > Viridiplantae > Streptophyta > Magnoliopsida > Rosales > Rosaceae > Cotoneaster > Cotoneaster glaucophyllus. The sequence continues at coordinate 16,183,654 of CM070058.1, read as the reverse complement.
GCCGCCTAGGCGCTAGGCCCCAGCTAGCCGCCCGACTAGCGCCTAACGTCTTTTAGAACCTTGGTTCTGACTTGTTGATTCCCCCGACTCCAAGTGAAGTTTTTAATCTGCAACATATGAAAAGCAAGAATATTAAAAAGGAAAAATCATTGTCTTTTCCTTTTACCATTTCTAAATGTGGATAATCATAAAAAAGAACTGCAATAACTTACTAGTCAAAAAAATTGAAAAACAAAATATTTGCCCAACCCAAAATTCTCCCTTTGCTCAAATAGTCATACTAGAGATAACATGAATAAATAGTAAAAAACTGCGAACCTCAAGCAGAATGACAAGTTAAAAAATTTATATTGATAGTTTACACATATGTCTACCTGACACCTTGTACGTCACAAGAGCGTAGCTTAAGATCATCACTCAGCTTTGGATGTGTAGCTCGTTGTATATCCCGTTCACCACCTGTGATTTCTATGACTCACTGCTCCCACTGAACGTTTCTTTTTTACTTTTTGATCCAACCCTTCACCTCCAGCAAGCAATCTACGGGTCTTTTCTTCAATCCTGACAGAAGCCGCATTAACAGCCTGAGGCATTTTTTCATCCTTGTCTGTGACTACCTGCTGCCTTGAGGTAGCAGCTGACCTAACATCTGCCTGATATCATAGAGAAAATGTGCACATCTTAAACACATGTACATAGAAGTTTGCACTGATCATCACTTAAAGAAGCATGAAGCTAAAATTTAATTAAAAGAACTAATTTAGTATATAATTCTGGTCCACTAAATGCACGAAAACTCGTCAATCAAATCAATTAAACATGACAGGAAATCTGACTATAAAGAATGAAAACTCACCAATTAATTCATACTGGCCAATCAATCTAGTGTAGAATTCTGGTCCAAAAAGTATGCTTGAACTAAGCTTCTTACTGTGTACTTGTCCATGGTTTTTTTCCTTGAAATATAAAGACTAAAGCGGGTTTGTTTTTTGATAAACTACGAAGCGAAAGTAGAGTAACATTAAGGAAAAATAAAAATTGCTAAAGAAAATCGAAAACAAGTATAGCATTTGCTGCATTCAATGTCATATGAAAAATAAATAATAAATTGCTAAGCCACAGGGACCTAGATTAAATTGGATAAAATTCCAATTAAATCTGAATACAAACCTGCACATCAGCCACTGACGTCCTAAAACGTTTGTTGAACCTAACACTCTTGGTCCTGTCTTCAAATCTTTGAGTCATATTTTCACGAGGGTTTTTATAAATCTGACTTCCGAGTTTCACTACGTTTACTCCATTGGACCTCTCACTTGATGAAAGATCACTACGCTGTCTCTTCTTTGAGCTTAAAGCTTCTCTGTACTTATCCAATTTGAAAATAGATTCACGTAACACTTTTGCTCTGTCCCTGGTAGGAAAAAACAAAAAAGATTGTTAGTATGTTATAGAAATTATTGGAACATTTTTTAATCATTTCATGTAACGATACGATAATCAAAATCTCAGCAGAGATGACTTACTAAAATTACGTAGTTATCAAAGGAGATGAGTTACCACCAACATCAACGGAAATAATTTACAGTAAATTTACTCTTAAATATAAACAACACCAAGCCGCACGATTTCAATCACCAAATGCCCCATTTTGATTGAACAAACATCCGTAATTATTTTCGAGACATGAACAACAGCTTCAATGATGTATGATTCAGTTGTAAAAACTGTCACTGTGAGTAGTAGTTGTAGGGTGAGTGGACTATACCTGGCCTTTCTAGATGCATCTTGCACACTTTCTTTGAAGTGCTTTAGCTCCTCTGTTGTCATTGGAGGTGGAGGTTTCAGATGGAAAACTCCAAGAGAATGGTCATCTGTTAAACTCCCAAGAGGAAAGCCCAGAACCCTCCTTAGTTCACCTGAGCGAGTGTACTTTTGATTGCTTAACATAATAGGCTCCAATGGCAAACATTGGAGCAAAGGAGGCATAGCTGATGACGGTGTTGCAGTACCACGGTTTAAATTATTCCAAGAACTTAGCATTAGTTTCTCAGTTCCTTAATTAAGCAGCTTCTGAACCTGTCCTACACCATCGAATATGTTTGTACCTATTATCACATAATGAACAACAAAAGGAGTAAGCGTCTTATCAAGTACCTACCCGCGTCAACAAGCAACTATGCCGCAGTAAGCTAAAATATCCACTAAACAAAAATACTAAATAACACCTCTATTCAACAACCATATAATGCCGGTAGCTACACCTCAGAATTTTACTTGACAAAACCAAGAATGCAAGCTCAATTGAGCCTCAAGAAAACCCTTTCACCCATTTAGGTAATGTTAAAATTTACCGTATCAGAAACGCAAACAGATGTTCCTTCGTTTCCTTTTCCACAACTATCTGGTTAACCAAACCGGATGATGTCTGGTTGGATCAAAGCTCGTTATACTTTGATCACATCTTTGACATCATAATACCAAATTTTGCAGAAACCAATCATAAATTGCTCCCAGAACCAACATCTCAACATGATAGAATTTGAACTCTACAACATTTTTCCAAATAAGAAATTTAAATTTATAAAACAAAACTCCATCCAATTGCACCCAATCCCTTTTGGCTCGGAATTTTAATAGTTATATTTTTCCCTTGATTTCCCGGGTTTTCCAGCAGCAAAAACATACATGAGACTTCAAAATAATTAATTAATAAAAAATTAACAAATCCAAATTCAAACAGCATGCGAAGCCCTAAGCTGACCAGAAGTATAAAATCTAGGGTTTGAGCTAAATTCAGGCGAAATTTAACAGAAAATATATGAAATGAAGCAAATTTGAAAAGCGATGATTGGAAGAGTACCGGAGATTCAAGCAAAGTAAAGCTCAGATCAAACCCACAATCGGAGAAAGAGGAGTAAGTAATAAAAGCTGGAGAGATATTTATATATGTATAAACTTTATAGTGTATAAATACGCACATGTAAATAATAAAACAAAAATACTACTTTTACTATCTAGTTATATCATTATTTGTATTATTTTTCTAATAGACCCGTATAGGTTGGCAGATCTTTTAAAAAAGAAATGATACAAATAATAGTATAACTGGATGATAAGTGTAGCATACCTATCTATCTTTCTTTTTTGTATTGTTTGAAGGAGTTACTGATTGCCAAACGGGTTGGGAAATACCGTTACAGTTTAAAACTTTTTCTTTTTATAATTATTTTGTTTTTAGTTTTAGTTTTTAATTTTTCTAAAAACTGCAAATTTGTGTACTAATTATTTACAATCTTTTATTAAAAATAAAAATGAAAACTAAAAACTAAAAGTTATTGTAAGCATAATTTACTAAATCATTATAGAGGTCATAGAAAGGGGTGCGACAATGGTAAAGAGAAAGAGAGAGATGTGTAATTGTGAGGTGTATTATATTTCATCTCATTGTGCCTTTATTTATAGTAGTAGGGAAGGTTAATTCCTTATCCTAATAGGATTACAACTCTAATAGGATAATATATAGTCTAAGTGATGTGGTAGAATCTCATAAGGATATTGTATATATGTTATAATTTACACAATCACATTCTTAATCTAATAGGACTGCAACACTCCCTATTAAGTGTGTAAATACTCAAACAAATGTCGCATCAGGTCTTCAGTCATGAAGTAAGTACAGTTGATGAAATCGTCGGCACAATGAGCGAATGCGAGTCTCAGATTAACGGAAGAATGCATAAAAAGTAAAACTCACAAAACCTTACTATGGTAAAACCCAAGGTGGGAAAAAATTCTCATAACTAAGGAAAAAAGTGAGAAGTTGCATTAAGTCAAAACTATACATCTTCTGGACTCAAGTAGAAGAGCTCACAATAGTATGATCAGCCCAGGATGGGTGCCTCGTCAAAACCTAGTTAGGTAGCAAAAACTCAGTGGGAAAAAAGGTACATTAAGATCAAGTGAGTATACTTCTGGATACTTTTCCTGAGTTTGTCAGAACTTCCAAATGAGAACTACAAGCGTCGTGTAGAGGTTGGCAAGATTGTCTGGGATCGGCTTGCATGACTTTAATCTCCTGATGCTTTGCTGATGTAGATGTAGACGTAATGTCTTGGTGTTGACTTCGTTGATGTATCATGTCTTGGTCAAGTTGATACATGCAGCATAATCTTCATGGATTGTCATTAAAACTCAACGATTGATGAAAATAGCAAGTACTTCGAATATGCTCAACAAGAGCTCTCAACCATCACTCACATGTGGCATAGTGAAGTAAGGTGAGTCTTGGAATGGTTCGAAGATTTCGCAACGAGGTCATATCGTGGACCTCCAAGATATTGCGATATCCCTAACAGTAAAGACACAACCATTCGGGGATGTGTCTTGTGAGGGTTTGATAAATAACCAGCGTTAGCATAATAACAAGGAAAACATATGCATTAGGCTTAGCCCAAATCTGTAATACCTTTCAGGGGAGAGGAAAAAAAAACGTCTTTAATACCAATTCAGTGGTTGCGTGTAGGCGCAGTGTTGTATCTTTACTAATAGATCAACAGCGAAGGAGATGTCTTATCTAACGCAATGAGCTAAGTACAACAAAACGCAAAGTTGAACTTAGATATGGAATTTTGGATTCCATAACCTCTAAAAGGGTCTCATTTGCATATAGCGTTGGAAGATCATAGGTATACTAAAAAGGTAACACATTCAAGGTGTAGTTTGATTAGTAGACCAAAGTACCATCAGAACAATGCTTCAACTTCAGGTCAAGGCATAAACGAGTTTACCCAAGATCCTTCATCTCAAATTCCATCTTTAGGTGCGAGACAGTTTTCTCAAGCTCTTCTAGAGTATTAGTGAGATTCGTGTCAACGACATAAACTGTAACTCTAGCAATTCGAAATAAAACTTCATAGTTTAACACGCAAGGGCATTCATTCATATCCCTGACTGATCAAATAATCACTTAGACAGGTATACCACATTCGCCGGATTGCTTTAATTCGTAAGTAAACGCCTCAAACGAGTTAAGAGGGTGTTCCGTGGTTTAGAACAATTTGAGTCAGTCCATGTAAATCTTTGTATCAATATCCCCATGGAGAAAACACTAACCATATTTTATAATGCTGCAATCAATCACAGGGCGTTTGAGAGAAATCTTGCGCCGTAAGGCGTGCATCATATCACACTATTTCATTCATCTCATTACGCTTCCTTTCCCATTAGTAACACAATAGGGTTTCCTTGGGCAGTGTAGGAACTACAATTTCGAACACACTTTGGTAAAGAATTTAACCTGGATTGTAATTTCAGTTGTCCAATCAGTTCTACATTGTCACTAATCAACGAAACACAGTTCAATATCGTCGCTTTCTTATAAGTCGGTAGCTACCATATAAGTGAAAACATCATAGATGATAATATCAGTTCAATTCCATTATCTCATCCAAACTAGTATACTAGATCAAGAACTTCAAGTCTCAGGAGTAAGCCGGATTAATCTCATGAGATGGAAATGATTTGAGATTGCGATCGAGTATAGATTCATTTTATGTCGTGACCTTCCTCTTCTAGGGAAGTGAATCCTATCAACTGAGTGATCTGTCGTGCTTCAGGCCGAAACAGATTGATTGGTTATCCGTCGATGTACCAGACCGTTCAACAGGGGTAGGGGATGTTATCCCGAACCGAAAATTCCAAAATTTTCGAGATGCTATCCCGAACCGATCCCAAAAATTCGGTACGGGATTCGGGATTGGCTTCTCAATATTTCGGGAATCCCATACCAAACCGAAAATATATATTATTAATTATTATATATGTATATATTTATACATATATATATATATTATATATTATTCTTTTATAATTGATGCTAGTAGTTTCTAATTCATGCTCTGCAACCTGGAATGAACTACACCTTGCATATTCTTCATGTTCTGTTTGATATTCATTTGGATTTTATTATTGCTGCTGTCAGGGCTGATGATTTCAGAAGGCTTGATTCTTTTGTCTCTCAACAGATTGCCAAAAGGGTTTAATTAATTTGAATTTTGACTCTGATAAAAACAATCAGGCATGCCAGTGTTTGATTAAATGGTAGTGTGAATGAAATGACATTCGTAGTTCATGAATGTGTTCTTGAATTATATATTTGAAGAATAATTCATAATTTCATATTTTAATTTGGGATTCCTGATTTGTCCCAAAATCCTGAAAATATTTCGGGATTCCCGAAATTTTTGTTTGGGATTGGTCTTCAAATTCATGTCCCGAAAAATTTTGGTTTGGGATTCGGGATACTAGTTTCGGTTCGGTATCCCATACCGAACCACCCCTAAACAGGGGCGTCCAAACCGTCCAACAGAGGTAGAACATCCTTCGGGGATGTTGACTCGACGTCCGTTAAGTACATCTATCCTTGCTAACATGTTTGCAGCTAATATATGATCTTGTCACTTTAACTAGATCTGAGGAATGCGTCTGGAGTAACATTTTGAAAGCTATAATTCATCGCACTTGCTTATCACACTTATGTGGTACGAGGATCGAAATGAGACATAGTGGGCATTGTCCACGCAAATTCAAGCTGTTATACAGAAATGTTGACGTTCTTATATCCCCCTAATGGCGGGAAGACTATCTCATTGAAGTGACAATCTGCAAATGAGATGTAAAGAGATCGCATACAAAGGCTTTAAGAGAGCTAGTGTGAAGGAGAATCGTAATCGACAAAGATTCATATCTTTCTTTTGAGGACCCATATTGGTACGTTGCAGCGGTGCAACTTGGCACATGGAATGCACACCCAATACGCGTAAGTACGAAACATTAGGTTCGTACTCGATAACCAACTGTAACGTCGAGATGGTTGGGTGGCAATGGGCCTCATGGCGTACCAACATAACTGCGTACAAGATTGCATAGCCCTAGGCAGAAACCGAAAACGTAGTACGTTCACCAAGGTCTGGGCGATCATTGAAATTATGCTTTTATGATCCCTCTGCGAGGCTATTTGGGGTGAACATGAGAATTCGATGTTCAATTATAAACCCAAAAACATGTAATACTTATCGAAAATCGTCGATATAAACTCTCCTGCATTATCCAATCTTCCAAACTTTATAGGATAAGTAGGGTGGTGAACCCTTAAAATCGGCCAGGACGTTTAGCAGCAATGTGTGTGGACAAACATGTGACCATCAACTAAAACCATAAGTATTTATATGGTCCACATTTTGGTTGGATTAGTCCACATATATTCCCTTGAATCCACTGTGAAAAAGAGTCGTTTCGTATCTTTGCGAGGGGATGATTTATAAATCAAATTTCCTAACGAGTGGGCTTGGCAAAGTTTGCTTGTAAGCACAAGATCCTTACTTTGAGTAAGGAGATGCATCATAGCATCATTGTTCGACCTAAGTGTCCCAAACCGTCATGCCAAGGCAAGTAAACTGCTCAATCATCAGGTTCTAGGGCGGCTAAATGTGGCGTGTTCCCAGTTGGGAGGCAGTCCATTGGCCCCAAAGTAAAGTTTTAGGCTCATTTTTGGAGGTGTGCAAAGATATTCTACTATATTTTACATCAGTGGTTTCATTCCTTATCATTGTTCTCTTGAATATCCTTAAAACCCAACGACGTTCTTTCGGAACAAGAAGAATATAAGGTCTCTTAAATGGTAATTTAGTACCATTCATGAAACGAGGAGCATGCCAATGCTTTTAATCAGGTTGGATAGGCCTGAAGTTGTTTCTAGAGATGTGATTTAAGTATAAAGTTAGTGTGCATAGTATCGCATTCATCCAGACAACTAAGAGCCTGTTTGGTACTCTACTTGAATCCAACTTTTTAAACTCAAAAACAATTTTCAAGTTTTAGGCTTTAAAAACTTGTTTGGTAGGACTATTTTCCAAAACTGAATTCAAGACTAACTCAAAAATATAGTTTATTCTCTAAAAACACAAAAAATGAGTTTTTAAATTTTTTAAACTTAAACTCACTCCTTTCTTTTCTCTCCCTCCTCCTTTCTCACTCCAAATCTCTCTCTTTTCTTCCTCTTCTCTCATCTTCTCTTTTTTTTTATTTTTTTACGTTTTTCGTCTCTCCTCCAATCCGCTCTCTTCATTCTCTCAATTCTTTTTCTCACTCCTCTTCCTCTCTATCTCCTCTGATCCTCTTACTTCTTTCTCTTTCCTCCAATCATCTCTTACTTTCTTTCCTCATCTCTCCTCTATCTCTCTCGATCCCCTATTTTTGGATTTCTTTGTCCAGTTTAAGTTGTAAGATTTAAAATTTTTAAATCGCATACCAAACAAGTTCTTGAGTCTCAAAGAAAATTGTTTTCAAGAAAAATTCTTAAGAAATGTTTTGAGAAATTATAAAAAATTTCAAATAGGATACCAAACAAGCCCTAACTTTCCCACATTCGTACCTAATCACTTGTTTAATTGAATTTGGTCACATGTATACAAGAAACATGATTCAATTAACTCATATTCGAGGACAATATCGATAAGATTATCCATAACTAAAACATATACCAAACTTGAATCCAAGAACATAGAAAAATGTTCACAAAGTAAATCAAAATTACTAAGGGGATTCGGCCAACAAGGCCATTCATGTCAAAATTCTGCTATTCCAACGATGTACGATGGAGCAAAATTAATTTCACATATTGACTACTAGAATGGTACACCTCAACAATATTGTTAGGGGCACGAACATGTGCATAACCAATGGATCTATTCCATCAAGATGGAAGTAGATTATGTAGGGTTAAGGTTTGGGAATATATCCTTATTCTTGAAGTTTTAGGTCTTAGATGCCAAGGATCACGCTTCGGGCATGATGCCACACCTTGGCAGGCCCTGATTCTACCATATGTTGTAAAACCAAACTCGAAAATTGGATTGTGAGAAAGACAGACCCAAACTTGGGTTCGGTAGGCTATAGCCGAAGCTGGAGGGGTCTGTTCAGTAAGCCTCTGCTGAAGCAGAGCAATGCCTTTCGGTGCATCCTTGCCGAAAAAGGACACCACCATTCGGTAGGCTTTGACCGAACTGGGTTAAGCTATCCAGTAGACTCCAGCCGAACTTGTTATGATCAGACTGCCCGTAAGAGCCATGGAATCCTCGTTTTGGAGGTTCTTCCGTTTGTAATGCTTCGAGTATAAGTCTTCGAATGAAGAGCATGGCGGGGGCTTATTCAGCTTTTCCATGTCATTATTGGCTACAATGGTTTCTTAGCTTCTTAATAGTCAAGTGGAGATTCAAGTCTTGTACCACACATAAAGTGGTTTCGGTCAAGAAACGTCCAAATCAGTGAAATCGAACTTGTTATGGTTCGACAATCCATTAAATGGAAGGAATAAGATTGTGATTGGTGCTTATGGAAATAAGATCTCCATAAACATCAAAGTTAGAACATTCGGGTTCTAAGACATGGTTTACATGAAAAACGTCGGGTTTACATGAGGGTGTATTGTTTTATGAAAACTTCAGGTTTCAAAGGCACTAAATTCGAAACTATAGGTTCGATTTTAGTTATGAACTTCCGGTTCATAAAAGGAGGTACCTGTAAGAACACAGAATACAATATACAACTAAGTGTAGTGGATTTGGGTTACTTCAGGAACTCAAGTGTGAGTGCTTCGGGACTACTAAAGTGAGCCAACGGTTCAAAGAAAAGAAATAATTTATTGAATCGTTAATTGCCAAAAAGTGGACTTCAGGCCAATAATTTTGGATTAATTGTCAGATTAATGGATTGTTAGTCACTTTAATTAATTTAATAAATCGGACCATACATGGTCAATTGTAGAAGAAAAAAATAATAATAACATTCGGGTTAAAATTATTTAAAATGCCAAAAATTAGCATTGGATTTGAAAATCATAGCCCAAAAAGGTTTGGGCATGGGTTGGTTGCAAAAGCAGCCCAAAAGTGTCAACAGGCCATGAGCCGAGGGAAAAAGAAGCCTAGCAGCAAGCTGCTGGATTTCTTGGGCCGAGACCAATGCGAGAAGCAAGCCTAGCGAACTTGGCTTGCAGGTCAGCTCACTCGAGGCTTAGTGAAGTTGGGGCCGTGAGACAAGCCCAACCACTAGGGTTGGCTGTGGTATCAACAGATCGGGGCTTTCTCAAGCCCAGCAAGCAAAAGCTTGCGGGTTGTGGGCTCAAGATGTGGACCAGGGAGGTTGGTCAACACAGACCGGAGCCTGGTTGGTTTTCAACACAGCAACAAGCCCAAAGGGCTGTGCGCATGGTCCAGGTGTCTGTACGACACCGTTTCCTCCACACGGCTGGGCTTCAGGCCAGCGCGGTGGTGCCATGTTGGTGCGGCGGTGATGCCGAAAAAATCCCAATTTTCCTTTTTTTTTTCTTCCGAATCTCTAGGGTTAAAAATCCTAATTGCTTCTAAATTAATTTTGATGCTTTGACTCAAAAATTCCACATAGAATAATTGCGTATTGCATGAACAAGTATATATATTGACAAGATATATGAAACATATACAATATATATATCGGAAGGAAGATATAAATGTAGGTGTTCATGCGTCATAGGGAATGTTTTCATGCTTCATGGTCGTTTCAAATATCTTCCTTTATTTTAAGCGTACCTGATTGACAGAAAACGATAAAAGCCTTTGAATTTGTAGAAGATCCTTCTCGGAAAGCCGAAATTGCATCTCCAATGCGTTGTATCACGTTCAACAAAGAAAAATTAAATTGAATCAATAGCATGTAGATCAATTTAATAAATTAATAAATTAATCATAAAAAGAAGGATTAAAATGTAATACTTCCCTGATTGAAGAACAAACTCTCTTTAGCGGAACGTCAAGAGCGTGTTGATAATGTGTTGTAGGCATAATTTACTAAATGATTATGGAGGCCATGGAGAGAGGGGTGTGGCAATAGTAGAGAGAAAGAGAGAGATGTGTAATTGTGAGGTGTATTCTATTCCACCTCATTGTACCTTTATTTATAGTAGTAGGAAAGGTTAATTCCTTACCCTAATAGGATTACAACTCTAATACGATAATATATAGTCTAAGTGATATGGTAGAATCCCATAAGGATATTAGAGGATTTACATAATTACATTTCTAATCTAATATGACTGCAACAAAAGCAACATTTATTGAGTTTTAAAATTTAATTTTCAATTTTATATTTATTTTTTTAAATATAAAGTAATTAGCATATGAGTTTTAGTTTTTAAAAGAATAAAAACTAAAAACTAAAGTTGAAAACTGAAAATGAAATGGTTATCAAACGGTCATTAATTACTTATTTATCCAACAACATTTGTAACTTGTAGAAATTCACTTGGAGTTTGATATGTGTTTTGTAATCTTTACAAGGAAGATTTTAGCTTGATAAATGAATTCTACACAAGCTGAAGAATGTATATGTTTGTCTTTACAATCAAGAAAAAAAATGATATGTAATGGTGTGAGCTAAGACCTCTTGCCGTTCTTCGACCTCTATGTTAGACTTATTTGATAAATGAGAATTCAAGAGCTAGTGTTTCTTAGTAGAAGAACAATTACCTTTCAAAACAGAATTGGGATGTCCTTCTGTAAGTCAGGAGCATAGAAGTGCATGTAGCATGTTGCCGATGGTTCTAGACTTCTAGTGCAAATTATTATCTCGCCCATCAAGTCAATTAGTCGTTTGACTTTGAAAAATGAAATAAATGTGGCAATTAAGAGCCTTTGAGTTATGCCTCTCTTGAGCTTGAAGGCTATATGCATAGAATGATTCACCACATTCATTGCCTTTACCACACCACCATTCCTACCTCTACCATCCTTACCATGACCGCCGCCGCTACCGCCACTACTCCAACCACCATAAATGCAAGTTAAACATTTTTTTTCCTTTTCTAAACTGTTAAGTACCTAAAATTTTGAACAGCATGTTTTCTTTAGTCATTATACACAGCTAGTTTTACATCAAAACTAGGTAACCCAAAATTGTGACTCTGCTTTTCCCATTCATAACATTGTCAAAATACAATTGATCAAAAGTTTAATTATTTTACTTTACAGTTGATTATTCTTGAAGTACAATAGAAACGGTTTATATATTTTGTTTCGTTGACCCATGTTAAAAAACAATGTACCAGACATCGACCTGTGACGGAATATAAAATTATTTATCACCATCAATTAAATTTCTTAATAAAAATAATTATTGATTTTGGCTAGACCCCCTTTATTCATTTTATTGTTGCAGCATCATCCACTTATTTCTACAACCATATCCTACAAATTAAATATTGACACCAATTCCCTTGTTGCTACATATTAGTATATAACAAATATTAGTATATTTGAAATACATTCACATTAGGGGTGGGCAAACGGGTACAGGAACCGCGGGTCGGGGCGGGTAATCGCGGTTCGAGGCGGGTACGGGCCGGTTCCTAATTTTTAAAAACAGAAACGGGGCGGGGCGGGGCGGGGCCTTGAAGTTTTAGGGTCGGGCCGGTTCTGGAAGTATAAAAGAACGGGTACCCGGACCGGCCCGTTTGTAACATGTTCCCATTCCTCTCCTATTTTCCCATTCCTCTCCTGTCGATAATCTCATCGCTCTTGATCTCCCTCTCGATCTCTCTCTCCCATTCCTCTCCCATGCCCATCCCTACTCCCACAATCTCTCTCTCTCTCTCTCTCTCTCTCTCTCTCTCTCTCTCTCTCTCTCTCTCCCTCCCTCTCTCCATGAAAGCTGTCAACCGCTCGTGGCAGCCGCAAGAGAAATTTTAGAAGCCAAATCGCAATCTGGGTTTCACCCAAATCTGTGGTTTTGTCTGGGTTTCTAAAGCTGCGACGATTGTGGTATCGTATGGGTTTCGTAGATCGGCCAAATCGCAATTTGGTTTTCACCCAAATATGTGGTTTTGTCTGGGTTTCTAAAGCTGCGATGATTGTGGTTTCGTATGGGTTTCGTAGATCGGCCAAATCGCAATCTGGGTTTCACCCAAATTGTAGTCGTGAGAGGGAAGTGGAATTGCGGAGGTGCATGCCTCGTGGTTGAGGCTACGATGTCGGGTGAGATATGGATGTTGTAAGGGTTTCACCGTGGGGTGTCTAGGCTGCTTGGAGAATTTAGCCAGAGAGAGAGGTTTTGGGTTCTTGGTTTGTAAGATTCCGGTGGACGGCATGGCCTTGGCGGAGGGAGACGGAGACGTTGAGGAAGGTGCCAGATTTGCAAAAAAAAAAAAAAAAAAAAAAACAAGGACCCGTGGACCCGGCCCGAACCGGCCCGTTTCAACCGGGCCGGGTTAGGTCCGGTTCCTATATTAGAATATGTAGTCCCCGGCCCGTCTCCTTTTCATCCGGGTCCGGTCCGGTCCCTTCAAAATTGGGCCAGGCCCGGCCCGTGCCCACCCCTAATTCACATTGCATCCCTTGTGTGCCATTTTTGCCACTTTGGATTTAATTCACTATGGCAAGCTTCCAGCCCTCCTCATTGTCCTCAGCTTTTCAGCCAACTTTTGTGCTCTTGTAGATTGTTTAATTTGTTTCCTCCTCAATACCTGCCAGATGTTCATCACACAAGGTAATGACATGTTGATTAATCAAGCATGCATAAACTAACTTTTGTTAGGGTTAATTGTTGATTCTGGTCTTGTAGTTTCGATGACGTTCCACCTTTCGGTACTTGTAGTTTCAATTTTCACAATGTTAAACTTGTACTGTGCTACTTGTTGCAACTCTAAGACAATGGCTTAATTTCGTCAATGTTTTCGACGGGATTAGCATGTCCGTGGCACATAAGTTGGGTTTTTTTCGAGTTGAAAGAAACAGTATGCCCTTAACATGCTAATCTTGATAAAATTTGTAACGATCCGAAATTATTTTCTTCAAATTGCAACAATTAGTAAACTAAGTTACCATTATTTTGAGGACTAAAACTAGAGGTATCAAAGTGCAACGTCCCCCAAACTACCAGGACCAAAATCTTAATGTAGATTTCTACTAGTTACCTCTTGCTTGCGCCTCTTTTCAGACTCGGCCTATTTAGGGATGGGCAAATACCCATTGGTTATGGGTAACCGCGGTTACCCGCTCGTTTAAATTAAACGGTTACGGTTATGGGTAACCGTTTAGATAAATAAACGGTTATGGGTATAACCGTTTACCCGCGAAATTTAAATGGACGGTTATAAACGGGTAACCGTTTACCCATTTATTTTATATATGTAAAATTAACACAAACTATATTCCCTATCGGACAAAACTTAGATCAATGCTATTGACTATAGTGCATGATTTCATGGTCCATTATATATATATATATATATATATATATATATATATATATATATATATATATATATATATATTATGTTAATACTTTACATTCCAAGTTAAATAACTAAAGAATATTGTCTTTTAACAGTTTTCGTAACCCAAGAATACCTAGTAAATTTTATATTAGCTTCATTGTTAACAGTTAAAAATATCGTCTGTAAACTATTATTTCAATTATTGGAATGGTATAAGGACTTAAAAAATTAAAATGGGGAAATGTATGATGAATGTACCTATAACGGTGTTTAATTGTTAGAAAAATAAAATTATGACAAATTTTGCTTTTTTAATTTTCAAGTTGTTAAAAAAACACGTAGACGGGTGAAAAATGAGTAAATGGTAAAAAAAGAAAGGATAAACGGGTTAAAAAATGATAAATGGGTAAACGGGTATTAAACGGTTACGGTTAAATGGGTACGCGGTTATGGGTATGATTAACCGTTTATAAACGGTTATGGGTATGTGTATAACCATTTAGCCAATTACCCAACGGGTAAACGGTTATGCGGGTATGAGAATAAACGGTTATAAATAAATAACCGCGGTTACCCGTCCGCCATAACCGTTCCCATCCCTAGGCCTATTCCAAATAAGGTGTCGTATTAGTAGTAATAATAATACAAATTAATGTAAGGAGCGACGATCCTTAGATGGGGACTTGAAAAATAGATAACTCATAAACTAATTATATAAACGTAGAGTGGGACCCGCATATATAACTTAGTAGGGCATTAACTACTTGTTTGGATCCGTTATATTCTCATGATCCGAATAGTTCATTTTTTAGACCATCAATCAAATATCTTTCTTTAGAAAATTCACTCAAATCAAAAAATCAATTAGTCATATGTTATTGTCTTGAATATTATATCGTTTATTTGACGTCATTGTGTTCGTCTGTTGAAATCTTGAAGATGTCACGACTAAGAAAACCAAACATTTTTTTTTTGCTTTGAGTGAACTTTTACAAATTAAGATGATCTTTTAGTCATGGCCTTCAAATGATAGGTAGGTTCATATTATGGAAAATGATCGAGGAAAGAGACTCGAGACTTCCATTTTGGAAAAAGTAATACTACTACTAGCCTAAATAGCAAGGCTAATGCAAGGATCCCTCACAAAACAATTTGAAGGCCCCATAGTGTGATTAATTATAATGTACGAAAACAATTTACAGTGTATGGAGGGAATCTGAACTCAAGGTGCATAGGGAGCATATCTGCTCTAGCCAATGCGGTTAACCCATGTTTAGGAAGAAGTGTAAGATGGTTTTCTTCGGAGTGCTAATAACATCTCTCTTTGTAAAGGTGAGCAACCATAAACGTGGAGTTAGCCACACAATGAGCCAACCATAATCTGACATTGAACTCCGGCTTTCTTAAGTTTCTTTGTTGCCTTCGTTCCACTACTACGTCTGGTGAACCATCTGTGATCCTCTTCTAGTTCTTTGCCCCACCGATACTCGATTCTGGCAAACTATGACATTTCTCAATTGGTGGTTTAAAAATCCCGAAGCAAACACGTACTCCCCACTTCCAAAATCTGCATCCCATCCGTTACCACATTGCTGTTGAATTGGGGTATTTGCCATTCTCTTCTCAGAAGGCTTGGACTTGGACGGCGATTTTTGAACCACCCCGGCTTTTACAAGGAAATCTAGACTAATTTCTCCGATTGTTTGCTGGTGGTGCGGAGTTCTAGAGCTGCTAATGTTGCTGATGGGGTCATGGAATGGTGGTCGACCTTTGTCAATTTCGGACCAGACCTCATCGACAGTTTTCTTGCAAAGCAAGGTAGGAATAGAGAACGAGCCCTGTCGAGACAAAGTCTTGGGGTGGAAAGTTGTGTCTTTCTCATTGTCGGAATCTTGATCACATTTGCTTGGTTCTTGGGAAGAAATTTGATTCTCTTCTTCGACGCTCCAAATGTTTGCAAGGAACTCGTCCGTGTTCATGGACCCGAAATTCATCCCGCTCTTGCGTTGAATTTCATCGAGAGTGAGTGAGAATATTGAATTCTGTTTAGTACTATTCAGCGAAGGAAGTGAGAGTTGTCTTTAGCAGCGGATCGAGTTCCATGTTGTCATTACGAACATAGCCGACGCTTCCAGACTCATCGGAAACTACCATTTTACCATAAATGGTAAAAGCATGCAACCTTTCACGTGGATGGGCTCCATCCCCACTCAAAGTTGTCCCTATGTATAGTCCTCAAATGTGAGGAAACAAACACCATCACATCACAAAATCAAAACAAATCCCATAAACAGTAATTTGATGCGCAACTGACTGCGTCAATGTGATAAGAAATGTAATATAGTGATTGGCTTAATCACTATTAACTACTCAATTGGGGGATTAGTAGTTATTTTAGTAAGTTGTTAGAATTGCCAGCTGGCAAAATGAGTGTGCATGACTTGTATACGAGGCTCGGGTTGTGAGCGAAAGGATTTTACAGCGGACGATACTTGGATCCTCACCGGGGAGGATCCAAATTTTACTGACCTCCAATGAAAAAGTGATACTTGTCTTTTTTATTCTATTTCAGATATTTTTTATTCTATTTCAGATATTGGTGGATCCTTTTAATGACAGATGGCTTGATTTGATTGGGTTAAATGGTAAAATCAGTATATTGGGTCCTCCCCGGTGAGGACCCAAGTATTGCCCAAATAACAGCTCCCCCTCTTCCTTCCCTCTTCCTTCCTAGCCTATTGTGTTACTTGCAGGCTAAATAGGCCTTGGATCGTATCGCAATGCGAGAGCGCTGTGGGTTAACTTACAGGCTATTGTGTTGTGTTACTTGGAGGCTAATGTTTCTTCTACCTTATATGGGTTAACTTACAACAACTTCCTAAGTTCTTCAGGGCCTCTACGTGTTATGGTTTTGGGTGGGGAAGAAAATAATGGAATCGCTTTTTAATTTTTAATTTTTTTTTTAATCATCAACCACTTTATTGACAGTGTAAACCCTACTCTCATTTTTAGCGTGCAACTTACATATCAAAAACTTTTAAGACAATGAACCCATTCTATGTAAGTCCTTTTTTTTAAGAGAACCTAAACGTTTTTTTTTCTATTGTATATGTACAAGACAGACAACAACAATAGCAGCACCCGGCCGCTCACCAGGGAAATACATGTACTTTTTTCATTTTCTTTTATACAAAAGGTACATAGCTGATAACTCCATTCACCTCCAAAAAACCGAAAAAATAGATACAAAGACGTGCTACATAATCACTACGAAACAAAGAGAAAGAGCAAAAAGGGGGAGTTGTTACAAAGTTCCAACAGAGGGTTAAGAACTACACCCGGATAGGATGACAATCTCCCCATGAACTCGATCAAGAGGCACCCGCACTTCATAAGCTTTCCCCGTTCCCGTCCTTCAAACACAAAATTGGGTTCTAAACCTAAATGTGATCTTCATTTGCCTTTGTTATCATCTTGTGGGAGTTGTACACCCATTAGCCCAAGCAAATTGGAAGCGGGACCAGGAAGGCCTTGTTGACTAGAAAATGAATTGAGAAGACTCTTTACGAGATTCACATCCACATCCACAGGAGTGAAATCTGCCTCCATATCTTCTGTGGCATGCGACGTTCCCTGCATACACAAATGCAATCCATTTATCACCCCCTAAGAACAAAATGGTTATCGATTAAAACCAAGTTCACTTTGGAAGAAACTTTAGAAAGCTAAATTTATTTATTCTTACGAAACCATATGAGATCAAACCTATAAGGAATTAAAAAAAAATAATCAACCGTACCTCATTTTTCTTTGGGGCATGTTCATCAGCACGAACAAAACTTTTCTTGAGGGTTGTAGATTTCAACTCGTCATTTAAAGCATCAGAATAAGAATGCATGAAAGTATCCTCCCCATCCTCACTTTCATCTTCGGATTCATCTGTGAATAGCAAACCAAGCAGCTTAATAGCATTATGATCATGCAACTCAAATCACAACATCAGTACATCACAAACAAGCATCAGATAACAAAGTTGGATCCTCCTTCAGATTGGTAAATAGAGTGTGACATATCACTATACTCTCCAATTTTCTGCACGAAATTTTAATTTTTACACAAGTAATGAAAGGAGAATCTTAGTTGTTGCCTCACAATTTCCACGTGCATGAACAATATAACTCGGTTTTTCTTTGTTCGGGGGGTTTGAAGGGTTATGCCAAAGGTCCTTCTTCAGTTTATTAGATAGTAGAGAGCGGACAAATAAAGGTATGAAAGGAATCAGACAGCAAGCTGTAACTCTTTCCTTTGGGTGGTATGTATGAATAACCCAAACAAACTTGCTTTACAAGGAAGATCAATAGAATTCCATCTACAAGCTGAGATAGATTTTTTCGAAAGCCGGATAACAGTTTGTCCTGCATTCTACAAATGCCTCCATGTCTTTTCAAGAATTTTATAAATGTTGATAATTTATTAGATAGTTGTTTAAATTTAATACAAAAGTCTTTCGATTGAACCTGTGTGCTTAAGGTCTGGTTTTCTTTTTGTACCTTGTTTTTTTCCATTTGGTGCACGGACACAGTTTAATCAAAGTTTTCAATTTTGTGACCAGTAATATAATTGAAAATTCCAGTCTATTAAAGGAAATGATAAAAAGATACGCATCTCACCGAAGTCCATATCGGATGAGGACCCTTCCTCAGTATCATCAACACTAGCAGCATCCTCATTGCCTTCAAACTTCATTATTGATTCTAGATCTTTATAAAAACGGTCCGCGTCAAAGTCCACTTCTGTTAGGTTCCTTCAAAAGATGATTACAAAATACAAAACGATCAAGTCCATGCTCATATTTCAATCATTTAATAAACTCACCAACATCTAAAAACTGACTTAATACAGAGTCTAATGATTGGGAAACTTTATCAATTTCATGAATAACTAGAACATGGAAATAATCAATTTGCATAATCAAGCTTGTAGCTTAGTATTAAAGTAACGACAGGTACTCACTCAAGATTACACAAGAAGTACTGTAAGACTGAGCAAAGCTAGAGTTACATGGGCTCAAAATTCACACTAGGATTTAAGTACTTTGCCGAAAACTTTAATCACACAATCTAATCCTACAATTACTGAACGTACAAAGAATCTGGCATGCAGAACTCAGATGTTGCTCACTCACTGTAAACCTATGATATGCAAGTTTATTTCTTCGTTCACACTAGGATTTAAGTACTTTGCCGAAAACTTTAATCACACAATCTAATCCTACAATTACTGAACGTACAAAGAATCTGGCATGCAGAATTCAGATGTTGCTCACTCACTGTAAACCTATGATATGCAAGTTTATTTCTTCGATAGGAGACTCTAAAGCCACTGCACTACATTATGACGAGTACGAGCATTAAAAAATCTAGGTGCCACCACACTAAAAATCTATATGCTCACATCGATGTAAAAGTGCTCTTATTTCAGTATTTGGTAAAAAAATTGGAACTAAATTCATGAACAATTGACACGTAAATAGAAGTACACTAACCTGCTCTCGGGAACCTCAGCTCCCTCGTAGCTTGACATCTTCTGGACAAATGCCTGCATGGTTTTTGCCATATCACCAGGATCGAACCCATCAACATTGGAGCTGGATGATGGACCAGCATTGTCCTGCTCCTTTGATTTCTGCTTCTTTTTCTTTTTTGAGTCATAATGTTCCATCTCCTTTTGTCTCTCCATAAGTTCTGAGTTCAATTCCTCCTCTCCATTGTAAAGCCAAGAATCATCGTCAGAAGGTGGAACCTCTTGACCCCTAAAATCATCAGCTGAATATGGTAAAGCAAGAATTTCATCTATGCGTCTCACTGGCGCACTCATCATATCACTGCAAGATTAGTAACACCTTCGTTAATTGCCAACACTAAAGAATGCCAACATCCATTTACGCAGCATCTAAAACGCAAATGATTTTCAATGGAATTTAAGTCTTTATGCCTTCTATCAACAGAAGAGTAATGCTTATACATTACTACATATTCCCTATTCATAAAAATGCTATCTTCTACCAGAATAACAATAAGCTTCAATTGATAAAACCAAACTACCTTGCCCTCGAAAACAAAGCACTACTTCGATAATACTCCTCCGCATTCTGCATCAACCTCTGGTATTCTTTCGACCCGGGAAGCAACCCTTCAAAGTATCCACTCCTCTCCAAGCTCTCCTTAAATGCCTCCCAACTACTCCCTTTCCCTTCCAACCCCTCCTTTCTCCTCTGCTGATACATCATCTCCATCCCGCACGCGATCTTCATCCCCAATCCGGCCTCCATATATGCCACCCCATCCTCGCGCCTGTTAGGCATTGGATAACACTTGGGCGCCTGAAACGCCTGCTGCACCAGCTGCGCGTACATTGCCCTCGACATCTTCACCGATGCACATACCAACTCCTCTTCCCTCCCTCTGCTCAAGAACCTCTCCATTTTCCCAGCGTACTTCATAGTATCGATATCACGATCGTAGAAACCTTCAACGGCTAGAGCAATCAGGCACGGTTCCTGACTCAGGACCTGCGCCACCGCCACAGGAACCCTAACCTTAACCACATGCATATTCCTCCTCGCCTTTTCTGGATACTCCGATATCCTATTCTTCACTGCATTCTGGACCGGTTCAGCAGCAAGGGACTCCTGCCCGAAATTCGAAATGAAATTCAAGGAGTCCGTAAGGGTAGGGTTCGGGAGTGGAGCTTTAGGGACGATGTGGAGATGTCCGTGGCGAATAAACACGCGATTGAGGCTGTTTTGGGGGTTGAGCCACCGAGGGAGGTGATAGGCGGCTTCGATGAGGAGGAACTCGCCGTCGGAATCCCAGACTCTGATTGAGAGGTCGGGGAAGGTGGAGGAAATGTGGAAGAGGAGGAAGACGGTGAACCACTCGTCTTCGAAGTTGTCGGCGACGCGGAGCTTGCCGTGGAGGTGGGGGAGGTGGCGGTCGACAGAGCAGAGGCATGAGGTATTGGGGAGCGTGGAGAGGGAGAGAGTGAAGGGCTCGTGCTGCCATATGTAGTCGGCAGTGAGGGGAGTGAGGGTTTGGAGGATTTGGAGGTGAAGGGACTGGAGCGAGGCGGTGGTGGTGGTGGAGGTTAGGGAGGAGTCGGGAAATATGGCGTAGAAGACGGTGTCGTCGGGGAGTCTGGAGGCTTTTTGGGAGAAGATGGAGGATGGTGATGGTGGTGGTGCTGCTGCCGCCATTGTTTTGCTGTCTCGGTGGGTCACTTGGTGGTGGTGATTGCTTATGTAAATGTTGTAATTTAAAAGAAGTTTTCATCAGCTCTAAATTTATAACCCAGGCGTGCAGCCCAGACCTCAGCGCATAGAAGCAGAATCAAAGGCCCAAGGCGCTGATTCCAGAAACCTCAGCCGCCAGCCAACTCCAAAGGCCCAATCAGCTCGAATCCGTGCGCCCAACCCGGATCCGTGCCTCTAGCGCCTAGATCGGTCCAGACCGGTTCAACCGAATTGCGGGCCGGCCGCCGGACTAGCGGTCCACCGGCAAAACAGAAATATCCGGCGACAATTCTTACCCGTTTTTCGCCTTTTTTTTCTTCTTTTTCATATATATCTATTTTAATGCAATTTGACCAGTTTTGGCTTGATTTTTTTTTATAAGATCCAATTCTCAATTCCCTTAATCAACCTACAAGTAGCACAAGGAAGCTATGGAAGAAGAGGGAAGGAAAGATGAAGGAGCAGAGCTCCAAATATTTTTGTATTTAATTTATTTGTTGTAAATTCTGATCTGCCACATTAGAGGAAGCTGGGCTCCTTTTATACAAACTCTACTCCTTAAAATGCCAACTGGCATATTTAACAATTCTTAACAATTCAAATTATAGCATAAACCTCAATTACATTTTGGGTTCATAACAATATTCCCCCCTTGAAAATTAGCCTTGTCCTCAAGGCTTAAAATGGAATTGTGGAAGTCCTCCCAATTAGCTGATGTCCTCAAAGCACCAACAAGTTGAATCCGAAGAAGGCACTCAGTGGCAGATTCTTCCCAAGCCTTCTTTGAGTCGAACTCCTGAACTTCCTTAATCAACTTAAGGCATAAATCCCAACAGATAGGGAGAAGATTGATGAATTCTCTTTCTGAAAAACTAGCATCTTCACTAGGCAAACAAAGGGACCTACAAGCTGCCAATCTTACAGATAGGTCTTTGTCCTGTAGCAATTTGATAAAAGCACCTTTGGATTTAAACACCTCAATCCTTTTGGCAACCAACTCTGCCAAAACTATGCTCCCATAAGTCCTATACGCAAAAAGCAGAGATGTCCATAAAACCACATCAGGTTCAATAGGTGTATCTCTGATGAATATTTCAACCTTATTTAACAGATTAGCACAACCAAAAAGATCCCCCATGCATCTGTAGTGTTCGATTCGAGGACTGAGCTTATAAATTTCAGTAATGGCTCCGAAATGGTGAAAACCTTTATCCACAAACCCACCACGACTGCATGCAGACAACCCGCCGTGGAATGTCGGTTTCACATCACTCGACGCTTCCATTTGTGAGAACATTTCCAGTGCTCCAACAGATTCCCCGTTCATAGCAAGACCAATTATCATGCCAATCAAGGCATTCTTCACCGAGATGTTGGTGTAAAAGCTGCCTCTTTTGCAGTATGTATGCACACATTTTTTATGGTCTAATGCAACTGAATGCTCGCACTCAGATATTACACAAACAACCATTGCTACGTCAAAGTCATTGATAACCCAAGGTCGAGGGACAAGGTTTTGACAACTAACTAAAAAGGACATACTATACTTTGAGAAAACTTCTGCAAGCTGTGCATAACCAAGACCAAATAGATTTCCAGCAAATATTCCTCTAATCAGATTCTCTACCCTCTTGACTTCGTCTTCAATAGCATCACTAAGATCCATTACATTCTCAAGTAGGGATACGACTTTGGCATTCTCTTCATCCACATGTCCCAACTGGTCTAAAGCCTTAATTCTTGACAAAGCTGAGATCATATCTCCAAGAGCTGAAAGAGATTTATTGTTGTTTTGAGCTTCCTTAAGACTTTCCCCTTGAACTTCAGTTTTCGTTTGTCTCCCACTGCCACCCAAATTCAAAAGCCAAAGCTTGCTCATTGTGGACCCTTCATCGAACTTAAGCTTAAGTACATCAGATTGTGTAACCATCGCTTGAATTGCAGAAACCATATTGTTGAATTCGGAAATCCCATCAACAAATTTATGCACTTGATAAAAGAGTTGAGAATAGTCTTCATCCCTCAACTTGACTTTACTTTCTAAATTGTTAGCAAGAGATATACGATATTCACGAGACAAAAACTGATCAAGAGATTGAAATCTGCCCACATGCGTTGATCGTAAAGAAACTGTCAAACTCAATGAGGAGGCTTCTTTTATTTCTTTGAAATATACAATATCAATGTCCTGATTGCAGTCTCTGTTGGTCCAATATGCAGCAACTTGTGCAGCAGCCATTGCATCACTGACAGATGTTGCAGCTGCTTTAGCAGCTGATGCTGAGTCTATAGACTGCATATGTCATTTTTCACCACCACTACTTGTTCTGCGTTCTCCACCACCACTTGTCCTGCGTGAAGAACTAATGTTTGGTTTATTAGTCTTAACAGAATGAGGCTGCACACTGTGCACATGCATACTGGTAGTACTACCAAAATTGCGTTCTGGTATAAGCTCTTCTGGAAGCTTGAACAACTTCTGTTCAGATTGCGATGTATCCCACTCAACGTGGTATTCCTTGGCTATCTCCTTCAGGAGTTTCAACTTTACTTCGCCCATAGGGATTCTAACAGAGAGCTTGTCAATCAGCATGCGATTCACACCATAGCTGGGACGTACATCAACAGCCGCAGATACAAAATCTTGACCATGCTTTTTCTCAAAAACACTGGTTAGTGCGATCAGTTCAGAAATCTCAGAACACCTGGAAAAGGCAAATATTAAACTAGCAATTCCTTCTTTGAGACCAGGCGGACACTCCTTTGCTCTGCGATGATAGAAAGTCTAGATACTACTGATAGGTGCATATTTTCATATATTTTTATCATATATTTCCTATGGATTTTGTATATATGAATGGGTTAAATGCACTAATTTATATTGTTTTAATTTATAGGCATTAAATACTGGAGTTATGCAAAAATGAAGTGAAAAATGAACTTTTTGGGTGTCTAGAGTAATTCCAATGGAGCAAGAGGCTAATTAACTGCACCAAGGCATATGCGTTACCACAAGAAGATGAGACTGCAACGGTTTTGGAAATCAAATGAACATGGAAGTGCTATTCAATAGATTTAAGAAGAGACATAATTATTTGCTTTTATTATGTCCGTTTATTTTCTTTTTATTTAATAAGGACTTAAAGTCCATTAGTGATAGGATTTTAGTAGGGTTTTAATTGTTATTTTTCTTTCTTGGCCTTTCTTTTGCCGTGGGTTTTATAAGGAGGATTCCTTCTCCTTAATTGGATGGGGGAAGCCACCAAAACAAATAGAACAATTCATATTCCAAAGGAGGGCTGCGGCAAGGAAGGGCAAAGAGGAAGTACTTTGGAGTTCTTATTTGCTAGGGCTACGATGTAGCCTGATCATGAATATTTAATTGCCTTGTGGCATTGTTATTATCAAGTTTTTCATCTTTATTGAGTATCTTTTGCTATTCGTAATGCGCTTGATTTTTATTTAGATGCTTGATCACCATCTAGGTTTAAATTAGGTTGATTTGATGCAAGTTAGAGTAGATGCCATACTTAACTTGGGTTTAGCTTCTTGCAATTGATACCATAACCTCCTATTTGTAGATGCCATACAATTAGGGTTTGTGTGGTTTTCCAACGATTTCCATAGAGCTTAATGGGTTCTTACTTGTTTAAATCCATCTAGATGTCATAGAGGGTTAACATGTAAGGATACTTTTGAGGTAACCAGATGCCATGGCCGTCGAATAATTTAGGGAAAATCGATCATCAATATTGGGGAACTACTTGAGCATAACATATTAAGGGAATTAAGTAGAATTGGTTACGGTGAATTCGGATGCCCTAGGTTTTATTTTCTCATGTTTTTATTTTAATATTTCATGCATTTTATTAGTCATATTTCATTTTTAGCTTAATTCAAAATTTCTATCTTTTCAGTGAAAGCTTCTCCACTATAATTTGTTTCGATTTAATTAGTAAGATTTCTAGAATCAATTTGATCTCTGTGGGACGATATCTGTGCTTATATGCTATACTTTCATTCGATTCGTATACTTGCGAGCACTAAAATTTGGGACTTAATGAGTTTAATTTTTGTTATGCAATTTCAAGCTTCTTAAAATATATGACAATATGCACCTATCAACTACTAATTCACAAAAGAGTTTAATGAACTCATTGGTAGCCAAAGTGTTATGTTCTCTGATCGCATGTTCAACCCGGATTCGAGCAGTAGCGTTTTTACCAGATTGTAAGAGCAAGGCAATGTCATGCCTCATTTGCTTCACTACTACCTGTCCCTTGTTCCTCAGCAGCTTTATTCGAGCCACCGCAATCTTCAATTGCATGTTGTTGAATTTAGAGCCTCCACCCTTATCCCAAATGCCATTACAGTAGCAAATGTCACCAATTGGCTTGGAGGAACCAATTATACTGCCCCCAAATGCTGCCTGTGATGTTTGAGTTGGACTTTCAAAAGGACTTGTTTGAGCAAGATTGGACCCAAATGCTCCAAACATAGACTTCTGATTAAAACCAGACGAACAAGCAAAATCTCTACCTAAAGCAATTGTACTTCCATATTCAAAACCAAGGTAGCAATTTAAGTCAAAATAATGGAGCTGGATGGCAAGAAAGTCGTGATGGAGAACTTCAATACTGTGAACCAGTGGCTGAATAAACATATTGTCATTCTGTCTCTTAGACATTTCATCAAATAGTTTCACTGCATTCAAAACCATCACACACTTGTCAACCTCATACATGCTGACCCAACCATTTATCTCATTCAAATAAGCATCATTCATGATCATCTTGCCATCAGTATAACACGCAAGGAAACCATGGAAAAACCAATGCCACATAGCCTTCCGATTTGTAAAATTGGAAAGCAAGGATGTCAATACCTCATGTCGACATTTCGTGGTGTTCGTATGCATTGAGGGCAGCATACAGAGGCATAAAATTTGTAATTTGACGCTCTTGTGATCTTCACACACCTCAATTGTGGGTGGTAACAGTGGCGTCTTGGTCTGCCAGTTGAGATAAGGCCGCAATTTTGCCAATGATTGCTGAAAATGGGAACAACACTATGGTCACCATCGCAATAGGCATGGGTTTCTCAAAATGTTGCAGTGGAATGGTGGCTGCCACAGACTCTTTCAATTGGGACTTGACCGGAGAACTTGCAAGTGCTCTCAACATTGATGACGATAAGAGCAATGGAGGAATGGAATGGTCGTGGATTGTCGGCGGAATTCACAGTAGGTTGTTGTCTCTATCGTGCGTCTCAAGTTTTTGAAGTTTCTGGTGACCTACCTTGATTGATTCAGCTTCCGTGGAACACTTCGAGGCTAGATCAGAATCTCCGGCGACGCCGAGAGCTAAGTCACGGCGAAACTGAGCAAGCTCATTGCGAATGTCGGCGAGTACATGATTCACATCCTTATGAATGACGGTGAGTGCATAATCCATAGCTTCGCGGATCGCATCACGGATTGCAGCACGCATCGAAGCTTCAAATGAGTCGATTGTAGCGGAGAGGCGTGCCTCCATGGCAGGAAGACGGGTCGGGTGGGCGTGCACATGAGGGAAACCAGGATTCGAGAAGGATGATACCATTGATAAGATCCAATTCTCAATTCCCTTAATCAACCTACAAGTAGCACAAGGAAGCTATGGAAGAAGATGGAAGGAAAGATGAAGGAGCAGAGCTCCAAATATTTTTGTATTTAATTTCTTTGTTGTAAATTCTGATCTGCCACATTAGAGGAAGCTGGGCTCCTTTTATACAGACTCTACTCCTTCCACCATTGGCAGAGGTGCACTATACTTCCACCATCGACAGAGGTGCACTTCAGATGAGCTGCTCCATTCCAAATGACGATCCACACATATCCCTCCATCTTACGGACTTTACCACCGCCCTTGCGCAATGGTCCATCTTGACGAGTCAACTCCTCAAGCAAATCAACAAGCGATGTTGGTTCACTTTACACCAAATGAGGTTGATGAATTCTTTTTTAATTAATTATAAATAGCTTAAGATTGTGTGGTGGGATAAGTTGAAATTTTTAAAAAAATGTTCTAATTTTTAACGTCTTCTATGGCTTGCAACTTAAAGTCAAATTTTATCTTCGTCGAGTTTTAGGTAAGTCTTTTAGTTTGTTAGTTTTTATTTTGTTTTTCAGTTTTGTTTCACTTGAGGACAAGCAAAAAGCTAAGTTTGAGAGTATTTTGATGAGTCAATTTTATAATATATTTTACTCAATTCTTAGTATGTTTTGATAATTATTTTGGTGATACTTTGATACTTTGGTTTATATTTTTAATGTAAGACTTGTGACTTCCTTCTGAGCAATAAGTGGTCAAATGGATGAACTTGGGAGTGATTCCAATTGGAGGATGTTCGTGAGTCTCTCAACTTGTTCGTATCAAAGTTTCAGATTTTTATGGCAAGCGGTTAATTGCCGTGGAGAAATAAAGGACCAGACTTTGAAGCTGTCAAAGTGACGTTTTGGGCTTATTTGGGCTTTTTGGTGTCCTTGATGGTGTTTTAAGCTATGAAAGTGGCAGATATGTTAACTTGGCAAATTCTCCACACTAGTAGGAGTTTTTTTCTCCTAGTTTATCTGAAGTTATTTTGCTTCCTAGTTTTCAGAAGACCTTTTCTATGAAGGATTTATCTAGTATAAATAAGGCCGAGTCGGCCATTGTGATTCTCTACGCATTACTTTGCAAAATTCGACTAGGGTTTTGATGATTGTTACTTTGATACAAGTTGTTTTCCTTCCTTTACTTCTTAATGATATTTTCTTGGTTTTTAATTATGAATATGCGTAACTAACTTTCTTTTGCTCAGCAAGGCCACGAGGCTTAGCAAGAATATGTAGTTTCTTTTCAATTTACTTATGATTTTATGCATGCATGTTTTGAATTATTAATCATTGCGTTTAAAGTATCTATTTTTTTTAAGGCTTACTACCACTAGGATTAGGGATCGCAATTTAATCCGTGGAATTCGATACCCGCAGTTAACCGACCCGAACAGTTCGGTTTCAGGTAGTAAATTTCGGGTTTTTTACGGTTTCAGGTAGCCGTTGGGTAAAATGTTCGATTTCAGGTTTGGTTATGGTTATAGGAGCATCCGATCCGAATCTGTACCCGAACCCGCCCTGTTTTCATTCTTTAATAAAAAATATAAATATTTATTATATATATGTTTTTATAAAAGAACACACCTCACTCTCTCTCTCCACGTTCCTCCCATTTTTGTGCTCTGTGCCTCTTCCTTCCCCGAGCACCACACATACGCGTGCACACATGCAAAACAAGGACCACACCACCATCTTTTCTCCCTCATCCCTCACCTTTCTCTTCTTCCCGTGCTCTCTCCCTCACCTCACTTATTCTCTGCAACTCTCTCTCTTTCTCCCTCTCCTCATTACACTCTCCTCAGTCCTCACCTCTCCCGAGCTACGCACACACAACACCACCACCCACACCACCCCACCGTCTCTGGCGAGCCCTCAAACCATACCCTCCAGACCTCACACCATCTCTGCAAGGTTTTCCGTTCCGTTGAGATTGAGATTTGGAGGAAGGGAAGCAAAAACAGCTTTGCTCTCTGATTGAGAAAGCTTGAAAAAGAAAAGAATTTAGTAAAGAGAGACTGAGGAAAAGCAGCAAAAATAGCTTTGCTTTGATTCGCAAAGCTTGAAAAATAAAGCTTGAAAAAAAAAAGCAGCTCTGCTGCGGTAGAAACAGAGCACCAGGGGGGATGAAGCTGCTGAACCAGTTTAGTTTTTGGCGAGGGGAGAGATGTGAAGATGGTCGTGACCCGTGAGGGAGGAACTGGAACATCATGGGAAAACAAACGGGGAAAACCATTACCCGATGAGGAATCCGTTACCCGACGGGTTCGGTTATGGGGAATACCCGTTCGGGTTTTTTGGGGTTCCGTGTACGGGGAAAACAAATAGGTTCAGTTATGGGTTTTTTGGGGTTCCGTTGTCATCCCTAACTAGGATGTTTAGAAAAGTAGTTTGATGCAATTTTGGTCAAAACGTTCCCTAAAATTGGCTATGGCTTCATGTGGTTAATAATTGTAAGTTCAGTTAGGGTGAATATCACACCTTAAGGATTGCATGGTTTTTCAAAGGGTTTTCATAAAGCTTAATGAGTCTTTCATGTTCAGATTTGATCCGAACGTCTAGACGGGTTGCATGTTTGATATACTTTCTAGATTAAAGGTCCATATAGAACACACTTTAGGAAACCTAACCTTCAAAATATGCATGGTAATTCATAAGTAATTAGGATAACTATTTATGACTGTTAAGGTGACAGTGGAACCCTAGTGTCTTTTAAATTGATTTTCAAAACCGTTTTCTTTTAGTTTATTTTTCCTATTGCCGATTTCTTTAAATTTTTTTTTTAAAATTCGTATATATTATTTCAAGTCATAGAATAAAATTAATCTTCTCTAAACTCTGTTTTATATTATTATTTAAGAACTAGTTTTAAATATAAATTTTTTTCAATAATTTTTGTGGAGAACGACTTTGCTAGAGCAAGCTTTTTAAAATTCGTTTTTATTATTTTAATTCAAAAAATTAATCTTCTCTAAACTTTGTTTTAAATATTTATTTAAGAACTAGTTTTACATATAAACTGTTTTCAATAATCCTTGTGGAGAAGGATCTTGCTAGAGCTGACTATACTATGATAACCTTGTTTCTCTTGCAAGTATTTTTGGTGTTTTTAACTTTTTTTGACTTCTAACGCACCGAGTACCTTCATGATACTTTTGAATCAGGTTCTTCGTACTTTCATTGGTCTCTTTGTTGTAGCTTATTTCGACGATATTTTAATCTATAGCAAGACCAAAGAAGAACATCTAATACATTTGAGCAAAGTTTTGAGCGCGTTGAAGAAAATAAGTTGTATATGAATCTGAAAAATGCATTTTTTGTACAAATAAATGGGTGATTTTGTATAACATCAATTAAAAGCTATGATATTAATAATAGGTCAATCAAATTTATTGGAATTATAAATAGGTCAATGAGACTTTAAGATACATTAAAACACCTCAATCATATTAAAATTACAAATGTTGCCATCAAGGCCATCTCTGAGATTTCGAGGGTCGTGTGCGAAATTCATAAAAGGAGACCTTCTTATAAGACATCTTTAAAAAATTGAACAATGTATTGATGCTAAAAAGCAATATCGAAATAAAGTTTAAAACTAACTAACCATCTGTTTCTAAATATTATTAAATGTAAAGAAAGCTACAAAATAACCATAGTACTAATAACTAACAATAAGTTCAATCTAAAGAAACCAAATAAACAAAACTTAAAACACTCTAGCACTGAAGCTTCATTCAAAGATGGCTCTTCGTGCATTCTTTGCTGCAAAATCATCAATTAAACCTTCATAATCAATTTTGTCTAAAAAATCACTTTCAATCGATATCAAAGCAAGTCCATTTAACCTTTCCTGCAACATGGTTGACCGCAAGTATGATTTTAATAACTTTAAATTTGAGAAACTCCTTTCTGCAGATGCAACAGTAACAGGTACAGTCAACAAAATTCTGTATGCAATGCTTGCAGTCGGGAAACAACGCATCCTCTTCAAGTAGTTCAATATGTTAATAGATGTCTTTATTTCTTTTGGCAAACGCTCTCATAAAAGCTTCAACTCTACTAATAATGCATCTCCATCAACATCAAAGAGCTCATATTTCTTGAGAAAGTTTTGAAGCCGATCACAACAATCTTTTAATTTATCATTGTTTATCGAATTCAACATTTTTGAAGTGAACAAAAATCCAAATATATCATTATACGCTTGATATTCTTCAAACCTTCTCTTCAGTGAACCAATAGCTTGATTTATTATGTACAAGAAGTAATGAACCCTAAAAGATTCCTCCACTAATTGTTCAGTTGGTTGGGATGATTCACCTTCATTCTCATCAAAATTTCTTTTTTCTATGAACTTGAAACTTTTCTGGAAACAATGAATCAATTTCCATTTCAATAGCAAGTTTTTTAGCATTAATCATAGCCTCCGCAAACCCAGTTTCTTTGTACTTTTCAAAATAAGCGATCAATCCTTATACTTGTTCTATAGCAACATCAATAAGCATGTCTTTAGATTGCAAATCTTTGCTAACCTTATTAACAACAACCAATATTTCATACCAAATAGCCATGCCCAATAAAAACTCAAAATTCCCAATGTCGTATGTTGCCAAAGATTTAGCTACATTTCTTGTTACTAAGTCATTGTCACTTTTTGCTAATTGGAGTAAAGCTTTTTTTATTTGTAGAGGTTGGGTTTGAATTGTTTTAATACTCACAACACGGCTTTCCCATCTTGTAGCCAACAATGATTTGAGAGTCAATCCTTTTATATTTTCTTTCAAAATCAGCCATCGTTTCGTAGAATTTGCGAACAAGCTGTAAATACGTTGTACTGTTCCAAAGAAGTCTTTTCGCTTTGCCACAAGAGTTTGCCATATCACTAAGTGTTAAGTTAAGACTATGACAACCACATGGAGTGTACATTGCCCTATGATTTATATCCAGTAGCCTCTTTTGTACACCTTGGTGTCTCCCTCTCATATTTGATCTATTATCATAACCTTGCCCTTTTACATCATCAATATCAAGATCAAGAACTTTTAATACATTATGCAACTGTTCAAACAGTCATTCTCCTGATGTGTTATTCACAATCAGATATTGTAAAAAATATTCTTCTACTTTTACTGAGTACTATTCATATCCACACATCTTATGATCAAGGTAATCTGTTCTTGGTGGCTAAAATTAGGAGTACAATCAAGTATCACGTTAAAATATTTAGCTTCTTTGAGTTTTTGAATGATTGCAGCTTTGATTTCACAAGATATCAACAATATTAACTCATTCTGGATGGTATGACTAAGATAATGATAACAAATCTCATTATTTTGGAAGCGCTAAAGATGATTCTTTGTCAATGGATCAGATTCAGCCATCATTTGAATTAGGCCCATAAAATTTCCATTACTTTCTTGATAAAGAGTATCGTTATTTCCACGAAAAGCCAATGTGTTTAGCTAAATATTTCACAATGGAAATCAACCTTCGTAGTAACTCCTTCCAATGTTCTTTTTTCTTTCTTGATCTGGTCTTGCACAACTTTGTCAATTGTTTCGTTTTTCTACAATCTAAGATGCAAATCAATCCAAGTAGTCGCGTTCAAAATGTGATCAAAATTGTTTTCATGCTCTTTAAGCCTCACATTGAGATGTGTCCAATCTTTGTAACCCTCATTTGCTAATTAACCTTTGAGAGGCCCTTGCTTGAACAATTTACAACAAAGCAGAGCAATTTATCAACATCCTTTGAATAGACTAGCCAACCACTATCATGTTTCTCTCCATTAGATAAGTATCAAGTGTAAAAGGCTGCATTAAAACGCTTATTAAACTGATCTTTAGGACCTTTCTTAATTGATAGATCCCTTGCAGGACATTTTTCTACCAACAAATCAATCTATTTGGGATCAAAACTATCCCTTATTTGAGGATCATAAATGTTTGAGGGAATGGACTCACTCGGTTGATCAGTGACAATAGGAGCATCCTCATGATTATCATTCTCATCAAGGTCATCATCAATTTCATCATTGCCCAAATCATCAACTAATTTCTCATTGTCATCCTGTTGTTCCGTAATTAAATTATCCACTGAACTTTGTGGTTCTTTTTCTTTCATAAATAACCTATCAATAGCTCCTTTTTTAGACTGAGTCAATTGTTCAACTTTTCTTTTTCTTTGACTCTTCAAGTAGCCAAATGGATATTTTCTAGTAGGTGCCATCTTTTATATCTCAAACAAGATCACAATAAAATTATAGTAAGTATGAACAATGAAAACCTGATAGTCTGTAATATGTGTGCGTCTAGCGATTTTTTGTGAATGCTCTTCTCTTGATTTTGTCCTGAAAAGTACAAAAGAAAAAAAAAATCATTATAGATGAGAAATACCCAAATCTTCAAATTTCAAGTCAATTTAATTAAATTAGTAAATATCTTACTTTGATCGAAGTCTAAATGACTCTGATCAGTTGAATTGTCTTCATGATTTGGAAGTTTCTCTTTAATTTCATAAATTTATAAATTAGGGTTTAATAATTTGTGGGAAATATAACAATGGGACGATGAGAGAAGGGACTTACATTGGGAGTCTGGGACACTGGCACATTGTCTGGGATTCTGACTTCTGGTGCTCTATCTGGTGTGAAAGAAAAAAATTGGAACGCAGCGATGGGATTTTGTAGTCTGTCTCTGAATTGTTTGCCACAGTCAGTGGGGTTCTCCACTTTAATTGATTAGCTTTGCCCTTTGTTAATTATTATTTTATATATTTTTGTACAGGTTTTAGGTAGTAGTCTGATGGCTTTTAGATAATAGTTTGACTTTGATGGCTTTTAGGTAGTAGTTTGATGGCTTTTGGGCCCATCAGATTTTTATATGTATATATTTTGATTTGATTAGTAGTTCTATATATTATTTTTATATATTATTATATTCAATAAAAAATATTTTTGGGACCTTGTGCCATGGAATCGGTTGCACTCCCCCAAATCCAGCTCCGGTTGCATTCCATCATTGTAAATGGCAAAGCAGCCATAAAACACTCTCAGACTTCAACCTCCCCGCCTCCCACCACCTTTAACTTCCATTACTTCAAACTCCCCCGCCTCCCACCACCTTCAACCTCCATTTTTCGATCTCACAACACCTTTAACCTCCATCGCCTCCCACCACCTTCCTCATCCAATGAACGATTTCGACGAACAATTTGTATTTGTGCTGATTCCAGCGAACAATTCGCACTTGCGACTGAGAAATCACGATCAAGGTAATTTGTTTCTTCCTATTTTCTTATTTTTCTTCATTTTTTTACGTTTTAGGTTATTTGAGTTGTGTTTTTGGGAGATTTGGTGTAATTTTGCTCACTATACCTTTTGGTGTTGAATTGAGTTTGGTTGGATGTTAAAATTGGTTTGGGCATATAAAAAATTTAGTCTGTTTCGGCATATTTGTAGGTTATGTGTATGTTTATTCATGGTGGTTATGTCATTTGGTTTAATCGCCGTTTCCTGTGTTCTGTGATTCTGCATTCAGGTTCAAATAGGTTTGTGGATTCAAACACTTCGTTGCAGTGTCAGTTTCCTGTTATGTGGATTCAGACACTTCGTTGCAGTGTCTGTTTCCTGTTCTATGATTCTGCATTCAAATTCAAATAGGTTTGTGGATTCAGACACTTTGTTGCAGTGTCTGTTTCTTGTTCTATGATTGCGCGTTGAGATTCAAATATGTTTGTGGATTCAGACACAGCAACGCAATGTTTGTTTCTTGTTCTGTGAATTCAGACACTTTGTTACAATGTCTATTTCATGTTATGTGCCTTTACGTTAATGGATTCAGACATACAATATTAATATCGCTAACACAAACTTTATATATTTTTTCTTTTACAATTGAAACATGTCCCCAAAAAAAAGTTAAAGGGATACATAAACAAGCGAAAGAAAAAATGATGGATATTATTGATTTGCACTCGGGAGGATATTACTGATTTGCACAATGCAAAGTGCTGTTAGTTTTATGTAGCCTCTCATGGAAAGTTTGGTTCTAGTTAAGCTGTTTTGTGATCTATATTTTCAAGCCATATATATCTCCATTGGACATATATATGGTTCTAATTAATATGAAAAACTTTCCATGGGGTCAACTTTACTTTTCGTGGTTACGAACCCTTATCAAGTTCTACCTTGAAGGGCTGATAGGATTTGGAGTTGGGCAACAAGTTTTGATAGGGAGTAGATAAGAATCAGAGAGGGGAGAAAAAAAATAAAGTCAAGAGTAAAAGGTATAAAGGTATAATAGTTATTTTCTATGGGTGAGATAAATAAGTTTATGGCAGTGGTGCAACATATTTTCCAATGAAATCATTGGTGTTACTAGGTGTAGCACCATCCCAAACGTTAAAGGAAAATCCATTCCCATTAACACCACTATCACCTTCACATGGTGATTGACACTCATTAACAATAATAGTCACATAATTTTGCTTGTCATTATAACATGACAAATGTAACACACACACATCTAAATCAAACTTTAACAAGCATGGAGGATGGTCAGGGATAACATAAGTCATTTGGAATGCCCTAACTCTGAGTTCATCAAACCCCAACACATTTCAGAGCAAATCCCATGAAAGAGGTGTCGGCATATACCGGATTTGCCGCTAATGTGTTTTTGAAAACTCATCTTCCAATGATGGCACCCTCCATTTGACACCTAATAGTAAAACCAACAATGAAATATATGTCAGTTGGTGACAACAAATGTTTAAGGAATCATGGTAGGTTAATTAACAAACAATATGAAGAAACAACAAAATGAATATAGATAAGATAAAAACAAAGGGTACAAATACCTTGTTTCTTTGTTCTGCCTAATGTGTATTTTGATAACACAACCACTGAAAAACCGCATTGGACTCAAGTATAAATGATAAAAATATGGAAAAAACCCAATGTGAGACCAGCCTGATAAACTTTCAATTTATATAGAAGTAGAACTACACTAATTTTAGGAGAAACACATGCACTAAAAGCAAAAAAATCAAAATTAGTGCCTTTCCATATTTCAAATTTGGTAAGAATATAAAAAATTGAAATAAAATGCCTAATTTTATGCAAATTTAAAAACATAGACAATGTATTCAGAAATATGCATAAATATTAAAGTCCTACATTTATGTCAAAACACTCCTTATATGGAGTTTGGTAATTCTTGATCATTTTAAGTGTCCATTAGATTTTAGCCCTTGCAATTCACAATCCTTAGACCAAAATCCATATATCTATAAACATCTAATAAAAATCCGAATTTAAAATGTATAGCCATATTGAAAAACTATTGACCTAATAATACAATAGTATTATGCATATGCCACTCATTCTTGGCAGCTGTTTTAGAATATAACCCTTGGCGTTTCAGAATATCATCCCATGACCATTTCAAATTCAGCCGTTTTGCACAAAACCATCCATAACCACATCATTGATTTCAATAATTACCACGTTTATGGGGAGAGATTGACAATCAGAAAATCCAACTGTTTATGAGATTTGAATCGCACCATTCAACTTCACTGGAGATACTTTCAAACAACATGGTGTATAGTGGGTCTTCAATGAATCCGATCATAATCTGTGCATTTAAACAGGTGATTATGATACGTTTTTACTATTTATTTTATGAAAATTTGTATGTATTTCATAGTATTTAATTTGGTTTGTTTCGTAGGTACATTATATACCGTGGGACAATGATAAAAATTAGGAGGAAGTAATCTATTCCAAATCATTGGATCATATTCGACCAGAATTTCACTTGTAAGTATACTATATTTTTGGTATGACTCGATAGTGTTGTTTACATTTTGGTGTAATTTTATATTGTGTGCTCATAATGTGTTTGAGGAAAGTCCTGAATGAAATTTATATGCCCTGTTGGTAAATTGGCATTAGTTTCATTCAATTTAACTGGTCTTTTGATTATAACATGGAATATATGTTGTAGGTACATTCATTATCTAACCTGTTTTAGCTTTGTTTTGTCTTTTTCATTGTAGATTTGGAAATGGAATTCAACAGGAAACAATTTGGAAAAATGCAATACCAAGCTACATTTGGTCCATTTAGGAATGTTTTAAATGGTTTGAAATTGAAAATTCAAGAAGAACATCAAGAAATTATAAAAGGAACACCATTTTAGGGTTTTTTTTAGAGCTTATGATGGAAGGTTGGTTAGCGATGATATGTGTAGGAAGACTTATGTAGATATAATTACAATAATTAATTGTTTCAATGCTGAGACATTTGAATTCAAATTTGGTGATAGGTGTGAAAAGTTTACAGGGATCGAAGTTAAGGAGTTGTTTGGATTGCCTAACTTTGGTCAATATATAAATCTTAATGAACAATGTTCAAAATCTGAGGAATGTTTCATTAAAAGAAATTTTAAAACAGTTGACAGAGTTACCCGGCAAAATATTGAATATGCTATGATTACAATAGTAACAGGGAAAACACAACAGAATCGTGAGGATTTTGTATGCCTAATGTGTTTGCGTCTTTGTATCACCTTATTATTTTGTAATAGTTGTAATACCATCTCTTGGAACATAACTTCTCGTTGTCAAGATGTTCGAACAATGGCCGGCTACAATTAGGCAAAAACAACATCGGATTGTTTGCAAAAACAACTGGTGAAGAATTGCGGAAAACCATCACATGTATCTGGATGTGTTGTGCTGTTGCCAGTATGTATTGTATACTATTGGGTGTGTTAATTTAAAATTCATTCTTTATGCTTTGTAATTCGATGACTAGTATATATTTGTGTGTCAATAGTTTTGATTTTGTGAGAAAAGTTCATTGGTTGAACCTATAAGAGGAAGAATGGATTCGGCACCCAAATTTGTGAAGTGCAATCTAGTACTGCATGAGGCGATGTCAGCTATTGAAATTGATAGGCTACAGAACCGTTAAAATTAAACTTAATTTTTTTTTTCCGCATGTTTTGTGATTGTGGTATGAATGTTTAGACAATGGTTCTCATTTTAGCCCTTGCAATTCACAATCCTTAGACCAAAACCCATGTATCTATAAACATCTAATAAAAATCCAAATTTAAAATGTGTAGCCATATTAAAAACTATTGACCTAATAATACAATAGTATTACGCCTATGCCACTCATTCTTGGAAGCCGTTTTAGAATGTAACCCCTGGCGTTTTAGAATATCATCCCATGACCGTTTCAAATACAGCCGTTTTGCAGAAATCCATCCATAACCACATCATTGATTTCAATAATTACCACGTTTATGGGGAGAGATTGAGAATCAGAAAATCCAACCATTTATGAGATTTGATTCGCACCATTCAACTTCAATGGAGATACTTTCAAATAACATGGTGTATAGTGGGTCTTCAATGAATCCGATCATAATCTATGCATATAAACAGGTGATTATGATACGTTTTTACCTATTTATTTTATGAAAATATGTATGTATTTCATAGTATTTAATTTCATTTGTTTCATAGGTACATTATATACCATTAGACAATGATAAAAATTTGGAGGAAGTAATCTATTCCAAATCGTTGGATCATATTCGACCAGAATTTCACTTGTAAGTATACTATATTTTTTGGTATGACTCGATTGTGTTGTTTACATTTCAGTGTAATTCTATATTGTGCGCTCATAATGTGTTTGAGGAAAGTCCTGAATGAAATTTATATGCCTTGTTGGTAAATTGACATAGTTTCATTCTGTTTGGGTTAATATTTAACATTAGGCTTTATGAAATGGGGCCCAAGGGTGTCACAACAAAATGGAGACTTGCCCGAAGCCTAATCGAAAGGCCTGAATCAAATTGAAGCCATTTCAACTAAGGCATAGGCTATGTGCCTAGGATTGAAGTGACAGATGACAGAGACCAACTCACTATCAGCCAAAAAACACTTTCTAGTGGGATGACAAGTAAATAGATGATGACTCAATGCCCTCCGAGAGCCATCGGCTAAGAACAAAGCCAAGACAGTCTGGCCAATTCGCTTATAGAAGGAGAAATAGACACCATAGACAAAGACACTCAACCAACCAATAAAAAAACATACAAACTCTACTCTCAAGCCAGTTCGTACCCAAAAAGCTGAAACTTGTCCAGATTCAGTCCTTTTTAGATACAGTTCCCTTAGAAAAGTCATCTTTTGTCTAGTGTAAAAGCTCTGCTACCATCCCTTAGTATTGTAGTATCGATTCCCTCAAGTAAAGCCTATTTATTTTCCATCCATTTTAGCATACAACCTTCTTTAAACCCAAAGAGAAGTGGCTGCAAGAAGTTCAACCTTGTCCGACAAAGTGAAATCTTGCCCGAGTCTCTTTGTTTGTACTTTCATGCAGTAGTTCTGTCACTTAATGTACTTTTCAGCATGTACTCAAGTTATTCTCAACTGTTTTCTACTTAGGAAGTCCCATTTACGTTTGAAAATGGTTAAGTTAATGAACCTGCTCTCACTAACATAAACTGTGATCGAGAAAGTGATTGAAAGGGCCTTGAACTCCCTTTGTTTCAGACATACAAGATTATGAACTAAAAGTCCTTATTTACAAGGCAAGAAAAAGAACTTATGCAGAATTAACCCATATGTGACAGTCCTTTGATAAGTTTAAGTAACTTGGGGCGCAAATAATCAACTTAAATCACACCTATTCAACATCTGTTATACTGAGATAACAATGGCAGACCTAAATCCTTGTTATCTTTGACCGCGAGCCTTAAGGCCTACACCAAAGGCACCTTTTAAACTAAATACGAACTCTTCTTGCAGCACACCAAGCAGCAAGTGCAAGCCCGACAACCAACAAAGTGCCGCCACCTCGGGGAGCTGTGCGAGGGAAATCCTTGCCCAAACACATTCAATTTAACTAGTCTTTTGATTATAACATGGAATATATGTTGTAGGTACATTCATTGTCTAACCTGTTTTAGCTTTGTTTTGTCTTTTTCATTGTAGATTTGGAAATGGAAATCAGCAGGAAACAATTTGGAAAAATGCAATACCGAGCTGCATTTGGTCCATTTTTGAATGTTTTTAATGGTTTGAAATTGAAAATTCAAGAAGAACATCGAGAAATTATAAAAGAAACACCATTTTGGGGTCTTTTCAGAGCTCATGATGGAGGGTTGGTTAGCGATGATATGTGTAGGAAGACTTATGTACATATAATTAGAATAATTAATAGTGTCAATGCCAAGACATCTGAATTCGAATTTGGTGATAGGTGTGAAAAGTTTACAGGGTTTGAAGTAGAGGAGTTGCTTGGATTGCTGAACTTTGGTCGGGATATAAACCTTAATGAACGATGTTCAAAATATAAGGAAGGTTTCATTAAAAGAAATTTTAAAACAGTGGACAGAGTTACCAGGCAAAATATTGAATCTACTATGATTACAATAGTAACAGGGAAAACATAACAGAATCGTGAGGATTTTGTATGCTTAATGTGTTTGCATCTTTGTATTACATTATTATTTTGTAATAGTGGTAATACAATCTTCTGGAACATAACTTCTCGTTGTCAAGATGTTCGAACAATAGGGGCTACAATTGGGCAAAAGCAACATCAGATTGTTTTAAAAAAACAACTGGTGAAGAATTACTGAAAACCATCACATGTATCTGAATGTGTTGTGTTGTTGCCAGTATGTATTGTATACTATTAGGTGTGTTAATTTATAATGCATTCTTTATGCTTTGTAATTCAATGCCCAATATATATTTGTGTGTCAATAGTTTTGGTTTTATGCGAAAAGTTCATTGGTTGAACCTGTAAGAGGAAGAATGGATTTGGCACCCAAATTTGTGAAGTGGGATCTGCAGGTACTGCGTGAGGCTAAGTCAACTATTGAAATTGATAGATTACAAGTACGTTAAAATTGAATTTAACTGTTTTTTTTTTTTTTTGCATGTTTTGTGATTGTGGTATGAATGTTTAAACGATGGTTATCATTTTGGCTATTTAGATTAGCGATGCATCAGAGTCACACATGACTAGAGGTTTGAGTTGTGAACCTCACATGAAGGTGTCCTCGCACAGAGACAATGATCAAGACTTTCAGGTCTGTCGGTTTTGGTTTTAATGTTTTGTTTCATGTTTTTAATGATTGTGTATTGTAATTTATTGTTTACTATATATCACAATATATATATATATATATATGCGCGCGCGAGCGCATAAGACCCCTGCCATTGGATTTTGAAGAGCAAATTTTGTAGCTATGAATCTCAACAACCAGTTGCGGCCCATAAGTCTTTAGAGAAAAACATGACGTCTTCAGTTACAATTGCTAGTGTTGCATCTGAAAAGGTAAAATTAGTAATTTTATGGTGGTATGTTGTTTGAAATTCGTTATATATAGAATAATTGTATGGTGTAATATGTGTAGTAACTTGTTTACACTCTTACATGTTGGAACTCTAGAAAAATTTTGGTGTTGCGAGTCATCGTTTGACAACCGGTGCGAGTGGTGGTTCTAATTTTCATGAGTTTCGAACGAAAGAGGTGGTGAGTACTACTTCCAAAAAAAAGTTCAACCCGTCCAAAATGTTTCAACTAATCAGTTCACAAGATAATCTTTACCATAAAGGTGTTAGTGAGTGCGAACTCATTGAGGCACACCATGTACTGAATGATTCTGAACTTAGTGTGGAACAATGATTGGAAAAGGAACGTTCAGAGAATAAGTCGTTGAAGGAAGAGATTAAAAAGTTGAAAATTGAAGTTGAGGTTGTTGTGATACTAAAGCTCTTGTTGCAAATGCATACAATCAGTATGATGATCTGTCGTCCGACCTTACGCAACTATTAGAATGCATAGAAAAAGAAATGGGTGAAAACTGAACATGCCTCATTCCCTGAGATCGCTACATGGATTGTAAGGTTGAAAAGGAAACAAAGGAAACTGAAACGCTTGACTGGGTTTGTTTATGATGAGATGAAATCTTGAAGGAACCCAAAAAAGTGAAGCTTAATGAGATAGTACCTAGTGTTGTGAATCCCGCTGAAAATGATGAGATTGTAGACACTACTAAAGGGAAGGCTTTATTAGCATCATAAGTTATTGATCGTCACACAGTCAAAGGGAAACAAAGAATTAGCGTAACACTTGACCCTTCATGCATGTCAATGTGGAGGTACTTGTCAAATGAAGAATTCAAGATTTATGTTAGTTTCCAACATGATATATTATGAGAAAAATATGCATTAACATTCAAGATTTAATATATTTGATTCTTTTCTTTATTATTTAAATTGAGAAAAATATGCCTAAATATTCAAGATTTTGTTGCAGTCATATTTAGAATAAGAATGTGATTGTGTAAATCCTATAGAATATGGGAATGAATCTTATATTCCTATTAGGAGTAGATTACCTATTAAATGTTGTAATCCTAAAGGGAAAGGTTTTTACCTATCCTACTACTATAAATAAAGGCACAATGGGGTAATCAAACACACCTCACAATTAAATCACTATCTCTTCTCTCTAAGCACAACCGGCCCCTTCTCTCTCTCTAAACCCTAGATCGTTCAATCAAATAGGCCTACAACACGTTATCAGCACGCTCCTGCCAGAAGTTGAGGAACTGACGCATCATAGGAGGAGGCTATCATCTACCAAAATTCAAAGGCTTATTTATTTTCTACTAATCAGGTACGCTTAAAATAAAAGAAGATATTTGAAACGTCCACGAAGCATGAAAACATTCCCCATGATGCATGAACCCCTCTATATTTATATTTTCCTTTCGATATATATATATATATATGTATATATATTGTATATGTATATATATTGTATATGTTCATATATTTGTCAATATACATATTTGTTTCATGCATTATGCAATTATATTTTGCTATGTGGAATATGTGAGTCAATGTATAAAATTAAATTAGAAGCAATTTAGGGTTTCCTAAACCCTATGAGATTCGGAAAAAAAAAAAAAAAGAAAAGAAAAAGAAAAAAAGGGAATGGGATATGGTGTGGCACACCGCCGCACCATCACTATGGACACAGCAACCAGGCCACAACCTGGATTTCACCTCAACAGGGCCTGAAGCCCTGAGTCCATGCACGCTGACCTTGGCCTGTAGCCATCTAACCAGCCCAGTTGGCCGGGCTTTCCTTCCCTAACCCGCACACTGCAACCCTTATGGTTATTAGGCTTATGCAGCAGCCACATGCCTGCAACCCTGGCCTTCGGTCCACTGCTAGCAAGCCTAGGTTGCTGGGCCCCGTGTCACAACCCACTGCCTGCCATGCATGACGCCAGCCCAATGCGGCTGTGGTGTCCCTCGCAACCCGCAAGCTTTTGGGCTTACTCCCGCGCCATCCCCACGGTCCAAACTGAAACCCAGCTACGACTGGGGTTTCACCTCACCCTCGTGACATGCAGATACCCCCGACGCCCTTTTTGGGCCCTGCCTTTTCTACTTAAGGCACCCAACCCGAGCCCAAATTATTTTTGGGGTTATATTTTCGATCCAATAATATTATTTTAATATTATTTAGCTTCTACAATCGACCTCGTATGGCCCGATTTATTGAATTATTAAAAGTGACCTGCAGTCCATTAATCTGATAATGAATCCAAAATTATTGACCTGAAGATCACTTTTAGACATTAACGATTCAATAATTTATTTTTATACTTTGAACCGTTACATACTTTCGTAGTAACGAAGCTCTCACACTTGAGTTCCCGAAGAACCTCAAATCCACAATATTCAAATTAGTATATTACAATATGTGTTTCTTGCAGGAACCTCTCATTATGAACTAATTGTTCAGAAAAACCGAAATTGAACTTGTAGTTTCAAATTTAGTGCCTTTGAAACCTGAAGTTTTCATTCAAAACATACCACATGAAACCTGTAGTTTTCATGCATAAATTAAACAAATACAGGTGTATAAAACCTGTATGTTCTACGATATATGTCTATGGCTTACCATATGATTACTCACATTTTAGGGACATGTCGAACTTGAATGAGATCGATTTTGCCGCTCTAGAAGTCTCTGGAAGAAACTATCTGAATTGGGTTCAAGACGTGAAGCTCCATCTAACTGCAAAGGGTATTAGAGCCACCATCGAGACTCCTATTACCGAAAAACCCATTGACGAAGCTCAGAAGGCTACTGCAATGATCTCCATTCGAAGACACATCCATGATGCACTGTAGACTGAGTATCTCGCTAAGGAGGACCCACACACCCTCTACCTTGCTTTGGCTGACCGTTT
Organism: Cotoneaster glaucophyllus; assembly: GCA_036320875.1. Taxonomy (NCBI): domain Eukaryota; kingdom Viridiplantae; phylum Streptophyta; class Magnoliopsida; order Rosales; family Rosaceae; genus Cotoneaster; species Cotoneaster glaucophyllus. The sequence goes on along the minus strand of CM070058.1, from coordinate 16,139,111 downwards.
CGATCACCAGAAAGACACATACTTGCCTAAAATAAGACACGACTGGTAGCATCTTCGCTTCCAGGACTTTAAGTCCGTGAATGAATACAACTCTAAAGTTTGTAGAATCCGTTCTTTGTTGAAATTCTGCAAAGTGGAACTAACCGAATCAGATCTCCTGGAGAATACCTATTCGACCTTCCATGCCACCAATATGGTCCTGCAGCAATAATATAGGGCACATAAATTCACCAAGTTTTCGGATTTGATCTCTGTTTTACTTCTTGCTGAAAAGCAGAACCAGCTTTTGATGAAGAATCATCAAGCTCGACCGACTGGCTCAAACACCGCGCCTGAAGCGCATGCGATTAATTCTCGCAGCCATAAACAACAACAGAACCGTCGTGGCCGTCGCAATAGGCGGCAAGCCCAACCATAAGCCCAAGGTCAGCAGAGTGCCACACCTAATGGAAGAATTGCGACCCAGCAACATCCACCACTCGCCACTAAGGTCGCAAACTTCAAGAATAAAGGCAAAGCTCCCATTCAGGCTGCTTCTACTGAATTGGACATGTGCTATCACTGTGGATCAAATGATCATTGGTCACGCGTATGCCGAGCTTCCCCTGAGGCTATTGCCAAGTATCATTTCCGTCGTGAGTCTAACTTTGCACATGTGGATCATCCGAAAGATGCAACTATATCAATGGAGATATCAGATTTTCAGGAGGCGTCAGCGCCTATGGATGAATAAATTAGACATGTTTTTAGGATGTTTACCCCTAGTGGCCAAATCCACTAGGAGTGGCCGGCCCTACCCCTTATTTTTCTAGGTTTATGGTTTAATTTTGAACAATTTTTCTAAGTATTTGGAATCATTTGTTTGGTTTTGGTTTGTTTTGAATTATGGATTGTTATTTGAATGGATATTATCTTCTCGAATTGCTTAATTGAATGAATGGACTTATATTTATGCATGTGACCAATTCAATCAATTTATTTCTAGGTATGTCTAGTGGGGAAGTTAGTTGTCTGGCAGATAGTGCAACCACGCACACCATCTTGCGTGAACGACACTATTTTACTAACTTGATACCCAAGAAATCTCATTTGACAACTCTCTCAAGCCCATCCAACCTGATTGAAGGATACGGAAAGGCACGTATCATGTTGTCTAATGGTACAATCTTGACCATTAAGGAGACACTCTATTCTCCACGTTCCGGAAGAACGTTGCTGAGTTTTAGAGATATTTGAGGTAATAAATATCATCTTGAAACCACTGAAGATCATGGTTCTGAATTTCTTTGTATCACTTCATACGAATATGGCCAGAAGCATATTCAAGAAAAGTTGGAACGTCTGCCGAGTGGGTTATACATCACAACCATTCACGGCATAGAAGCCCATAGTGTGGCCAACCCTATGCCTAAGTTCCAGGACACTTTGTTGCTTTGGCATGATCATTTGGGACATTCTGGATGTGACATGATGCGCCGTTTCCTCAAATCTTCTCACGGGCACAAGTTACATCCCTATGTTGGACTCCCGCCATGCAAAGCGTGTTCTATAGAGAAGTTGAATACTCAACCCTCCTATACAAAGATCATTCACGACCCCCCTAAATTTCTTCAAAGGATTCAAGGGGACATTTGTGGACCTATCCAACCAACCTGCGGACCATTTAGATACTTTATGGTGTTGGTTGATGCATCGACAAGATGGTCACATGTTTGTTTGTTGTCCACATGCAACGCCGCGCTTGCTAAACTCCTAGCTCAAATCATTAAGCTAAGGGCTCACCACCCTGATTATCCGATTAAATTGATTCGACTAGATAACGCTGGAGAGTTTACGTCACAGACTTTTGACGATTATTGCATGTTAGTAGGGATTGATGTGGAACATCCTGTGCCCCATGTTCACACCCAAAACGGCCTAGCAAAAGCTTTCATAAAGCGCCTTCAAATGATAGCTCGGACTTTGGTTATGAGAACCAAACTGCCAGTATCTGCCTGGGGCTATGCAATATTGCACCCAGCTATGTTAGTCCGCCTGAGTCCCACCGCTACTCAATCACATTCACCGTTACAGTTGATCAGTGGATACGAGCCTGACGTCTCGCATTTACGGGTGTTTGGGTGCTCCATTTATGTGCCAATAGCGCCGCCACTACGTACCAAAATTGGTCATCAGAGGAAAATAGGAATCTATGTCGGTTATGATTCGCCATCAATTGTTCGCTACTTAGAACCCTTGACAGGAGATCTCTTTACCGCACGTTTTGCGGATTGTCACTTTGATGAGACAGTCTTCTAGTTGTTAGGGGGAGATAAGCATGCTAATGTTTCCATAGAACACTGAGAATTATCGTGGTATGCTCCCACTATATCTCATTTAGATCCCCGCACTACCCAGTCTCAAATTGAGGTGTGTCGAATTATAGATCTTCAGAGCATTGCTCAAAGCATGCCAGATGTTTTTAATGATCTAGCAAAGGTGAAAAGATCACATTTACCCACTGCAAACACACCTGCAAGGATAGATGTACCCTGCGTATGTCAACAACCCGCCAGGGAAGGCCGGATCATCCCAGAAGGTGGGGAAGCCGCACCCTCCACACGGCAAGGTACATTGGCAGCTAGCCAATCATCTGCTCCGACCCTGAAGCGTGGCAGACCCTTTGGTTTAAAGGATTCACAACCCCGGAAGAGGAAAATGGCACCAACTAGTGACCCTAGTGTAAATCCGACCATCGCTCACTCATCCGTTCCAACGCATGAAGCTATTCTAGATTACGGTGATGCTTCAGACGAAACATGCCGGCCTCCCGAGAATCACGAGATTTCGGTCCACTACATAGTATTGGATGAGGTTTGGAATAGGAATGAGATGATCGTCAACGATGCATTCGCGTACTCAGTAGCTACTGACATCATGCTTAGCGATGACATTGAACCATGTTTCGTCAATGAATGCCGACGTAAAACCAATTGGTCAAACTCGAAACAAGCAATCCAGGTCGAACTCGATTCGTTCGCAAAAGGTAAAGTGTTTGGACCTATCGTTCCTACACCACCACGCTACACCACCACGCGTGAAGCCCGTTGGCTACAAGTGGGTTTTCGTGATGAAGCGTAATGAGAAGAATGAAATAGTGTGATACAAAGCATGCCTCGTAGCGCAAGGCTTCTCTCAGCGCTCTGGAATTGATTACGAGGAAACGTATTCCCCCGTAATGGACGCCATAACGTTCCGCTACTTAATCAGTTTGGTAGTTTCCGAAAAGCTGAATATGCAGCTTATGGACATGGTAATTGCGTATCTCTATGGGGATCTAGATATGGAAATATACATGAAAGTTCTTGAATGACTTTCATTTACTGGTTCAAATAGTTCTAGACCACGGAACACTCTCTCAATTAGGTTGAGGAGGTCACTCTACAGATTGAAACAATCCGGGCAGATGTGGTATAACCGTCTGAGTGAATATTTGACAAGTCAGGGTTATGTGAACAACGAATTATGCCCATGCGTGTTTATAAAGAAGTCACATTTCAGATTTGCAATCGTTGCAGTTTATGTCGATGACATGAACCCCATCGGGACTCTCGCAGAGCTTGAGGAGATTGCTGCACACTTGAAATCAAAATTTGAGATGAAGGATCTTAAGAAAACTCGATACTATCTCAACCTGGAGATCGAGCATTGTTCGGATGGAATCCTAGTACATCAATCGAACTACACTCAAAAGGTGTTGCGTCGTTTTAATGAGGATAAAGCGAAGCCTTCGAGCACACCCATGGTCGTTCGGACTCTAGATGCTAAACGAGATCCCTTCCGTCCAAAGGAGGATGAGGAAGATATTTTGGAACCTAAAGTTCTTTACCTAAGTGAAATTGGGGCTTTATTATACTTGGCTTAGTGCACTAGACCTGGCATCTCCTTCGCTGTTAATCTATTGGCTAGATACAGCAGCGCGCCTATACGCAGGCACTGGAATAGTGTTAAAGACATTTTCCGCTACCTCAAGGGTACTACGGATTTGGGCTTGTTTTATACCCACGAATCTCCGAGTGTTGCCGCCCCCTATGGTCCTCGGGTTGATTCTCGCCTTGTTGGTTACACAGATGCTCGATATCTATCTGACTCACATAGAGCACGTTCTCAAACGGGTTATGTCTTTACCGTTGGAGACACAACTATATCTTGGAGGTCTACCAAGAAAACGCTAGCTAGAACTTCGTTAAACCATGCTGAGATTCTCGCCCTGCATGAAGCATCACGTGAGTGCTTTTGGCTGAGAGAAGTCACAGAACATATTCGAAGCACTAGTGGTCTTACATCAGTCATTGACCTTCTTACAACGATCTTTAAAGACAATGCAGCATGTATCGAGCAGTTGAAGAAGGGATACATCAAGGGAGACAACACCAAGCACATAGTGCCAAAGTTCTTTTACTCACAGCAGCAGCAGCAGCATCAGAACATTGAAGTCAAGCAAATCCGTTCTCATGACGACCTGGCCGATCTCTTCACCAAGTTGTTGCCCAAGTCTACTTTTCAGAAGCTTGTCAATCATCTGAGTTGAATCGCTTGTAGCTCTCTTATTTAGAAGTTATGTCTAACTCAAGGGGAGTATCTAGAAGCATACTTACTTGATCTTAATGTACTCTTTTTCCTAATATTAGGAGCATTTTTCCAATTGGGTTTTTGCTACCTAACGAGGTTTTAATGAGGCACCCATCCTGGGATGATCATACTCTGTTGAGTTCACTACCTTCGTCCAGTTTGACGTTTGTTTTAGACATTATGCATACTTCTCACGTTTCTCCTTAGTCTATGGGTTTTCCCCATGCCTTGGGTTTTACCATAGCGAGGTTTTGTGATTTTTACTACAAATGCATACTTCAAATTAAATTTGAGACTCGCGATCACACGTTGTGCCGATGACTATTCTACCTTATCTGCTGAAGATGTTTGTTGAGTATTTACACATTCAAGGGGGAGTGTTGCAGTCATATTTAGAATAGGAATGTGATTGTGTAAATCCTATAGAATATGAGAATGTATCTTATATTCCTATTAAAAGTAGATTACTTATTAAATGTTGTAATCCTAAAGGGAAAGGTTTTTACCTATCCTACTACTATAAATAAAGGCACAATGAGGTGAATCAAACACACCTCACAATTAAATCACTCTCTCTCTAAGCACAGCCGGCCCCTCTCTATATCTCTCTCTAAACCCTAGATCGTTCAATCAAATAGGCCTACAACATATTTAATATAGTCACTTAAATTAATAAAGTCATTCAATACATAAAACAATTCAAATTCGTATAGTTTTTTAGGACATTCATTCTCATATTTCATATGAATGTGTAATTAGTTTAAATGCACCATTGATTCGGCTATATTTATATACACATTAATTTCGCCTCTTTGTGCATTCATCTCCATAATTTCGTACATTAATGTCTTTTGATTTATTATTTTTTTATTTCTCAAAGTCATTAACTCTCCCCATATAATTTGCATGTAATTAATTTTTATAAATCAAACATACAATAGGGGTATTTTCGGCATCCGAAATATGTAAAATGTGTCAAGTAGAATGTAATTAATGAATTCGTTTATGTAGATCCTAGTCATTGGGTTTTTGTGAAAAAGTAATGTTGGGTTTTTTATGTGTAAAATTGAATTCTAAGGGCTAAAGTCATATTTTCAGTAATTTTAACTGCAGCATGTCATTGAAAGTGTTCATTGTTTTTAATTTGCAGTGAAATCGAATGTGATAGCGGAATTGATTAAAAGAAAATAGGCACAAATTAAAGTGTAAGTAGCTCTTCAATGCTTTGTTCTTGTCTCAACGGTTGTGTCAATTGCCTGTTTTTCTTACAGTTAGTTGTATCTAATCGACAGGTTAAACATCGGTGGCGTGTTGATTAAGTTACAGGTCTTGGGTGAAAAATTTGCCAAACTGTGCTGATGCGGACGGTCGATTTTCATGGAGGTGAAGGGAGTCACCCTAACACAGTTTGATCAAGATCGACTCTTCGAGAATAAGGCCACTGTACACAGATGACCGATTAAACGTCAACTTTGCAAGCTCTAGTTTCTGAATTATCTGTCTGAAGTTTGTTTGATTTCAATGCCAACCGAGAGCCACATTTTCGCCCATTGTGTAATGCGACTTCAAAATTTTGATCGACGAATGTGAATGATAATGATGCATCCAAGCTTTAGAGCAGTGCTATGATCAATCTACACGTGCAAGAGCGATTTCCGACGATTGGTCCATGTTGAGTCCACATTCTGTCAATGGTCAGAAATCATCTACACGCACGTACAAACTGACCTTAGCAAAATGCCTTGGCGATACAGTAACTGTGCTTAACGGAGCTTGGTTAAACCACAATTTACCAGCTTGATTACCAAGGTTATCGTTGAAAAAGATGTTACTTAACAAAAAATGACATGCTCTACTGATGAGATGGATGAACAATTTTCATGGCTGCCACGGCAGTCACCTGGTTAAGACAATTTTCGTACCGTGAAGAGAATGACGAGCTGTACAGTTTTTTTAGTATTTTGCGAATGTGACTTGAAAGGGATGATACATGTTAATGTAGTCTCTTTGAAAACGATTGGGATGTTTGAATTGATATTAACAAACCTAAATTGGTACTAATTAAGTTTAAACTGTTTCTGTCGCTACCGAGAATGATAAGTTTGATACGAATTTATTCCTCCCACCCTTTAGGATAAATATATTGTCGTATGAAAAAACTTTAAATTGTTCATTTCGAAACGAAAACAAAATTAAAGTCAGAAGGCTTCGAAAAGTTAGGATGTCCTATGAAGTTTTGAGAATATTTTCAGAGGATATTCTATCTAATCATTCCTTTTCTAAAAGAAAGAAACTGTCTTCTTCCCATAACAACAAATCTAATGTACATTGTTTGCTTCAAAAGAATTAACCATTTACACAATCAACACTTTTGGACATTTTAAGAATAATATTTGACACACTTATGAAACAAGTTTGGGTATATTAGGTTTGTAATGAGGATGTTCTTCTCCGAGCAAAAGCGCCCTCAGAATCGCCTCACTTAAACCGGCATAATGCACAATCAAATGTCCACCATCGGGAACTTCGTGATACTGAATCCACGGCAGCTTACTTGAAACGAATCTCTGAAGTTGAAACGGCACAACCTTATCTTCGTAACCTTGCCAAATGTGAACAGACCGCTGGTTTTGTGAGAATGGGTTACTGAGATCCATTGGATCGAAATCCCAAGGGGTGAATGCTAATTTGAAGTCACGATGCAGAGTATTGAAAACCACTCGTTGTCGTAGATTCTCCTGTAGGTGTGCATACATAAACATTGTTACAGTAATCGCGAGACAGAAATGGTTGATATGAAAATTTGGTTCAGAGGAAGCAGCCTTTACTACCATACACTATGGAGTGAACATTCAGACTTGGTTTTACCTGAGTTAGCATTGGGAAGCCTGGTATTATTTTGAGGACATCCATGTCCTTGCTGTTGAAGAATACCGGGTTTCTTTCCATTACAGACGTTGAGGGGAGCCATTTCTGAGTTACCCACCACCGCAGTAGTCCCGGGGCAAATTCTGCAAACAAGAGGCCCCAATGGATGAGTTTTCTCCGATAATCATCCTTTATCAGTTTCTTGGGAAGAGAAGGCCATTGGTAATTGACAACTGGAACTACTAAGGCCACACCTGCGAGCCTACACAAGCGAATGTGATATAAGAAATCTGGAAAGAAACTATTCGAATTGAATGAAGCAGAAAGTCATGAACCTAGAATCCAAAACCGAGCGTATTTACCTGTGTGGTATATGTTTGATGCAACTCCAGGTGGAATATGATCCCATTGAGACTCCAATGACGTAAAACTTCGAGCCTAGCTCTAACTGATCGGCTAGTTGTTCGATGTCAAGGGCTTCACTCTTGACCGAACGCTTTGGATTTGGATCACTTTCACCATAACCTGCCCGGTCGTAGAGCAGGAAATATATCCCCAACTCATCAACTAATTCCTGGAAACTGAACCACTGTGAAAACTCAACCCATCTTCACGGTTTTATTTTAAACTGATGCATCGGAACTATATAATCGAAATCAAGAACTTTTCTTATAAACCAAGTGTATATTATACACACATGCATGATAAATGTTTCAATTCGTTGACTTATGAAGATGTAAATTTTCAGAACAAATGTTTACCAACCTCAAAAATTCAATTTTTAACTTTCACACTTAATCAAGATTCACAATTTTTCGATACAAGCAATACTATCAAACCGAGAAGCCCGGTGAAGGCGGAATACTCTTAGCCAACTGAGTTACAAGAAACGAGAGATTGAAAGAGAGTAGTTACTTGGGGAGCCAGGAAACTCATTTCCTTGGAGCTTCCAAAGCCATGAACCATGATGATCTTGTAGTTTGCCTTGTTCTTCGGGACCCCACTTTCTCTGTAGGCCAGATGCCTTCCATCTGCAAGCTTTATTCTTGGTGAAGCTGCAGCAACTTCTTCAGCCACGGCACTTGTTTTTGAATTCTTCCCTGAAGAAACATAACCAAGAATTGCAGAATGGTTCTAATTAATTTCAAATTTCATTTCTTGGACCCAAAAATTCAATTAAAAAAAATAATTTGAAAACTCACCTGGCATGATTTTCTCGGCTGGGCTTCTGGGATTTCAAAAGGTTAATATATATATATATATTTGGTGGGTTTATTACTCTACCTGGATATACTTTTGAATGTTCCGCTGATTAGGGAGTCTGTATCCTACTATATTTGTATTTCTATACGTACCCTACCAATTTGCAATCTACACCTGTTTCTACATATATTTTTCTCATTGAATTTCCCATTTTACCCCTCATCGCCCTCTCTCTCTCTCTCTCTCATTTTCTATTTATCTACCTCTCCCACCGGGCCACCGTACTCCGTTGTCACGACCGACGAAAACCGCTCTAACTCCGGCGACCACAGCCACGATTTTGGTGACACATTGGCCGATACCAACTATCCCTTCGTTGCGAGGAAAGGGCAGGTGGGCTGTGTGTTAGAGTAGAATCATCATCTATGTATTCTCATTCTTAATTAAAGTTTATTGTGTAAGTAGTTTTTATTGTATTTAATTTAGGAACCGCATATGGATTATGTCTAACCCAATACATTTTAAACATCTCCTCAAGTCTCTAACCCCATCCTCTCTTGACTTAACAAGAACGACATGTTATGAATTACATCACTAGTGTTATTTTTGAACCCATTCCAAGAAGCAACCAATCGTCTCTTGCTTTAGTGCTGAATTTGAATATCGTTTTCTTGCTTATGCTTGTGCGTAGGCTGCTTAGCTTTGTTTACTCCTCTATGAATTGGGTGTTCGGCTACCCTTACACGTTCTGCTTCGTTGCGACAATCTCATTACTACTTATCTTGTTGATAATCTAATTAATCTTGCTCACTCTCGTCACATTGAGCTTGACTATCACTATATTTGTGAAAAGGTTGGCTCTTGGTCCTCATTGTATTTATATTTCTTCTACGTTTAACTTAGCATTTGTAAATTGGCTTCCTTTAATTCCTACACTACATGATTATTGTAAAAACATAAATCAAGGATATACAAATGATTAGTATGCAGAGCACAAATAATTGCGTTGAGAGTATTTCGATTTACCAATCATATGTGAGATTGAAGCAGCACCCTCTGATGCAGGTGAGATCGAAGCAGCAGCTTCTGATGCAGTTAGGTGCTTCTGTGCTGCCATATGCCAGTTCACATCGCCGGTTAGTGAGTTTGGCAATCCGATTCTAACCGGCTGATGTAATAGCCACGTGGAACATGTTAGCTGGTAGCTTGCACGTAAAGAACAACAAACACTATCGATTAAGAACTAGTTTGGATTATTATCTCCCAAATCATGTAATGAGTGAATAGAAAGAGTCCTTATCCGAGACGCAATGAGTTAAAAAGAAAACTCTAATCATCATAGTATCAACCTCCAAAACTAATTACAAAACGAATTCACTAATTCCAAACTCCGCTAAAACACAACGAAAAAAGAGAGAACGAGTTCCACCTCCCCTATATGCACTGCGTAAGGGTGTTGAGTAGTCTTCCGAACACAAACCACCCTTATATTTCATACGAATAAATAAAACAATTTTATTTTATTTTATTTTATTTTTACCCTCAAGACGTTAGCGTACGAGGTGCGAATTTACTTTATAAGAGAAAATAAAAAGATAACTTACTTTTGCAATGGACCTATTGCGTAAGAGCATTTACTTCTGTGCGTACGAGAACTCGTGTCTGTTTCTTCGGTTGACAAATATCTCGTGGGTAAAATAAGGTTCAAATTCTTTACCTATAAATACTTCACGGAGTTTTAATACAGGAACATGAACGTCACTGTTTGTTGTAATTGATCCTCCAATGAGATCCTGATTCTAGGGTTTATGCCCCCACGCACGAGAATATTCCTCCGTTTATTGTTTCTTGCTTGTGGGACTTAACATTGGTGCCTCACTTTTAACATGATTCCAATTTCTAAACACAACACAATAAATTTCTAGTTATTAAGAGCGAAGTACTTTTAAAATGACTAAAAACATTTTTAGATAAAATATTTTTGAGTTTTAAAAGCACTTGAAGTGATTCCTGCAAGAGGCACTAGTTATGTGCTTCTTGTAGGAAATACTTCAAGTGCTTTTCCAGGGTTTACTTGCATTTATACTAAGAATTGGTTCAAAAAATATTTTCACCAAAAGCACTTTCAGTCATTTTAAAAGCAATTTCAAACCAACCCTAATATTTCCACATATATTATTCTAGATCTTAGAGCTATGGGTTTTTTAGCTGTTTTGTGCGGATCTTGTCCTCTTTAGTTTAGTCATTTAGAGTTGCTGGATTTGTGTCTTGTACATATCTTTAAATAATTTTTAAAAATATTGTTATTTCTTAAAAAAAATAAACAATTACTATCGTTCTGAACTCAAAACTTTTTCCAACAAAATAAACACGGATGCCACATTATAAAGGGTCAAACAGTACTAATTATTCAAATTACATTAATAAATTTCGTGACTAGCATTATTAAGCTACAAAGTAATATTATATCTTGAAATTTTCTTGCAACATTCAATAATATATATATATATATATATATATATATATATATATATATATATATATATATATATATATATAACTGCATGAGAAATACATTACGTCACATAAGAAAACTGAAGAAAAAAAATACCAAAAAATGTAACATACGAAAGTTGCACCTCAAATTTGTGTTCTATTAATTTAGAATAGAATAATGATAAATTATAATTGGATTATGAATGCATTCCAATGAGTGATCAATATAAGAAGAAGGAAAAGAAAAACATATGAAATTGAGAGCAATTGGAAGATAAGAAAATGAAAGCATGGAAACTAGACAAGGTGAGTGGGTTTGAAAGAGTCGAGCCGATACGAGCCGGGCTCAATCAAGGCCCGAGTCGACCGGTCCAACCAATATTACAGGCCCAAAAAGTGTTCGAACCGATGTTGTCATCAAATACGTGTGCTTTTTTTTTTTTTTTTTTTTTTTTTTTTTGGAATAAAAACGTGTTCTTAAAGTTGAATGAAAATAAATACATATATCTAGATTTGGTCTAAAGGGAGGAACAGGCAATATTGATTTGGTTCAATTTTTTCTTTTCTTTTAACTAAAGTGATGACGATATTCCATTGATAGAGAGTACAATTACAACACAAATATAAGAGGGCATCAATTGGGTGCATCTTTTTTCAATGATCAAATTTATAATCTTGAGAGAATAAAGAACAACACAACAATAATATCTCTCCTACACGGTCACCACAACAAAACCCAAGAACACCTACACAAGAAATAGTCGTGCGGATCTACCACAATAGATCAGTTGTGACATATTCGAAACCGAGGAACACACAATACCAAATCACTAAAAAACTAGGTCACACAAACTGCTAGGAAGTACAAATTACAACTAAATCGAGAAGGAAACCAACGTCGGCTCATCTCCACAATGAAAGAGGACACGTAAGTCTTGACATTTGCAACAATGCCATATAGATCCACAACAATCATGACCTAAGTAAGGAGAATCCTCACCAATTGACCATGTAAGGCTACCAATCTATAGATCTAGCCATAGGCTACTGTGGGTTCGTCGTTGGTTCGTCGTTGGTCTGTAACATCATTGACTTGATATGAATTTGCGACAGTTATGGCCAATGAGCGCTGGAACAACCGATGAGCGTGGTGTCCACCATGGAAACCAAGTGGAACAAGGTGGTTTCCACCCACCACTAAGGGTGCATTTTGAGTTGGGCCAACCCCAACTCGCTCACGTTCAACGTGAATTTAAATCCAAGCAAGTGGGTTTTTTCCTAGTTATAACTTGTTCAAACCCAACGTAACTTCAATCCGTTCATTTATTGGGATGGGTGGGGTTGATTAGTTGCCCGCCCAAGCCCAATCGAATTTATCAACCCACTCTAACCCAATTAAACCCAAATGAACTAATGCACATATTACACCCAAGTCCAACAACCAACAACCTTTTATAATATTTGGTTCAATTTCATTTATTGGTAGAGTTGATAGTGTGAAGCTTTTGAGCATTGGGGTTTCATGTAGCACTAAACTTGATTCTATTTGGTAAAGGTTTATATCACAAATGGTCCCTGAAATTGACCTCATCAATCATGATGGTCCCTGAAATTGAAAATCGATCAATGTAGTCCCTGAATTTTAACTCGCGAATCAATGTCGTCCTTCTGTTAGTGTTCCGTCCAAATTAACACTAAAAAAAGGTTAGAGAACCAATTTTTCATGGTAAAATGACCAAAAAAAGGTTAGAGAACCACTTTTTTTTTGTTTTTATTTTAGTTTTAGCACCAAATCCATGAAAAATGGAGAGAAAAGTGAAGATGGAAAAATGAAAAGAGAGGTAGTAAGTAAAATTATAAGTAACGGGGTTATTTTTGATCATTTTACCATGAAAAATTGGTTCTCTAACCTTTTTTTAAAGTTAATTTGGACGAAACATTAACAGAAGGACGACATTGATTCGCGAGTTAAAATTCAGGGACTACATTGATCGATTTTCAATTTCAGGAACCATCATGATTGATGGGGTCAATTTCAGGGACCATTTGTGATATAAACCCATTTGGTAATTTGTAGGTCCTCATGTACTTGATTCTAATGTTTTTATATTTTTTTAATCTCACACTTTGCCTATAATATACTATAAAATAAACAAATAAGTAAATTTCTATAGAATAATAATACAATAATACATATATAATATACAATATATACATATACACTGTGGCTATATACAATATATACATACAATATGGTTATTGTCTTTTATAGTAAGTTTTTTTAGTAGTTTAAAAAATTAAAATCATCAAAATAACATTTTTCTTAACGTGTCGAAATGGGGTACCCGAGTATCACCCCCATGTAAACCTATTAGGGTGCGTTTGTTGCACCGGACTGTCTCGGACTGGACTAGCTTCAGGGACTAAGCTGGACTGGCTTAGACTAGACTAAACTGGATTAGCTTAGTGAAGCGTTTGGTGCAGTGTCGGACTAAGAAGCAGGATAATAACAAATTATAATATTTTATTATTTAATCTAATATATATTAATATTTTATTATTTAGTCTCTTTTGCTTTTTCTAAATTCTCTTCCTCTCTCCCCAAAATTCATTCCATACCTGCAGATCATTCAAACAATTACAGAGCAAATCAAATGCCAATTCCAGATCATATCAAACCCAGTTCGAAATCAAAACCCAATTTAAATCAAAGCCAAATGAAAACAAGAATCCCAAGCTAGGAAAAAACTAGGAATGTTTTTATTATTCTATATATACCGAACCAACTTCTTTATTCCCCACATTACAACTCAATATTTATTTTTACTAAATCTTCTATATTTGTATTCTACTTTCCAAATCTCTTTTTTACCCAAAAAAAAAAAAAGAGTCGGAAGACAATTTGGTTAATCGGGAAAGAAGTTGCTTTGGTTGAGATTTGGGTGCATGTTACTCATGACTCGACCATGGAAAATGAGACGAGGGAGCAACAAATGTGGAAGAAGATTCATGCACAATTGGTCGAGTAGATTGAAGACATTTTATTTTTAATTAATTATGCTTGTTGTAATACTTTGCTTTTGCCTTGTTATTGAAATAAACTATTGGAATTCGACAATATTTTTTATTTTCAAAAAACAAACTTACAAAATTCACATTTAAACAAACTTAAACATATGGTCAACACGCTTACAAATAATACAGCAAAAAACATAGAACACACCTACAAGCGAACATGACACGTGGAAGATAAGGCCAACAAATCAACCCATAAAATTTAAAAAATAATCGGCCTTACCCTTACCCTTACCCTTACCCAATGGGTGGAGTTGCACAAAACACGTACCGTTGAGAGTGAATAGTAACTGCGCCCTTGACCTCCTAAGACAGGTGAAACTTCTCTTAGAGGCATGTTCACATGTAAAAGAGAGCTAAGCGCCCGCAAGCGAGCAAATTCGGGTTGTAAATAATTATGTTACGTAGATTTGATCAATTGTTATAAAATCGCGCGTGCGTGTCTGAATAACTGGTCGTAGCAAAATCCTAGCAATAATCAATGTTGCTGTTGAGCTAGGACTATCTGATAGAAGGTTCTTCTTCGAGCAAACGTTCCCCGAAAATGGCTTCAAATAGAGCACTCTCATGAATCAACAGATGAGCACCATCATCAATTTCATGGTGCTTAATCTGGATACATACAGAGCAACTTACAAGCCTGCAGCCAAAATGTTACAGTGCCAAAGAAATGACTGTGATTCAGATTATGGTATATTACCGCTCCAAAGAGGACTTTCGAGACAGCAGATGTGTACAATCATGCCGAACAACTTATGAATTCTTTGCGCCAGAGAAGTAAGCTGATGATTAAGTTTTACATTGCAATAGAATACAGAAGATCTTTATACGTAATACACATTGCAGCATTCAAGAAAGACTTACTACCTAGGGAGTTCATAATCCAAGCAAAAGTGCCTTCAAAACGGCTTCACATTGATTCTTGTCAAACACAAGAAAATGCCCAAAATCAGGAACTTCGTGGTAACGAATCCAGGGAAGCTTCTCTGCAATATAACGGTTTAGTTTGTAAGGAATGATCCTGTCCTCATAGCCTTGCCAAATGTGAACTGATCCCTCGTTGTCAGGGAAGGGATTGCTGAGATCCAAGGGGTCGAATTCCCATTTTCCATAACCAGCCAGTATGTCTCGGAACAGTGATTCGTGCTCTCCTTGCTGTGTAATCTTTTCCTGAATTTGTAACGTAAACAAAAGACACTGATGGTTACCAAACAGTTAAGAACATTCCATGTCTCTCAACTCTCATGTTTCACTAGCAAAGGAATAATCTCAAGACATCAATGACACTAAAAGATTCAAGATTGCATCACATACGCTGGTTATAGGTAAGTGTGGATATAAAGTGTCTTCTCTGAATTATAGTTTCAATAAAACAATAAAATTGAGTACGAAAAATGTTTTCAAAATTAAGTCAGCCTAGATAATTGCTGCAG
The DNA here is from genome assembly GCA_036320875.1 of Cotoneaster glaucophyllus. Taxonomy (NCBI): domain Eukaryota; kingdom Viridiplantae; phylum Streptophyta; class Magnoliopsida; order Rosales; family Rosaceae; genus Cotoneaster; species Cotoneaster glaucophyllus. The sequence goes on along the minus strand of CM070058.1, from coordinate 16,123,425 downwards.
CAGAAGATTAATAATTTTGGCTAGTATTCGACACTACTAAAACCAAAAACTGAATGCAGGCCATCCTCCCACTTTCAAGTTTAAGGTAAAGTTTTGTTTCCAGTAATTGCCCTGATAACGTAACCCCTAAGCTATAAGTTCAGATCAGAGATATGATGTGTTTGAATATAAAAGAGCTTAAACAATCCTAAATCAACAAAATATAACATCGAAAGATTTGAACCTCAAATTGTAATAGCAAGAGGGAAAAAGAAAATTGGTCGATCTAGTACTGTGGGCAGACAATGAGAAAATTTGAGTACCTGACCAATACTTGGTGTTTCTGAGAGTTTCTGCAACATCTCTAAATCTTTCGGGCAGAAAATTGCGTTATTCCCAGCCAAGATACTTAGTGAAGGGAACCATTTCTGAGTCATCCACCAATGGAATAACCAAGGAGTGTAATGTGCAACTTGGAATGTCCATTGGTCTGATAGCTGCAGCGTACCAAGGGACTCTCTTGATAGATCAGCAGGAAAGTGAGGCCACCAATAGTTCACAAAAGGAACTACCAGGGAAGCTCCAGACAATCTGTAAATAATGTATCAGTAATATTAGATACAAGCTTTCCTAACATAAAAGAGAGAGATTGACATTAAATTTTATTGAAAATAAAAAATAGGCAAAACTCGTAGTCTGGTAGTTAAACTAGGTATCATGCCTGTGTGGTATGTATTTCAAGCAACTCCAAACAGGGTAAGCTCCCATTGAGATTCCGATTACATAAAATTTAGACCCAATCTGCAACTTGTCAGCTAGCTCTTGAATATCAAAAGCTTCGCTCTTCACAGAACGTGAAGGATATGGATCACTCTCTCCATAGCCAGCTCTGTCGAAAAACAGGAAATATATCCTTAACTCCTCCATGAGTTCCTGACAAACAAAACCAAATATAAGGCATTCCACTTGTATCAAAGAAGGGATGAGAGAGAGGTGCACTAATGATGCATCATCCAAATGTACACTATGAATGCAAATATTTAAATCCATCACATCTTCCAAATCCAAATTGAGATACAGAAGACCAGAGAGAAGTTCAACATTAGCATTCATGTCTAGTGCAGATGATCACCAGTTATTTATGAGCATTTTAATCAAATCTCGGCATACTTCAACATATGGCATAACATCTGGCATACTTACATTCCTCACAATACAGTAACCAATTACACCGAGATCATTTCCTTTTCCTAATATTTCATGGAACATAAATGAGTGCTCCTATCTACCCATCATATCAACTCAATGTTGCAGCATATGCTTCTCAGATTGGTAAAAGTTATAACAACTAGTTCAGGACTGAAAATAAGTGTTAGTTCATACTTGAGTGACGGGCAAACTCATATCTTTGGAACTTAAAAAGCCATGAATGACGATGATCTTGTGTTTTGCCTCTTCTTTCGGAACTCCCAATTCCCTGTAAGCCAAATGCCTACCATCACTGAGTTTCACTCTAGGAGAAGTGACAGGAGGACCGTCCGGCGATCCACATATTTTGGGAGGGGGAGGCTTTAGTGCCTGATAAGCCCATCCAAGAAGACCCACAGTCAAAGCTATTGCTACTGGTCCAATCATTTCTGGGAGAAAATAGTACCACAGGGTCTACCATGTTAGTAGCACAATCATTGAACAAATGTACAGACAATATTTGCTTTTGCTGTGTGGTACGACATGATAAATCGTTGCAAGATTTATAGATACGATAACTTGGTAATTTGTTTTTAACACATAATCACTAAAAAAATATGGAATGCAGCTCAGTTTATTAGTTGTATGCTTTTACAATACCTAAAAGAAGCAGCAGAAATGTTGGTAATATACTGCATCAGATAAAATTCTACAGAAGGAACAAGAAAGTATATCAATTTCGTTCCAAAAAACATGCAAAATTCCAATCCCAAATTCACTTTCTTCACAAAGATTAACAACTATTTCAAATACAAAAGTGTTCATATCTTTTGGAACTATCAAATGCAGGTAAATAAGAATTTTAGCAAACTATGACAACCCAACTAGCAAAAATAAAAGAGGAGGGCAAGTGGAAATACCCTTGTGGCCCTCCTCATTCAGGTTCGAGGCTTCCCCCACCCTCTTTCCCTTCAGAACCCCATCTAACCAGCAAAAATTAAAAATAATAATAAAAAAGAAAGAAAATATGAAACTGACCTGAAAAATAGAAAACAAGTCGGTCTGGCCTTGCTCTGTTCCAGCCTTTTCTGAAGCAGCTGATACCTTCTTGATCAACCCACCCAGCAAGTGAATTTTAAAGAAAGTAAAAAAGAAACAAACAAGTAAATCCCAAAATCCTGGAAGAAATCAAAACCCCACCTTAAAAAAATGAAAAGAAAGATATTGGGAATATTGCTGTGTTTCTGGAGGACTTATTGCTGGAATATTGCTCATTCCACCTATTTCTTCCCTCTAAAATGCAGCCAGCAAGTACAGACAACACATGTCACTGTGAAGAAGAAGACCCACAAGAAAAATTGAACCGCAAAATGGCATGCAATAATGCCACTCAATTATGTTTTATTTACTTTCAGAGGAAATCAGGTTGAGACGTGAAAGACTTGCCATTTTAATGCTTTCCCTTTCATAATCTCTTGATTTTCATTGGGATACTGACAGGTGAATACAATTAAGTCGTAGAGCTGGTGAGAATTGTGTCAAAAACAAAACCAGACAAATATTCCAACTAAGAAAAATCTAGACATTCAAATAAAATTGAGGAAAATGATTTCCGTTTTCTCCTTCTACACAACTTTAATTTTTTAATCCAATAGTTAGAAGATAAAAGAGAAGTGCGGGGAGGAACAAAAAAAAAAAAAAAAAGGTACGGAAATCATTTTCTTAACACCAATCGTATAGTACTGAAGCCTGCTTGGTGCCTTTTTTTTTTTTATCACATATGAAAAAGGTTCAATGGAACAATATTTTCAATACATAAACACTGCTGCCCATTAAAGATGAAGATGCTATATCATAACTAAAGTTGGTTGGTTATTGGTTTGTTATAGATTTGTTACTCATGTAATTAGTTTGGTTTATGTGGTTAGTTTAGATAGCTAAATGTAAATAGTCAAAGACTATATATATATGATTGTATCATTCACTTGATTAATTAATGAAAAGTCACAGTTTTCTTAATTCTTAAGAAAGCTTTCTCGCTCTCTATCTTCTCTCTTTTCTCTCTCTAAAAGAACACAGAGTTTCTACATGGTATCCTTCGCCTCTTGCCTCACGGCCACTTCGATCCTATCTTCTGCTTCATCTCTCTGATTCTCGCCGTTCTTTACTGTAATTCTTGCTTCTGATCGCCATGGCATCTTCATCAGATTCTTCATCTCATGAATCTCTTTAGAATTCTGCCTCAAATCCGTCGACAAACCCTAATTTGACCAATTCGTATGCGTCTCTCACAATTCAGAATATTGGAAGCATGGTGCCGATTAAGCTCAAGCGATCTAACTATCTTCTATGGCGTGCTCTGTTTGCACCAATTCTCAGACGCTACAAACTTCTTGGCATTGTTGAAGGTACTGAGCCGTGTCCACCGCCATTTCTTCCAGATCGGTCAATTAATCCAGCTTTTGAGATCTGGTATGAAAAGGATCAGAATCTGTTGATTTGGTTGAATTCTACACTCTCCGAAGATGTTATTCCCTTTACTGTTGGTGTCTCTTCTGCTCGAGATCTTTGGATCAAACTTGAACAACGTTTTGGTGGCGTCTCCGATGCTCACATCCATCAACTTCGGTCTCGTCTTCAAGGAATTCAGAAAGGTGCTCAATCTATGGCGGATTATCTTCAACAACTAAAAGAAATCTCTGATTCTCTTTCTGCTGCTGGTGCACCTATTTCTGATCGAGATCTCATTGCAGCTACTCTTGCTGGATTACCTGATGAATTTGAATCATTTATCGATTCTGTCATGTTACGCCTCTCTTCCACGTCTCTGGATGAGTTACATGGCCTTCTTCTCACCAAGGAGCTTTCCATGTCTCGTCGCAAAAAGCTCTCTTCTCCCACTGCTGAGTCCTTTCAGGCGTTCTCTGCTCAATCTCAACCGCCTCTTCTTCCGACTCCACCGCCTCAAGCTTATGTTGCACATCTAAGCTTGATGGGAATGGTAAGAGATGTGTCTTCTTGGGTTACAGCCTACAACACAAGGGTTATAGGTGCTTGGATTTGGACACTAATCGGATCTATATCTCTAGGCATGTTACATTTGATGAGGATAGTTTTCCATTTAAAGTTGTTACTCCTGTTACATCCTCGGTTACTCAGTCTACTCCTACATTTTCCTCTATTGATCTACATTTTTCAATGCCTACACCTATACCCACTTCACATGTGCCTATATCCCCATTCATTTCACCTTCTTCACAACCCCTTACATCTCTTGAGCCTACACATCAATCTGTGCATTCTTCACCTACTGAACCTACACATCAACCTGTACATCATTCTGTCTCTAATGTTCATCCCATGGTTACTCGATCCAAAAATGGAATTCATAAACCCAAAGTCTTCACTGCTACCAAACATCCACTTCCTTCCTCCACTGATTACATTCCCAACACTTATCTTCAAGCCTCTAAGTCTGAAATTGGAGATTGGCAATGCAAACTGAATTCAATGCTCTATTGTCTACTGGCACTTGGACACTTGTTCCATCGTCACCATCTCAAAATATAGTTGGCTGCAAGTGGGTCTTTCGAATTAAAAAGAATCCTGATGGTTCCATTGAGAGATATAAAGCACGGCTTGTTGCTAAGGGATTTCACCAAAAGGAAGGTCTTGACTATACAGAAACCTTTAGTCCAGTTGCAAAGCCAGTCACTATCAGACTTTTGTTATCCTTTGCTGTCCAATTTAACTGGTTTCTTAACCAACTGGACATCAGTAATGCATTTCTGCATGGTGACTTAAAGAAGGATGTGTTCATGGTTCAACCTCCTAGTTTTCAAGATCCCAGCAAACCTAATCATGTGTGTAAGCTCAGAAAATCTCTATAAGGACTTAAACAAGCTCCTCGAGCTTGGTTTGACAAATTATTTCAAGCTCTTCAATCTCTGGGATTTAGTCAATCACCCTCTGATGCTTCTTTATTTGTTCTTCATGCTCCAACTCTGGTTGTTGTACTTGTCTATGTTGATGATATTCTGGTCAGTGGTCCTGATGCTACCATTTGCAATCAGTTTATAGCAAAGTTGAGTACTTTATTTCCTGTCAAAGACCTAGGTCCCTTGCACTACTTTCTGGGTCTAGAAGTTCACCGAACCAAAGATGCTTTGCTTCTTCATCAAAGCAAGTATTTACTTGATCTGTTACAGAAAACAAATATGACTGGTGCAAAACCCTGTTGCACTCCACTTAGTTCTACCAAGTTAGATCACAGTGGGGAATTACTTGTCAATCCCACTGAATACAGATCCATTGTAGGTGCTCTCCTATACCTAACTTGGACAAGATCTGACATTTCCTTTGCAGTGAATCAAATCTGTCAGTTTATGCATGCACCTACTGTTCTTCACATGCAAGCAGCCAAACGAATATTGAGATTTCTCAAAAGCACTATGACTCATGGACTCTTGTTTAAGAAAAGCTCCATGCATTTGTCCGCTTACTCTGATGCAGATTGGGCTGGTTGTTCTTATGACAGGAGATCCACCAGTGGTTCCTGTGTTTTTCTGGGTACCAACTTAGTTAGCTGGAGTGCCAAGAAACAATCAACAGTCGCACGTTCATCTACTGAAGCTGAGTACAGATCCTTAGCTCAAACTGCTGCAGAGGTTACTTGGATTTGCAAGGTCCTCAAGGATCTTGGTTTTTCTCTATCTCACAAACCTACTCTCTGGTGTGATAATATCTCTGCTATATCTCTTGCATCTAATCCTGTGTTTCATGCTCGCACTAAGCGTGTAGAGATTGATTATCATTATATTCGTGAGTTAGTACTTGCAAATCTGGTCGAAGTTAAGTATGTGTGCAGTCAGGACCAAATTGCCGATATCCATACCAAAGCCTTGTCTAAACACAGGTTCCAGTTTCTGCAGTCCAAGCTTTCACTTGGAATTCTTGATTCTTCCAAGTTTAGCTTGAGGGGGTGTAAAGATGAAGATGCTATATCATAACTAAAGTTGATTGGTTATTGGTTTGTTATAGATTTGTTACTCATGTAATTAGTTTGGTTTATTTGGTTAGTTTAGATAGCTAAATGTAAATAGTCAAAGACTATATATATATGATTGTATCATTCACTTGATTAATTAATGAAAAGTCACAGTTTTCTTAATTCTTAAGAAAGCTTTCTCTCTCTCTATCTTCTCTCTTTTCTCTCTCTAAAAGAACACAGAGTTTCTACACCCATAAGCTAACTAAAACTGCAATACAAGAAATCATGTAGTGCAGTTTTAGTTAGTTGTGGGACCCACACCTCATAGATATCGGAACAACATACATGCACAAGCGAATTGGATCATCAGTGACTCTGTATAAATAAGAGGAAGGTCTCCCTCTTCCTCTCTCTCTGCCACATCTGTCCAAATCGGTAGTCGCTGTCCTCTCAACCATGCATGGCATTCTCAATGTATGGATCAATGGCAATGGAACTGAACCCGCGTCTCTGCGGCAATGTACAATGTTAGGAAAATTACATGTCCGTTTGATCACGTTGCATCCTGCATGTGTCTGCCCCGTGACTTAGTTGCTATACCATACGAGTCTTCAGTCATGTAGTTTGCAAATGGGCTAACTAAAATTGTACTACCAAAAGTCTTTGCAGGAGCAGGAACCATTCTCAAAACAATGGAAACGGTTTTGGTCTCTCACAACAACTCGGCAATTGTAAACGCGAGAAACCAGTTTGATAAACGAATGGCAATCACAGCAAACCCTTAAGTTTTTCACTATATGAATAGGAGCTCCGTTGCTAGTGTTTATTAGTCCAAATGCAAGTGCCATCTTCTCGCTGTGAAGGGTAAGTGAGCTCTCTTTGTTTTTCTCTTCAATATCCAGAAGAACTTGAGTCAGGTCAGGCTTATATCCTTCCAATTTCAACCTAGAGACCACCTCTTCTATCTTTGAAAGAACCTCGATGTTACATTTAACATCCATTTCCTTTCCCACAAGAAATTCATGAACCTTCCCGTTCACAAGGATTGAACTGGATCCAGGAATCTTTCTCACTCCTCTTTGTCTCATCATTAATCTGACCTTGCGCACATCATCCCATCTCCCAACTTTGGCGTAAATATTTGAGAGGAGAATGTAACAACTTGAGTCTTCGGGAGCTAACTCTATGGCCTTCAAGGCAGCACTTTCCCCAATTGTTACATCACCATTCTGCACACAAGCGCTGAGAATAGCTTTCCAAACAATAACATCAGCCTCCATGGGCATATTCTGTACAATCTCAACAGCATCATCCAACTGCCCGCCTCTACCTAAGAGATCAATAATGCATCCATAGTGCTGAATTGTAGGGATGATTTTGTACTTCTCCTGCATGAGTTTAAAACAAAACTTGCCCTCTTCAACTAGACCTCCATGACTACAAGCACTCAACAGTCCTAAGAAAGTGATCTCATCTGGCCCGATTTCTTTTGTTTTCATGTCAAGGAATACCTCCAGAGCTTGATGACCAAGCCCATGCATTGCAAGGCCGGAGATCATACAGTTCCAGTCCCCGACATTTTTATAATGAGATACCTGTTTGAAGACATGATAGGCATTTTCTATATGTCCACATTTCGCATACATGTCTATAAGAGCCGAAGCAATAAACCCAGAACTCAGCTTAATCTTATTTGTCGAAATGTAAGTATGCACCCATTTGCCTTCGTCAACAAAACCCGACTCGGCGATGGCTGATAGAACACTAACAAGAGCAGGGGCATCAGGTCGAATTCTGACATTCAATATTTCCCTAAATAAACCCAGTGCTTCCTTCGGACGGTGATTGAATACATATGCTGAAACCATTGATGTCCAAGTAACCACGTCTTTTTTATTCATAGACCTAAAAACCTGCTCTGCAAGCTCACACTTCCCGCTCTTCCCATACCCATCAATCATCGCATTGCACGAAACCAAGTCCCTTTCGGGCATCTTATTGAAAAGCTCATGAGCCAAATCAATCTCCCGCACCCTCAAACAACCTGTAATCAGTGAATTCCAAGAAATTACATCTCTCTTAGGCATTTTATCAAACACCCTCTTTGCCAATTCAATCTCTCCCAGCTCCGAGTACATCCTGATCAATGCGTTCGCCACATACATATCAAACAACAACTGGGTTTTCAACGCTTGGCCATGAACTTGCCTCCCCTCCTCCAAAGCCCGCGACTTGCAGCACGCTTTCAGTACAGCAGGGATCGAAAATTCGACACCATCCAAACTTTTCAAAGAAGAGAGCATATGCGCATAGAGAACTACAGCTTCCAACGGATTGGCACTATCAGAAATGTGCCTTATGAGTGTGAAAAACATGAAGGGATTGGGGTTTTCAATTCGACCAAAGACCGAAAGGGCGTGCTCCAGGCCGCCAGAGAGAGAACAGGAGGATACGAGTTTGTTTACGATCAATGTGTGGGTAACGAGGTTTGTTTTGATAATGTGGGCGTGGAGTTGCCGGAGTTCAGACATTGTTCTGCATTTCTCGAACGTTGGGAGGGTTTGGGCGACAAGCATACAGGGAGGGCTGCCGCTGGTTGCCATGCTACTCAAAAATTGACACGGACTGAAGCTTCCCGCTTTACTCTTCAATCAAAGCTACTGTACAATTAGCAGTTACCGCCTAAAAGGTACTGTATTGTTATTTTCGGGTAACCCGCATTTTACACCTAATGCTCGTGTTCCTCCCATTGGGAAATCTATTTGTCCCCCACTTATACTTTTGATTAACGTATATTTGACGTATGAAGTTTATATTCGAAACTGTTCATTATCTTTATCATCGTCTAAAAATCACATTTGCACAAAATTATTCAATTTGAATATCGTTTAGTCATCCATACGTGTCAAATAAGGAATTGGATCCCATCATAAGATCCTTACATCTTAGCCATTCATCGTGTATTATGCAGTCAGAAATCATTTGACTTTTTTTTTATATTTAAAATTAAACACAAATAGCATCTGACGAAAACTGACCGCACAATGTACGATGAACGGATAGGATGCGGGGATCCCTAGGATCCCCACAAAGTGGATCCGGAGATGATCCTCTTCCGTTAAACAAATCAACGGTTTTAATAACAAGTAACGTCTTCATGATGAACTGTCTATTTGTTTAATGCATATGAATGACTAAAAGATATCCAAATTGAATGATTTTTTGCACATATGATCTTTAGATGATGGTAAAGAGAATAAATGGTTCAAATTATTTTATCCTTCTTAAAATAGGATGAAGTCGTTGTGGCCTATTTTACTGAAAGAGTGTGGCAAAAAGAGAGAGAAATGGACAATGGCTTGAGGAATTCTGTGATGGTATTCCTCATGCCTTGTGCCTTTATTTATATTAATAAAGGAGGGAAACTTACTCCCCAACGAATACAACTATAATTAGGAAACTATTTAAAAGATATTGTAGAATCCTACACATAATCTACTAGAATTTGCACAATCACATTCCTAACTAATTTAGGACTTCAACACTCCGCCTTGAGTGTGTAAAAACTCATGTAAATGCATCACATCTTCATATGATGATGTAGAAATAGTTGATGAAGTCATTTTGTCTAGTTGGCACAAATGTGAGTCTCAAAACGTATGGAAGAATGCATAGGTAATAAAACTTACAAAATCAATTCGCTATGGTAAAACTCAAAGTGGAATAAAAACCCATAGTCCAAGGAGAAAAATGAAAAGTTGCAAGTCAAAACTAAACACCTTCAGGACGCAAGTTGACACACACAAGGATATGACCAGCCCAGGATGGGTGCCACGTTGAACCCTCATCAAGTAGCAAAAACACAGTGAGAAAATGCTCCTAATCGTAAGGAAAAAGAGTACATTTAGTCTAAGTGAGTATACATCTGACTCCCCCTAAGTTTGACAAAACTTCTAAATGAAATAATTACGCATACCAATTCCTCAAACAAGCTTTTGGAAGGTTGACTTGAGCAGTGACTTTATGAAGAGGTTAGCAAGGTTGTCTTGGAATCAAATTTGCTTGGTACGTTTACCAAGATCTGAAATATCAATGTGATTGCGCTTTATGATCGCTCCGCGAAGCTGTTTTAGGGTGAACATGGAGAATTCCTTGTTCAATTGCAAATCCAAAAACATGCAATACGTCACGAAACATCTTCAATATAAATACTTCGGCACTATCCAATCTTCCAAACTCTATGGGATAAACATGGTGATGAGTCTTTAAGGTAAAAATAAGCCAGGAAGTTAGTAACAATATGTGGACAAACATGTGACTAGTTCGTGATACATCAACCAAAGCCATAAGTATTTACATGGTCCCATTTTGGTTGGATAGTCCACAACTATTCCCTTGAATTCACTGTGAAAAGAGGGTCATGTAGTATCTTTGCTAGGGATAATATATAAATCCAATTTCCCCAATGAGCAGGCTTGGAAAAGTGTGCTATTGGCAACAAGATCCTTACTTCAGGTAAGGAGATGCTTCGTATAGTATGAGGCATCATGACCTAAGTGTCCCAAACTATCGTGCTAAAGCAAGTAAATAGCTCGAATCACCCGGTTTCAGGCTGACCATATGTGATGCTTCTCAATTATAAGGCAACCCATTGGCTCTAATACATAGCTTCGGGCTTCATATTTTAGAAGTGGTGCACTATTCAACATTTTGTTCAGTGGTTTCATTCATGATCATTGTTCTCTCAAATTTCTTTAAAACTCAACGAATTCTTCTGGAACGTGTAGAATATAAGGCCCCTTTAATGGAAATTAGTATCATTTACAATGAGGAGTGGTGCCAAGGCCCTTAATTACGTTGGATAGACCTGAAGTCGTTGCTAGATGGATGATTTAGGTATAAAGTCAGTGTACATAGTTACACATTCATCTAGACAACTAACTTTCCCACATTTATACCTAATCATGTGTTTAGTTGAATTCGGTCATATGTATACAAGAAACATAATTCAATTAACTCGTATTTGAGGACAATATCCATAACGTCATCTAGAACTAAAACAAACACCAAACTTGAATTCAGAAACATAGGAAATTGTTCATAGAATAAACCAAAATTTACTAGGGGGTTCGGCCAACATGGCTCTAGCATATCAAAATTCTACTCTCCTAAACGTGTTAAGTGGAACAAAATTACTATCACAGATTGACTATGGGAATGGTGTTGGAAATATGCCTTAAAGCCAATCATAAGATGATACGTTACAAACATTTCACATATTTGCTTCATTATATATATAAGATCCCTCTGTATAGATGTCATCATCTACATCCAGAAAGTCGTATGCTTTGGAAGAAGCTTGTACAGTTTGGGAGAGTCGAAGGTGTGGATGCAAATTTCCGCCGCCTTCTCCTTTGACGAAAATGCATCTGCAAAATAATAACACCTAAGATTAAGCCCAAAAGCCTCACTCGCCCAAGATGAATGGGGGGTGGGGGGGGGGGGGGGGATGAGGGGGCGCTTTGGCCGAAGAATCTTCGATGCCAAAGTTAGAATTATGAAAAGAATGTGTTTAGGAGTTTGTGGGTAGCAAATGACTTTGCATTTTAGTGGGATAAAAGGGGTATTTATAGGAGAGTGGTCGACCCTATGTGGAGAATGGCCGGCCATATATGGTCTAATTGGGTGAATAATTGCAAGATATTATTTCACATAATATCTTGCAATTAACATGGCAATTATTCCTAAATTAAATAGGAAGTTTTGGAGGTTACCTTTTGAATAAAATCAATAAGGGATTGATAGGGAGTGATGAGAGGGATTTAAATAAATACCATATTGATCACCTTTGACTCTTCCTTAATTGAGCCGTTATTGTTCATTGCATGCGTGTGGGAATTCCGGTGTGTCTCGAGGGTAATCTCGTCTTTCATGTCCAAAAATTCACGTGTCACTGATGAGTCAATATTATATTATATATTTTACCCTTTTCTTAGGATAATTTGGTGATTATTTTGGTAGAATTTTGATACTTTGCTTTATATTTCCAATATAGGACATTCGACTTCCTCTGGAGCAAAATATAATCAAACGGACGAATTTTGGAGTAATTAAAATTGGAGGACGTTTGTGTGTGCCTTATCTTGTTCGTGTCAAAATTTGGGATTTTTCTACTAGGCGATTATTTTCTGGCGATTTATTGAAGAAGCAGTGCGCGGTGCAGTAAAGTGACGGTTTTGGGCTTAAACTGCTTTTTTGGAGCCCAAGATGACCTCAGATGGGTTCGTGGCCTTCTGGAGAAGTGTTCAGAATAGTTCAAGCTTTAAATCCAGCTATTTTGGACCAGTTTTGGAGCTGAATTAGGTCCAGAACGTAACTGTACAGTTTAGGTGCAGTTTTTCCTAGTTTAATTAGGTCTAAGATATTTTATTATTATTTAATTAGTTTCCTAGTTTGATTAAGATACCTAGGGTTTTTGGGTTTTTGGGGAAGGCTTAGCTAATATAAATAGCTTGGCCGTGTGTTTTTTAGAGGACCCCTTTTGACTATTATTTTTCTTTCAACTTTGGAGCTAAGGATTACAAGGGTTCTCAAAGGCTTTGCGATTTTCTAATTCAAGATGTTTTCATTCTTATTCATTCAATATAAGTATGTTGATTTTAATTATGAATATGCGTAACTAATTTTCTTTTGCTAGGGTGAGGCCATGATCCCTAGCAAGAATATGTAGTCTCTTTCTAATTTTCTTATGGATTTATGCATGCAAGTTTTGGATTGTTAATCACTGTGCTTTAAACTATCTATTTGTCTTAGTGATTCGCGACCATTAGGATATTTGGAAAAGTAATTTGATGCAATTTTGGCGGAGGGCTGTCCCTAAAATTGGCTAAGGCTTCTTGTGGTTAACATGTGTAACTACTTAGGATGGACGACACTTCTTAGGAGTTATATGGTTTTTCAAAAGGTTTTCACAAAACTTAATGAGTCTTGCATGTTTATATTCGATCTGGACACCACGGACGGGTTGCATGTTAGATATACGTTCTATGTTGGGGTCCCAAGTAGGGCATACTTTAGGAAAACCAAACTTTCAAAATATGCATGTGTAATTCATAAGGAATTAGGAGAGCTACGTAGGATTGTTAGGGTGACGGCGGAACCCTAGTGTTTTCTCATTTGAATTCTAAAAATTGTTTCTTTTTGCTTTCTCTAAAAATTGCAGATTTTAATTAGTTTTTTTAATTAATTTCGTTTTTCAAAATTTATATCAAGAAATCACCTCTTCCCATCTTTGTTTCTCAATAATTGATTAAGATTTTGGTTTAGCATAAATTGTTTTAAATAATCCCAGCGGATACCTTGCTTGAGCCGTTTATACTACAACAACCTTGTTCTCTTGCAAGTATTTTGTGTGGTTTTATCCCTACTTTTGTAGGTGGTAAAATCCCTATCAAGAAATTGGCGCCGTCGCCGGGGATTGTTTTAACAATCTGTGTTAATCAGAATCCTTTGTTAATTATTTCTGTTAATAATTTAAACAAAAAAAAAATTTAATTTTCGTTTTTTTTACAGATCGCACAATATGGGCAGATCCAGTTCATGGTCTGCACCAGATCCCAAAATCGGCAGTTAGAAGATTTTAATCCAGAGCCAGAACGAATTTTAAGACAAAGGCGCAGGGAACAAAATTTAGCGTGGGAACCATCGTTGGAGGGGACTTTTCTGCATCATATGTTTTCTGGGATTTTGGACAGCAAGGATACCATGGCTTTCGCCATACCAGCAGCTGGGCGTCCATTAAGGGATACATTAGCAGCCCGTGCTAATGAGCTACCAAGTTGTATTGTGTATCCCGCCGAGGAAGGTGACACGTTCGAGATTAGACATCACATGTTGGAGATTTTGCCTACTTTTCATGGATTGGCTCATGAAGATCCCAACATGCATATCACAGAGTTTTTAATGGGGTGCAGAAATATTATCGTGAAGGGGTTTACTGCAGAATCGATTAAGCTACGATTGTTTCCTTATTCATTGAAGGACAAGGCGAGAACATGGTTGCTCAAACTACCGTCTGACAGTATCACTTCTTGGGCACAAATGAGTAACAAATTTCTTAACAAATATTACCCAGCATCTAAAACTCTTGATATGAGAACTCAAATTTTATCTTTTGCCCAAAAGCCCCATGAAGAGTTTCACGAGGCATGGGAGCGTTTTAAGGAGCTATTCAGGAAGTGTCCCCACGCAGGCATTGATGGAGATACACGGATGGGCATATTTTTTCAAGGATTAAATTCAAACACTAAAAATCATGTTCATGCATCATCAGGTGGTTCATATTCAACTAAAAATGCACAGGAAGCCTATCAATTGTTTGACAACATGGCATCTGAATCTCAACAATGGGCAGGGGATCAAACACAAAATAGGGGCGTTTTTGAAATGTCCATGGGGTCTCCACATGTATCTGCTCAAATTGAAAAGATTGAAAGAAAAATAGAAAATTTTGATGCAAAATTTGACATGATCCTGCAGAAAATAACAGCTCCGGTTCAGCAAGTTGCTGTCCAGCAACCTACAGCAGCTGCCTGTGGAATTTGCAGCCAACCTACACATGATGTCATGGGCTGTCCACAAAAAGATGCATATCCAGATTTTGTTGCAGAACAAGTTAATGCATTCAACAATTATCCAAGGCAAAGAAATGATGTTTATTCAAATTTTTATAATCCAGGGTGGAGAGATCACCCAAATTTAAAGTGGGGTGGTGAGCAGCAAGTTAAACAGCCATACCCACCACCAGTCCAGCCACCTGCTGCACCAGCAAAAGCTTCTTGGGAACTTGCAATAGACAAATTGGCAGATGCCACTCGCATCGGTATTGAGCAAAGCAACCAGAACCTGCAGAAGTATCAACAGACAATGAATCAAAACATGCAGAATATGCAAGCTTCCATAACAAATCTGGAAAGGCAATTTGGGTAGCTAGCAGGCAACATTACAGATAGGGAGAAAGGGAAATTTTCTAGTCAAACAGTGCCAAATCCAAGGGGTACAGCAGATTGTAATGCAGTGAGAGCTCTACGCAGTGGAAAAAGTTACGACAATCGTGACAAAGCACAAAGTGACATCAAGGACAAAAATGAAGAACAAAATGCAGACTCAATTTCTGGACAGATTTTAAACAACTCAGAATCTGCCCCTGTTAAGAATCCGGAGCGTGTTTATGACCCTCCTCTTCCCTATCCCGAAAGGTTACAGCCAAAGTTCAAAGATCAGCAGTTAAGAGATTTCATGCACACATTAGCCAAAGTCCAGATTAATCTGCCATTATTGGATGCTATCAAGAAGATTCCATCTTATGCAAAATTTTTGAAAGATGTATGCACACACAAGAAAAAGCTCGTAGACTTTAAAAAAGTGATTCTCACTGAACAATGCAGTGCAGTTTTACTGCACAAACTGCCCCCGAAAAAGAAAGATCCAGGGAGTTTCACTATTTCTTGCACTATTGGAAATTCTGATTTTAAGCGTGCTTTAATTGATCTAGGTGCTAGTATTAATTTAATGCCCTATTCTGTTTTTCAGCAGCTGGGACAAGGAGAGCTAAACCCTACTTTAGTTATCTTACAGTTAGCTGACCGGTCAGTGGCATATCCGAGGGGCATCAGTGAAGATTTGATCATCAAAGTTGACAATCTCTATTTGCCAGCAGATTTTGTTGTTTTGGATATGGATGAAGATTTACAAACACCAATCATTTTGGGCAGACCATTTATGGCAACAGCAAGAACATTAATTGATGTGGAAACATGGACTTTAACACTAAGGGTCCAAGATCAGTCAGTTGTTTTCAATTTATTTGAAGCAGCAAAACAGCCAGCAGAAAAGCTTGATTGTATGCGGGTTGATGTTTTGGATGGGTATGTTCATGCAGATTATGGGACTCATTCAATCACAGATCCATTAGAGCAGGTTTTATACGGAAATTTTGATGCAGAAACACTTGATGAAGACATCCTAGAAGTTGTTCAAGCTCTAGACAGCGTGCCTAAATTTTTCCTAAATGGAGACATGTTTATGAAAGTTTGGGAGAGCCTAAACAACCATTAAAACCGTCCAAAGTACAGCCACCACAATTGGAGCTTAAACCTTTGCCCCAGCACTTGAAATATGTGTATTTAGGGGCTGCCTAGACCCTGCCAGTTATTATTGCAGCAGACCTGATACATTCTGAGGAGGAAAAATTGCTAAGAGTGTTGCGTAAATATCAGGATACATTGGGGTGGACTATTGCAGATATTAAGGGGAATCAACCCAGCTATTTGCATGCACAGAATTTTAATGGAAGATGGCGTTAAACCCACAGTTGATGCTCAAAGGCGCCTTAATCCAATCATGAAGGAAGTAGTTCGGACTGAAGTAATGAAACTTCTTGACGCAGGTATGATTTATCCTATTTCAGACAACCAATGGGTAAGTCCTACACATGTAGTACCCAAACAGACTGGTATTACAGTAGTTAAGAATGATAACAATGAGCTGATCCCTACACAGTTAGCTACTGGCTGGCGCATGTGTGTTGATTATAGGAAGCCTAATTCAGCTACCAGAAAAGATCACTTTCCTTTGCCTTTTATTGATCAGATGTTGGAAAGATTGGCTGGTAGGGCATATTACTGTTTCTTAGATGGCTATTCTGGTTACAATCAGATCCCAATAGCACCAGAGGATCAGGAGAAAACAACATTTACTTGTCATTTTGGAACATTTGCTTACAGACGGATGCCATTTGGGTTATGTAATGCACCAGCTACTTTTCAACGTTGCATGATGAGTATTTTCTCTGGTTTAGTTGAGCAGATTGTGGAGGTATTTATGGATGATTTTTCAGTCTTTGGTGATTCATTTGATCAATGCTTGCAGAATTTGGGTTTGGTCTTGCAGCGGTGTCAGGAGACAAATTTGGTGTTAAATTGGGAAAAATGCCACTTCATGGTTAAGCAAGGTATTGTTCTAGGCCATCTAGTTTTCAGCAAGGGAATTGAAGTGGATAAGGCCAAGATTGACGTTATTGCCAAACTGCCACCACCTACTACAGTGAAGAGTGTGAGATCATTTCTTGGGCATGCAGATTGTTATCGACGGTTCATCAAGGATTTATCCAAGATTAGCCGTCCCTTGTGTAATTTATTGGTTAAGGATGCAGCTTTTGATTTTGATGCAGATTGTTTGGAAGCATTTAATAAATTGAAGACACTCCTAACTTCAGCCCCTATTATTGCAGCCCCAGATTGGAGCTTACCGTTTGAGTTGATGTGTGATGCTTCAAATTATGCAATTGGGGCAGTTTTTGGGCAGCGTACAGATAAGCTTCCCCATGTAATTTACTATGCAAGTCGTACTCTCAATGATGCACAGCTCAACTATGCAACCATAGAGAAGGAATTATTGGCAGTTGTGTTTGCCTTAGAGAAGTTTCGGTCTTATTTGGTTGGAGCTAAGGTCATTGTTTATACTGATCATGCTGCCCTTAAATATTTGTTGTCTAAGAAAGAGGCCAAGCCCAGATTGATTCGTTGGGTTCTACTGCTTCAAGAATTTGATTTGGAGATTAAAGATAAAAAGGGTAGTGAAAATGTGGTGGCTGACCATTTATCCAGATTAATTCATCCTACTACTGCTGAAGAAGACTCCCTTCCCCTGAGTGAAAGCTTCCCAGATGAACAACTTTACGCTGTCCACAACAGTACCCCATGGTTTGCTGATTTTGTGAATTATTTGGCAAAAGGAGTGTTACTTCCTGATTTTTCTTTCCAGCAGAAAAAGAAGTTTTTAGCAGATGTTAAACACTATTTTTGGGATGAGCCATATTTATACAAGTACTATGCAGATCAGATTATAAGGCGCTGCATTCCAGAAAATGAGCAGGAAAATGTGTTAAAATTCGCCCATCACTATGCATGTGGTGGACATTTTGGGCCCAAACGGACATCAGAAAAGATATTACAAAGTGGGCTGTTTTGGCCATCACTTTTCAGGGATGCAAACAATTGGTGCAAGGCTTGTGATAAGTGTCAACGAGTGGGTAATCAGTCCAAGAGGAATGAAATGCCACAACATGGTATTTTGGTTGTTGAATTGTTTGATGTTTGGGGAATTGATTTTATGGGCCCATTTCCATCATCACATGGAAATCAATATATTTTAGTGGCTGTTGAGTATGTTTCTAAGTGGGTCGAGGCTATTGCAGCACCAACCAATCAAGGATCAGTGGTTCTGAAGTTCCTCCAAGGGGTTATTTTTCCAAGGTTTGGAATCTCGCGAGTTATACTTAGTGATGGGGGAAAGCATTTTATTAATAAACAGTTGCTGCATTACTTGCCAAGTATGGGATAACTCATCGTGTTGCCACGCCTTATCATCCACAAACATCAGGGCAAGTTGAAGTTTCCAACAGGGAAATCAAGCGTATTTTGGAGAAAACAGTTGGCTCCTTTCGCAAAGATTGGAGCTTGAAATTAAATGATGCACTTTGGGCCTACAGAACAGCTTTTAAAACACCGATTGGGATGTCCCCATTTCGGCTTGTGTATGGAAAGGCTTGTCATTTGCCTATGGAGCTAGAGCATAAGGCATTTTGGGCTATTAAAGAGTTGAATTTTGCTTACGATGCAGCAGGGGCCAACCGTAAGCTACAGCTAAATGAACTTGAGGAAATCCGTAATGATGCTTATGACAGTGCACGCATATACAAAGACAAAACAAAAGCATTTCATGACAAACAAATTCTCAGAAAAGACTTTCAACCAGGGCAGAAGGTGTTGTTATTCAGTTCAAGATTAAAGTTATTTCCTGGGAAATTGAAATCTCGTTGGAATGGGCCTTACTCCGTTCTTAAGGTTTATCCCCATGGGGTTGTGGACATTACAAATGAGCTTAATGGCAACACATTCAAAGTGAATGGTCACAGGTTGAAACCATACTTGGAGTCACCTTTCGACAGTGCATGCGAGTCAATGACTCTGAAGGATCCAGCAACTTAATCACTGGGCCCTTGTTCCGTCTAGCTACAGACATTAAATAAAGCGCTTATTGGGAGGCAACCCAATTTTCTAACCTTTTCTTACTTTCTCTTTTATTTCATTATTTTCCTTCTAGCTGCATTTTAGTTCTTAGGTTGTTATTTGTTTAATTACACAGGACTCAATCAAAAAAAAAAAAAAAAAAAAAAAAAATTATTACTTGTTTAATTTTAATTTACAGTTAGTACTTTCTCTATTCTATTTTTGATTTGAACACTCGGATTTTTGCAGATCACAAACAGGACAAAACAAGCATTCATGCACAGATTAGTCTAGGCTGGAATCATGCACCCAGCAGCAAGTCTACGTTACCATCAACCACATTCCTAGACTATGCTTCAACAGAATGCAGAAATTACAAAGATCATGCCGACTCACGGATCCAGTCACAAAAATGTATATCTGACCCTTTGTTTTCAGGGATGCAGTTCTTTGATATGTGGAAGCAGCACACATACAAAAACATCACAGATCCACATACCACAGAACTGACCTCCATCATGTATATCAGATCTGCATTTTCGTCACCCAATCTGTGACTCAAGTTGCAGGACTTAGGAGTTATACCTTTGGGGTTTTGCTATGAGGCCAGTCTTCAATGTCAGCCTTGGACGCCCTTGAGCTGCCCCTTTGCATTTTCTGTGTTCCTGAAACAAAACAAGTCAAGTTGATAAGTCACTGGGGGTGAGGTCATTATCTGTTCCCCTCGTGGTTACAGTCCAAAGGGTCCATATATGTTCAAGGGTGGATTCAGGTTTCCATTCACAGCGAATACGAGACACGGCGTGTTCCAAGTTCAACATTACTACTTCTATTTCAGTTTGGGGGTGCTCGGTTTTGTTCAGTTTTATTATGGGGAAAGGGTGTTCAAAGTCCAACATTATCATCACCATCCAGAATATCACCGGTCTAGAGTGTTAAAGCTATCCATGCAGGGTAAAATACGATAAGAGGATAGAAGTGTTCTACCTGTTGCAGTTACAGGGGCCTGGCGGTTCGTCTTTCCTTTTTGACTCCTTGCATGTGCAGATCGTGCATCATGTCTCCCAAATCGTTCACGGTTCTGAGTGTCCTACACACAAAGAGACAGCCATTTCACGATCTGCAGGGCCATTCCTTTATCCCTTGACCATTTGAAGTTACCAATTTACTACATGGGTTTATACCTTTCTCATGCTCAGATCCGTGAGGGTTGCATTTTTTTTCTTTTGTGTTCGACTGCGATGACGCCTGCTCCATGTGCACCTGGCACAAATTTCAAATCCGACCGTGATTCTCCATACACCTCAGCAGATCTTAAACATGCACAACTAGCATCAAAATCGAAGTTTGGGGGAAATGCATTTTTACCTGCCATTGGAAGAATCTTGGATAATCCGCCATGACATTGTGAACTCTTGGGTTTTGAGTGCATCTCTCCTGTTATAGATCCAGATACTCTCGCAACAATCACATGCATGCATACATTAGACCTTTGATTTTTCGGTCCAAATACACCCAGTAGAATGCAATGGCAAGCAGGAGCGATTTTTACCTTCGGGATTTGGGGTTTTGCCGCCGAGCTCTAGCGAGAGGAGCTCCTTGACGAGACCAAAGAGCGATGGCGGAAATGGCGACGGTTCTCACGGCAGCCAGCTTAGTCGTGAGGTTGCGAGAGGGCACGGTATGACAGTGCTGTTAAACTGAGATGAAGAACCTCTTTGACTCTCCATTGCCGAGAGATGCGAAGAAGAGAGATGACTGAGAGTAGTGAAAAGGTCTTCTTTTCGGTGTTAAGAGAGAGAAACCCCGATTTCTACTTGTGATCAGATATGAGAGGGCATAGAGAGAGATTTGTTTTGAAACCGTGCGTGACAGGTTGTCTTCAAAACCGAGAGAAAAATCTGACCTTTCCTTTCGAATCCTAAGGACATCCATGCCTGGATGCTTGCCACGTGTCCCCAGTATGGTCTTTCCCATGCTGCCATGACATCAGTCATTTCTCTTCAGAAGAGAAAGAGCCGTTCGGCTCTATGCGGGCGCTGGGCTCGAGGGGCAGCAGGGCATCCAATGTTTCAAACACAGCTGCTAGGGTTTTGATGCACATGTGCCATGCACATGATTTCGTATGGGCCAGTGTGTGTGGCGTCTCTCTTGTTAATTGGACCGTTGCTTCGCGGGATGGGTTTCATACCCAGCTGATATTCACTTGGCCCATCTGTTCATCCCTTCCAGGCCCATATTTGATCCCGTGGTTAGTTGGTCGTGCCCAATGGATTCTCTTTCCCACCAGGTCTGTCTATTTTTGATTCCGTGTTTGTTTTGAGTTTTATTTCATGACTTATTTTTGCTTTCCTCTACTTTTGTTGTTTTTCTTTAGTGAGTCTAGTAGATTTAGGTGGTTGTTTGCGTGATTTTATTTTTATTTTTATTTTCTTCATTTGTTTTTGTTTCTTTCTTTTTCCACACCTTGAGGACAAAGTGTGAAATAAGTTTGGGGGTGGGAAAGTATAATTTTAGTCTTAAAATTTTCGTCTTTAAGTTAATATCCATAGATTATTTTAAACGTTAGAACAAATGGACATGGTGAAGATTAATCCCACAATAGAGTCTTTTCTATTTATCGTTGCTTAGATACTAATTCATGAGTTATACTTTGACAAATTTGCACGTTCACATCAACATGGTTTGTGGGGAGTGAGATTGAAATACTTACTTTTAGTCTAAGTTTGATTTTAATTTTTGTTTCAAGTAAAGTTAGTTATTGTTTATAAAGTAATAATTGTTCCACCCGAGACTTTACTTAGTAACCGAGCCAGTCCTGCCTAATCAGCAGTGATTCTCACGTCAAACAGTAGAGTTTTGGCATGGGGCAGGGTGGTTAGATTGGTTCCGAGAGAACTAGCATTACATGACCACTACTGTTACTAATTAAAAAAAAAAAAAAAAGCAAGAAAAGTCGAAAAGAAGAAGAATATATATATATATATATATATATATATATATATATATATATATATATATATATATATATATATATATATATATATACGAGAGTATGTGAAGTGTTGAAATAAAAGGACGAGAGGTAAGGGTTTTAGTCGAGTCTCCTTAACCATGTTGATTCACTTTACACAGAAGGAAGTTCATGAATTCTTTTCTAATTGATTCTAAATGGTGTAGACTCTGTGGTGGGATTAGTTGGAACTTTTGAAAAGATGTTCTAATTTTTAACGTTTTCTATGGATTGCAACTTGAAGGTGGAAGTTCTGTTTTAGTTTATTTTTGTTTAAGTTCTTAGGTTTGTTAGCTTTTATTTTTGTTTTTGAATTTTGTTTTGCTTGAGGACAAGCAAAAAGCTAAGTTTGGGGGTATTTTGATGAGTCAATATTATATTATATATTTTACCCTTTTCTTAGGATAATTTGGTGATTATTTTGGTAGAATTTTGATACTTTGCTTTATATTTCCAATATAGGACATTCGACTTCCTCTGGAGCAAAATATGACCAAACGGACGAATTTTGGAGTAATTCAAATTGGAGAACGTTCGTGTGTGCCTTAGCTTGTTCGTGTCAAAATTTGGGATTTTTCTACCAGGCGATTATTTTCTGGCGATTTATTGAAGAAGCAGTGCGCGGTGCAGTAAAGTGACTGTTTTGGGCTTAAACTGCGTTTTTGGAGCCCAAGATTACCTCAGATGGGTTCGTGGCCTTCTGGAGAAGTGTTCAGAATAGTTCAAGCTTTAGATCCAGGTATTTTGGGCCAGTTTTGGAGCTGAATTAGGTCCATAACGTAACTGTACAGTTTAGGTGCAGTTTTTCCTAGTTTAATTAGGTCTAAGATATTTTATTATTATTTAATTAGTTTCCTAGTTTGATTAAGATACCTAGGGTTTTTGGGTTTTTGGGGAAGGCTTAGCTAATATAAATAGCTTGGCCGTGTGTTTTTTAGAGGACCCCTTTTGACTATTATTTTTCTTTCAACTTTGGAGCTAAGGATTACAAGGGTTCTCAAAGGCTTTGCGATTTTCTAATTCAAGGTGTTTTTATTCTTATTCATTCAATATAAGTATGTTGATTTTAATTATGAATATGCGTAACTAATTTTCTTTTGCTAGGGTGAGGCCATGATCCCTAGCAAGAATATGTAGTCTCTTTCTAATTTTCTTATGGATTTATGCATGCAAGTTTTGGATTGTTAATCACTGTGCTTTAAACTATCTATTTGTCTTAGTGATTTGCGACCATTAGGATATTTGGAAAAGTAATTTGATGCAATTTTGGCGGAGGGCTGTCCCTAAAATTGGCTAAGGCTTCTTGTGGTTAACATGTGTAACTACTTAGGATGGACGACACGTCTAAGGAGTTATATGGTTTTTCAAAAGGTTTTCACAAAATTTAATGAGTCTTGCATGTTTATATTCGATCTGGACACCACGGACGGGTTGCATGTTAGATATACGTTCTATGTTGGGGGTCCCAAGTAGGGCATACTTTAGGAAAACCAAACTTTCAAAATATGCATGTGTAATTCATAAGGAATTAGAAGAGCTACGTAGGATTGTTAGGGTGACGGCGGAACCCTAGTGTTTTCTCATTTGAATTCTAAAAATTGTTTCTTTTTGCTTTCTCTAAAAATTGCAGATTTTAATTAGTTTTTTAATTAATTTCGTTTTTCAAAATTTATATCAAGAAATCACCTCTTCCCATCTTTGTTTCTCAATAATTGATTAAGATTTTGGTTTAGCATAAATTGTTTTAAATAATCCCAGCGGATAACGACCTTGCTTGAGCTGTTTATACTACAACAACCTTGTTCTCTTGCAAGTATTTTGTGTGGTTTTATCCCTACTTTTGTAGGTGGTAAAATCCCTATCAGTCACCTCCACGATTTTTGGGATTATTTTTTGCTCCACAAATGCCCCCACACCTGCTGGGCTGCTCACAGGAAATAACAGAAGGTGTAGAGATCTCCAACTTTGATGTAGATTCCCACTTGGACTTGGAATTAGATTTTTCTAGGAAAGGGAAATAAATCACCACCAAAGCCTATTTAGGCCTACCTTAAGTAGGGGATTAAATCAATTTCGGAGGCCAATTATTTATCCCTACAAGAAAGAGAGAAAGTTAGAGGATATTTGTTCCCCTTCCCCTAGCATTCTTTTTCGCTTGCCCGTGCAAAGAACCGTCTTCTGTTGATTTCTTTGTCTTCTCCACGCCGTACCAAGGTAAGAAAAACTTAATTTTCTTTGTCTTCTTCTTGGGTGGTGCTGTTGAGGTGATGTGGCAAGTCGGCTGGCAGGGGCCAAGAGTCGGCTCGGCATGGGCTGAGGAAGTGGTGTGGCAGGGGCCACGGCTTGGCTGGAGCAAAGGGTTGGCTCGACATGGAATGAGGAAGTGGCATGGCATGGGCCACCGTTTGGGCTACCACGTTTGTGCTGCTTGCCAAGAAAGACGAAACTGGTTGGGTTTGATTTCTCAGCTGCCATAGATGAAGCAATCGATGACGAAGCTGCCAAGATCAGAGCTGCTGAATATGAACCATCAGATGAGCAAAGTGCTGAGTGGGAAATGGTTGCTGAGGGCAGGATGGCTGCTAGAGAGCCCAAGGTCATCCAGGCTGCTAAATGAGTAGTCTGCTCTGTTTAGCTTGTGTCGGATTTTGGCTACCTTCGTATAAGTTTATCAATTTGATAGAAATTTAATAAACTACGTTCTTCGCTTTACTCTATCTTTGTTTTTCTTGAAACTTTGCTTCCTTGAAGCGTCTTGCAAAACTTTTAGCCATATAACCGTAGGTTGGGCACGTTGCTTAAAAAAAGGCTAATGATCACACGAAGTCACTATGGCCGTGAGTTTTGGCTTGTTGGGTGTCGAGCTGTTGAGTTCGTCGTCGGCTTGTCGGCTGCGGCCCTAGGCCATTTACTGCTTAGCTGGTATTCGAGTATTCAATCCTTTGAGCTATGTGGCCTGCATCACAACATGATAAAGATATGTGGAATATGAAAATCGTTAACTAATCACATCAAAATGAGTAGTTGTGAGGAAATTCATGGGCAGTTTGCTCCCCTCCGTTGAAGAGTAGATACAGATGGGTGTTTAATAATTAGTTTACACTCTAGCACTGGAAAGTTTACCCAAATAGGTAGAGACCAATTAGTTTACCCTCTCGCATGGAAGAGCATACTCAGATGGGTTTCGGGGAATTAGTTTATCCTCTCACACTGGAGAGCTTACCCAGATGGGTGTCGGGGAATTGGTTTATCATCTTGCACTGGAGAGCTTACCCAGTTGGGTGTCAGGGAATTAGTTTACCCTCTCGCACTGGAAAGCTTACCTAGAAGGGTGTCGTGGACTTAGTTTACCCTCTTGCACTGGAGAGTAATTAGTTTACCCTCTCGCACTGGAGAGCTTACCCAAATGGGTGTCAGGGAATTAGTTTACCCTCTTGCACTGGAGAGCTTACCCAGATGGGTGTCGGGGAATTAGTGTACCCTCTTGTACTGAAAAGCAATTAGTTTACCCTCTTGCACTGGAGAGCTTACCCAAATAGGTGTCGAGGGATTGATTTACCCTCTGGCACTGAAGAGCATGGAAGTCGTTGTCGTGAGCGCAACTGAGGAAAGCTGGATTGCAAGTCAACTGAGATAATCCTCAACCTGTGATGTCTTGTTTGATGATCTGCTTGAGACTTCGAACTTCTTGTGGAGCCCGCATAAGGGTGTAAGTAGGAAGCGCAGTGAGTTACTCCTGAACTTTCCCCAAGTATTGCGCCATCCTTAGATGTTTCATCGTGTGTTCTTCTGGAGCTTGGTTAGTGGTCAACTGAGAATCTGAATGGATTGCAAGCTTCTTCACTGCTCAGTCTTTGCTAGCAGAGGCTTTGCTAGCAAAGCCTCGTATTCTACTCGGTCGTTGGATGCTTTGAAATGACGTGGACCCGTCTTTGTGCTCATAGCCGTGCTTACCTGCTCCAAGGCTCCCGGCCGCCCTTGATCTATCACTATGGCTCTCAGCCGTGCCGATCTTGCACTGCGGCTACTAACCGCACCGACCAATTTGTGGATGTAAATTTCCGCCCCCTTCTTATTTGACAAAAATGTACCTGCAAAATAATAACACCTAAGATTAAGGCCAAAAGCCTCACGCGCCCACGATGAATAGGGAGGCTTTGGGTGAAGAATCTCCAATACCAAAGTTAGAATTCTGAAAAGAATGTGTTTAGGAGTTTGTGGGGAGCAAATAGCTTTGCATTTTAGTGGGATAAGAAGGGTATCTATAGGAGAGTGGCCAACCCTATTGGTGGAGAATGGCCGGTCATATATGGTGTAATTGTGTGAATAATTGCAGGATATTATACGAAATAATATCTTGCAATTAACATGGTAATTATTCCTAAATTGAATAAGAAGTTTTGAGAGTTACCTTTTGAATAAAATTAATAAGGAATTGATAGGGAGTGATGAGAGGAAATTAAATAAATACCATATTGATCACTTTTGACTCTTCCTTAATTGGGCCGTTATTGTCAGTTGCATGCGCGTGGAAATTCTGGTGTGCCTCAAGGGTAATCTTGTTTTTCTTGTCCAAAAATCCACTTGTCACCTGTGCAATTTTTGGGATTATTGAAATAATTTCAGAGGTTTTCCTTGACTTTGTCCTTGTCAACAAACAATTCAAAATGCCTTGACTTTTTTAGAACAGGTCCAAGTCAAATATCAATGATTCCCAGCCTCACAATTCCATATTTGTCTAAATTGCAGAGTAAATGGGCTTCTAGATGCAGTATTTCATTAGTGATGATAAAATAGTGGTATTTTCTAGCAACAACATAATGGAGGCAGTCAATCAATATAGATTGATCCGAAATCTGATTCAAATCCAATATAGCACCAATTTGATCTGATCCATTTGTTCGTAGAGCTATTTACTTGACCGTAGAAATTTATGGAACACTTCTAACAGAGGGTCATATAGTCAAATTTGAAAGAACTTATGGTCAACCTCTTTCAAATATGGATATATCTAATTCAGAAGGGAAGAACTTACATCCATATCTCAATTTCAATTCAAAGTCCATAAGCAAATGAGCGTATGCTTCTCACGTTCCATAAAACAAACAATTGAGGCAAATTTAGCTCTCAGATGATGTAGGACACGAGTAGAGGCTATCAATGTGATGTCGTAACTAGTCTAGTTGGTCCGTTCGAATAAGCAAAATAAGGTGTATAAACATAACTTCTGTTTATACACCTTATTTTGCTTATTTTGTTTTTCTTAGGGATATGGTATACTACAGAAACGAGACTTCATAAGTTCAGGGACTTGAGAATGGAACAAATGACAGGGAGACTCAACCGTGCTCCAGAAAAAGGATGCGGATGTGTTGAAGAGACAATTATTTCACTTGAAAAAATATCTCGGTGGAATTAAATATATGACGGGGTTACTCGATATTGTAATAATCGTTGATCAACAAGAAGAATATACGGCTCTTCGAGAATGTATCACTTTGGGAATTCCAACGATTTGTTTAATTGATACAAATTGTGACCCAGATCAAAATGCTCTTTTTCTTTATTTATCTGGGAGATGATCCCAAATAAACATGTATGGAAGCTATAATTGTAAACCACGATCCTAGAGTAGCTATTAATACGAACAACAAAAACTCTATTATAGTCATTTCTGTATATTCAATGTGCTTTACGAATAGAGGAATACATAGAGTTGAACATAGTAAAATAAGAAATTGAAAGATTTTGTTGGAATTTTTGTATGGAAATTTCTCACAGATCGCTTAGCCCCGTTCATCTTGGGTGCAAGAGTGCTCGATCAGTGAGCTATTACGCACTCTTTCAAGGGTGGCTACTTCTAGGCAAACCTCATGGCCGTTTCTGTACCACTACCTCCTTTATCATTGAGCGGTCATTTAAGGGTCTTAGCTGGTGATCCGGGTTGGTTCCCTTTTGACGGTGAAACTTATCCGCCATCGTCTCACTGGCCGACCTTGACCCCTATTATTTTGAGGTCATAACTAGTATTAAGAGTTTGCCCAAATTTGGTACCGCTTTCGCAAAAGTTCTTGATCAATGGAGGAACAATATCACCATTTTTGTTCAATAAGACACCAAAACAGATGATTAACTCATTCCATACTAGAAATAATCACAGGAAATCTTTCACTTTTGCTTTCTTTTCCTCTGGTTACTAAGATTTTTTAGTTCGCCAGGTTGTTTCTTGCCTGCCCATGGATTAAGCAGCAGTTTGAAAGTTTAACCTAAACTAATCTAGTTTCATGTAAGGGCAAAAATTATAATTTAAAGCCATCTCATTAAATGTTATACTCTTAAATGATGATTCCAAGGACTATGTGAGCAAGAAAATGTGATCTAAAGAAGTTAGATTCATGATACCTTTCTCTTTCATACACATATACTAAACGTTTCTGATCATAGAGTTGCCAATTGGACATTGGCGATCCGGATAGAGCACATGCTATGTCTTCTCTCCAAGGAGATTGACTGGTCCCAAGTCCTTGGTATGAATGATACTAAGACAAGTATATAAGTGCTCAATAGAGAAGTTCATTGAACGTGATAACCAAGGAATTCTGATACTTATGTCACATAAGAACTTATGGTTGGGATAATGCAAAGTGGTCCTTTGATCTGAGAAATCATAGTTGTCTTATGGTTAGGTTGTTAGTCTTTGACTAGGTTAGAGGCATTCCATTTGAAGGTATCCACAACATAGTTAAGGTCAAACTATTTAATCATGTAGGCATGTGAATGTACCACAAATGATTTGTAACCTTCAAACTGTTGAGGGATAATACTCTACGATATGATTAAGAATATTTGGCCAGAGTATGAATGAGATTTAGCAAGTCGTTCCATATCACATTCAAGATAATCATATAGACATGAGGATTACATTGGACAGTAGACATGAATAAACTATTAACCAATGTGATCAAGAGTATTGAATTAGAGAAGAGCTGTATTGCATTGTAATCCCAAACTGAATAGGTTCTCCAACCTCCTCTGATTAACTTGGGTAATCATGACATGCTGCTAAGTGACACTCATGATTTATGGAAGCCCTAAAGATATATAATCACTAAAGGGAGAATTGAAAGTAAGTTTCAATTCACAATGGATTAGTAAAAGTTTTAATTGCCTATTGCCTGGCTAAAAGGAACCTAATGGATCGCACACCATGTAAGGTAATGATTGAAGGATTATGAAGATGAGTAAGGACAATTAAATAGTTTAATTGTATATGGCAAGGATTAATTAATATGCTAATTAATCATACAAAAAGTTCGTATCGGGCTTTAAGTAAGTTTCGGGTTTCGCGGCCCAAATAGGCTTTGGTCCACAAGGCCTATTGAGTTTAAGTTGTATGACAACTAAAAAAAATGAATTAATGCAAACACAAACACTATGGCCGGCCATAGAGAGATGGGTTGTGATGGTAGACTTGTTACAGGTTTGCCACTCACTTGAGATGACTATAAAAAAGAACTTTATAGCTTCATCCCTCATTAGGGTTTTCTAAGAGGCATAGAAAGAAAACACAAGATCTCTCATTCCTCAAGGGGACCCGCCACCCTAGGAGAATTTAGCTAGCAATCTTCTTCCTTAACCATCCTTGGTGTCGGAACTTAAAGGTCCTCCACTTTGGGGGCTTTTGGAGAATCCTTTTCTTCCATCCAAATCCAAGAAGACATGGAGCCAAGAAACAAAGTTCCACCATCCACATCCATGGAGCCAAGGAGCAAGGATGCAAATGAATGAAGACCCTCTCATGGGTGATTAACATTTGCTAAGCAAAGAGGTGCTTCAAAGGTATAAAGTTTCTCAACTCTCTTTGTGATTTGAGTTGAGTCTAGGTTTATCATCACTACTAGCCTTTGAATTTCATGATTTAAGTTTTGTTTTAGAGTGCATACCAGCATGCTTCCGCCATTTAATTGTTAAATGCATGTATTATGTTGCTCAATGACCCTTAGTTTATCAAATATTCTTCTTCAAGCTGTATAAGAGCCTAGGTCGAGTAGTTGGTGAACCTTTTTGGGTTTTGTTGTTCATAGCTTATGATTTGAATGTTGTAATAGTTACAAGCTTTATTCTTGTCTCTTTGAGAGTAAATTTTGCATGAAACTTGCCATTTCAAAAGTTGTTGATGTTGCTCATCTGAGCATGAATTTTGGAGCCAAAGTTTAGAGCCTTTGTTTGAGGAAATTCAGCCAAATCCATGGGTGGATTTTTTGGGTTCATGTTTGTCTTGTTAAAAGTGTTTTAAAGTGACATTAGGAACTCTAAGTACCCCTAGTATGTTAATATGTTAATCCCCTTTTGTTTGAGAGAGTTTTAGGTTTCCTTGGGTGAAAAATGTCATGGCGCTCTTATGGGTTTCATGAATGTTCTTCGTTGTTTTTCATGTTCATAGCAAGAACAAAAAGTTGGGAAGTTTTGATGCAAAATTACTTTATGTTTTGTTACGTCTTTGTTTGTCTTGGTTTGTGTGGTTAGATTGGTACTTTTCCACTCATCACACTTTCCTCTCCATTTCTTCACACTTTGAGAAAATTTGAATTTTCACACCCTCTATCTCTACCAAAACTGGCACCCTTTAGTGGGGTATTTGGGAGATTTCTTGCAATTGCATAATGTTTTGATATGTTTGTGTATTTGCACTTTGACCCAAAAATTTATGTTTTTTGCATAAAGACTCAAAATCACTAAAGGACAAATTGTCTTGTTCCTTTAACAAAGTTTTTGTAATTGTTCAAATTTTTTTTGTTCTGGTTGTAATTACATGAAGTTTTGGACTCTTGTGTTTTTACAAAGCGACCCAAGAAGTTTGTGTTTTGCATAGTGGCCCAAAAATTGAGGTTATTGCATTTTGGCCCAAATTAGCTAGAGGACAAAATAGTTTTCCCTCTTTAGAGAATTAGATTTTCATTTCATCTAACTCCATTCAAATCAATTTTATGGATACAAAAACTGAATGATAATGTTGCTTTATTGTTTAATTAGTTACTGTGATTGGTTAATTAAAGAAGAACGATTATGAACCTAATATGTGATTGGCCGTCTATCAAATGATAATGTTGCTTTATTGTTTAATTTGTAAAAGAGCTTAAGCTCTTCTTTACTTTGATGTACTCCTTTTATGTTTTATTTAATATGCATGCAAATTGGAGTAGTTGGGTCCAACGGCCCAACGGCCATAGGGAAACACGCCTTGATTTGATTAAACACGTAAATAAAATCGATCACCCTCCCTAAACCGAGATCCAACACTAGGCTCGTGTTGGATCAAATCAAAGGTTCATAGTCATATCAAAGAATGCAAAGCTTTCGTTAGTAGTACCATATACTATTTTTTCCAAGAAATTGTTTTGCATAAATAGTGGGAGTATCATATGCTACTAAATCAATCATATGGACTAGGCCTAGCAAACGGGTCGTGTTTGTGTAACACCTTTTAACTTAATGGGTCGTGTCATGTCACACCCATTATCTTAACGGATTCTTAACAAGTAAGATCATTTTACCTAACAGGTAAAATGACCCGACCCGTTATGACACGTTAAGAATTTTTTTTTCTTCTAAATTTGCACATACCACATTGCCACATAAATATTACTTCGAAAATTAAATCGAAACAAAAAACCCCAATTTTCACAAACCCCAGAAATGAAAACCCCCAAATTGAATAAATGAAACCGATCTTAATTCGAAAACTAATTCGAAGCAAAACCATATATTTTGAAAGTAATTCGAAAGAATCAACAATTACTTCGATTAGGGCTGAAGATTGACTTGATCCAGAGAAAGAGAATCAGAGGCAAACGTAGCAGATCAACTAGTGGTGGGTTACTCGGTCATATGTGGTGACAGCGGTGTGGTGGAAGGAGACTGGAGAGGGTGACCGTGGGCTCGTGGAAGGCCGAAGTTGAGGTTTGAGATTGAGATTCGAGAGTTCAGCTTGAGAGAGAGAGAGAGCGCCTGCTTTGATTCAAGACTTAAAGAATGAGAGAGAGAGAGAGAGTCTGATTTAGGGCTAAGAAAAATATTGGACGAGCGAGATTAAATCCCAGCCGATCCAACGGTCACAATTTTCTAAATTTAATATATATATATATATATATATATATATATATATATATATATATATATATATTTTAACTTTCAATTTAGTTCTGGATCAAATCCTACGTTATTAATTATAGTATTTTTTGGTGCTTTTAGATCCAAGTCCAAAAACATAGAGTGTTTTCAGGAGTGAATCCCGTTATCTAAATATATGTTTTTATTTCTTTTATACCCATTTTATATTTTCTAAAAATATTAAAAATCAACTAAAATCTTATGATATTATGCATTTTCCAACTCCAAAAAATTTAATTAATATCTTATAATAAAAAAACTAATATACTAACATAAATCTATCTGCAAAACATTATACCCTAACTCAACTAACAAATAGATGAATGTATATTATACCTATAAGTGAGATATGAAACCTAACTAAAAGGTAGAAAAAAACATAATATACCTACAAGCAAGACACATTAATCTATGACAGGTTGATTATAAAGAGAATCTATCATATAGATAGATAAATACAACCTGTGATATAGATTGATTATAAAAATTATAAATAAAATCTATAAATGGGGTTTAAAGCAGGAGGAAGAACAAGAAATAACAAAAAAAAAAAATAAAGAGAAATAATCAAAGAGATAATTAGGAAGAAATTTGATTTTTATAATAAGTCTTATCATTGAAGAGATAATTATTGATAATAAAGTAATTAAATTTAAGGAATTAGACTTATATTAATAAACTGGACTATTCCTACTATTGGCTAAAAACTTGGACTTATATCAAGTTTTCCCTATTTTTTTAGAGGTATAAAATCAATATTTTTCTTATCGTGTAATGGGTTACCCACTTGTATACCTGGATCGACCCGTTATCTTAACATGTGCTTATCGGGTTACTCGATAATGATCCAATTCATTATCGTGCCGACTAAAAACTTGTTAATTTTGTGTTGGGTTAACTGGTTGTGTCAGAAATTGCTAGGCCTAACATGACCAAATAATTTTAATTAGACTGAAATGAATGTTAATATGTGATGAGAGCTCAAACCCTTAACCAAACCAATATTAAGTTGATAAGCGTGAGAGTGCTTTGAACACTTTTTCATTGCCTTCCACTATGATAGGCTACAATCGTTTGTGACTCATACACCGACTTCACCCTATCATGGAGGAGTCTAAAGTACGTGACATGCAAACAATCTTTAATCCTAGGGTGGATGTACTCATTTTGTTTTTCAAAACTTTCATGATAGAAGCATTATACCTCTTGGAGCACTAGTTTGTTTTCACAAAGTTGTTCACCCTAGGTGAGGGTCTTTTTCCTTCCTTTGCATGCTCCATCTCCAAAGACACAAAGAACATCCTTTGTAAATTTTGGTTGCAAGTAGATATCTTGTGAGTAGGTTGCCTATTTGCTCTATCTCCATTGAAGATTAAACCGTTGTAGTTCACCTAGAACCAAGGTGAGGATGGATGGTGTGGTAGAGTGTTGAGCTAGAACACTCTAGCACAAAGGGGATGAGACGGTTTTGGTGTTGGCGGAGGTGTTTTGGTTTTTCTCTCTTGTAGCTTTCTCTCTAGTTGAGACTTATAGAAAACTCTCTTGAAAAACACCAACTCTCTCTCTTCCAAAGATGAGTGGAAGACTACAACTACTTGCATGTGAGGCTTGCACATGTTTTAAAAGAGACTTGAACTTCTTGTGGAAGTTCTCTTAATTTTTTAATTTTTTAATTTTTTAATTTTTTAATTTTTTTTAAGCTTCGTCCACACACCAGTATATTAAGGCAAAGTGCCTTTATCACCATTTTGTCTATTCATTTCAGTCCACAATGGGAATTGGGCCATTTTGGGCCACTAATCCACTCCAAATCATCTTATAATTTAAAACAAGCCCAATAATCTTAGGAGCCCTTTTTAGACATAGAACCGCGGTAATAATTAAGTAAATTGTTCAATCAATTATTTTCCACACTAATTATTTAGGATCATGATTTTCTAGGATCGGAGTAAGGCTAATTTGGATACATATACCTCAGAAGTCTAATCATGGACTCACCAACTGTAGGTGGAGCTGGATCAGACGGAGCAACGGTTGCACCATCACCTTATTCTAGGGCAATAAGTGACCATGCTGTTGGAAATGTGTCCTAAAGCAAATCATATGATGATACTTTACGGACATTTCACATGTTAAACTAATCTAGTTTAATATATGGCAAAGATTATTGTTTAAAGCCGTCACATATAAATGTTATATGCTTGAACAATAAGTCCAAGGAATATGTAATTGAGAGAAAGTGATCTAAAGAAGTTAGATTCATGAGACCATTCTTTTTCGTATACATATCCTAAACGTTCTTGATCATAGGATTGCCAATTAGGCATTGACAGTCTGTTAAGATCAGGACATGCTATGTCTTCTCTATGGGAGAGTGACTGGTCTTGAGTCATTGGTGTGACTGACACCAAGACAAGTATGTAGGTGCTCAATAGAGAATGAGTCCACTGAACCCGATCAACAAAGAGTTCTCATACTCATCAAAGTAGTCCTTTGATCTGAGGCATCATAGTTGTCTTGTGGTTAGGTCCTTGATCTTTGACTGTGTCAAAGGCACTCCATCAGAGGGTGTCCACGACATAGTTGAGGTTAAGCCACTTAACTATAGAGGCAGGTGAATGCACAACAAGGGATCTCTAGCCTTCAAACCGTTGAGGGAGAATACTCTTTAATATGATTAAAAATCTCTGGCCAGAGTGTGAATGAGATTTAGGAAGTCATTCCAAATCACATTCAAGGTAATCATGTAAGCAAGAGAATCACATTGGATAGTAGACATGAATAAACTATCAAACCAAACAACGTGATCAAGAGTATTGTATTAAAAAAAGACCGTATTGCATTGTAATCCCATGAATAGGTTCTCCAACCTCTTCTGATTAGCTTGGGTAGCCATGACATATTGGTAGGTGTCATTCATGGCTTGTGGAAGCCCTAAAGGTGCATAATCACTAAAGGGAGAATTGAAAGTAAGTTTCAATTCATAATCGATTAGTAAGAGTTCTAGTCGCCCACTGCCTCACTAAAAGGAACCTAATGCATCGCACACCGTGCAAGGTAATGATTGAAGGATGTAAAGAAGATGAGTATGGACAATTAAACAGTTTAATTGTATATGTCAAGGATTAATTAAAAGTTAATTAATCAAGAACGAAATGTTCGTTTTAGGCTTTATGTTAGCTTCGGGTTTTGATACTAAAAAAAGTTTTGGTCCACAAGGCACATAAGGTTTAAGTTGTGTGACAACTAAAACAAAAATGAACAATTAACCCACTAACAATACCATGGCCGGCCATAGAGAGAAGGGATGATATTGGTGGACTTATTACAAGTTTGCCACTCATTTGGAATGATTATAAAAGCAACTTTATAACTCCATCCCTCATTAGGGTTTCTTTGAGGAAAGATGAGAGAACTTTGCTCTCTCTTTCTCTCTAGGAGGCCGGCCACATTGGGAGAGTTTACTAGTATCAAACTCTTCCAATGTCACTCATCTTCTTCCTTCCCCACCCTTGGTGTTGAAAATTAGAGGTCTCCTACCTTGGGGACTTTTGGAGAACCAATTCTTCCATCCATATCTATGGAGCCAAGAAGCAAGGAGACAAAGGAAAGAAGAACCTCACATGGGTGATTACCCTTTGCTAAGCAAAGAGGTGCTTCAAAGGTATAAAGAAATCTCAACTCTTTTTGTTAGATTTTGAGTTGAGTCTTGGTTCACCATACCTAATAGGCTTTGAATTTCATGGTTTAAGTTTTGTTTTAAAGTGCATACAAACATACTTTCGCCATTTAATTGTTAAATGCATGTATTATGTTGCTTAACGAACTTAGTTTTTCACAAATTTTCCTTCACATGCCTATTTCACAAGACACGCGATCTGATCTGGATATAGACATAATCTGATACTTAAGTCTTGGAATTCTTACAATCTAGGAATTGGTGTGCACCGCAAGTAATAATAACTCCTAAGAGGGTACAATATCTACTCCTATATATCTTCTAGGATTCTCCTAGCTTAGAATAAGGATTTTATCCTAGAAAGGTCTATCTCCCAACGATAAAAATACACCCATCTAAAGTTCGTCTCTGGTAACGCAATCTAAACATTTAAATTCTCTTGCCCACTGCTTTAGTCCAAAACAGTTCACTAACTTGACCGTCGGAGAGCATTTGGCCGGCGCACTGAAGGAAAATATTTGATTTTGCTAAGTTCATTTGAGCAACATCTACACATGCAATAGCATTTAAAGGCATAATCATGCTTGTATGTAATCTAAACTTTACCCATTAAATTTAAAGACTAGTAGTCATGGTGAACCAAGACTCAACACAAATCAAAGAGAAAGGAGTTGAGATTTCTTATACCTTTGTTGAATCCTCTTTGCATAAGCAAAGACTAATCACCCAAGAGAGAGAGCCTTCATTCCTTGCTTCTTTGCTCCATGGATTTCTTAGGGGAGGATGGATGAATGAATTCTCTAAGTTCCCAAGGGAGGGAAACCTCTAAGTTTCCACACAAGGAGAGACTTGAAGAAGAGATGAATGACTTGGGGAGGATTTGATGCTAGTGAAATCCTTCCCCAGGGGCCGGCAAGAGAAGAGAGAGCTTTTGTCACTCTTTCCTCTCTTGAAAACCCTAATGAAGGAAATGTTATAACTTCACTTATATAGTCACTCACACTTGAGTGGCATGAATGAAATTCCCATTGGGCTTAAAGGCCCGAAACTAACCCGAGGTCTAAAACGAACTTATTCGCTTAATTAATTAATTTAACCATAAAAAAAATTAAACCATTTAATTATCCTTAATCAACTTCGTTGTTTCTTCAATCTCTACCTTACATGGTGCATGATCCATTTGGTTCTAATTAGCGAGGCAGTGAGCGATTAGAGCTCTTACTAATCGCTTGTGAATTGAAACTTACCTTCAATTCTCCTTTTAACAAAGATTAGTGATTGCTAATCTTCAGGGCTTCCACAAGCCATGAGTGACACCTAACAGTATGTCATGGCTACCAAAGCTAAGAAAAAGAGGTGGAGAACCTATTCAGTTTGGAATTACAATGCAATACAGTCATTCTCTAAACCAATATTATTGATCACATTGTTTGGATTATAGTTTATTCATGTTTACTATCCAATGTGATCCTCTCATTTATATGATTACCTTGAATGTGATTTGGGACATACTTCCTAAATTGTATTCATATGTTATGGCCATAAACTCTTAATCATATCATAGAGTATTCTTCTTCAACGACTTAAAGGTTAGAGATCACTTGTTGCACACTCACGTGCCTCTGCGATTAGGTTGCTTAACCCTAACGAGGCCATGGACACCCTTAACGAAATGCCTTTAACATAATCAAAGATTAAGGACCTAACCATAAGACAACTATAGTGTCTCAGGTCAAATGTCTACTTTGAACTATCCCAACCATGAAATCTCATGTGACATGAGTATGAAAACTCCTCATTGATTACGTTCAGTGGACTCATTCTCTATTGAGCACCTACATACTGTCTTCATGTTAATCACATCAATGACTCGACACCAGTCACTCTCCTGGAGAGAATACATAGCATGTATTGATCTTAACGGATCGTCAATGCCCAATTAGCAATCCTATGATCAGGAATGTTTAGGAATGTGTATGAAAAAGAATGGTCTCACGAATCTAACTTCTTTAGATCACATTCTCCTAATTACATATTCTTTGGACTTATTGTTTAAGCGTATAACCTTTATATATATGGCTTAAACAATAATCTTTGTCCTTATATTAAACTAGTTTAGTTTAAAATGTCAAATGCATGTAAACTATCATCATATGATTGTGGCACATTACCAACAATCTCCCACTTGCACTAGAGCCAATCGGTTGTGTCATCAGTGATGATACCTCTTCTAAATTCATTTAAAAATAGCTGAGTACTAGGTCTAGACAATGATATCCATATGTTATCCACATAAGTAACTTTGAGATTAACGACGTCACTATTATAAATGATTCTTAATCATGTGGTTCAGTCTCTCATTTGTGTTTAGATCTTGATTAGACCTTGATTCCTTGGCTTGAGCTATTGCCCCATTAGTGTCATAGTGTGGGTACACTAGTGACACTTTCTGGTTGGAACCAAATGGAGAGTTCATAAATGAACTTTCCTATCCAAATAACATCGTTGTAATCTTCTATATGGTGATATATTTTGCATGCATGATGGAATACACTAGAGTTATTACTTTTAGTGTTTGCACCCAAGTCTATTTTTCGTTATAATAAAGAGATATCCAATTATCTCTTCAGTCATAATGAAGAGATATCTAATGATGGATACGATATCAGATTCATAATCTAGTACATTTACACTTCCATTTGTTACTTTAATTCTTCCTTATTCCTAAGGAACCTATCCTTTAGTATTTCTTAAACATGTAAGGACTCACTTAACAGTTGCCATGGTTCTGATCCTGGCTTGCATTGATATCATCTTGTACTGTTCTATGTACAACTCATATAAATGTTTTTCATACAATATGAAATAAGTAAATCACCTTTATGCGCATGCATGCATGATTCTATTTACATATTATGTTTCTTAGGGAGTCAAAGGGCATATTCCTTTTAAGAAGAACAACATCCTAGTCTCACTAGAGTTGTCCTTCTATTTGAAGTTTATCATTTGAGAAACTTTCTAGCATCTTTTGTCTGTCAATAGGGATTGAGATAATCCAATTATATCTTGAAATCTATCATTATAGATTTCTATCCCAAGTATATAGACCATGTCTCCCACATACATCATATCAATATAGAATGCTTAAAGTCATAACTTTATCGAAGAAGAATGCTTTTCATTTCCAAAATTTAATATATATTGTGTATATATGTTCAAATATAGGAACATGATTAACTCGCACTAATCTTTTGTTTTACAAAAGATTCATTTACATCTTTATGAGAGATCAAACGATTTGATCTCTGTCTCATGAGATGCTTATAGCTCCCACTAGCTTCCTTAGATTGATGGTGGATGGATCTCTACAACTTATACATCATGTGATTCCTAGTCTTAGACATATATCATCAAGACTATCTTGATAATGGTTTTGGAAACCCATATTATGTACAAATTTTGAATCATCGTTTAGTTATAGCAAGCAATCTTCGAATTAATTGAAACCAAGACTACGTCAAAGATTGTTTCTTCCAAGTCAACCAATCTCTTTGATTGTAGTCACCTTAAACTACCAATTAGATTTGAAGGTTTAATTCTTTAGGGTCAAATGGTGTTTTACCATTTCCTTGAGTATATGTCATACACACACTCAATGTAGATGTAGTCATAAGGATCTTCACTCTAATTCTTTCGAACTAAGAGGTGTAACTCTATTATCCAGTCATAAAGTTCAAACCATTCAACTGAGACAGTTTATT
The DNA here is from genome assembly GCA_036320875.1 of Cotoneaster glaucophyllus. Taxonomy (NCBI): domain Eukaryota; kingdom Viridiplantae; phylum Streptophyta; class Magnoliopsida; order Rosales; family Rosaceae; genus Cotoneaster; species Cotoneaster glaucophyllus. The sequence continues at coordinate 16,083,575 of CM070058.1, read as the reverse complement.
GATCATTCTCAACTATCTTGGAGCTTGTGGGGGTAGGAACTAGGTTGTTCAATTTATTGAGTATCATCTTGTCTCTCAAAGAACTCATTCCTTGAGTTCTATCTCTCGTTCATTTGCTCAATCTTAGGCACAATCTTGTTTGTAGGATTATAAGGAAGTACCCAACAAACAACCTTTGTTAGTTGGTCTATAGAAGTGATAACCTAAGGTTAACTTAAGGATATCCCACAAGACTATGCTCAAACAAGCATTGCTTATTAGCACACATTCATTAAATTATTTGACATATGCATGACAACCACAAATCTTAATTTGATTAAGACTTGTCTTTCTTTTCAACTACATCCTATGGAGTTGTGAAACATTTTGGAAGACATTCTAATTGACAATCATATTGTCTTAGAAGTGTATATCTTTATATGGGTAATTTGATAATATGTAATGAACTACATCTAATTAGAATTCGTCCTTCTCCTAATATAGACATCCATTATCTTATGATGCAACTTTCCTTGATTCATTTCAAGAAAACTCTTCTAAAGTGTTCATTTTCCTTTAATCAAATCTAAGGAGAGAAATATTTTAGACGTCTTATTCATCAACCTACATTCTTGAATTCTTTGAAACCTTTTGCAAAGTATTCAAACTTGCTTTCATTCAAAATATACAATAGTCTAACTGAGAGTGATCTTCGATGAATGTCACTCAACGTAAGTAGTATTATGCAGTGGACATATTCCACTAACATCTGAGTGAATTAGCCTCAACAAGTTTGTGACTCTTTCTTCTTTCCAAAAGAATAAAGATTCGAACATTTCGCCCTTATACAATTTTAACAATAAGGCATTGGATCCGGATCAAACAATCCAAAGCATCCATCTAAGGCCGACTCGTAATTTATGTTTTTTAGGTGTCACAACTTAGTACTGTTAGTTACTACCTCATAACCTTTTGGGTTTTATACATCATTATATCTAAACAGTTAACACTACCACATCATCTCTACTATGTAGAGACAATCAATCGAATTAAAATAATCCAATTATTCATTAATAAAAAAACAATGTTTTGTCAAGCAAAAAAATCCATCCATCTCTTAAAATTATAGTGACGGAATTAAGTACCATATTCAAATTGGAATGTAAACACAATCTTTGTTTTCCCAATTTCTTTGATAGTTCATATGAGGAAGTAAGTACTAACTGCTTTCATAGAGATCTATATCTTTATTCACGTTCCGAATGTGAAGTGCTTTCTCTTCTCTCTTTAATCTTCTACTTCTTATTAGTCACTCTTTTACAATGATTGCAAAACGTAGACATTCAAGTAGAAAAACCAACTGTGTTGAACTGTTTCAAGAACAATTTACAACACCTGAACTGTTTCAAGAACAATTTACAACACCTTCGAAAGGTGTATTCTCGACATTTACAAGACAATGCTTGCAAATACCCCTTCCAATGTCCATCCCTTAATAAAGAAATTTTGTTCCCTGGGAGTTATTTTGCCTTTTTTGTTTGACTTCTCCTATGACTACAATTCATGGTCCCTAAACTCCCAATGTCTCTCTTGAAACTTATTTCAATTGTGTTATACATATCAAATGATTTGGAGAGCGTATAGTTATTATTCACTATATAGTTTACAATAAACTTAGTGAACCATTTGGATAGGGACACAAAGGTGAAGTCCTAGCCTAGTTTCCATGTAGTGGACTGGTTTAACACTTCAACACTCAATATTCAAAATCATCATTAGTCCATATGATTCAAAATCATCTTTCTCCATATTTTTGGACTATCATCCCTTAACAACTATCTTGTTCCAGACAAGATTACAAACATTCAAGAGTCGTTCAAGGCATATCTAGCATTTTCTTTAAATTATACATTATCAATAAAAAGCTGGTGATACATTATCTAGTTGTGTTATCCTCATTATGTTAGATATATCTGACATGTTATTCCAATGATACGTTATCAATTGGAAGGTATTGAGTATGAGACTATTTGGGTACATATACAATCCATTCAAGACAATCTATGAGATTGTGGTACCAAGTATGGAAACTAAACTTCGCCTTTTCTTTGTCAAGTTTGGATAGCGTTTGCAAATATATTGGTAAATAAATACATAATGAATATAAATTGATTGATTTTAAGCCATTTGATCCGGGTCTTTAAATCAAACAGCACCACTTACTATTTTGTCAAATTTCGTATCCCTTAAAAGGAATTCGAGAGTTTTGGAGGAAATTCTTAGTAGGGTATGAGAGGCTTACCATTAGCATGCCCACCTCATCATATCTTATTATTGGCTAGCATTAATCTTAATTAGAGAGTAACTCTTGCTTATTTACAGCTCTTGTAAGTTCCCATGTTATTTGGCCTCTAACAAATCTATGCCTTAGAATATCTTCTTATTGACACTTCATTCACTTAGACCCACCATGGTTGTTCGTGTAGGGGTTCAAGCATGACCTCAAAATGTCTTCTTATTGGTCACACTCATTGCCTACCTTCACAACATCAAATGTGTGTAATAGACTCCTTAAATGTAAACGCATGCTTTGCGCCCCTGTAATGTAGGGTTAAAGCGTGGTGCACTTGTGTACATTCGAAGAGAGCCTAACATGGTGGAAGGCCACAAAAGAGTGTTCAAAACACCCTCTCACTTGTCACTTTAATATTTGATTGGTTGAGGATTTTTGGTCTCATCATATATAAGCAAGCATTTTAATCACATTAAAACAATTTGGTCATATCACAACTATTGGTCAGTGTGAATAATTTAGGAGTATATGATACTCCCACTAGTCAAGTAAAACTTTTTTTTTTAAAGCAAGAGTATATGGCACTACTAACATAAGCTTTGCATTCTTTGATGGACTATATAGTTGCCTTGGGCCTTAGGATGACTATGACCCTTCTATTTGATCCAACATGAGCCTAATGTTGGATCTCGGTCTAGGGATGGTGGTTGATTTTAGTAATTCGTTTAATCATATTAAGGCGTGTTTCGGTTTCTCTATTGGGTTGGACTAAACTATTCCAATTTCATGCATTTCAAATAAAACATAAGATAAGTACTTTTAAAGTAAAGAAGAGCTTATGCTCTTTTACAATATTTGATCAAATCAAATTACAACCAAAATATAAGCCACACATTCGCATGGTTCAAACAAATTTGAAAGGCGGCCAATCACATGGCTCAATTATCGTAGGCTTAGGTTCATAATCACCATTTCTTTAATTAATTAACCCTTTAACTAGTTAAACTAGAATGCAACAATGCCATTTGGTTTTTGTATCCATAGAATTGATTTAAATGGAGCTAAATGAAACGAAAATCTAATTCTTATTTAAAGAGACAAAACGATTTTGTTCTGAACCTAATTTGGACCAAAATACAATAACCTCAACTTTTGTGCTATGATTTATGTTGGTTAATAAGAAGAATGACAAGTGGCATGTGCGTTTAGACTCCACAGACTTACAAAGGGCGTGGCTCAAGGACAGCTTCCCACTCCCTCGGATTGACCAACTTGTTGATGCCATATGGGAGCATGAAAGGCTTAGTTTCATGGATGTTTTACAGTGGCTACAACTGAATTCATATAGATGAATTTGACATGGAGAAAGCTTATTTTGTAGTTGACAAAAGCACTTACTACTACAGGGTTATGCCGTTTGGTCTGAAGAATGTCGGGGCTACTTACCAAAGGCTAGTGAACCAGATTTTTAAAGAGAAGATTGTCATAACCATGGAAGTATACGTAGATGGTATAATCGTAAAGAGAAAGATGAAGAGGGATCATTTGGATGACTTGGTAGAATCATTCAACTTACTCCGCAAGTACCAGACGAAACGCAATCTGGAGAAATGCATCTTTGGCCTCCAAAACAAGAAATTTCTGGGATACGTGGTGACCTAAAGGGAAACCGAGGCTAACCCAGACCAGATAAAAGCAATCATCGACATGCAGTCCCCCAAAACAGTGAAAGAGATCCGGAGCCTCACTGAAAAGGCCGCATCACTCAGTTGATTCCTCACCAGACCAACAAATAAGTGCAAGGTAGTCTTCAATGCCATAAAAAAGAACAAAGGATTATTATGGGATAAAGAGTGTGAACAAGCATTCCTTAAACTAAAAGAATACTTGTCCTCACCCCTCTCCTCTCGAAGCATGTACTTGGGGAGGATTTATATTTGTTTTGGCTATATTAGAGGTTGCAATCAGTGCCACTCTAGTTCGAGAAGACCTGGAGGGCCAGAGACGAGGTACCCCAAGATGGAAAAGTTGACTCTAACACTGGTCATGGCGACAAGGAAAATTAGGTCTTATCTCTATTCGTTTTGTATTATGGTCACTCCTGAATTTCCACTTCGGTCGATTCTCTAAGGTCCCGACGGCTTCACCAGAGTCAATAAATAGGCCATCGAGTTGGGGCAATATTGGCTGATCTACAAACCCAAAACTGCTATCAAAGGGCAGACGCTTGCAGACTTCATCGTTGAATTCACTCCATATTCCTTAGCGACGGAAGAACCAACTGTGAAGCCCTCTGAAACAAACATTGGATAACGTTTCATATCACTGAGTGAACGGAGATGGAGAACAATGACATCATAAGAAAAGAGCTGGAAGTCCTCGAGGAACGGAGAAAAGTTGCCCAAATCTGCCTAGTCGCGTACCAGCAACGAGTTAGATCTTACTACAACAAAAGAGTCAAGCCTCGAAACTTTCAAGTTGGAGATTTGGCTTTGCATGAAATGTTCCAAAATATGCAAATCACTTATCAGATCGTTGGAGTGGGCGGTAAAGGGACCTACAACCTCGCCACTTTAGACAAAGCGCCCATATAGAAACGATGAAGTATCTCTAAATTGAAACGTTACTACTAAAATAAACTTTCTCTTTTGTATGTAATCGCACCATCAAGGCGTGCACTCATGACTAACCTATAAAAACAGTGCACACTCAATGTTAGTCAGAGAGTTTTTGAATTCACGACTTAGCTATGGCGGGTACGTAAGATGGTGCATACCATTCTTTTGTAAAACCTTGTGCAATTTAACAAGTTTTACTAGAAATTGTGTTTAATTCATGGTACAATCCCAGGGTGTGTGGACAAGAGCCCCTAGCCAGGATACAACTTCCTAAGGAGGACAATCACCAATAGGGAGGATTTATTCACAACCTTGGTGAGAGTTCTCTTTAGGGAGTACTCGGTGGACGCGCCTAAATATCAAGGGAACTTCTCCGACACTAGGTGCGGATGGTCGGGCTCAACCCTAGTAGTGCAGGTAGAATTCCATCCCAAACCACCATGTGAGAACCTCTATGGCCCTTGTCTGCTTGTGCGACAAAGTTTGAAGAGAGTGTAGGTAATGCCAAATCCCTATAAACTGAGTTCACAAACTCTGTGGCGGACACCACTAACATCTTTTTGGAGTTGAAGTCCAGTTTGATTTTGTTTAGAATTGACTTGTGACGGGGCCACTTGAAAATGAAATCCACCTCAAAGATGAAATGTAGATTCCTAACCATCGGACACTTACAAAATCTTACAAAATGGGGTAACAAGTCGTAACTGAACTGCTCAAGGGTGAGAGTCATTATTCCACTTTAAGGTGTGACGACATTACTCTGCTCAAGGGCTAGGAATTTCACTCCGCCTAGTAAGTGAGAGTCATCATACTGCCAAAAAATAACAAATCCTATTCCACCTTATAAGGGGCACAAAATCCTAAACCAGAAGTCCAAATTGTCGATTCGAAGTGAATCAACTCCAAAACAACAAAGCAAAGGGACTATCCAACCAGTAAACTTTAATTCCACGATGGAGTAGGGCAAAGATCAAAAGAAATTCCAAAAATATGCATTAAGCACTCGAAGAAACCATAGATAAACTGTGCTCCAAAAGAAAAATGTATGAGTAGTGAATAAAAACAAAGATGTTCAAAATGTCTTAACACCAAAATAAAAGACAAGAAATAAAATAATTGTCATAAGGACATCTTGGCATCAACAGAACCTCTTTCATGACTAAAGAAACGCTGTACCGACAGAGGTAGCGCTGTCACACAGCGGAGTTCCCTGTGACTTATAGGAAGAGAGGTTGGAGACATCTTCGTATAGACTCAACTTTTGCTTCAAACCATGAATCTCATCACGAGCCTTCTCTTCACAAACCTTTATGGTCACAACCACTTGTTGCTTTAGGAAATCCTCCACCCGGCTGAAGTCGACCGCTTGCACCTTAAGTTCATCCTCCAACCCCATGATCCTATTGTTAGAGGCTAAAAGTTACAGGTCCTTCCCACGAAACAACCTTTTATTGATCTGCCAAAGTTGCCTTAATCGAATCCAACTCACTACGAACTTGGTTTGTTGGGGACTCCAGCTCCTCCATTTCGAAGTCGAAGCTGATAGAGCGAATTCTCAAATAACGACTTGACTTGCTGAACCTGGATATGCTCCTTCTGAAGACACGAATTCAACGGCTAGACATAAGCATTTTCCTCGTCAAGCATATTGGCAAGGCATTCCTACTTCTCCCTCAGGTCAATGATCATGGCCTCCAATGTACGAATTTTAATCTGATAATTTCGTTGCTCATCTTCAGTGAACAGATTGGCCTAAGAAGTAAACAAAAGAAAATAAAAAAGACTCCGTGAAAAATAGATGAAATCGTAACTTAACGACTTATCAGATAACGAGCATGAAATCCTAGGTAGGGCAAGTCCGGCATCTTCTTCGCCACAGTAAATTTATGTTGGGGATAGGCCGCCCTAATGAAAGTCGACGACACTGCAGAGTTGTCCAGACCGTTGGATCTTTAGCCAAGATACCTTTGTCCGGAGTGATGACCAAGTCAGTATTCAACACGAGGCGAGTGTTGCATCTGTATTGGCTATCATGAGGAACTTCGGCCAGACAGGGAACATTCTTCTCGATAGACATTAAACGGGCATTAAGGAATCACCAAATTTGGGACTCTCTGGTAGCCAACTGACCCACTCCTTGCTTTGCGACCTTTCCGTCGCCATAACCTTTTGATGACTTCACCACATCAGCTCGAACCCCTTAAGCTTGACTATCATCAGCATTCTCATTCACACGAACGAAAAAATTTCCACTTACACCCTTAACGACACCTCCGACGGTCATAGATAGAATCCCAATAGGTTTCAAACTTAAAGGAGACAAGTTCAAATCCCCACCATAACTCCTTAGTCCTACCTCTGTGAACTCCACAACCTCAGATCCAATCATCACGAGCATATTCCTACTAGACCTTCGAAGATGTTTCCTCAAAGGAATCTTATCTTTCGGGTCCGCCTGCTTATCATCCCCAATCTCAATGAGTTCGGGTTTAATCACTGGTTGCACAAACTCTAATATGGTTGGAACTCTCGATGGACCGAAGGATTGGTCAAGACCTTCCTCGCCTCTCATGTCTTCTTCTTCTTCATAGTCTAGCTTTCAAATTGAAAAGCCATTGTTGCCTTTCTTTTCTCACCACTCGATTTTGATGGACCCTTATTCTCCACCTCAATAGCTTTGTCAAAATTTTCCAGCTATTCGTAATCACCAATCCTTTCCTCTATAGGCTCATCTGGACACTTCTTGACAACATCTTTCAAACCCTTTGGTTCATCCCAATCTGGATAGACGACCCATAATCAGTCTTTGTGAACATCAGGAATCACGATGTGAGCCTTGTCAATCAAATGCGTCCTCACCATACCCACTTCGTGGGTAGGGTCGGACAAGGTCATGGAAGCGGTGGGCTTTACAGCAACCCAAAGACCGTTGATATTCTCTTCCCACTATCCGATCACTCTAAACACATCACGATCGTAGTCCTTATCTTTGGTCAAGAGGTTCCTAATCCACGATCGATTCCACCTCCCTGGGGAGTGACTCTAGAAAAAATACTGTGAAATCGCCGAGATGGTTTTTTGAAGGTAAAGGGCTCGAAACTTTGGAATGCCCATTTCAATCTCATAAATTTTGTTCAGCTTCTTGAAGGTGTGCAGGACCCTGTAAGCTGTCGGGGTAAGGTAATGGGTGCCAGTAGGTAGTGTACCACTGCCTCCTTGATGATACCAGACATGGGGAACTTGAGCCCCAAACTCAAATACAACGGATGAATGCAGACATTCGGCCGGGTCGGATCCAATGACTAGGGGTAATTTGCTACCAATGTCAATACAACGCCTCTCCAGTTCGAGATGATAACCACCCAACACGTCGCGGTGGGCTTTCATGAAGGCTTCCAAATCCTTATTGTTGTTGATAGGCGTCGGCATTGGTGGGTTGTACAATGAGTTACCAGTCACTTTCGTTGCAAGATTCAACGACGCTCAGGCCAAGGCAAAGGCTCATGAGTTTGGGGCATCCATGGGAACGAACAGTTAGAGGTTAAAAAGCTTGGGTAGAGAAATTTCTGGAATTCAAAATTCACAAAGAAGGTTAGGCTTCAAAATGGTTGAGTTTTGAAAAAGTAGAAGTAAGGGAAGGTAAAGGAAAATTGGCATGGTTTAAATGCTTCGCGAGACAGCCCATTCGCCAAAACAGACGATCTTTGGCAAAAAAATTACATTGGGACATGTGGCATACCCGCATGACAATCAATGGCTCTTAAAGGTTGCATGTTCGCCTTTGATAACTGTGCATCGCGACCTGCAATGATAGGGAGTTTAAAGATGAGGCATCCCCCTCATATCAAAGAACGCACTGGTTTCCTCGAGCGCCGCCTATGTCCAATTGGAGGCGCTGGGCATTAGCTGCGACAACCTTATCCACTCAGACCTTTCAATAGTCGCTTCACGAATCAATGCGAAGGTAGAAGATGAAAAATGTCAAATTCACAAAGAAACAATGATGCCTTATCTTAAAAAAAAATTGACCCACTCCGTCCATGAGTCATTCCAAAATGGACAGAGGCTCGAATTTCACTCTGGGGAGAGCGTCATTCTTCCATTTAGCTACATCTCTGAGAGTACTCAAGAGAAATAGCTTGGGGTATTTTTAAGACCCTGATTTTCTTCTCCTAGGAACATTGAACATTCGAATCCGTTCCACATGCTCCGACCCGGAGTGAGGATGAGGGTAGACACTTTCTTACGGGGAGGTAGTCTTATCAGGTGGTTCACGCACGTGATAATCAACACACGCTCATCCAGAGCAAACTCAATCTTGGTGGAATGAGTCAATAACACTGGCCATTCACGCCAACTGCTCCCACTCAGAAGGTTAGCTGCCCTATCCCATTGAAGTCGTACATGCCTTCTCGTATGAGGTTTTTGTTATGACTGATAAACATGGGAAGTACACCATCTTCTGCCCTGCAATGGACAGACTGTATGGCGCTGACATGAAGCATGTCTGACGGGACAACTTCTGGCACTAAATCCCACTCACACTGATCAATCAAAGCACGGTCAGGATGACTCAAATCAATTCCTCCTTGCCTATAAATAGACAAAGCCATTCTTGTCATAGGGTTAGACATTCTAAACCTCTAAATAGTTATCATACCCACACTTATACCCAACCTGACTTGACCATCAGAGTTCCTACATTGGGAACCACCACCCAGGCACAAGGCTTAAAGGTCTTTGCTTGGCTTTCATCTGTGCATGTCACATTCATGGTGGTTATGAGAGAGAAGAACAAATAGGGCAATGCGAGAGAAGCAAAAAAAATTGGATGAGAGAGGAGAGAGAGAAAGAAGGGAAGGGGCAAGAGAGGGGAGAGCAGTGAACGAATACATTCTAAAGAAAAAAACTCTAAAAACTCACTGTTGTTGTTTTTAAGAAGTAAAGCTATTTTTTAAGGTAGTCTTGAGTTCAATTTTTTTAAAACAATCATACCAAACAAGAATTTAAGGCCTCAAATTCAAAAAGTATTTTTTAGTTTAAAATGTTAGCTTCAAATAAAATACCTCGTAGACGGGCTAGGATTCTCTTCCCTCACATTCTCATCCTCTTCCCTCATATTCTCATCCTCTTCCCTCCCCTCCTCACACTTTGTTTTTTTGTCTTTATGTCCCTATAAAAGAAATCAATATAAGATGTTGATGTGACTTAATTATAACCGTTCAAGTATAAAAAGAAAGAAGGAGAGAGAAATTAGAAGGATAGAGAATCCTCCTCCTGTTTTCATTTCTTCCTTCACACTGTACTTATATTACGAGAAAAGACCCAAGGCTATAGAAAACTTTGTCATTCATGTGGGGAGCTATACTTACAAGAAGTAGGATTCTCTCCCCTCCTATTCCCATCCCCTTTCCTCCCCTCCTCTCACATATTGCTTTTTGTCTTCTTCTGACTATTAAAAAATTAACACAAAACGTTGACGTGGCTTAACCGTAACCGTTCAAATAGGAGGGGAGAGAAGGGGAGGGAGACTAGGAGGGAAGATAATCCTACTCATACTTACAAAGCTATGATCAAGTAACATGCATTATGAGTAGTCACATCAAGGAATACTCGTACAACAACTTGCTAGCATCCAGTGTCCTTCGTAACTAAGGGAACGTTAATGAAAAGCTCCCGGTACTGTTCACTTTAACGAAAAACCACATTTTTACACTAAAAAGTCAATCCTAGTACTATTCACTTTACCCTTTATTTTGTCATTTTCGTTAAAATTCAAAATTTTTAAACCTTTTAAATTAGTTTTCCCCGTAACTAATTAGCGCCCTGAGTACCAATTGGTTGAAACATATTCCCACTCTTTTTTTATCTTCTTAATCAATTTGAAAGAGAATATGGAAGAGGTCATCATTTGCTAGTGCTGTTGAAAGAAGATCCAATTCCACTAGTCTTGATAATGATAACTGACCTTAAATTTCTTAAATCCTAGATAGGCCGAAACATGTTTCTTGTAGTGCAATTTTGTTGGAAGCTAGAATTCTATTCGCTTCAGCAATTTTCTTATGTTTCTTTTTTCGGATGCCTTCTCTAATGCACGATTTATATTTGAGAGTTATTATTAACAATTCAAAAATTTCGTGTGCACTCCTCTTAAATGTTCATTTTTTTAACAAATTATATTATCTATACTAATGAGGAGGAGGGTGGATTTAGCCTCACAATGGCTAGCAATAATATGGTTCAAATTCGCCTTTGGCGATAATCGAATCTAAGACCTCTCACTTACATTAAAATATGAAAAGTTTAAGAATCCACAATAATTCTTTTGAAGTGTCAATACTAACACCTTTATATTTTTATATCAACGTCCAAAAAAGATGGTGGGTTTGAGGTTTTTGGTTTCTCTCCTCCAATGCAAAAAACTTGTATTCTAAGACCTATATTCTTATATTTTTGAGTTTTAAGATTTGAGTATTTGCATTGGAGAAGAAAATATTGGAGTTGAGCTTTGTGTATGTGCATAGAGATTGTTGGAGTCAAAATTCATATATATATATATGTTTTTTTTTTTTTTGGTATACCATTTTTGCTTGTTGATATGGACTCCACCATGGACACAAATCTCAGGGAGTTGATTTTCACATACTCTTTTTAGCCTTTCAGACACCCTCTTTAAACATAGGTGTATAGGAGTATAAAAGAGTATTCATCATTTCTCAAGCTAGCATGAAGACCCAAGTCCGAAAACCCAAATATGAATTTTAAGTCATCGGTGTTTTAGATTATATATATGGCAAAATTTGTTGTAGCAAGCATCCATTAACCCTTGTTTTGTTTTATTATAGACAAACAATAGGATAATATATACTAATTCGTCTCAACTACGGGAAGAAAAATTCAAACATTGGCTTCGTGTGTGTGGGTAAATGCTCTTAACTAAGCTACAAGCGACTGCCAAAAACTCAAACATAAACTACTACCAAATCCAAATGTTATATGCGGTGACAAAAGTTCTTCTGCCAATAATCAATTAAAAGTAAACTAGCTAGTTCTCTTGTACATGTAGAGTGTAAAATATGTTTATGTGCTAAAGAAGTGGAGATGAGAGTTAATTGCAGAATCCTAATCCGAAAAAAAGATGCTGGAGATGAAAGTAGTGTCCCCTAATAAAAATTATGAATTGCAATCCTAGCTAGAGTGGAATATGTAAAAACAAAGGGTTAAAGGATTTTTGTATATAGCAATCCACTTTCTCTCATTACTAATTCAAGCACAGAAATGACACAAACTGAATCTCTTTATTGAAATGACTCGTTACCACTACCGGCCTAAGTTTTTGGCTTTGTAGTAGTGGTGGAGTTGCTTTATACCCCAAGCTCTACTTTTAAGTAACTCTAAAATTAGTACTTTTCATCTGTGAATTGTTAGTTTGGGAAGGTTCTAATTGTCAACAAATCTATCTCAAATTTTCACCTTTCTTAAACTTTTATACATAAGGCCAGGTGTCTTTCCCAGAATGTTTTAGCAGAACTCATTCCTTCTGTCCATACTTTAGGTTAAAAAACGATGAGAAAATCAAACCTTCTTCAGCGTACAAAAGTAAGAACATGCAACACAAATACCACAAAAAAGACACGGAGAGAAATATAATTACAGTCGAAGACTGTTCGGCATTTCCCAGAAAAAAGTTCTGAAGCATGTACCAAATTGTGGTTATTACCTTTCTTTTTTCTCAAATATATTCTCCTAAACCTTCCTTTCTGCATTTTCTTTTCAGCTTTGTTACTTCGACTCCTTAACTTTTAGGCGTCATAATTAGGAATATACGTACAGAATACGGTGCACCAAGTCCATCTGTTTTATCTTTGGGGCCATCACCAAGCCCTAGTGTGCACACACGTGTTAGACAGTAGTCGTGACAGTACATGATGCTGCGCAAATAGTATGTACTAGACCTGGCATTCGTGTCATGTTTCTCGTGTTCGTGTCGTTTTCGTGTTATACCAAATAGCTTAACGGGTAGTGTCGTGTAATACCAGTTGAAGTAAACAGGTAATATGACCTGACCCGACTATTATCAAGTAATATGACCCGACCCGTTACCTGTTAAGAAAAATATATTTTAAATCAATAAAAATGAAAATGAAAAACAAAATTTGACCCAAAAAAATGTAAAACATTATACTAAATTAGTATATACATACTAAATTTCGGAGTTGACCCCTTCATAAAAGCTATAAAGCTTTTCATTACAAGTGGTTACATTTTTCACACTTCTACAATAATTATTATTAATTTTGCACTCAAATAAAAAACACTGTTCATGAGATTTGGAGGGTTTTAAAAATCTAAACGACCATGTAACCATCGTCTAAGCGTTGAGGATGCAATTATGAACGTTTATTAAGCTTTCACATCTTTCAGACTTATACATTAATGATTATGAATTTTGTTTATTTTGAACTCCCTTAAAAATACTATTCATGAGAGTTTGTATGGTTTTAAATATTCACACGATCATATACCCATCCTTAAAGCGTAAAGGATGCGACTAGGAGCGTTTGCATATTTTTATATACTTTTCGCACATGTAAATTAATTATTATAATTTTTTTAATGTGTTTAATATTTTTAAATTACTTTATATTTTTATTTTTAATGTGTTTATGATTTTTAATCTCAATCTTTGCATATAATATACTATAAAAATAAATAAATAAATAAATAAAACTTAAAATTTAAAATTTATGTAAAATAATAATAGAATAATAATTAATAAACAATATATACATATTCATTCTATCTATTGTATTTTATAGTAAGTTTTTCTTAGTAGTTTAAAAAATTTAAATCATCAAAATAACTTTTTTTTTATCGTATCGAAACATGTTACCTGCGTGTCACTCTCGTGTAAACCTGTTAAGGACTCGTTATTAACAGGTTATTATCGTGTGACCCGATAATGACCCGATTAGTTATCGTATAGACCCGAAACCCGTTATTTTCGTGTCGTTTATGTGTTGTGTTAACGGGTTGTGTAAGAAATTGCCAGGTCTAGTATGTACAGAAAAAACACAGAAGTCTCAGACTTTCCTTCATATCAGAATTTCAATAGGCAGGAGCCTTTTTTTTTTTTTTTTTTTTTTTTTTTTCATTTTATGGTTAGTTTACGATCATACCTTTTAAAAAAAATGGTATCGATAGTATATAATTTGAACGCTCACAAGTTTTGTACCTTAACAGTGTAATCTGACATTCAGATTATACTGTAAAGGGCAACTTTGTTATAGTAATATCAACCTCATTATGTGTAATTAATTATAACGTTACGATAATTATGTAACCTTGAAGTGTAAATTTGAACGATTATAGTGACCTTACCTCAAACATTAAATGTTAACATCATGTTGGAACACCAATACAATATAGTGTAATTTTATGATGTTTCTTAGTAATAGAATAATGATCCTCTCCGGATCCTTTTTGTGACGATCCCGGTGATCTGCGTATCTTAATAGAATAATGATCCTCTCCGGATCCTTTTTGTGACAATCCTGGTGATCTGCGTATCTTGTCTGTTCATCGTACATCGTGTGGTCATAAATCATTTTAAATTTGATTATTTAAAATTGAACATAAACAATACTTGAGAAAAATTGAACGCACAATATACGATGAACGAACACGATTCACGGATCTCCGAGATTCTCACAAAGAGGATCATTCTTAGTAATAACCTACTATAATCGAACGTTAATGGTGTAACCATAAATGCTGTTATTATAATTTATTACTTCTAATCATAAAAATCTACCTTTACATTGTAATCGAGTCCTTAATGCGACTACCAACCTTATCATAGTAATAACAACATGCATTATATGTTATTAACAATAACTTTATTAACGTTCAAATTAAATGATACTCATACTATGTTTTGTTACAGATACCGTAAACTCCACCTTATTTTTATTTATTTATACATTTGGTTCCATGAGAATTTGACACAAATAGATTTATCATCACAATTGTTAGTGAATTTATGAACACATAAGTCAACTCAATACTTTCTGGGATTACTATATATGCAGTGCAACCGAATGATTGTAGTCATCCATCTTAAGGTGGTGGCCTTTGGTGTCCTTTTTCATTTTTAATGATATTGGTTTTTTTTTTTTTTAAATTAATCGATGGTGTCATGTACACGTGTAATAGCTTAGGTTGATAGTGCAATAGGATGTAATAGTGTCACTCTGTATATGCCATTATTTTTGTTACATTGGATAATAAACTTTAACAACTATAACGCAACCTTACGATGCATGCAATTCGGATGCTGAATCATGCTCATATTATACAACCTTAACGGGAAAGTTGGAGGGTCCAAAGTGATTCACAGTGATTGGGTAATTCCATGAGTCTACTCTAATATTTTTTCCATCTATATTGTAACAAGACGGCTACTTTGTGACAACAATGTTGGTGAACTTGTATTAACATCATTTTATGACCTCACCATCCATGGGCGGAGCCACTAAGGGATCAGAGTGGTCCCTGGCTCATCATGATCATTGTGTAAGAAATTTCTAATAGCCTTAAGCTTGCAGTTATAGAACCATGAGGCATGAAGAAGATGAATTGTCCTCGTGAAGAAATTGAGTTGAAGGACATCGTATATTATATTTTTTAATATATTTGTTTGTTTTGTCTTTGTGGATTAGTGAATCTCAAGGATGAGGTTTTAAAATTGACTTTAATGTTATTTCTAAAGCAAAGGGCGATGTACAAAACTGCATGAACTATAGGGGTATAATGAGCCATACAATGAAGCTCTGGGAGAGAGTCATTGAACATAGATTGAGGCAAGAGACACGGGTTTCAAACAACCAATTCGGGTTCATGCCAGGGCGCTCAACCATGGAGGCAATCTATCTCTTACGAAGATTGATGGAAAGATATAGAGATATGAAAAAGGATTTACATATGGTCTTTATAGATTTGGAAAAAGCATATGATAGGGTCCCAAGAGACATTCTTTGGAGGATTTTAGAGAAAAAAGGAGTACGAGTAGCATATATCCAAGCTATAAAGGATATGTATGATGGAGCATAGACGGCCGTAAGAACCCATGAAGGACAAACCGAGAGCTTCCCCATAACTGTAGGGTTACATCAAGGCTCATCCTTACGTCCTTACCTTTTTGCATTGGTAATGGATGAGTTAACGGGACATATTCAAGATGATATTCCTTGGTGTATGCTTTTCGCAGACGATATAGTGTTGATAGATGAAACTCAGGAAGGGGTAAATGCGAAGCTTAACCTTTGGAGGGAAGTGTTGGAATCTAAAGGTCTTCGCCTAAGTCGATCAAAGACAGAATACATGGAATGCAAGTTCAGTGCAAATGGAGGCCCAAATGAGTTAGGAGTGAGGATCGGAGATCAGGAAGTACCAAAGAGCGACCACTTTCGCTATCTAGGATCTATCTTGCAAAAGAACGGAGAATTAGATGGAGACCTCAACCATGGAATACAAGCTGGATGGATGAAGTGGAAGAGTGCATCCGGCGTGTTGTGTGACCGTCGTATGCCATTGAATCTCAAGGGAAAATTTTATAGGACAGCAATAAGGCCGGCGATGCTGTACGGCACATAATGTTGGGCGGTGAAGCATTAACACGTACATAAAATGGGTGTAGCGGGGATGAGGATGCTTCGTTGGATGTGTGGGCACACGAGAAAGGATAAGATTAAGAATGAGGATATCCGAGATAAAGTAGGAGTAGCCGAAATTGAAGGAAAGATGAGAGAAAATCGGTTACGATGGTTTGGACATGTGCAAAGAAGGTCTACTGACGCTCCGGTTAGAAGATGCGACCACGGGACAGAGGTCCAGGGCCGAAGGGGTAGAGGAAGACCTAGGAAAACATTGGAAGAGACTCTAAGAAAAGACTTAGAGTACTTGGATCTAACGGAGGACATGACACATGATCGAGTGCAATGGCGTTCTAGGATTCATATAGCCGACCCCACTTAGTGGGAAAAAGGCTTTGTGTTGTTGTTGTTGGTTACCCTGCCATCTACCTCCCACTTACTTGTATTATACACTTCTTTTGATTCTCCTTATTAAATTTAATGCGTCTTTTAATTTTGTGAAGATCACTTCGATTGCTCATGCTATGACTTCGAAATTTTTCTCAATACATATATAAAAGGTCCTCTCTCACAAAAAATTATGACTCCGTCACTGTCACCATTAGTACATACTGTTGGACAATACATGTTCGACGGTTATCATGTCATCTTATGTTTCTTGTAATTACGATGTTGAATCACATCAGCACTTAATGTCATGTTGTATTAATCTTCACATGAAATTTGTGGACCAAAAAGTAAATAACGATGGTTGAATAAGTTCATAACGTCCACTCGTAATGTATTATGCTTGTGATGTTAAAAAAAAGTATAAATACTCTTAAACAAAGACGAGCGCCATAAAAGTTTTGTTCTTAAAGTTTCTCCTTAAAAATTTGAAAAAATTAATAGAAAACTAGATTTTAATTCTTAAATAAGATGAAGTTTAGAAAAATGTCTTATATAAGATTAGAAATTGATTTTAGTCTGTGACGATCCGTCCCCAAAAATTTTAATTTCTATAAATGAATTAACGAAAATACCCTTCGAGGCAAACCCATTGACAGTTGTTGACTGTCGTGTCGTGTCACGTAAGACTCGTTTTCTTGGCATATCCTCGTAGTACTCGTCGCTATGGACGCATGGGCACAAATGGATCGCGATTTGGAGTTATACCGAAAGAGTTATTAACGTTAAAAGTTAGGGACAAAATGGTAAATTGGTTGTCAATCTGGAAGGCTCCAGATTTGTCGGAGCTTTGATCAAGAGCCATGTGTGTGGCTGTGATGGAAAGGAAATGAGGATAAGGAGGTGGGCACTGCCCAATCAGGAAAAACGGAAGAGACAATGACCAATGAGAGGAGAGAGGAAGGAGGGAAAGGAGAGAAAAGAGAAATTGAGGGGATCGATCAGATCTCTCTTGACCTGTTTGACCCGTGACCCAAATCTGGCCACCATGGAAGGTAAGGTTGGTGCCAAAATGATCCATACCTCGAGGCCAATCGATCCCTCTATCTATTCTATCCCAAAAACTTGATGAAATTAGCTTTGGAATTGTGAAACTCGCACCCGTGGGTGCGGGAATTCCTTACCTTCGATCGAGAAAATCTGAAACAAATTCTTTCAATCACCACCATCCATAGCAACCTCTTGAGGCCTGGAGCAAAGCCCAAACAAGTTTGGGGGCAGCGGAGTTGTTTTGGAGTCGGATCGAAGACACCCAAAAACTAGGGTTTCCAACGGTTTGTGGCAAGTTTGAGGTGTTTACCGGCAAAATTGGCCTTAGTCACAGGTATAAAAGTTATTCCTCTCATTGAGGTCTTCATTCCTGTTAAATTTGGTAATTTTTAGAAATAGTTAGATTTTCCGACGAGTCGGGGCGGCGCCTGGCCAGGGGGTCATCAATGCTAATTTTAGGGTAAGTTAAATGTCCTGAATTCAGTTTTGATATTCAAATGACGTAGGTTGATTGTTTAAACCTGATTTCATTACGATGCGTGGTTGGGTCAATATATGAATCGTCGATCCGACCGTTGGATCGTCACCAAACTTTGACACATTATAATACATAATATTTAAGGACATTAGGAACTTACCGATCGAGAATCCGACGTACGGATCTTCCCGAATTAGATTGGTAAGTTCATAAAATAAAACGCTAGCCACCACTTGGTTTTGGCAATTGGCGGAGATCCAACCGTTGGATCGTAACGAAACTTTAGTATATTATTCTAGAAGCATAATGTGCATCTTTGGATGATACAGATCTTTAAGATCGAGTTATATAGGTTGTGAACCCTACCGTAGATCTTTCATCGACGGTTGACTTGTGGTCAATGGGTTTCAAGTCATTCTAGAATGTCCTTGAGGATGTGTTTTATGTGAGTTACGTGTTCTATCGACAAGAATTCTGAGATGTGAATTGATAATTTTTCTAGGCGCCGATTGTTCGGGACGCCTCGATGTTATGCTAGGGAATCGTAGCGCGGATTCCAGGTGAGTGGGCATTTGTTTTCTATATATATGTGTATATATGCTTTATGATTTCCAGAAACTGTTTTAAATGATTTTACGATTTAAATGCTATGTCAAGGATGCATAATATTTAAGTATTTGCACTAGTATAGTTTTGCATATTATTGTTGCAGAGGCCCAGGTAAGCTTCAGGTGAGTACATTATGATGATAGTGGTTGCATTGTGCATGGGTATGCGTAGATGCATTTAGAACTTATTACCATGCACCCTGGTGTTAGTGCTCCGCCCGAGACCAAGGCCTAGCCTTCACATGATCGTTCACCTCTCGCACCACACGCTTATCTTGGATCCAAGGCAGGTGCCAGCCTGTCGTACAGACCACACTAGTTGGTTCTGACTCGTAGATGACTTAGGATACTTCGCACAGCCTTCACGTGATCGTAGTACTTGAGCGTACTTATTTACACCTAGCCTGTCGTACAGACCACATTAGGTGGTTCCGACTCATGTGCATGATTTGATAGATGAGCTATAGGTTCAGCCGTACAGGTCACGTTATGTGACTCCGGCTGACACATCATTCTTCATTGATTTATTTCACCTGGCTTAGTTATTTCATTTATGAGATACTTGACATGGCATATACTTGGTTTTCACTATTCTCGGGTATGATTTCTATATACGTACGCATTATTATTTTCTCGGAAATTATACGGGTTTTACAGTGAGGGGTTATTACATTTAAAAAAGAAAGATGTTTTAAAAAAACTTTGTTTTTTCCACTCACGTTTTCTGTTTTGCGCCCCTCCAGGTTTTAATTGCGCCCCTCTGAGGGTATGATCTTTGCCCACACTACCGTACTTTACTTATGCTCTAATGTCGCACGTGAAATGGGTCCATTCCCGCTCACAGCACACTCATGTCTTTAGGCACTTTTAGGTTTAAATTTATTCACATTTTCCATACCACTATACTTTATGGCTTCGTCATCTTCCAGGTGTCGGCCAACACAACTCAATTCGGAGTCCTAGTGGGCAGTCCAGGTCGGGGTGTGTCATAGTCCATATACTCTATTTAATGCCAGCATATTAAATGTCTCTATTTTTTATTTATAATTTTATGGTGTTCTTAAATTAAATTTTATGAAAATATTATAAATTTTAATTCTCATTATGGTAAGTATCTTATATAATAAAATATTTTCGTAAAGATATTTTCTTATGTGCCACTAATTCATTACAATATATTTAGGTACGAACATTTCGGCACACTAGGTTAGTATAATATGTTTACGTACGAATATTTCGGTACACTAGTTTATTATAATATATTTGGGTACTAATATTTCGGTACACTAATTTAGTACCATATATTTAGGTACAGAATTTTTCGGTACACTTATGTTTTTACAAATTTTCTTATGTGCTACTAATTCACTATAATATATTTAGGTACGAATATTTCTGTATACTAATTTAGTAAAATATATTATGATACGAACGTTTAGGTACACTAATTAGAGGAAGTAAAATAAATATAATGAATTAAAATGTGTTTAATAATAAATAATTTTAATTTTAATGTAATAACATTAAATAAGATATCTATTAAATATTGAAACAAAAATCTAATATAAATTTGAATTAAGTACACATTTGAGGAATAAAATTAATATCCAATCTAGCACCAGATTTTTATTGAATTTTAATATTCTTCAAGGATTAAAGTTCAAAAACCCCAAATATTAATCAAATCGGTCACTGTGTTGTCATCTAAATCCTGTCGAATATGTAAAATTGAAATTTTAGAAGAGTGGTAGAGAGATCACCTTTTGTACCACATTAGCGCACCAACTAATGTAACAAATGATGTATACATGTAATGTCAATTCACAAATTTAACTCATTGAATGGTAGTTATGTGCATCATTTAATTGCACTACCAAAAAACACTTTGCAACAACTTCGTCAGCTAAAATCTTCATTCGTTGATGGAGAGTTTAACCGACGGATGTTTGTCATAGAAGAATAGTCTGGCGCCTGTCTTCCGAAACCTTAAACAACGAATAAGAAATTTCGTCGGGAAAATACACGTTAACTTAATTGACCCGACGGAAAAAACTTACTTGACGAATGTTATCTCATCAGCTAGCACATAATTAAATGATTTAATGGGCTTGACTCGACCGCCAGTCGTCAGGCAAACTTTATGAAACCAAATTTAAAATTCTGTTAAACGTTTTGCGTGATAAAAGGTCCGTCGAGTTGTTTTTTGTTTAATTAAAAAAATATTTAAAACATTGTTTATATTAAGTCATTTATTTAAATTTTAAAAATCAATAATTGTAATAAAAATGAATAAAGAATTTACAACCAAAATGAAATTGTTTTGTACAATTAAATTACAACAACTAAAAAAAATAATAATGTGAACTACTGTGGTGGCTGCTGGGATAGCTATTGGGGTGGTTGCTGGGGCAACTGCTGGAATGACTAGGTGAATGCCTGCAAAATCTCGGTCGGGGGCTCGAGAATCCTGATGCCTGAAGCTGACAAGGACTGGGCTATGACACCAAAGTACAAGTGCACTAATTCTTAGTCCTTCGTAACAGCATGTGCCAAGCACTGACCTTCTTCCTTTTGGCACACTAGCTCCATCTCCAGTTGCCCAAGTCTAGAATCAGCCTTGGTCGATAAATTAGAGTTAGCTAAAGAAGAAGACGACCCCCGACTTCCTGAACTACACCACAAACTTCCTTGCCTTTCCTTCGTTCAATCCCATTCATCAACACCTGGAGAGACACCTCTGGCTCAAGTGTCAGCTTCTCCATAGGTACTTTCGATTGTTGCTAGAAGAGGTTGGCGAGGTACTCGTCCCTCTCCTAAACCATATAAACCTACAAAAAAAAAGGCGAAAACAAAATAAGGTTATCGGTCGAAATTTGAACCTTATTTATTGTAATGAGATTTACAAGTAAAACATAGAAATGAATACTTACATAAATTAGGTTTGCAACCTCGTTGCCATAATTGACATGTATCTCCCCCAAAACCACCACTATGGGAAATGCTTCCCAACCACCCGCTATTCCTCCACCCGATAAGATAAGGATTGGGAACGAGAATGGTGAAGGTACGACTTCTTCTCCTAGTTACCTTTATTTGCTGTCGTGGAGTTGCCTGGAAGATCGAATAGCCAATTGAATCGCCTAACGGATCGGACGACCTAGGTTAAGGCATAGTACTCACGCCGACGGTCGACTTGGCGGTGGTCGCTAGGTCCCACTAGCCGGCAGAATGACACTGGGGGCTGACTGCTCACTCTAAGAAGAGATGGAAGTGGAACGGCGGCCGCTCGTGATTAAACATGAAGATATCTGTGGAAAAAAACCATATAATTTTTAAAATTTGCTAAAATTTCTAATAATTTCTAAAATTGGATAAAATCTCAAAAAAAAAATTCCAAAATTGCGTAACATTTCAAATAATTTATAAAATTTCCTAAAATTTCTAAAATTCTAAATAATTTCTCATGTATTTCAAAAGTTTCACATATTTCAAAATTTTCAAATAATTTCTAAAATTGCCTAACATTTCAAACAATTTCTAAAAGGGAATTGTTATTAGCACTCCAAAAGTCTCATTATACACTTCTCACAAGTCTATTTTTCTTTCTAATCATAGAAAGTTTGGAGTGCAAAATGAGATTTTTGGAGTGCCAATAACAATTCCCGTTCTAAAATTGCCTAACATTTCAAAATTTACTAAAATTTCATAAACATTCGTAAAATTTCAAAAATTTCACCACCACCACCACCGACCCTACCACCCCGACACCGTACCTAAACCACCCACCCCACCACCACACCACCATCCCCACCACCGCCACCACCAAAAGCCCACTCCAACACCATTGTCCCTACCCACAACCACCGAACACCTCCTCATACCCCCCCCCCCCCAACCATAAATCGCAAAATATTTCAAATCGAATCACACAAGAAACAACCACAATTTCAATTCCTAACATAATCAATCTGCTAATCACAATATCCTAACAACTTCGAATTGAAAAAATAAATAAAAATTAGGAGAGCGAGAGACATGCAGTTGCTGGGCACAAGGTATAAAGAGGATTTGACACACATAGAGGACTAAGAAAGAGGATTTGAGAGCGAGAGAGAGCTTACAGAGTTGAACGGTGTGAGGAGGAAGAAAGAAGAAGATTATGGGGTTATAACATTTTCAAACCTTTGCCTGATAAAAGGTTAGTCGGGCAAAGGCTTTTCAAATTTTGACACGTGTTCAAAACCCTAAATTTTCGTTGGGCAAACACAATAACTTCATTGGGCAATGTCACCAGAATTTGGGAATACTTCGTCGGGTTACCTCGATTTTGGGGGCCAATTTCAATTTTTGGGAAAGTTTTTAGGAGGCTTTTCGACAGTGCCCGACGGAAGAATAGCTAAAGCCGACCAAATTTAGAAACTTGGTCTGTCGAATACGAGTATTCCATCAGGCAAACTTAAAAAACAAAATCTCTCTACTTTTGAATATTAAGTTCAAACGGTTCAAAAAAATCATCGAATTTGATGATCATTAAATTTATTGTGTGCTTTTGCTCTCAATTTGGGGCATTGTTAAAAATGAACAAAATCAGAGCTAAAATGATTGTTAAATAATGAATTTTAGTTTCTAACCGTTGAATGATTTCATCTCGTTATTGAGTCCCTAAACATTGTTTTTGGATGATTTATGGCGTTAGAGATCTTGAAGTATATGCAAATATGTTTGACGATTGGATCGTGGAAACAAGTTTTGTAGAATGTGTGCCTCCTCTTAAGAGTGGATTCCAAAACACTTATGGCTCATTTACTAATCTGTAATCAGATTGAAAGGAATTGAATTGTGGAGCAATTGGAATGAGGTGAAATCAGAATCAAATTACTGTTGAAGTTATTTCCAAAAACTATTTGGAATCAGAGTAGGAATGACATTAATCTATATAAACTACTTACTAATTCATATGAATCGGAATGAAAACTAATGTGATTACTAAAATACCCCTATTTTAACTAATATGTTTTATATGCTAATTATATTTAGTAAAACTTTTATTCTTTCATTTTTTTTTTATATTTTAGTAGAGAGAATATTTTTTTTTATTTTTTATGTTTTAGTAACTCTTATTTTTTTCATTGGTCCTTACCAACATAAAGCAAACAAAAAAAAAATTTACTTCCTTCTCTCCCCCTTCCCACCCCTTTCTAAATTCTCCAAGTACCCAGTAATTTGTTGCAATTCTATCTATCTACCCTCTTTTCTGGTTGCTAGACCACCATTTTCCATGTTCTTGGGTCTTCATCGGAAACAAGAGTCGGGTCGAGCTGTCTTTGGCGACACGGTCGTGCGGGTCTTGTTAATCAATGGCTTGAAAGGCAGCTTCTCTAGCCATCCATCACATCACAAGGGTTGCAAACACTATCATCCCTTGGTTTGTTCTAGACATAGTTCTCATCTTCATTTGGAGTTTGAGGGTATTATCAGCACAAAAATTGGATTCCAAATACCTCCTGCCATTTCAGGATTTGGATTCTTTATTTTAGGCGGGTCCCACTATTTTTTTTTTTTCCGGACGTTTTAGTGAAAACTTGAATGACTGGTGATGTGTGCAATTCTATTTCCCACCATTTAATTCCCCTTTAGTAAGCATGCACTTAGAGTTTTTTCTATACTTCCATTAAGTATAA
This sequence comes from Cotoneaster glaucophyllus, assembly GCA_036320875.1. Taxonomy (NCBI): domain Eukaryota; kingdom Viridiplantae; phylum Streptophyta; class Magnoliopsida; order Rosales; family Rosaceae; genus Cotoneaster; species Cotoneaster glaucophyllus. The sequence goes on along the minus strand of CM070058.1, from coordinate 16,058,827 downwards.
TGTAAGTTTTTGTTGTATCCAATATTTTAAATATTTTAAATTGATTATCAAGTTCGTTCATCTTATTCTTCTACAGTTGAGGATTGTATTTGCAAAAAATGAACAAAATCGGAGCTAAAACAACCGTTAAATCGTGAATTTTATCTTCTAATTGTCGAATTATTAGTCTCGTTGCCTAATCTTCAAACATTTTTTGGTTGATTTTTGGAGTAGGATTGAAGTATATGTAAACACGTTCAACGGTTGGATCGTGGAAACTAGTTTCATAGAATGAATGTGCCCTCGTAAATAATGGATCCAAAACACTTAAGAGTATATTCTATACTTCTATTAAGTACAATTTATGGATGCAAATTTCTACCTTCTTCTTCTTAGACGAAAATGCACCTGCAAAACAATTAACACCTTAGGTGAAGGCCAAGAGCCTCACGCACCCACGATGAATTTTGGGAGGGGGGGCTTTGGCCAAAGAACCTCCGATGCCAAAGTTAGAATTTGAGGGAAAAATGCTTAGAGAAATTTGGAGAATTTTGGAAGAGAGTTGGAATTAGGTTTTTGGGAGAAATGGGAGCTATTTATAGGGGTGTGGCCGGCCCTGATTTGCAGAAAGGGGTATGGTGGTTTTTGGGTGTAATTGCAAGATATTATGTCAAAATAATATCTTGCAAACAATTAGGAAATTAATTAGAAAATTAATTAATTAATTAATTAAGAAATTAATCAATTAATTTAGGTAATTAATCCTATTTAGAATGAATAATTGAAGGTTATGTTGTGGGGAGGATTTGATGAAGATGGATGAAATAAGTTTTGAATAAATACCTATTTTGATCACTTTTGACCTTGATTGAGTTGTGATTGTTTGTTGCTTGCGCGTAGGAGTTCCGGTATGCCTCGAGGGTAATTTTGTCTTTTTTACTCGAGAATTCACGTGTTGCCTCCATATTTTTCTCGATTATTTTTGGCTCCACAAATTCCCCCACACCTGTTGGGCTGCTCGCAAGAAAGAGCAGCAGGTGTAGAGATCTTCTTGCTTTAGAAAACATAGGATTGTTTCCTATTTTGATGTAGATTCCCTCTTTAATTGGAAATTAGATCCTTCTAGGAAAGGGAAATAAATTTCTCCCAAAGTCTATTTAAGTCCACCTTAAGTAGATTATTAAATCAACTTTGGAGAACAATTTATTCTATCCTACACGAGAGAGAAAGCTAGAGGATATTTGTCCCACCTTCCCTAGCAATCTTCTACACTTGCCCATGTAAAGGACCGTTTTTTGTTGCTTTCTTCATCTTCGCGCTGCTCCAAGGTAAGAAAAAAAATAATTTTCCTTATCTTCTCAATTTTTGGGAGCCTCGGGGCTTGAAATTGGCTCGACGAGAATCGAGGATGCCTGAAAAAAGGCTTGTAGAAGTTCACAGTGTTGTTGCCATGGGTGACAAGATGCGGCGTGATAGCGGCTCGGGCCAAGGGTTGGTGTGGCTGGCACGGGCGGAAGTTGGGCTGGATGAATAGGCTTCGGCCCACGAGAAAGAGTAGAAAAGTGGGGCGCTGACCCTTTTTCCTTCTATTTGAGCCGTGAGGCCTGTGGGTTGAGGAAGTATCTGGCCAGGCCGCAGGGCCTGGCATGGTTGCTGGGCTTCTGCGGCTTGGGCCATAAGTAGGCTCTTTTTTGTTTTTTTTTTTTAATGTTAGGCTTGGGCCCATGCATGAGAGGAGAAAGGGAAAGTAGCGGGCCGCTGGGCTTAGCCCCGCTTGATTGGACTGAAGACTGCTTCATTTTCATTTATTTTTTGAGGTTGGGCTCGGGCCCGTGCCTGAGGGAGAAGAGAGAGAGGCCGAGGGCTTTAATTGGGTCGTGGGGCCTGTTGCGCCGTATCCCTTCTTGAGGCATATAGACACGTTATTCCGTCGAGAGTGCGTGTGAAGCGTGTCAAGGATGGTAGCAGTCGTGAGCCGTGTAGTGGGGCTCAGAGAGCCATCAAGTTTCACCTCTATTACTTTGTGTTGGGTTTCACTTTTCCTATGCCGTGTTTCTTCCAAGAAGTGCTCTGTTCCATGAGATGTGCATCCGCTCAATGTTCTCCGAATACAACGCCCGTGATGGTGGGATTCTTCAATCTAAGCCATTTCTTTGACTTAGATTTAACCGTCAACGAGTTTTAGTACTTCTTTGACATAGGCCACATTGAGGAAGTTGGGCAGCTGCGATCTCGCCAGAAGCTCTTTGAGCATTCAAGCAAGGGAGATCATGACTGGGCTAAGGAGACTTTGGAGATAAGTGGAGAATGAGAGTGTGATTTTTCCCCCGAGCTGCGTGTTCCAACGGTTTTCATCTCTGGTAAGTAGACTGCTCAGTCCTTCGGCTGCTTTGTACTTTCGCTAAGCTGCTTTCTGATTTACTAATTGTCTCCCTCTGTTCTAGATTAATAATTTGGCTCAACTCCTAAGACTTCTTGGGACATGAAGAAAGTGCAAGTCGCTCTGGGTATCCTTTCCGAGTATCGTGAGTGGTGTTGGCTGTTTAGTCCTCTTTTTCCTGGAGAAATGTGGGCTGCCCCCAAGAGAGGAGATAAAGTGATTCAAGGCTGAGGCATTGGCTCGCCCAATCACCGTTGGGGAGCCTACTGCAAATGAATATGGGAACAAGAGACATTCTCCGCCTTCTCAAGAGATGCCAACTGAGAAAAACCCAAAGACTTATTCTGCTGCTCGCGAGGGTTCGCCGGCTGCACCCAGGCTTGTGATTGACTTGACTTCTTCCAAGGGTCAGAATGATGAGTTTGCCAGATCTGTGTCAAAGACGCCTACCATTCCAAAGGTGGCCAGTTCGACTGCTAATATGATCACTTAGTGTAGAAGTTTCGTCGTGCCCCCAATGCCGAAATTTGTACCAAAACGCCCATCTGGGGCTAAGTCTGGTTCACTTTTGGAGAGGCCTGCTACTTTGAAGAGTGACAAAGTACCTTTGCCTGCTAAAGTGGTGCCAAAACCAGTTCCCTCTGCTGCTGAGACCATATTCATCTGCTGAGAAGAAGAAGGCTACTTGTGTGGGTAGTTTTGAGAAATTTACCAAGTCTGTTTCTGGGGAACCTGCTCGATGACATGGATGTTTGTGCCAAGTTTGTTGATGGCGTCAAAGGAGTTGTTGGCCCAAGTTCTTTTGCGAAGCATACAATTGAGTATGAGAGGACTGCTCTATTAGTTATGATGCAGAAAATGGTGATTCTAGCAGCCGAGTCTATGTTTCTTGACCAAGAGGATACTAAGGCTGCTAAGGAGGTGGCAAGAACTGTGGCAACCGAAGCTTATTCCTCGACCGAGAAAGTCAAGAAGTTGGAATCTGAGCTTGCTGTTTTGAAGGGGTCTAATATCTCTACACCTACTTCTCTGCAGCTTGAGACCACTCGCCAAGAGATCGTTGATTTGAAGACTAAGCTTGACGCGATCTAGGTAAAGTATGAAAGTGCAGAGAAGAAGATTGGGTGGTACATACCTCATATTCAAGATCTTGAGCGTGCCATCTTTGAGTTCCGCTCTGTTGCTTACACAAAGGATGAAGAATTGATCGTTGCTTGCAACCAAGTGATCCACTTCAAGAAGGTCGTTGATAGGCTTGAGCCCCAAGTGTTGGAACTGCAAAGTGCTTTAAAGATCAACGACAGTCTGAAGAAGGAAGTGGAGGAGTTGCAGCGTGCCCGTGCTAGTCTGCTCGAGGAGAATAAGCAGTTGAAGGGTGATAAGGCTGGGTTCGAGGCTTTGCTTACCCAGTGTCAAGCCAATTTCTACAAGTTGGGTTATGCAGATCATCTCTTTGAGCGGTCGCTTGACTTTGAGTTTTTTTGGTTAAGACTTCGAGACCTTCTCTATTTCTCTAGAAGACTTGCTCGCCTTTATTGTCAAGGCTTCCATTGGTGAAGTAGTCGGAGACGCTGATGCCTAGGTTGGAGCAGCCAGGGATGAAGCGTCGGATAATGCCATTGCTGAGGGTGTCGTGGTTACTGAAGGTGTGGAGACCGAGTAGTCGTGGAGCGTCCAAGCTGCTGAGGAGTAGTCTTCTAATTAGTCTTGAGGATTTTCTTTGTTTTCCTCTTTGTTTTCCTTGTTGCCGTTGCTTTGCTTGAACTTTTTTGGTCTTTACTAGTCTTTTATCAATTTTTCTAGAAAATTTAATAATTTTGGTTCATTCGCTTTTCTTCATCTTCGCTTCTTTTGTTCATGCCCTAACCTTTTAACTTTATAGACCAGTGGCAGGCGTATTACTTTTCATAAGCAGACAAGCCCGCGTAGCCTATGTAGCCGTAGGCATTGGTGTAGAACTTTGCAAAGTTGTTAGCTATAGAGTCTTACTTATAGAAGTAGACATGTCCACGTAACCACTAGGCTATTAACCTTGGCTTTCTCCAATTCCGTAGGTTACGTAGCAAGTATCACAACACTTTAGGACTTGGTGTAGATCATTCTGCGCTTTGGCAAAAATGAAGCCCATCGACCGCGTAGCATGTCGGCAATGGATGAAGCTTCGTACATGCGCGCTAACTTGTTTAACCTCACATAGAAATGTGCGATTGTATAAGTTTAGCGCGACTTACTGCTTGAAGGGCAAGCCGTAGGCTACCTTAGTGCACTCGATAACAACTTTAGGGTTCCAGGGCAGCCGTTCATACTGCGAATTAGGCCAAGAGACACAAAATCCTTCAGTTAGCTAAGTCTTGAAAAAGACAATTGCAGCTACTTTTAGGAATCCCAGTGTAAGCCATTGTGCATCTAGTTATACTAGGACATCCCGACTCATCCACGTTTGGATATTTCGAGTGTAGAGTTTATTCTTCCATTTTCGAGAGCAGACCCATGTGGGTGTCGGGGAATTGGTTTACCCTCTCGCACTGGAGAGCATGGTTGGTCTCTCGGGGGGTGTAATTCCTGCGATGAGTCCCTAAAAAAGGCGTGGCCTTCTTTTGAACTGCATGAGTGATCAGTTGTTGTAGACACATAGTCGAGCCAAGTTGTAAATTACTTTCTACATTCCTCAATGAAAAACGAGTGAAACGAACGAAAACTTAGCTGTAACGTAAAGACTGCATAACAACGGGATAATCCTTGGCTCACAAGGTGGTGCCCGTTGATCCGCTTGAGTTCTTCAAACTTTGATCTAGTGGGAGCTCACACATGGTACTTCCTCAGATTGTAGGCGTTCCACTGCTTTTCGATCTCTTTGTCGTTCATGGTGGCGGGGCTGTAATTACCCTTGCCACCTACTTTGCTGACCTTGTACAGACCTTCCCAGATGGGATCCATCTTTTTGGAGCCTTCTCTCCAGGCAGTGATGAAGGCTTTTCTTAGGACTAGACTGTTATGCTCAATGCTTGGCAGTAGAGTGCTGATACTTGGCACAATGACATTGGGAGGAATGATTATTTCTAAACCAAATGCCAAAGAGAAAGGAGTCTCACCGGTGGCTCGTCGCTTGGCCGTGCGATATGTCTATAGACATCCAAGGAGTTCGTCTGACCACTTTCCCTTCTTGTCGGAGAGGGATTTCTTGAGGCAGTCGAGAATCATCTTGTTGGATGCTTCGCCCTGCCCATTCCCTTGAGGATATGTCGGCGTGGATATGTACTGTTGTTGGTGATGATAGATTGAGGAATGCCAAATGTTGTTCCTCCATATGTAGTGCTCTATGTCTATCTGAGTCGTGGTTGTCATGGGCTCTGCTTCTACCTATTTAGTGACGTAATCGGTTGCCACAATCATCATGCCCCTGCCCCCAGTAACGGGCGACATTGGCCCTACCAGGTCAATTGCCCACTGCATGAACGGCCAATGACTCGTCAGAGAGTGTAATTCGTTGACAGATAGTGCTGGTACCGACTTGTAGCGTTGGTAGAGGTCGCATTTTTTTACTAACTCCTTAGCATCTTGGTGAATGGTAGGCCAGAGTGATTTCCACAAACATCTTCGTTGATTGAGCTTAGAACTTTTAAGTCGTCGGGAGGCGCTAGGCAGTGGAGATGTGGTCCGATGTAGGATCTTCGGACGAGAATGTCGTTCCACATGTAGTAGTGTGCTGCCTTTATCCGGAGCTTTATAGACTCCAACCTTTACGTAGGGAGTATGCCATTGATCAGGTAGTCTATAATAGAACTTTGCCAGTTAGGAGTTATACTAACCTGTGACACTTCGGTTGCCGGCTCCGCCTCTATGCTTGGCTTGTCTAGATACTCCACTGGAACAGAGCATTTGAGTTGGTGGTCGAGGGCGGAGCCTAGGCCGGCTAGCGCATTTGCGTAGGCGTTGTCTGCCAGCGAAACTTGAGTGAGAGTGTAAGTCTGAAATGCTTCAAGTTGCTTGCGTACCTTCTCTAGGTATTGCCCTATCCTTGGATGTTTTCCGTGTACTCCCTAGTAGTTTGGCTATTGATTAGCTTGGAATTGGAATGAATTGCGAGCTTTTTCACTGCCAAGTCTTTTATCATTAAGAGGCCTGCTAGTAAGGCTTCGTACTCTGTTTCGTTGTTGGATGCTTTGAAGCTTAGAGTGATCACCTGCTCAAGCATCGAACCGTCTAGGGTAACAAAGACCACGCTTGCTCCTAAGCCTTTGTAGTTGGATGTGCCGTCGACATGCAAATGCCAAAAGCCTTATTCGGGCGGAGCAGGCACGGTACCTCTGGGGTATCGTTGGGTCGTTCTGTTGCGTTGCCTTGGCTAGGCATGAATTCTGCTATAAAGTCTGCCAAGGCTTGGGCCTTTATCGTCGTGCGGGGTCGAAAAACTAAACCGTATTGGCCAAGTTCCAACGCTCATTTCATCAATTGTTGAGAAGCGTCTGGACCATGTAGGATTGATCGTAGAGGATATTGAGTCATGAGATGACTGTATGAGCTTGAAAGTATGGTCTAAGCTTCTGAGCCGTAACAACTAGTGCCAAAATTAATTTTTCGATCTTCGGGTATCTAGTTTCCGCATCGAGAAGAGCTTTAAAAGTGTAGAATACTGGTAGTTGGGCCTCCAACTCTTCTCGTATGAGGGCAGAGTTCACTGCTACTTCTGAGACTGCCAAGTAGATGTATAAGTCATCCACTGTTTTCGGCTTGGATAGTAAGGGAAGTGATGTAAGATACTTTTTCAGGTCTTGAAAAACTTTTTCATACTCATTATCCCATTTATGTCGTTGTGCCCTCTTGATGGCCATGAAAAAGGGTTTGCATCGATCAGTGGACAGCAAGAGAAAGTGGTTGAGGGTGGCTGCTCGTCCAGTCAAGCTTTGGATCTCCTTCAAGGTAGTTGGAGATTTCATCTCTAGGATCGCTCAGATTTGCTTGAGATGTGCTTCGATTCCTCATTAGGTTACTAGGTACCCTAAGAATCTGCCCGAAGATACTCTAAATGTGCATTTGGCAGGATTGAGCTTCATCTTGTACTTTCTAAGGATGTAGAAAGTTTATGCCACGGTACCTCCATGGTGACTCCAATTTTCTTCTTGAACATCATGTTTACTAACCCTTGGTAAGTGGCCCCCGCGTTCTTGAGGCCAAAGGGCTTGACCTTGTAGCAGTAGGTGCCTCATTTGATCACGAACGTGGTTTTCTCCTTGTTGGGCTCGTACATGGCTATTTGGTTGTAGCCAGAGTAGGTATCCAAGAAACTGAGCAGCTGGTTCCCAGAAGTCGAATCTACTAATTGATCGATTCGGGGGAGTGGATAAGGATCCTTTACGTATGCTTTGTTGAGGTCAGTGTAGTTTACGCTAACCCTCTATTTGCTCTTATCCTTATTCTTTACTAGCACGACGTTGGCAAGCCATGTTGAGTGTGCTACCTCTTCCATGAAGCTGACCTTTAGTAACTTGTCAATTTATGCTTCGATGATCGTTACTTGTTCGGGCACAAAATGCCTTCTTTTTTGGATCACCGGCTTGGCAGCGAGGTCGACGTGCAGCTTGTGGCAAGCTATCTTGGGGTCAATGTCGAGCATGTCGGAAAGTGACCATGCGAATATGTCACGATTTTCCCTAAGGAAAGTCGTGAGTAATTCATTTTCTTTCGGGCTCATATGTGAGCTGATACTAGCAGTCTTCTCCAGCTGCTGGGGATCAAGAGTGATGTGTTTGGCGCCTTCTTCGGGTTTCAATCCTATCTTGTCTGCTAGCGCGTCGGTTTGGACACCATCTTCTTGATCTGCTTGCTGTAATTACTACTTGGTAGCTTTATCGTCCTTTTAGACCTCGATAGCCTCTACGAGGGTAAAGGTTTTCTTCTTTAATTCTTTCAATACTTGCACAGTGCATCATCAAGATGCGGCCTAGTCAGACTTGATTTCTCCGACTCCTCATCCCGTGATGCGGAATTAGATTTTTTGATACTTGACGAAAGTGACGGCATCCAGCTTTATTAGCCAATGTCTCCCTAGAATCCCATTGTAGGGAGACGGGTCGCTTACTATTGTGAACGTATGCTTTGAGACAACTGGCGGTGTTTTCACGTCAAGTGTGATGTGGTCGATGACAGTCGAGGTGTGTCCGTTGAATCCGGTGAGTACCTTCGCTCGGAGTATGATTGTGCTTTCTAGGCCCATATTCTGAATTACTAAGAGTTGAAGTAGGTTGACTGCATTACCATTGTCAACCATCATTCTGTCGACTATGGTATGGGCCAGTTGGACAGATACCGCCAACGCGTCGTCCTGTGGAAAGTCGATGCTTTCGGCATCCTACTTGGTAAAACCAACAATGGGTCCAAGTTAGGTGTCGACTGCTTGGACTTGCGAGACTATTAGAGCCTGCTGGATATTTCACTTTTTTGAATTGTTGGTGGCCCCCAAATGCTCAGATTCGACGAAGATATCATTAATCTGAAACGTCTTATTAGATGATTCATCATTGGCATCCGCATTCCTTCTAGGTTGCACAGTTGGTTTGTCCAAGTATCTGTTGACCTTGCTTTCCTTCACGAGGTTCTCTAGGTAATTCTTCCAGGTGTAGCAGTCGTCGGTTGTGTGACTAGGACCTCGGTGGAATGCACAGTACTTGGTGTGATCTAACTTGGAAGTATCTCCTTTTAACTGCTTCGGCAACTTGAACCATGACTCGCTTTTGATGTCACGGAGGATCTGGTGGATCGGGATCGGGAACTTGGAGTAGTTCTTAGATGCCAAGCTCTCTTTTGTCGTGGTTTGATCCCTACGTTTGGCCTTCTGCTTGCTTTGGTTGTACTGCTTCCATCCTCATTCTTTTGAGCCATTGCCGACTTTTTCTATGGTTACTCGGGCGCCTTGTCTGCTCGCCAAGGCTCGTCCCAAAGTGCATGCTTCTCTACTAGAGCGAACGAGTCTGCCAAGGTTAGATCTTCTTTTATGATCATCTCTCCAAACAGTGGGTGGTCTGCTGGGAGTCTATTTTGGAAGGATGTGCTTGCTATCGAATCGTCGTGTCTGACTATCTTCGCTTTCTCTACTTTGAACCTCTTCACGTAGTCACGGAGTGACTCATTTGTATACTTTGAACCTCTTCACATAGTCAAGGAGTGACTCATTTGGGTACTTATTCACGTTGAACAAGTGGTCGGACTTATTCTTAATCGAGCGGTAGGATGAAGCTTCTTCGGTGAAAACCAAGGAAAGATCATCAAAACTCCAGATGGATCTTGGCGGTATGGTGTGGAACCAATCTTGCACCTCGTCTTGTAAAATAGTGGCAAATATTTTGCACATAAGAGCATCATTGTTTCGATAAAGGACCATCGCGCTTCGGGAGTACTTCAAATGCCTCTCTGGGTCTCCATCTCATTTGAAGGATATGAAATGTGGCATGCTAAACTTGCGTGGAGGCTCTGCCTGCTCAATCTCGTCTGTGAAGGGTGACTTACTCATATTGGTCATGTCCCGTCGCAGCGCTTCATCGGTGACTTCGTTGCGTTGGAAATCACTTAACTGCTTATTTAAGAGCCTCTCTACCTCTTCCTGAATCTGCCTTTGTTGGGGTAGTAGATCTCGCCTGCCTCCGGTCTTGACCTGCTGATTTAGGTTGCTTTTCTACGTGCTTTGCTCGTCGATGTCCTGGCGACGGTCCACGTGGTTTGTTCATAGCAGGCGAGGGAATTCTTCGCTGGTTGTTGGTTGAACTCGAGCCAAATTGAGTGACTGCTTCTCTCCGTCTGTCGTGCTGCCTACTTCAATGTGAGGTGGAGGATGCTCCTTGCGGGCCTAGCCGTGAATAAACACCTTACCTGGAAAATTGTCCATGTTGATCATCGAAGTGTGGTCCCAACTGTGAGTGTATGTTTGTCCGTGGGCTTAATCGAGAATGCATGCTCCTTCGCGTGCTAGGACAAGAGTATATGCTATCTCGGGGGCCCAGTCTGGACTGTACACTGCCAGAACGCTCGGTTAGTGGCTGGTCCAGTAGCTGTTTGCCAAGACGCTGCTGGAGAGGTTCTTCGCCTGCCCTTGTCCCACTCCAGGACACCTTGTTCAGGGCACGTTGCATCTCAGTGCGCTGTAAGAGCTTATTCACCAAGGTCGTCTGTTGTGCGAGGGCGCTCGTTAATTTTATAACTTGTCGAGACATGTGTTGTTCTCCATTTGGGTTGGAAGAGCTTGGAAGGAATGCATCTCCTTGAGCAGTAGAAGTGTGCAAGACTTCGGGTGTGAGATTTGAGTTGGGAAATGTCAAATCCGCAGAGAAATGTGGTGAAAATACCGTTGGTTCAATTGTCGGCCCAAAAATCTGAAGCCGGTATGGTTGGACCAATCATAAACCAATTTAGGTTGCTTAGAAGGCCACGGAAATGGGCTGGGCCACGAGAGTGGACTGCTCGGAGTACGGCGCACGTGGGTGCGAGGCTAGGGCTCGGCTCGGCAACGTGTTGGGATCGGATTGGGCTTGAATGGCTTAGGCCAGCGCACCTTGGGTTTGGGCCCTTGCGGGATGGCTTGGGCCATGGTCATGGTGTCGTGGACCTCTTTCAAGGGTGGCTGCTGTGGTGGCCACCATGGTGGTTGCTACGGTGTTGCCTTGTGGGGGTGGTACCACTTCACTCATCGTCGTGTTGAGCCTTGTGGATCACCGTAGTCTAAATCCTTGAACGTAGGAAGTTCCATTCGTCGTGGTTTCTAGGTTTCTAGTCATTGCAGTTTTCTTTTACGTTTAATCAAAGAATCTTTTTATATAAAAATTCCGAGAATAAGAACGAACGAAAAATCTACAAATGAGCAAGGAAACGAAAAACCTTGAATGCGAGAGTCTTTTTCGAGCGTTTGATCAAGACTCCCAATGAAAGCACCAATTTGTGGATGCAAATTTCTGTCCTCTTCTTCTTGGATGAAACAAAACAATTAACACCTTAGGTCAAGGCTAAGAGCCTCACGCGCCCACGATAAATGGGAGGGCTTTGGCCGAAGAACCTCCAATGCCAAAGTTAGAATTTGAGGGAAAAGTGTTTAGAGAAATTTGGAGAATTTTGCAAGAGAGTTGGAATTAGATTTTTGGGAGAAATGGGAGCTATTTATAGGGGAGTGGCCGGCCCCTATTTGGAGAAAAGGGGTCCGGCCACTTATGGTGTTTTTGGGTGTAATTGCAAGATATTAATGTCAAAATAATATCTTGCAATCAATTAGAAAATTAATTAGAAAATTAATTAATTAATTAGGAAATTAATCAATTAACTTAGTTAATTAATCCTATTTAGAATGAATAATTGAAGGTTACCTTGTGGGGAGGATTTGATGAGGATGGATGAAATAGGTTTTGAATAAATACCTATTTTGATCACTTTTGACCTTGATTGAGTTGTGATTGTCCACTGCTTGCACGTAGGAGTTCCGATGTGCCTCGAGGGTAATTTTTTCTTTTTCACCCGAGAATCCACGTGTCACCTCCATATTTTGCTCGATTATTTTTGGCTCCACACAATGTATTCTTTCGTGAAAAAAGGCTCAGCCATATGGTTTAGAGCTTTAGAAGCCCTTACAAAAAAAAACTGAGAGAAAAAGAGAAATTTAAATGATACTAGCCAATGCTATAATACAAGACAAATTCGATTTTGCACGACCTCATGCATTTGTTGGGATTCCAATATACTAGAGTTTATTCTATACTTCCATTAAGTACAATGTAGTCTTTTGTTAAAAAAAAAAAAAAAAAAGAAAAAAAAGAAGAAAGGCATAGCCATAGGTCTTAGAGCTTTGGAACTCATGATGGTGGTATCCTTTTCATGTTCTTTCACATGCAAGACATCCAACTAACTTTTGGAACTTATGACAGTGGTATCCCTTTCATACTTACTTCTCTGATTTTTACCACCAATACTACTCCCTAGACCACCATAACTGAAGGTGCACCTCCTTCCCCTAACTAGCCATATGGGCCTGGGCACCGTCACCTTCTGGTTGTGAACTCAGGCCCATAGTCGTGCTTTTGCTGCTGCTGTTTTCATGAGATACTTGGGGACTTTTGTGCAAAGTGGTGAAAGGGTAGGGTTTGGGTAGTGTGAAAATGGGGCATTGAATTAAAGAAGAAGGGGAGAAAAAGGAAGAGGAAAAGGAGGGCACGTAGGAGAAAAAGGAAGAGAAAGGTACTAGATAAAAAGAGGAAGAGGAAGAGGAAGGCATGGACTTATAATTGATGGATAAGGGTTTTGCCCGACGAACCATTCAGTCAGGCAAATACAATGAAAACATCAAGCAAAGGTTGTGTCGGTAGATATTTATTACATGTCATTATGGGCTTTTGACCAACGACAATAGATTTTAGCCGACGGATAGTGTTGTCAGGCAAAGCCTACCTAGCTGATGAAGATAGGATTCGTCGAGTAAACCGTCTGATCACCATTTTTTCCTTCTGCAAGCCAAAATCTTGCCCCGACGAATTTTGACTTGCCCTATGAATTTTTTCTGTCACTTGGTTTTGGGTAAACCCTGAACGTTGACCATCTTCGCCTTACCAACTGAAATATGCGTCGGGTAAAGAGACTTTAGCCGACAAACTCTTGTCGGGCAAAAGTTTGTAGGGCTAGCCCTATTTTCTGGTAGTACTGTTGTCGTATCATGTGGTACATCAATATGATACAAAAATGTAGTAACCTAATTTTAATGGTTACTGAAATTCTCCATACGATTAAGCCGATTACTAGAGAGTATATATGTTCACATACAAAGAAATATAAAAAAATTATCATCTGTTTGAAAACTCATGAAAAAAGAAATTTAGGGCCACTTTCACAATAACCTTGCCTGAAAAGTTCTTATTTTACATAGAAAACAGTCCTAAACTTTATGTAACTTCCACCTCATAAACTATTTTCCTACCCCACTTGCCTTGAACTATTGATGGATCTCTGTAGCTTCAAAGGTTCTTCTCTCAACATTATAAGTATGGGGTATCTCCAATCCAAAGCCAATTAAGAAACCAGCTGCTTCCTCAGGAAAAACAGAAAGGTTGTAATCTTTGAGAGATATCATGGCAATGATGTCATCAGATCCTCTTGTGGTTGGGAGAGTTATTGGAGATGTTGTTGATTACTTCTCCCCCTGTGTAAGAATGACAATCACATACAACTCGAACAAGGTGGTGTATAATGGGCATGAGCTATTTCCTTCCTCAGTAACCATCAAGCCTAAGGTTGAAGTTCATGGAGGCGATTTGAGGAGTTTCTTTACACTGGTACGTGCATGTCACCCTCCCAGATTCTTTGTTATCATGTTTATATATACCATAATTTCTTTTCTTACATAAGGATTTAATTTAAAATAGTTATTTTGTTCTTTGTAGGTCATGACGGATCCAGATGTTCCGGGCCCTAGTGACCCATACCTGAAGGAACACTTACACTGGTAAACCCTTCCCTCAAGATGATCATAAAAATGCAATCTTAAATAAGGAAAATAAAATAAAAGGCAATCATTTTCCCGGCCCTAGAGACCCATATCTGAGGGAACACTTACACTTGTACCAACCTCTAATTAATTAACTTGCGCATAATATTATATCCACCTGAAGATTAAAATATGAAGCACAAACCTTTTATACCGCAGAGAATCAGTTATTAGCCGTTACCAATATTTTTATATGAAACACAAACCTTTTATACCGCAGAGAACCAGTTACTAAAAACTATATATGCGTCTTTTTTATATAACATAAAATTAACTGCGTCCTTGAATCTTACTGATCTTTTTCTTTTCCAATAAGTTTGTATGTTTACATGGTTGACCTGGTAAATTTATCTGGGCTTTTTTGTCCTGTTAGAGATGGCCTGATGCAGGGAGTTTCTATTTCCTTATAATTGTTTTTGGATTAAACCTACATAATCAGAAGACAGAAGCTTCTATTGCATACTCATGAATTCAGTGTGATAATTTTGTTAAAAAAATTGGACTAAATAATTGGCCTTCTTGATTATAGGATTGTGACTGACATCCCAGGCACTACTGATAACACATTTGGTAAGTCCATTATGTTCTTAGAGAGATAATGAATATGATTTTTTGTTTGTTTGAACTCGTAATATATAATTAAAAACAGGACAGGAGGTGGTAAAATATGAAATGCCAAGGCCAAACATAGGGATCCACAGGTTTGTGTTTCTTCTGTTCAAGCAGAAAGGCAGGCAGACAGTGATCCCTCCTGCATCAAAGGACCACTTCAATACCCGAAAATTTGCAGAGGCAAATGACCTTGGCCTTCCTGTGACTGCTGTCTTCTTTAATGCCCAAAGAGAAACTGCTGCAAGGAGACGCTAAAACAATAGCACTAACCGAAAAAATCAGCTCTGCTCTCCAAGTTGTACCTTGAAATGGATTGTTTACAATAATTTGTTGGGAACCTGTCTGTTTAAAATTTGTGTGAAGTGCACCCTCTTGCTTTATTAACCTAGCAAAAGTTTGTAAATTTATGGTTGTGTACTTTATGTAACTTTCTCCAAAATAAATATAGTAATATGGAAAAATTATAATGTACGACTGAATTTCTTTCACAAGTTCATATTCATAAATAACAATTGAAGTAATCTATAGGCCAGCAAGTGGCCCTTGAAACGCTTGAGGGAGGGGATGGTAGACTGTCATAGTAGCCCGATGACTTTAGTCCGATGAAATAGCCTATTTTTTACCATTGCTTTTGAAAGATAGTAGTCCAGCGGCATCTTAAGTTAATGATCTAAAGAGAATATTTCTATAGAAAACTTAAGTTAATGATCTAATTAAGCTACTTAGTATTACGGTTTAGCGGTATTCCTCTTCACTTGTAAGTAAAAGGTCTTAGGCTCGATTATCGTCAAATGTGAAATTGAACTGCATTATTACTAGCTCATTGTGAGGCTAAGTCCATCCACCTCCCCTTTTGGATAGATAATGTCATTTGTTTGAATAAAAAAATATCTAATAAATTTCCGTCCCTTGATACATTTAATCACCTCATTTATTAATTATATTTTGATGTTTTATTTCTCTTTGTTTCTAATTTTAATCTATTAGTTACCTTCAATCCTAATTTTCATTTCAATCATTATATATTTTGGTGTAGACATATAGGTAAACTAGTTTTTTTGTATAATATATTCCGATACAATTTGTGTTATTCATTTAGGTACATTAATTCATTTAATATCTTTCAATATATATTCATTGATACAGGCATTTAGGTACATTAATTATTCATAATACTTTTCGATACTTCTATTTTGGTACATAAATTTTGGTACATACATTTAGGCATATCAATCCATGTTAATATTTTGGTACACTTATGTATTTACATATTTTTCTTATGTGTCACCTTTTTGTGGAATGTTTCTCATTTAGGTACATTTATAAGGATATATTTGGAGGGAGTTAAACAGAATTAATAAATTAAAATGTGTATATTAAAAAATTTAAACATTTAATTATGGGAGACATTGAAAAAATAGACATTAAATATTAGGATTAAGTATGTAAAACCCCTCAACATTTTAGTGTCATTCTAAATTGGTCTCAACCTTTTCAAATATTTCAAACAAGTTTTCAACCTATTGAAATGTCACATCCGTTAAAACCTAATTAATTTTTTAAACATAGATTATATTAAAAGTCAACCAACTTGGTATATCATGGTCAACATTAATAGTAGATGCCTCAAAATTTAATTTTCAAATATAAATTATATAATATGGAACCCAAATGATCAAACAAGTATTGAATTGAATCGAAAATGGATCCAAATAGAAATTACATCAGGAGGGCAATCTCCTAACAAGAAAGAGGATTAAGAATTCAGATGCTCATGTGATTTCATCATTTGCAAATTCTTAGCTCGTAAAGCTTCCAGTTCTTCTCTGTGGGCATGAAGATGGTGATAGCCACATCATGGCGGTCCATACTATTTCAGCAACCTCCATAACCTTTTTCTCGATGTTAGCGGCTTGAGTTGTATGGTGGAGTTGGTGGTTTTTCATTGGATTTGGTGGTGATTGGCTAACAGGGGTGGTAGTGATCGTTAGTTGGTGGACGCTATGCTTTCATGACCTTCTATTGATTTTGGATACAATGTAAGCCCTACTTAATTTAACAGATTTTTAACTGGGGCTTAACGGATGTGACATTTTCAATAGATTACTTGTTTGAAATGTTCAAAAAAGTTGAGATTAATTTGGAATGACACTAAAAGGTTGGGGAGCTTTAGGTACTTAATTCTAAATATTGAAACAAAAATTAAATATGAATTTGAATTAAAGTACGCATCAAAAGACTATAACCAATATTATATATACTAAAACTCAGTTGAAGAACACTGTTCATTAACAGTGATTTGGCGAAATTGCCCCTCATTTTTTGCCTAATGCTCAGCCTTTTTCCTCTGTTATACAGTGAAATAACGTATTTACCCCCATTTTACGCGTGTTGGTAATCGTGGGAAGGAAATGAGGCTGGATGTACGCGTGTTAGCCGTCTGGCAGGGGAAGGAAGTGTTGGTAATGGTGCAAGCATATGTTCTCTCTCAGATCTCTCGAGCTCTCTCAAATGTTCCATTAACTTTTCCATTTGCTTCCTCTTAATCTCAACCTGAAACCAACAAATCCCAAAAACCCTCAAGCCCTCTAACAAAATCGAAAAAAACACCATCTTTGCCCAAAATTTTGAATTTTCTCAGGAGTTCTCGCCTATTCCTGAGATTTCTTTGGTGGATTTTGGTTCTCTGGTCCCGTATGGCCTTTTGTAGCATATGAAGATTGGAGTTCGTCACATGACATTGTGGTAAGCTATCGAAACGTATGCTACCTATCCCGTCCCGATTCATAGAAAATTCCTCAAGCGGCCTTCATTTCATGGTCTCTGTTTCCCTCAACCCCACTTTCACTCTCCCATGCATGTGTCCTGCTAGGAGTTTTTAATTCTGAGTACCAACCTACATGGAATTGCACAATGAGAAAATTGACGACCTCTTTGCATTAGAGAACCAAAAATTGCAGAGTTTGGAGGTTGCTACGAACCCTTTTTCACACATTTAGTTAGATTCTTTTTAAGTGCTAAACTTCCTCAGAAAACTACCTCATAAGTTACAAATACCATCACTTAGGAGTTAGTTGTAATTCCAAAATTTAATTGGAAGCTCTACATAGAAATGTATAATATATGAATTTGGCTTTGAAATCTACTACTCCAAATACCTTTCTGAATGTTGTGTGAGATCTACTACTCCAAGCATTCATATTTGTTCTCCAAAGTGCCTATTAACTGTAAGAAACATTTTTGCAGGTGCATGTAAGAATGAACATTCAAGTGAAAAAGCACAGTAAAACCAAAAACCCAGAAACTCAAGTTTTGGTTTTTAAGTGCAAACATTCTCCAGAGAAACTCATCCGGAGAATGAACCTACCAAGGTTTATGCATAAATCATATCTTAAATTCCTCAAAAGCACTTCAATTATTTACCATGTCCCTTATTGAGATTTACGCCTCTTCATCCAATGTTGTTTTGTCCGAGGGTTGTAATTGATAACACAACAAACAAACATGGAATACTTCTGGAAGCTGTAGAAGTACTTACTGATCTCAACCTTATTGTTACGAAAGTGTACATATCTTCGTATGGTGGCTGGTTCATGGATGGTAAAAATCCTTTTATTACAGACTTTTTCATCGCTGTAAAAATTATCTTTTTTTGTTCGAGGTAGAAACTGAGTATGTGATTTGGCTTTGAAATCGGTTTTAAATGCCGCTGATCAAAATGGAAACAAGGTTACAGATGAGGTTTTGGATTATATTCTAAAAGCTAATCCAAAACTAATTGTGTTTGCCATTTGTTTTTGCTGCTTTTGGAGCGAATGATGTAAAAATACTTTATTCAAAAGGTTACATTTGTTTGGTCTAGTGTGGTTACATTTTTTATTTGATTAAGCTTTGTGATTGTGTATATATTGGTTGTTCTATTTCTTAAGATTGTGATTAAAAGAAACCATTTTGAGATTATGTGAAAATTCATTTTGTAAAGGAATTTGATAGTTAAATGTTTCTTCAGGTATGAATGGCTCCCAAAAGAAAGAAAAGACTGGCTCCCAAAAGAAAGAAAAGACTGCAACTTCATTAACTGACGGAATCAATCTCAACATAAAGGAAAGTTTCTCTAAGTGTGCTTTATTCCTAGGGTGAGATTTCAGTTTATTAAAAAAAAATTATTTATGTAAATTTGAATTTTATGATTAAGATTTTTTCTTAATTGGTATGCAAAAGCGAATAAAATCTGTGTTCTTTGGGTCTGACTTTTTATTGTTTTGTTATGAAATTGTTAATTGATTGCATATTGTTAATTTGATACATTTTTTTTTTGGTGCTAGCTCCAATTTCATGCTCTAAGAAAGGTATGGATTCATTTTTCGTAGCAAATATTACGTTATCAATATGCAGGAGATAAATTAGTTTCAATTCTTAAATTATCAGTATACAAAAGAAAGATCTATTAGTTTCAGTTTAAATACTTTTGGAAAGTTAGAGATAGCTCTATTAGTTTCAATTTATATATTTTTGAAAGTTAGAGATATGCTGAGCATGTTGGAAATTTGAAGTGGTACTTTTGCATACTCCAAACTGTGACCTATAGTTCCTTCAATATTTTTGATCCATTTGAATTGCTAGAAAATGACATGCTGAATCCATCATCAATCCCACTACTGTATGTTTATGTCAATATTCATTCCACTTTGTTACACTAAATTTAACTCTGGTAGTCTTTCAAACGTAATTATATCCATACAATTTTTAATCCCGCAGCAACGCGCGGGCATCAAATTCTAGTATAATCTAAGCACTAGGTTTTAATCAAAATTTCAATTTTTTCAAGAATTAAATGACACACCCCATCCACAATAACACAAGTTACGAGGTAGTAATTGACCATATGTCCCCATCAAGAGATGACGTCACAAGCCAACCTAATAACGAAAGTCGTAGTAAGATAAACACCATGTGAGTGAATTTGAACCAATACGTTCATTATTAATAAGAGTTGCTACAAAGTTTCCTAATCAACCTCCCTAGTTGGGGACACATGTTCGGGGATTAAATCTCGTTATTATCACATGATTGTTACAAACCAGAACAAACTGGAGTAAAGGAATCATCACAAAAAATCCAAAGGATGGATGCTTCACTACAAGCCCACTCGTCACCTATGGGGTTCTTCTTATTCTCGTTACGTCCTGAGGGGTTGAGAAACAAAGCGTGAGTTGATCAAGTTTATCTAGTTAAAATCATCGAATATAATAACCCCTGTTTTGAAATCACATATTTAGTAAAAACTACATACATATAATACTACAATAATAGTAGTCAAGTTCACATCACATCACTTGTCATATCAAAGAAAGTAATATCAATCGCAAGAATCAATAATTGTTGCTTTCTATGTATAATATATTACATAGAAATACTAGATTTTTAAACTTTAATGTTACAACCCGTTCCTTAAAATAATGTGTTTTATTTCTAAGATATGTAAAATGATAATTTTGCCTCTGAATGGATGTCTTGAGTAATTTTCGAGCCTCGACTCGAAATCCAATTTCTTATACTTTCTTATGTTTTCGTAAGTGGTATGAAATAAAAAACGGAAATCGAAATCGAAGCCTCGATGGCATAATTGTAAAACTTACAATTAACAAGGGACAAATTTGTAGTTTCACTTATATTTTCTAAGTGGGATTAATCCACTCTTGGTCTCCCTCTTTCCTTCATTTTGAAAACATCTCTCTCTCTCTCTCTCTCTCTCGGTCACTCTATCTTTAGCTCTCTCTCAAGCTCTGAGAGCCAAACCTCACTACCACCTAAATTCCTCCACAAACCGAACCCCAAACTTACATTTTCGAGAGCAATGGGACTCAGGGAACTCGGTGATGGTCTTGCATGCGTCATCGGAGCACCGTGAGGTGCAGTTCCATTGAAACCAAGAGCTCCGAGGTCTAACCTTAAACCCAGGTGAGGTTCCTTGTTATTTTTTGAATTTCTGGGTTATTATCTTGATTAGAGACGAATTTTAGTTGGTTTTGAGTTTGAATTCGAGGGTTTTAAACCCTATCATTTCTCTGTGCATGCAAGGCCAGCTCCGGCGAGGAATTCCGGCAAAATGTCGTTGCGTTCGAGGTCGGTTGGATTCAGTAAAGGCGCTGTTGCAGAGAGCATACAACACGTTATTGCAGAGAGGAAGAAGCCGTTGTGAGTGATGGCGAGTCCTCTGGATCCTCTTGTGATGATTTGCTGAATCCGATAGAAGAGGGTTTGGAGGATTTTGAGGTGGGGGAGCAAGAGGAGGCGAACGATGGGAGGTAGGGAAATTTTGTTAAATGATGAGAACAAGAAGAGCAGATAGCTGCTGTAGAGAATGGCAAAGCCAATGAGAAGATGTGGGTATTTTAGGAAGAAAGGTTTGATTCTGGATGAAGTGTTCTCCCGGAATCCAAATACCACTTCATTTAGGTAATCCAATTGAATTCCGGATATTAGATGGACCCCACGTATTTTCTGGTTCCTCAAATGTTAGTAAACGCCGAAATTCTTGGAAAGGCGTGCAATTCCAATTACTCCTCATTTCTGCCCCGTTTCGTAAACACGCCACTAAAGTCTAAAAATTACAAATTTTGACAAGAGAGAAATGAGATCCTAGTGGTTCCATTTATTCTTCGATTGATATTTATCGTCTCTATATTAGACTACGAATATGAGAATTTGAACTAGGGAGCAGATGAGAGGTAGTACAATACATGCTCTAGCCAACTTATCGTTAGTAATTATTATTGTATTATTATTTTTGGCACATACTCTATTAATGTTGACTTCTTATAACTCCTTAAATTAGAAAGCATGATTGGCCTAAAAATTGTACAAGAGTTTCTATAATAACTTTAGGGCGTGTTTGTTTGACCGGATTAGGGGGGACTGGACTAGACTAGACTAATTGCTAGTGTAGTCTGATGTTTGGTTTGCACAAGGATTAGGTTTAATGGGATTAGGGGGGGACTCGCTCGGATTAATAGCTTCGCTAAGAGTTCTTAGCGAAACACCCCAAATTCGGCCGGACTCATAAGACCTTCGCGAGAGAGAACCTCGCGCATCCTGAGTCGTCGCACATCGCTCCTACTTGCCCTGCTTCCTCCTTGATCTGCTTCCTCCTTGCCCTGCTCCCTCATCCTCGTCCACCTCACCCTCATCTCTGCGTCCTGCTTGCCTGCATCCTGCTTGTCCTCATCTGCTCCTCTTGCCTGGTAAACTTTGAATCTTAGATTTATTTCGCAGATCGTGATATTTCTGATCTTTATTTGATTTAGTTGTTTTGGGTTTGAGAAAATTTCAATAATAGACCTCTGCACTTGAACAAATTAGGGTTTTGATTTTTAGGGTCAAATTGCAGATTGAGATTAGACAGTTTGGAATCAGTTGTTGTCTTTAGTGTTTGAGATTCTTCTATTTGGTTTTGTTTTCTCACTTGGGTTGTAGATCGTGATTCGTACTGGATAAACTTCAAATCATTTGTTGATCTTTATTTGATTTGGTTTTGTTTTCTCACTTGTTTTCTCACTTGCGTTGTAGATCAGGATTCTTCCATTACGCTTGTAGATCTTGATTCTTCAATTCGGGTTTGCATTTGTGGTGTCTGTGAAAAAAAAAAAAACCTTGAAGTTGGCCAAGAGGAATAGAGGTCCTATCGTATGTCGAGGTGTTTTTCTCTTTCCTGATTAGGTTCCGCAGAGTTAATACCCTTTTTAACATCAATTACTGATGAGGGTATTTGCAGCTTTTAGGAAGACTATTGAATCTTATTATGCATCAGTTGGCACCAGCTGTTTCTTAGAGCTGTGTGATTACGGGTGTTCGTATAATTGGGTTTAAATTGCTTCTTTTATCGACGTGTAGTCAGTTAATCATTGTTAGTTCCTGTTTTTTGTGATAGATGTGGCTCTAGTTGATTTCTGATGTTGCTATGTATGAGGGTTATTCTGGATATTTTTTTATGAGATGCAGCAAAGCATTGCTGCTGGTGTTAGAACAGAATATATCGTTCCAATTTTATCGGATGTCTCCCTAGAGGGACGTTAGAACGAAATATGTGATATTACTACTGTTAAATGACGTGATTTGATGATTCTGATTTGGCTTTGTTCCATGAGTGAAAAGGCTTTGTTCTCTTCTTTGAGAGGCTTTCCTCATGGAAGTGGAACACAGCCTTGATGCTCTACTCCTCTGACGGTTGTTCTTTCCCACATTGTGTCTGTGGGTTGTTGCTCTAAACGCATGCCATTTACTGCCAATAGGATTGTTCGCTCTTTTAGGACTACTTCTATAGGAAGCACTTTTTATCTTAAGTGCTTTGCTCAAAGTGCTTTTATTACAAACACTTTGAAATTTTTATGAAAGTACTTGTAAAAACACTTGAACTTGGTTCTTGAAGAAGCGTTTGATTTTTAAAAGAATGTTTCCGTGATCTATTAAAAATGTTACTCTTTACACATGGGAAACTTATGTGCAGGTTCATATCCTATTTTATTTATACATTAGTTATATTCTTGCAACTATATTTGTACGCATGCTAAATTTTAGAATTGTTATGTTGATATAATCTTAGAAAAATAAGGAAGCCGATGGATGGAGAAGCAAACTTTTTCCATTTTATGATAGATTTTCATATATATTTGGAAAGGATCGGGCTACGGGCAATGTAGCCGAAACCCCTGCTGAAATGATGGAGGAAGAAAGTTATAATCAGGTTGATGCAAGTGATCTTGGAGCTGAAAATGATGTTTCTCCCGTGAACCAGCAAAGCCAACCAAGCAACCAAACTGCGAATAGCCAAAGAAAGAGGAAAAGAGCTACGGGAAGTTCAAATGATGGAACCGAGGCAATTATAAATGGATTGAAAGAATTTTATGTTGAAAGTGGGAAAAGGATAAGGATGCAAATGGTAACTGAAGCTATAGTTCGAGATACGGCAGATCATAGTGACATAGCTAAGGAACTTAAAGCAATGGGTCTTTGTCCCATGTATCAAATTGATGGATTGACTCTTATTTTGGAAAAACCACAAAATGTGGGAGTGTTCAGGTCAATAGATTCAGAACTCAAGAAAGTGTTTGTCCAAATGCTTTTAAGCGACAAAGGAAGAGGATGATTTTATTATGTGGTGCCTTTTGACATGGGTGTATTTTGTTAATCGTACAATTCTTTTGACATGGGATGTATTTTGTTAATCGTACAATCTTAGGTTATGGCTTCTAACTTAGCCTTGGATGTATTTTGTTAATCGTACAATCTTAAGTTATGGCTTCTAACTTAGCCTTGCACTATGAAATATTTTGGCTAATGTTAACTAAGATTTTGTAAATTATGGGGATCTACTAAGAAGCAGGATTTTATAAATTAAGCCAACTCGTAATTTTGTGTCTGCCAAGCAGGAGCAGTTTCTCAAGCATTTTGCGTATGCCAACTCGTAATTTTGTGTAAATTATGTGCTTTAGGTTGGTCTACTAAGAAAATGATATGTACTTTGGGGCGGTGCATGCGTGCAGCGAGTGCCATAATTTTGTGTAAATTATGTGCTTTAGGTTGCTCGTAATTTTGTGTATGCCAAGCAAGAGCAGTTTCTCAAGCATTAATCCTCACATTGTTTCCAACTCGAATTCGTATCCACAAGTGCCCATGCTGTGTTAGGAGTCCTCATTTTAAGACCACCTTACACTGCCATTCCGCCACCCCCTATGCACATCCCAGTTTCTCCCTATTCACAATTGGTTAATGTTAACTAGAATTTTCATTAGTTTCCCAAAAAATAAAAAACAAAAAAAAAATAATAATAATTATCCTGCTTCCTAGTCCGATACTGCAACAAACGCTTCACTAAGTTAGTCCAGCTTAGCCTAGTCTAAGCCAGTCCAGCTTAGTCCCTGCAGCTAGTCCAGTCCGAGACAGTCCGGTGCAACAAACGCACCCTTACAGTCTTTTGTTAGGGTGCTACTATTGCTACTCTGCATTCTTTCAGCAAAAAAAAATATTTAAGAGAAATAATGGTAGAAGGAGTACATGATGACTTTTTGAAAGTGCTAATTATTGTAGGTCTATTTGATTGAACGATCTTAGGGTTTGGAGAAAGAGAGAGGGCCGGCGGCAATTAGAGAGAGGAGAGAGTGATTTAATTGTGATGTGTGTTTGATTCATCCCATTGTGCCTTTATTTATAGTAGTATGAAAGGTAAAAACCTTTCCCTTTAGGATTACAACATTTAATAGGTAACCAACTCGTAATAAGAATATAAGATACATTCTCATATCTACTAGGATTTACACAATCACATTCCTATTCTAAATATGACTGTAACACCCCCTTGAGTGTGTAAATACTCAACAAACCATTGCGGCAATTAGACTAAGGAGAAAAGTGAGAAGTATGCATAATGTCTAAAACAAACGTCAAACAGGACGAAAGTAGTGAACTCAACGGAGTATGATCATCCCAAGATGAGTGCCTCGTTAAAACCTCATTAGGTAGCAAAAATCCAGTGGGAAAAATGCACCTAATTGTAGGAAAAAGAGTACATTAAGATCATATGAGTATGCATCTTGATACTCCCCCTGAGTTAGACATAACCTCTAAATAAGAGAACTACAAGCGATTCAACTCAGATAATTTACGCATACCGATTCCTTGGACGAGCTTCTTAAAAGTAGACTTAGGTAATGACTTGGTGAAGATATCGGGCATGTTGTCCTGGAAACAGATTTGCTTGACTTCAATGTTCTGATGCTGCTGTTGCTGGTGTGAGTAAATGAGCTTCGGCGTTATGTGCTTGGTGTTGTCTCCTTTGATGTATCCCTTCTTTAACTGCTCGATACATGCTGCATTGTTTTCAAAGATCGTCGTAAGAAGGTCAACAAATGATGTAAGAGCACTAGTGCTTCGAATATGTTCCATAACTTCTCTCAACCAAAAGCATTCAGGCGATGCTTCATGCAGGGCGAGAATCTTAGCATGGTTCGACGAAGTCGCAACTAGCATTTTCTTGGTAGATCTCCAAGATATAACAATGTCTCTAATGGTAAAGACATAACCCATTTGAGAACGTGCCCTTTATGGGTCAGACAAATATCCAGCATCTCGTAACCAACAAGGCGAGAATCAATTCAAGGACCTTAAGGGCGGCAACACTCGGATATTCGTGGGTATAGAACAAGCCCAAATCCGTAGTACCCTTGAGGTAGCGGAACATGTCTTTAACACCATTTCAGTGCCTGCGTGTGGGCGCATTGATGTATCTTGCCAAAAGATTAATAGCGAAGGAGATGTCGGGTCTAGTGCATTGAGCCAAGTACAATAAAGCCCCAATTGCACTTAGGTAAGGAACTTCGGGTTCCAAAATCTCTTTCTCATCCTTCTTTGGATGGAAGGGATCTCGTTTAGCATCTAGAGTCTGAACGACCATGAGTGTACTTGAAGGCTTCGCTTTATCCTCATTAAAACGACGCAACACCTTTTGGGTGTAGTTCAATTGATGTACTAGGATTCCATCCGAACAATGCTCGATCTCCAGGCCTAGACAGTATCGAGTTTTCCCAAGATCCTTCATCTCAAATTTCAATTTCAATTGTGTAGCAATTTCCTCAAGCTCTGCAGGAGTCCTGATGAGGTTCATGTCATTGACATAAACTACAACGATTGCAAATCCGGAATGTGACTTCTTTATGAACACGCATGGGCATAATTCTTTGTTCACATAACCCTGACTTGTCAAATATTCACTAAGACGATTATACCACATCCGCCCGGATTGTTTCAATCTGTAGAGTGACCTCCTCAACCTAATTGAGAGAATGTTCCGTGGTCTAGAACTATTTGAACCAGTCAATGGAAGTCCTTTTGGAACTTTCATGTATATTTCCATATCTAGGTCCCCATAGAGATACGCGTTTACCACATCCATAAGCTGCATATTAAGTTATTCGGAAACTACCAAACTGGTTAGGTAGTGGAACGTCATAATGTCCATTACGGGGGAATACGTCTCCTCGTAATCAATCCCAAGGTGCTGAGAGAAGTCTTCCGTTACGAGGTGTGCTTTGTATCGCACTATTTCATTCTTCTCATTACGCTTCCTCACGAAAACCCACTTGTAGTCCACGGGCTTCTAGGAACGATAGGTCCTAACACTTTAGGTTTAGCGAGCGAATCGAGTTCAACTTGGATTGCTTGTTTCCAGTTTGACCAATCGGTTCTACGTCAGCATTCATCGATCGAACGTGGTTCAATTTCATCGCTAAGCATGATATCAGTAGCTACTGAGTACGCAAATGTATCGTCGATGATCATCTCATTCATATTCCAAACCTCATCCAATACTGCGTAGTGGACCGAAATCTCGTGATTCTCGGGAAGCCGGCATGTTTCATCTGAAGCATCACCGTAATCTACAATAACCTCATGCATTAGAACAAATGAGTGAGCGATGGTCGGATTCAAACTAAGGTCACTAGTTAGTGCCATTTTCCTCTTCAGTGTCGAAGCAGATGATTGGCTAGCCGCCAATGTACCTTGCCGTGTGGAAGGTGCGGCCTTCCCACCTTCGGGAACGGTTCAACCTTCCCAGGAAGGTTGTTAACGTACGCGGGGTACATCTATCCTTGCAGGTGCGTTTGCAGCGGGTATATGTGATATTGTCACGTTTGCTAGATCATTTAAAGCACCTGGCATGCTTTGAGCAATGCTCCGAAGATTTATAATTTGTCCCACCTCTGTTTCAGACTGGGCAGTGCAGGGATCTAGATGAGACATTATGGGAGCATACCATGACAATTCGCGACATTCTACAGGAACGTTAACATGCTTATCTCCCCCTAACGACGGGAAGACTATCTCCCCCTAACGCGAGAATACTGTCTTATAAAAGTGACTATTCGTAAAATGTGCGGTAAAGAGATCTCTTGTCAAGGGTTCTAAGTAGCGAACAATTGATGGCGAATCATAAACGACATAGATTCCCATTTTTCTTTGAGGACCATTCTGGTACGTAGTGGCGATGCTATTGACACATAAATGGCGCATCCAAACACCCAGAAATGTGAGTTGTCAGACTCGTGTCTAGTGACCAACTGTAACAGTGAATGTGGTTGAGTAGCGGTGGGCTTGAGGCTGACCAACATAGCTGCGTGTAATATTGCATAGCCCCAGGTAGATACCCGCAGTTTGGTTCTCATAACCAAAGTTCGAGCTATCCATCGAGGGGGCTTTATGAAAGTTTCTGCCAGGCCGTTTTGGGTGTGAACATGGGGTATAGGATGTTCTACATCAATCCCTACTGACATGCACTAATTGTTAAAAGTCTGTGACATAAGCGTTATCCAGTCGAATCGACTTAATGATTTGAGCTAGGAGTTTAGCAAATGCAATGTTGCGTGTGGATAACAGGCAAATATGTGACCATCGTGTCGATGCATCAACCAACACCATAAAATATCAAAATGGTCTGCAGGTTGGTTGGATAGGTCCACAGATGTCCCCTTGAATCCTCTGAAGAAATTTAGGGGGGTCGTGAAAGATCTTTGTATATGAGGGTTGAGTATTCAACTTCCCTAAAGAACATGCTTTGCATGACGGGAGAACATAGGGATGTAATTGATGCCCACGAGATGATTTGAGGATACGACGCATCATGTCATGTCGAGGATGTCCCAAACGGTCATGCCAAAACAACAGAGTGTCTAGGAACTCAGGCATAGGGTTGGCCACATTGTGGGCTTCTATGCTGCGAAAGGTTGTGATGTACAACCCACTTGGCAGACGTTCCAACTTCTCGTGAATACGCTTCTGGCCATATTCATGCGAAGTGATATAAAAAAATTCAGAATCATTATCTTTAGTGGTTTCAATATGATATTGATTATCTCGAAGATCTCTAAAACTTAGCAACATTCTTCCGGAACGTGGAGAATAGAATGCCTCCTTAATGGTCAAGATAGTACCATTGGACAACATGATACAGGTATTTCCATATCCTTCAATCAGGTTGGATGGGCCTGAGAGAGTTGTCAAATGAACTTTCTTGGGTATTAAGTTAGTAAAATAGTGTCGTTCACGCAAGATGGTGTGTGTGGTTGCACTATCTGCCAGACAACTAACTTCCCCATTAGACATACATAGAAATAAATTGATTGAATTGGTCACATGCATAAATATATCCATTCAAATAACAATCCATAATTCAAAACAAACCAAAACCAAACAAATTATTCCAAATACTTAGAAAAATTGTTCAAAATTAAACCATAAACCTAGAAAATAGGGGATAGGGGCTGGCCGCTAGGGGTAAACACCCTAAAAACATGTCTAATTTATTCATCCATAGGAGCTGATGCCACTTGAATATCTTATATCTCCATTGATGTAGTAGCATCTTCCGGATGATCCATAGACATATATCATAGAACATATAGGTTCTATAGAAATGTATTGGTTTAATTTATGCATGAAAACTACAGGTTTCATGTGATATGTTTTGAACAAAAACTTCAGGTTTCAAATGCACTAAATTTGAAACTATAGGTTCAATTTAGTTTTTATGAACAATTAGTTCATAAGGAGAGGTTCCTGCAAGAAACACAAAATGCAATATAGTAATTTAAATATAGTGGTTTAAGTTTCTTTGGGAACTCAAGTGTGAGAGCTTCGTTACTACGAAAGTATGTCAACGGTTCAAAGTATAAAAATAAATTATTGAACCGTTAATGTCCAAAAGTGATCTTCAGGTAAATAATTTTTGATTCATTATCAGATTAATGGACTGCAGGTCATTTTTAATTAATTCAATAAATCAGGCCATACGGGGTCGATTGTGGAAGAAAAATAATACTAAAATAATAGCATTAGGTCAAAAAATACCATAGCCCAAAATTGGGCTGGGTGTCGTGAGCAAAAGGGCTCGGAAGTTGCTACAGGACACGGGTCCAGGGGGTATGCCCAGCCTTCTGTTAGGCACCCAGCCTTCTGTTGGGCCGAAGGGGGTGGCATGAGTTCAGGCCTAGTAGGTTGCTAGTCTGTGGGTTTGCATGAGGAGCCCAATCACATGGGCTGGCTGCTTATGTTGCAGGCCGGGGCAAAATACAAAGCCCATCAAGCATAACAGCTTGCTAGCGTGGGTCAAGAACCAGGGCTGCAGATATGTGTCTTGGAACAAGCCTAACATGCTTCTGGCATGTGGGTTTGGGCTCGAGTGGACCAGGATTTATAAGCCGGTGTGACAGGAAACCCAAGCCGAGACTTGGTTTTGTCCGAGAGGGACCAGCAAACCCAAAAAGGGTTGTGTAGGTGGTCCAGGGTGTCGACGCCATCCCATGGTGGTGGCATGGTGTTCCCACTATGAAGCCCAGGAATACCCAATGTTTTCGAAGCTAGAGTTGAAAAAAAAAACTAATTTGCTTCTAATTTATTTGACATACAATTCCACATAGCAAATGTAATTACGTAGTGCATGAAACAAATATATATATTGACAAATATATGAACATATACAATATATATATATATATATATATATATATATATATATATATAGTAAGGAAAATATAAATATAGAGGGGTTCATGCATCATGGGGAATATTTTCATGCTTCGTGGACATTTCAAATATCTTCTTTTATTTTAAGCATACCTGATTAGCAGAAAACAAATATAAGCCTTTGAATTTTGTGGAAGATAGCCTCCTCCTACGATCCTTCAATTCCTCAGCTTCTGGCAGGAACGTGCTGATAATGTGTTATAGGCCTATTTGATTGAACGATCTTAGGGTTTAGAGAGAGGGCCGGGGGAAATTAGAGAGAGAAGAGAGTGATTTAATTGTGAAGTGTGTTTGATTCACCCCATTGTGCCTTCATTTAAAGTAGTATGATAGGTAAAAACCTTTCCCTTTAGGATTACAACATTCAATAGGTAATCAACTCCTAATAGGAATATAAGATACATTCGCATATCTACTAGGATTTGCACAATCACATTCCTATTCTAAATACGACTGCAACACTAATAACAATTTCCTTTAACTATTTTAACTTAAAAACTATGGAGCATGGCAGTATAATCTATGACCCTAAACCCTAAACCGTAATCTCTATACACTAAACCCTAAATATTAAAATCATTCACATTTAAACTCCAAAAATAACCATATGCCTTATGTATGAAAGGCTAGTGGAGTATGGGAAAGTATGTAATTTTCGGAATGCCACAATCAAAACCCATAGTTTTGCTCACCCAAATATTGAACGGAGAGTTAAAAACCTAGACCAACATGATAAAATAAAATGAATGGAAAATATTCTTTAGGCAACCGAAAAGCCTTTTAGTGGCAGGTGTTGGGGGACTTTTAGGTCAAGGTGGACTTAAGCTTTGAGAATGTCCTCTTATCTCCTTTGGTTTGGTTTCATACCAAGCTCAAAATTTCCAGAAATAATTAGCATGTCTTAGGAAATATCCCGGTAGGATCAATGACTTGAAGATAGCTTGATTAAGCAAATAACGACTTGCTCAAGTGAGGTGTGGTGTGGAATGTGGATGTAAATTTCCACCTTCCTTTGATTGACGAATCTGTACATGCAAAATAATCACTCCTAAGATTAAGGCCAAAAGACTCACGCGCCCACGAATGAGGGGAGGCTTTGGCCGAAGAATCTCCAATACCAGAGTTAGAATTCTGAAGAAAAAAAATGTTTTTGAGGGAAGCCAAAAAGCCTCTTTTGGGGTAGCTAAAACTTACTGAATTTTGGAGATAAAGGTTGTTTTTATAGGAGAAAAATGGGGGAGATGGACCGGCCTTATAGGGTTTAGGGGTAGCCGGCCCTAGGCTTGTGTTTAAGTGGGAACATTCCAAGATTTTCGTGTAACTAAATATCTTAGAGTAATTAGGTACATCCTAAATAAATGGGATTAGGATTACTTACCTGAAAGAGTTTTTCTCTGATTAGGAATGTATTTATAATAAGAATAAGAGATAATTCTATCATAAATACCATTGACTTTTCCTATGGGCAAGGGTACCTTGACCCGTCGTTGATCTATGCCTGCTTTATCTAGTTGCACTTGGTGAATGAGACTGATCCCTGCTCATTTAATAGTAGTAGTCTTGTCTTTCATGGGAAATAATCCACGTGTCAGCTCCATGGTTTTTGGGATTGTTTTTTGCTCCATAAATGCCCCCACACATGTTGGGCCACTCGCAGGAAAGGGCAGGAAGTGTAGGAATCCAAAGCTGTAATGGAGTTTGTGTCCTAATTTGATGTAGATTTCCTCTTTGATTTGGAATTTAAATTCTTTTAGGAAAGGGAATGTAATTACCGTCAAAACTTATTAAAGTTTGTGTCAAGCAAATGATTAAATAAATTTGGAGTGCAATTAAAACCTTGCAAGAAAGAAAGAAGGCCAGAGGATATTTGTTTCCCTTTGCCTAGCAATCTTTTCCGCTTGCCTGTGCAAAGAATTGTATTTTGTTGCTTCTCTTCTTCTCTAAGGTAACAAGAAATTAATTTTCCCATTCTTCTTGATTTCTCGGAGCCTTGGGCTTGAATTTTTTGCTTGACAGGGGTCATGGAGGTGGCAAAAAATGGGAGTCGTGGGGCTGCTGTGTTACTGTCATGGCAGCCATGCCATGCAGGTGGCTCGACTTGGCTAGCCGGTGCTGGGTTGCTGCATAGAGGAGGAAGGGTTGGGTCTTCCAGGTAACGAGCTGGGCTCGGTCTGTGCGTTGGACATTTGGCGTTGGGGTGCCTGTCTTGGGCCTGTGCAGTAAGTGAGACGCGGGGAAGAGAGACTGAGGCGTAGGGGAGCCAGCCCCTTATATTTTGTTTGGGCCGCGAGGGGAAGAGAGACAACGCTGAGGCACATGCCCCCTGCCATACAATTTGGGCTGTTGTGCCCTTTGGGCCGAGGAAAATAGACTAGGTCGTGGGGCCTGGCGTGCCTGCTGGGCTCATGCAGTCTTGGTCCTAACATATTTTTAAATTTTTTGTTTCTTTTTCGAGCAGCCTTCTAACAATTTTTCCTTGCATCGTTGTAAGATTTCGAACATGGCTTCCCCAAACCACAAGAATGATGAATTTATTCCGCTGTTGTATTGTGAGGGTGGATCTGCAAGTAAGCTTGGCTACTTCAGGGCTGCTCACATCAAGGTAGGTTCCTATGAGCAGTTCAAAGACTTCCTTGAGATGTTTAACCGTGCAATTCCGTCTGGGATTCGCATGAAGCGGGTCAAGGATGGTAGCAGCCATGAACCGTGTTGCTCTAGGAAAGCTATGAGCAGTTCAAAGACTTCCTTGAGATGTTTACCCCTACTACTTTGTGTTGGGGTTCACCTTTCCTATGCCTTAATTCTTCGAAGAGGTGATCTGCTGTATGAAGTGTGCTCCTGCTCACTGCTCTCCGAACGCGATCCGCGTGATAACCGGGTTTCATAAATTAAGCAGGTTCTTTGACTTGGACCTGATTGTTAGTGATTTTTGGTACTTCTTTGACATAGGCCACATCGATGGTGTTGGGCAGCTAAGGACCCGCCATAGGCTCTTCGATCATTCAAGCAAATAGGATCATGACTAGTCTAGAGAGACCCTACAGATCAGCAGAGAGTGGGAATTCGACTCCTCGCCTAGCCTGCGCGTTCCAACTACTTTCATCGATGGTAAGTAGGCTGCTTAGTCTCAAAGCTGGTTTGCACTTTTGTTGAGCTGTCTTCTGATTTATGCTCCTTGTTTATGTAGATTCGAAATTCAGTTTAACTCCCAAGACTTCTCCATACATGAAGAAGGTGCACATCGCTTTGGGGATCCCTTCTAAATATCGTGAGTGGCGTTGGATGCTCAGTTTTCTTCGTAGATAGAAAGGTGAGATGCCCACATTAGAAGAGATTAGGAGGATTAAGGGTGAGGCGTTTGCTCATCTGATCGCCACTATAAAGCTTCAGCAAGCGAAGGCATGAAAAAGAGATCTTCGTCTCCTGCTCGAAAGCCTTTGGTGGAGAAAAAGCCGAAGACTTCCTCTGCTGCTCACGAGGGTTCGTCCATTGCTAGGAGGCTCGTGATTGACTTAACTTCTTCAAGTGGGAATAAATAGGCTGCTAGATTTGAGCCTGTGAAGTCTGCTGCTTTGAGGATTGCTATAACGGTTGTTGACAGGATTGCACAGCGAATGAGTTCTGTCGTGCCCTTTGTGCCTGGGTTTATTCTAAGAAAGCCTTTCATGCCTAAGTCTGATCCAATTCCTAAGGTGCGTGCAGTGGCAAAGAGCGAGGATGGCAATTCAACTGCCAAGGCGGTGCTAAGGCTGCCTCTCCTGTTGAGAAGAAAGAGTTTGCCCACATGAGTAGTCGTGATCAGCCTGCTAAACCAGCCTTAAGGGAGTTTTCGAGATCCATGCGCTGTTGAAGCTCGATCTGCTTGAGGACAGGAAAGAATGGGCCAACTTTATTGATGGTGTGAGCAAATTTGTCGGCTCTGGTTTGTTTACGAGGTGTGAGGCTCAATCGCGAAGAGGTTCCTTGCTTACTAGGGAGATAACGGCAACCATGGTAGCAGAGGCTTGCTCGACTGCTGATAAAATTAAAACGTTGGAGTCTGAACTTGCCTTTTTAAAGGGATCTGATGTTTATGCCCTCACTAGTCTGCAGCTTAAGACCGCTCGCCAAGAGATCAATGACTTGAAGGCTCAGCTTGAAGAGATCCAGGGGAAATATGGCATTGCAGGGAAGAAGATGGAAGTCTAAGCGTTGCTAGTGCAGGGCCTTGAGCGTGCCATTTTAGAACTTCAGTCTGCTCTTAATGCCAAAGATATAAAGCTGCTCACCATGCAGAATGACATTATTCAACTCAAGAAAACTGTCAATAGACTTGAGTCCAAGGAAGTGGAGCTACAAGGAACATTGTCTGCCAGCGAGAACCTGAAGAATGAACTAGATGAGTTGCAGAATGCTCGTACTGACCTGATTGAGGAGAATAAGCAGCTGAGGAGCGAGAAGTCTAGTCTTGAGGTTGTCTTTGCCTAAAGGTAAGCTGACTTCTACAAGCATGGATACATAGATCATTTCCTTGGCATACCATTCAACTATACCTTATCTGATAAGGACCTCGAGCTTTTTGCTATTTCTTTTGAGGATTTCCTTAAGTTTTCCTTCGAGAGCGCTGTTGGTGAAGCAGTTGAGGATCATGTTGCCTAGGTAGGTGCGGCCAAAGATGGTGCCGCCCAGGTAGGGGAGGCTGATGACAGTGCTGCCCATGATGGGGCAGCTGTAGGTGAAACACGAGAGGTTGGAGCGATGCGGCTGCAGATGTCCAAGCTGTTGAGTAGTCTTTTTAGATAGACTTTAGGATTTATTTTATTTTCCTTTCATGCTTTGATTTTTCTTTTGCTTGAACTCTGTTGGCCTTCATTCCGGTTACCAATTTGTTAGAAATTAATAAACCTTTATCTTTGCCTGAATTCATCTTTATCTTTTTGCCTTACTTCAAGCTTTTATCATAGAATGAACAACTGAGCAAGCTGCTTTGAACAAATCAATCAAGCTCGTCTTCATTACTTCATCCTTGTCTTTTTGCCTTGCTTCAATCTTTGCTTGCTTGAGGCATCTTTCAAAACTTCAAACTTGCTAGGTCGAATGACCTTCGTAGTTGCATATTTCGTATTGGTGGTCCGCTAGATCTTTAATCACAAGGTTATTAGTGAAGCGCGCTGCTTTTCAATAAGCAGACGGGCTTGCTAGGCTTAGACCTCTGTAAAGTTGTTAACTAGAGAGTCAGTAGCCTTGTTTATAGAAGCAGGCGAGTCTGTATGACTGCTCGATTGTTAACTTTGATCTTCTAGGGCGTTCAACTGTTTACCTTTATCTCACGTTATTGCCCCCTAGCCATAGGCTGCTTAGCTGGTTGTCATTTCTCCAATCCTTTGAGCTGCGTGGCCTGCATCATAACATATTAAAGATTGATAGAACAGGAAATTCACTAACCTTTCACATTGAAAGTCTGTGGTTCTTTTGAATTTTTGTGGGTAGTTGTTCAAAACAACTGTTTGCACTTTATGTAACCAATTATGTAGGGTGTGTAGCAAGTAGCACAACACTTTAGGAATCAGTGTAAACCCAAGAGGTTGTTTTGCGCTAAGCAATGCATGTTCACATTAACCTGTTAACCTTTCATAAGATTGTGCGGTTGTAGGTTATGCGGCTAACGGTTCAAAGGGTGTAATGTAGGCAGTCTTCCAGAAACCGTAGGCTACTCGTTGAATTGGCAGCGGCTTTAGGTTCCCGGGGATCTTCCAAAAACCGTAGGCTGCTTGTTAAATGAGTTGCGGCTTTAAGTTTTCTACGGATACGCAGAGATCGCTTGTTGATCACATACAAGATGCTCAGCTCCTTACTCTAGCTGTTCACATCAGGGATGCTCAACCACGTGCACCCCACACATGTAGCCGGAGCTAAAATTCCGTATCCTCGTAGAGAACACCTATGTATTGCACCGAGGATGCTCAGCTAAGAATGCTAGCTGGTCACATCGTGGATGCTCAAAAGGGATGTTCCTCTAACGGTTAGAGGGAATACTATTTCGTAACACAAAATTGCTTGTTGGTAACATACAGAATGCTGAGTCGATGGTTGATAGCAGCTGGTTACATCTATGTTTGGAGAGCAAGGTTGGTCACCAGGGGGCGCAATTCTACAGTAAGTCCCTGATTGGGCGCGATCTTTAATGAGAGCAAGAGTAGACGGTTATTGTAGATACGCAATCGAGCCAAGTGATGAATAACTTTGGAAATCTTCATTGAAAAATGAAAGGAAGGGTATCGAACTTAGCTAAAAGATAAAAACTGCGTAACAATTGGATAATCCTTGACTTGCTAGGAAGTGCTTACGAGTTGCTTGAGTCTTCAAGCTTTATTTTATCCAAGCAGCGCTCAGGGTGAAGTGAGAGGTCAAACGTAGTACTTTCGCAGGTTGTAGGCATTCTACTGTTTGTTGATCTCTTTATCGTTCATGGTGATAAGGGTATATCTACCCTTACTGTCTACTCTTCTGACTTTGTACGAACCTTCCCAGATTGGATTCATCTTTTTGGAGCCTTCTCTTCGGGCAATGATGAATGCTTTTTTTAGGACTAGATATCTAGGCTAAAACTGCTGGATCTTTACCCTTTTGTTGTAGTTGGAGAGGAGCTACTACTGGTAAGCTACAATGCGGGTAATGACCTTCTCGTGTTCCTCCACTGCCAGATCTAGATTTATGGCTATCTCCTTTTTGTTCTACTCTAAAGATGGCAATATGGTGCTGATGCTTGGCACAATGACATTGGAAATGATGATTGTTTCTCAACCAAATGCCAAAGAGAAAGGAGTTTCACTGGTTGTTCATCGTTTGGTTGTGCGATACGCCCATATGACATATCGAGAAGTTTGTCTAGCCACTTTCCCTGCTTGTCTGTGAAGATGTCTTGAGGCAATCCAGGATTGTCTTGTTGGATGCCTCCACCTACCTGTTGCCTTGGGGATATCTAGATGTAGACATGTGCTGCTTGATCCCATATTTCTGGAAGAACTTCGCCAAGTCTTTGCCTACGAATTGCCGGCAGTTGTCTGAGACGATAAATTGAGGGATGCCGAATCGACAAATGATGTTCGTTCATATGAAACGCTCTATGTCTTATTGAGTAGTGGTGGTCATGGGCTCGGCTTCTACCCACTTGGTGAAGTAGTCGGTAGCCACGATCATCATGCCCTTACCCCCAGTAGCTGCCGACATGGGCCTTACCAAGTCGATTACCCATTGCATGAATGGCCATAGGCTAGTCTACGAGTGAAGTTCGCTGGCAAGCGGTGCGGGTACAGGCTTGAAACGTTGGCAGTTGTCACACTTTTGAGCAAATTCCTTAGCATCTTGATGTACTGTGGGCCAATAGTAGCCGGCATTGAAGGCCTTCTATGCTAAGGATCGGCATCTTGAGTGGTTTCGACAAACTCCTTCGTTGATGGAGCTAAAAACTTTCAAGTCGTCAGGAGGCTATAGGCAATGAAGATGTGGGCCAGAAAAGGATATTCAGACGAGAATGCCGTTCCACATGTAGTAGCGTGCTGCCTTTATCTGGAGCTTCATAGCTTCCAATCTTTCTACAGGAAGTATCCCATTGACTAGACAGTCGATGATAGGATCTTGCCAACTTTGGGTTGTGTTGACTTGTAACACCTCGACTATCAGTTCTTCTTCTATGCTTGGCTTTCCCAAATACTTGATCGAGATGAAGCGTCTGAACTGGTAGTCCAAAGTGAAGCCTAGGACTGGCAGTCTGCATGAGCGTTGTCTGCCCGTGGCACTTGTGTGATAGTGTAAGTCTGTCACACCTCAAGCTGCTTTTGTACCTTCTTGACTGCCAGATGTTGTGCCATTCGTTGGCCTGCCAATAAGGCCTCTTATTCTGCTTCATTGTTTGATGCCTTGAAGCCTAGAGTGATTGCCTACTCAAGCATCGAGCTGTTTGGGGTGACGACAACCAAGCCTGCTCCAGAACCCATGTAGTTGGATGAACCATCAACTTGCAGGCGCCAAAAATCCTTGTTAGCAAGGGTTAGTGTGGCCAAGGCGTGCTCGACTGGTTCGGGGGCACCTTTGGGCTGTGTTGTTGTGTCTTCTAGGCCAAGAGTGAACTCCGCTATGAAGTCTGCCAAGGCTTGAGCTTTTATCGTGGTGATGGTGGTGTGATAAAAATTAAGCACACAAATTAAACCCTCTTTTGATCAATTGTAGTATATATGCAAGTAGGGATCGTTCTAGGCCGGGGATTAGGAAGGATTGCTAATCTATTCAAAACTGACTCAAAAACACAAAAATAAACTTAAAAACACCAAACTAGACACCTATGACTCAAAACTGACTAGAATGGACTAAAACAGCACAAAACACTCAAAAAGACTCAAAACAGACACTAGAGAGTAAATTGGACGAATTTCTAACTTCACTTGACTCAAAACACTAAAATAGACATATTTGGACTAGTTCTAACTAATTAAACACAACATATAAAAGGGGATTGGTTTTTGGACGAAATTAAACTAAACTAGACAGATTGCAAAAACTAAGTAAATTAAGCACGAAATTGGGTGAATTGAATGGGTGAATGGGCTAGCTAGAGGGTCCTTCTCCACACATGACACATATGCAACACATATCAATTTCCAGTTATTATTTCTTTAAACCATGAATCTCAATGCCCCAAGTTAACCGTGAACTGCACTAATTAACCATCAGATTTTCCTAAGTTCATTGAATTGGACTCTGCGCTGACAACCAAATTATTCTTATCAAGTTCCCTCCATGAACTGCATAATAGAAATACTATCAAAGATCATTAAGTTCCATGAAAATCATAAGCATTGACAAGGCATTCGTAAGTATGAACTGCATGATACTCCTGCCAGGAATTTACTTAACGTGATCGTGACTAGCAACCTCCACTACTAATGAATATAAGTTCATAACGATTAGGTGAAACTCCCTTATATTCTAGCATCAAATTCATGCATGCAAACTAAGTGTGCACCCTTAACCCACATACAAGAATAAGTTATGAATCAAACAGTTAAGCAAATTGCATTCACGATTTATGAAATAATAACTGAAGGTAATCAATTCATATCAAACATATATGTTCATGGCTTTGAAATCACCTCTAGCTAAAACAAAATTAGTTCCTCATGTTCGCAACAAAACAAAGATAAATTAAACTAAACATTGAACTAACAAAAGATAGAATACACCTAGGGACGCTCCAGCAATCCAAGCTAGAATGGCAGGGCACGATCTAAGGGACTCTTCTTCTTCTTCTTCTCCTTGCTGCGGCACAATGAGGTGTTTGTGGTGAATGGTGGATGTGTATTGTGGTGGTGGATGGAGGATGGTCGAATTGTGGTGAAGGATGGTGGGTGGGTGGTGGGCTCAATTATGCGGCAGAATGCATGTATATATAGGGCTGGGAGGGGCACGGTTCCAAGGCAGCTTTGGAGAAGGATTTAGGACTCCAAATCCATAAAGAATAAGGTTAAATTTGAACAGATCCCAGGAGGGATAAGGATAGGTGCTTGCAGCAGGGATTTGGGCTTCTAGAAGGGATTAGTGCTGCATGTTTGTAGGAAAGGGATAGGCCTTCTAGAACCATATATTTAGGTGCTTAAATATACTTAGGAGTCCTCTTTGTAGTTGGATTTAAGGTAGAATAGGATTAGGATAAGGTAAGGATAAGATAAGGTTGTTTGGATAAGATAAGATAAGGTTATGGATAATGTTTGAGATAATGTTCCATGTTTCTTGCTCTTTCCTTATCTTCTTTGTATTTTCTTTGTTTCTCCAGATTTGTAGCATGATCCTTGCCTCTTTTGACTTCAAATTCGTCCATCTACCTTGCTCTATAAGTAAGCTATCCATTCTTGGCTCAAAACTGCTCTAAAACACTCCAAAATGCACTTTCTTGCCACTTTAGCCATTTGAACCTGAAAACACACGAAAATAGCTTAAAACACTATAATAAACATAATTTAGCTAAGTAAATGCAAGAAAACAAGCTAACTAAGTCGCATAAATATGCTCCTATCAGATGGGTCGAAAAACCAAGCCGTATTGGCGAGTTCCAACGCCCACTTCATCACTCGTTGAGAAACATCTATACCATGTAAGATAGATTGTAGAGGATACTGAATCATGACAACGACCGTATGAGCCTGAAAGTATGGTCTGAGCTTCCGAGCTGCAACATTTAGTGCCAAAATTAGCTTTTCAAACCTTGTGTATCTTGTTTTCAGATCGAGGAAAGCTTTAGAAGTGTAGAATACTGGTAGTTGGGCCCCCATCTCTTCTCGTATGAGGGCAGAGCTTACTGCTACGTCTGAGACTACTAAGTAGATGTATAATTCCTTGGCTGCTTCTGGCTTGGATTATAGTGGAGATGATGTCAAGTATCTCTTCGAGTCTTGACATGCTTTCTCGCACTCGTCGTCCCACTTGTTTTTCTACGCCTTCTTGATGGCCTTGAAAAAAGGCTTGCGTCGGTCGGTTGAGTGCGAGAGGAAACGATTAAGCTCGGCTGCTCATCTAGCCAGACTTTGGATCTCCTTCAAAGTGGTTGGGGATTTCATCTCCAAGATTACTTTGATCTACTTGGGATGCGCCTCAATTCCTTGTTAGGTTACGAGGTACCCTAAGAATCGGCCTGATGAGTGTTACATCCCAGATCGGCTCCGTCGTAGCAAGATATTGTCCGCATTGGGTTTACCATTCCCTCACGATTTTATTTTTGGGAACTCATGAGCAAGTTCCCAGTGGGTCACCCATCCTGGGAATGCTCTCGCCAAAACTCGCTTAACTTTGGAGTTCCAATGGAACCCGAAGCCAGTGAGTTCCCAAAAGGCCTCGTGCTATAGGGAGAAGAGCATGTACATATAAGGCATATCACCCCCTCTACGTTGGTCGATGTGGGATCTCACAGTCCACCTTACTTAAGGGGAACCCGGCGTCTTCAGTGGCACATCCGTACTGAAACGGTAGAGTGGCTTTGATACCAAATTGTCACATCCCAAACCGGCTCCACCGTAGCACGATATTGTCCGCTTTGGGCTTACCATTCCCTCATAGTTTTGTTTCTGGGAACTCAAGAGCAACTTCCCAGTGGGTCACTCATCTTGGGAATTCTCTCGCCTAAACTCGCTTAACTTTGTAGTTCTGATGGAACCCGAAGCTAGTAAGTTCCCAAAAGGCCTCATGTTATAGGGAGGGGAGCATGTAGATATATGGCACATCACCCCCTCTCCGTTGGTCG
This sequence comes from Cotoneaster glaucophyllus, assembly GCA_036320875.1. Classification (NCBI taxonomy): domain Eukaryota; kingdom Viridiplantae; phylum Streptophyta; class Magnoliopsida; order Rosales; family Rosaceae; genus Cotoneaster; species Cotoneaster glaucophyllus. The sequence goes on along the minus strand of CM070058.1, from coordinate 16,017,505 downwards.
ATGTAGGATCTCATAAGGAGACTCCAAATGTGAATTTGGCAGGGTTGAGCTTTATCTTGTGCTCCCTAAGGATACCGAATGTCTTTGCCAAGTTTCTGAAGTGGTCTAACCGCTACTTTCCTTTTACCGTGATGTCGTCGACATAGACCTCCATGGTAACCGCAATCTGCTTCTTGAACATCATGTTTACTAACCTTTGATATGTACGTTCTGCGTTCCTGAAGCCAACAGGCATAACTTTGTAGCAGTAGGAGCCCTGCTTGACACAAATGCAGTTTTCTCTTTGTCGGGCTCAAACATGGCTATCGGATTGTAGTTGGAATATGTGTCCAAGAAGCTGAGCAGCTGGTTCCCTGTAGTTGAATCCATCAGTAAGTCAATTCGATTGACAAGGAATGGATCTTTCGAGCAAACCTTGTTGAGGTAGGTGTAGTCTACATATACTCTCCACTTGCCTTTTTCTTTCTTCGTTACCAGCACAACATTGGCTAGCTATGCTGAATACACCACCTCCTCAATAAAGCTGGCTTCAGTAGCTTATCTATTTTTGCCTCAATGATCGTTACTCGTTTTAGAGAGAAGTGTCTTCTCTTCTGGATCTCCAGTTTAGCAACGGGGTCGACATGTAGCTTATGGCAGGCTATCTTGGAATCAATGCCGGGCATGTCGGAGGGTGACCATGCAAAGACGTCATAATTTTTCCCTAAGGAAGGCCGTGAGTTCTTCCTTTTCCTTCAGGCTCATTAGTGAGCCGATTCTAGCCATCTTCTCCGGTTGTTCAAGATCAAGAATGATGTATTTAGCGTCTTCTGCTGGCTTCCATCCTTTTTCCTCTATTAGTGTGTCATCCTAAACGCCATCGTCTTGATCCGCTTGTTGTAGTTGCTATTTGGTAGCTGGCTCGTCCTTCTCAACCTTGGTAGCTTCTATAAGGGTGAATGACTCTTCTTTGACTCCTATAGCATGTGCACCGTGCATCATCAAGATACAGCCTGGTCAGACTTGATCTCTTCGACTCCTCCTTACGGATGTAAAATTGAATTATAGAGAAACGGGTCGCTGACTATAATGAATGTCTGCTTTGAGACTACTGGTGGTGTTCTCACATCGAGTGTTATGTTGCCAATAACAGTTGAGGTGTATCCGTTGAATTCGGTGAGTACCTCTTCTCCGTGTATTATCATGCTTTCTAGGCCCATCTTCTGAATGACGGATAACTAAAGTAGATTTATTGTGCTGCCGTTATCTACCATCACTCCGTCGACTATAGCGTGTGCCAGTTGAACAGACACTACTAGAGCATCGTCGTATGGGAAGTCAAGTCTCTCAACATCCTACTTGGTAAAACCAACAATGGGCCCAGGTTTATGCATCGGATGCCTGAACCTGGGAGATTTCTATAGCCCACTAGATCTTTCTCTTCTTGGAGTTGTTTGTGGCCCCTAAGTATTCGGACTCGACGAAGATGTCGTTGATTCTGATGGTCTTGGCAAGCGGCTATTCGTCTGAGTCTGCGTTTCTTTTAGGCTGCGTAGCTAGCTTGTCCAGGTATTTGTCGCATTTACCCTCATTCACTAGCTTCTCTAGGTAGTTCCTCCAGGTATAGCAGTTGTTGGTCGTGCGACCAGGACCTCGATGGAACGCACAATACTTGGTGTGATCTAGCTAGAAGGTGTCTCATTTGGATTGTCTTGGTAGCTTCAACTAAGGCTCACTCATGATGATGCGGAGATTTTGGTTAGTCAGGTCTTCATTCATGATTAATTCTCTGAAAAATGGATCATCTGCTGTGAGTCATTTTTGGAGGGTTGCGATGGCGATTGAGTCGTTGTAGTTAACTATCTTCGTTTTCTCTGCTTTAAACCTCTTCACATAGTTGCGAAGCTACTCATTTAGATTATTCTTGATGTTGAAGAGATGATCAAACTTCTTCTTGATCGAGCAGTAAGATGAGTATTCCTTAGTGAAAACTACGGAAAGCTCGTCGAAACTCCAGATGGATTGTGGATGCAGGGTATGGAACCCATCCTACGCCTCGTCCTACAAAATAGTTACGAATATCTTGCACATTAAAGAGTTGTTAGCTCTGTGGAGGATCATTGCGTTGCGATAGTGCTTCAAGTGCCTTTCCGGGTGTCCATATCCCTTGAATAGGGTGAAATGTGGCATATTGAACTTACGCGAGGGCTTAATCTGCTTAATCTCGTCTATGAAAAGTGATATGCCCATATGTGTCATGTCCTTGCGAAGGGCCTCGTCTGTGGTGTCAATGCACTAAAATCCACATAATCACTCAGTCAGGAACCTCTCTATTTCTTCCTAAATTTACCTTTGTCGGGGCAACGGGGCTTTCGGCTGCCCCAGGTCATGACCTGTTGGTCTCGGCTACTCTTCCCTATGCTTGGCTCATCTATGTCGTGGATGCGATGCATGTGGTACATTCTTGAAAGGTAAACGGATTACTCATAGGCTACTAGTTGAACTTGAACTGGATTGTGTGACTGCTTCTCCCCGTCCGTCGTGCTGCCTACTTTGATGTACGGTGGATGATGCTCATTGCAGGCCTAGCTGTGAATGAACGATTCGCCTGGAAGGTTGTCCATGTCGACTATCTAAGTGTGGCCCTAACCGTGAATGTATGCTCGTCCGGGGGCTTAACCATGCTCGTCTTGGGGCTTAACCAAGAGTGTACACTCATCTGCGCACTAAGATGAGAGTATACATTATCTCAAAGGCCCAGGCAGGAGTATACACTACCAGACCGCTTTGTGCGTGGCTAGTCGAGGAGCTTCTTTCCGAGACGCTGCTGGAGAGAAACACCATTGCCTGCTCTTGTCTTACTTTGGGACACAAGGGCGTTTGTCAGTAGACGTTTTCTTGAGTTGTGGAAGTGTAATGGACTACGGGTACAAAGCTTAAGTCAAGGTGAGTCAGATTTGCAACAATGTAGGGTAAAAATACCCTTGGTTCAACCGTCGGCCTTGAGATCTAGATCTCGGTAGGTTGAACTAGTCTAGGACTATGTTGGACAGTATGGAGAGCTGCGGGAGTAGGTCGAGTACTGGGCCGCCTTGGTTTGTCCTGTTTTTGCTTGAGTTGAAGGTGCTTTGGCTCGCGTTAGGCTACCGCTTATGTCATAGTTGGAGTAACCTGGGTTGCCTTGGTCTAGCTAGCTCACGCCCAAGTGAAAGAGGTAGGCATCAGGAGCTGCTGCCGAAGGCGAGTAGCTGCCTAGGCCTGCGGCTGCTGGCTACCAGCGTCACGAGCCTCCTACCTTAGGGTTTCCTTGTGATGAATAGAGGCTACCCCGTGAAGGTTTCCTTGTGGTAAAGGTGCGGTTCTTACCGCGGTAAGCCTCGAAGGCGATGACGTGGAGCCACGTCGCAATCTCCATTGGTTGGTTCATGTCCTTTAACGTAGGGGATCCCTTTGGTTATAGTTTCTGAATTTCTTGCCATCGTAGTCGTGGATCTACAAACGAAGGAAGTTGAAAGCGAGAATCTTCTTCGAATCAGAGCTCTCAATGAAAGCACCAATTCATAGATGTAAATTTCCGCCTCCCTTTGATTGACGAATATGCACTTGCAAAATAATAACACCTAAGATTAAGGCCAAAAGCCTCATTCGCCCACGATGAATAGGGGGCTTTAGCATAAGAATCTCTGATGCCAAAAGTTAGAATTATGAAAAGAATGTGTTTGAGTGTTTGAGGGAAGCAAAAAAACCTCTTTTGGGGTAGCTAAAGCTTACTAAATTTTGGAGATAAATGGTGTATTTATAGGAGAAAAATGGAGGAAATGGGCCGGCCCTCTGGGGTTTAGGGGTGGCCGGCCCTATGTTTGTGTTTAAGTGGGAATATTCCAAGATATTTATGTAAATATATATCTTGGAGTAATTAGGTAAATATCCTAAATAAATGGGATTAGGATTACTTATTTGAAAGAGTTTTCTCTGATTAGGAATGTATTTATGATAAGAATAACGGATTATTCCATCATAAATACCTTTGACTTTTCCTACGGGTAGGGGTGTTGTGAGCAGTCATTGATCTCTGCCTGCTCTACCTCAGCTGTGCATGGTGAATAAGACTGCTCCCTGCTGATTTAATAGGAGCAGTCTTGTCTTTCTTGGGAAATAATTCACGTGTCAGCTCCATGATTTTTGGGATTATTTTTCCCTCCACATGGAAGCTATAAGTTTATCAGTTTAGACTGAGAAAGAAAGTGTTTGTATGATTATATGGTGTTCTAGATTAGATTATCCGAGTTTTCCAGGGTAGTAACGAGGATTCTGATAGTTGAGATGCTAGAGGAAAGTTATAGAGAACACTAGGTTGCAAGGCTGATGCCCTCTGAGGTTTGAGGTCGTTTGCACTAAAAGAGTGATTTCCTTAGCTTGGTGCAGTGCAATCCTTAATCTCTCCTAATGTTCTCTTCTTCTCTCTCTTTTCGTTCATCCCCCCAGCCTAATGGCTTTTAACCTCCCTTTTGTAGGTGAATGACCTCTTTCTTGTGACAACCAGTCCCTAACCACAGCGAGGGCACACACCAACCATCATCCCTTGTAATCCTTGTGAGCCATTGGACCTAGAAATAGGAGAAAAGTACCTTTAAAACTACATGCCCGTACTGCACAGTACCATCCCTGTGCATCACTCTTCTCCGGTGAATTTTGACCATTTCCGGCCAAGGTAAGCCTTGAAATTAGTCCCTATCATTGTAGATCATGTCTAGGTTCATGATTGGTAAATTTTTGGGTGGTTTTGGTGGTGTAGGAGCTAGTAAAACACAAAGGAAGGTCACTGTTCATTCGGGAAATTTTTCAATCCGTGGTCGTTTTGCCACTTTCCAGCCATTTTTTCGGCCAACTCCAATCTCCATTGGGCCTCCTTAGGGTATGAATGTCTTCTCTACATTTCTAACTTTAAAATTGTTTTTGGATCATCAAATTTGGTTAAGTATCGAGCTAGAAATTTGTTATCAAAATTGGGAAGAAATTTCCAGATTTCTGTGAGTGTCATGTTCTGTGAGTGGGCATTTGTTTATATATATATATATATATATATATATGCTTTACGGTTTCTAGAAATGTTATAAATTGAGTATTGCATTTCATGCCACGTCTTAAATGTGTTATATTTTAAATGTTGCATTATTATGATTTGTGTTTATGCTAAATGGTCTTACGGAGGCGCAGGTAAGTTCAGGTGAGTTATTATGTGATTGAAATGGTTGTATCATATGGGCATGCATATATTCATTTAGAGCTCATCATTGCTGCACCCCAATGTTAGTGCTCCCACCCCGGGCCAGGGCTAGTCCTTCACGTGATGTTCACCTCCAGCACTGCACGCTCGCCTTGGATCCAAGTTTGGTGCCAGCCATGTCGTACAGGTCACATTAGGTGAGTTTGACTCGTAGGTGACTCGCGATTTATCGTTAGCCTTCACGTGATCGTAGCACTAGAGCATACATATTTACACCCATCCTTGTCGTACAGTTCACACTAGGTGACTCAGACTCGTGTGCACGCATAGATTGATGAGCAATAGGTCCAGTCGTAGATGTCACATTAGGTGACTCCGAGTGGTATGCTAGTTTAGACTGATTTCACACCTGACCTACATTTATTATTGCTGAGATGTTGTGATGTGGCATGGTTCTATTTTCATTGCCCTTGTGCATTTATTTTGGTACTTACGTAGTATTATAGTCTGGAAACTATACGGGTTTTACAGTGAGGGGTTTGTACTTTCAGAAAAGATAAATGTGTTTTCTAAAGCTTTTTTTTTTGCCCACTCACCCTTCTGTTTTTCACCCCTCCAGGCTTTAGTAGCAGAGCTTTTGTGCCGACGAGAAATATTGGTAAATTTTGGTGCAGACGAATACCTTCGATGGTATAATTCTCACCCTATTTTACTATACTTTACTTATGCTCTGACGTCACGTGTGAAATGGGTTAATTCCTGCTCGCACTCTTATATTAGGCACTTTTAGGTTTAAATTTATTCACATCTTCCACACAACTACACTTTATAGCTTTATCACCTTCCAGGTGTCGGCCAGCACAGCTCGATTCAGAGCTCTAGTGGACATTCCGGGTCGGGGTATGTCATTTATAGGATTCCTAAATATCTCTAATTATGGTTTGGTCTTTCCTCCCCTTTCTTTTGACTAACTGGAACATTCCCTTTTGATGTAAGACAACTAAACATAGCCGCTCTCATGAAGACAGTGATGCACTTCCGTCCTGATGTGATGCTTTCCCGGGTCAATTTCCACAGGCATTACTTCTGGTAACGCGTCTCCTGGCTTTCATGCATTGATCTTCTACGTGAACTATGAAGGAAAAGTTAGCTTCTCTCTTCATTAAATGCATGTATTGCTTGGCTTTCACTTGACTGTAAGGCTCAGGGCCACGTTCCTTCCTTACTAAGTTGGTTAGCTTCCTAGGGAAAGGAAGAAACTAGGTTTGCTCTCTCAGACTTACCCAAGTGGACTTCAAAAAGTATGGGCTTGGATTTTTGGGCCCCCAAGCAGCCCAAAGTCTTCCATAATCTTGACTCCACATAAGCCTGATAAACTCCCGTAACCATCCACACCATAATCACTTGGCAAGCCTCGAGCATGTGACTTGGACTTATTTTAGTGTTAATAGTGGTTAGTGTGATAAAGCTTGGTGTGATAAATATGCGTGGGTTTACATGAGCATGGTGTAATTTACATAAATGCACAACTTAATTAACGTAGCAGGAGTGATTACCAATATAATCTCTTCTCGATCTTACACCTTTGCATGTATTTAAGCTCAGCTTGAGGTTTATCTAACGATTGGGCATTAGGATTTGATTGGGTGTGCGTGTAAGATTTTTGGGCCTCAGCAGTAAGAAGCAAGTGCTACTTTCGTAATATTAACCTGTACTTGATTACGCTTGCCCTTTCGGTGAACCAAAAGTGCATAACATAATGAAATTAAGAAAAATAATGCAAATGCAGATGGATGGATGGATTCTCAACTCCAAATAATGCAAAACCAATTGACCTTTCAAATGATTATGTGTCACGCCCCGATCTTGAGATATGCCTGAAATCAACACATAACGGTAGGACAGTAGTGGTACACCAATTAATACATAGACTCAACTTGGACTCATAAATAAAATATACATCAGATATTCAGCAGAAATAATTTGGAATAAAAGGGTTAAAATCCCTACTTTCGAATGACCTGCCCCTAACAGCTACACACCACTTGAAAGAATGGCGCACCAAGAAAAGAAAAACCTGGATAAGTTGTGAAAACAATAGTATGATCTATGTGATTGAAAGTAAAATCATAGTTCGAAAACACATTCGTAGTTTTTCCAAATCCTTATCATATATATATATATATATATAATGTTGGAGAGTTAAAAAGAAATAATTGTCACATTAATAATCAAATAAAGGGAAGAAAGGTTACAAAACTGCCAACGTCCCAATTCTTCTGAAATTATGAGTAATAATGCCAACGTTATTGGCTAGAACTTCAATTCAATCAACAAATGTATTTGACGGAAAATGAATTGTCACAATAAGCGCATGGTTTGTATTTTGAAGTATCCTATAAATTTCTAACATAATTATTGGGCCACATAGATGGACAGTAAAATTCTAGCACGGTTTGTCTTATGCCTGCGAACATTTATTATAATGAGAAAATATTGGATAATATTTGCATTCCTCATGGGATGTAGACTGTAGTTCCCTAAATCATATATTCACCTTTTAAGTTTCATAATTAGAATTGTTAAATTTCTTAATCTTTATTTGAAAATCATTCCAACAATTCAAATTAGAGATTGTTTAGTCATCCAAATGCAGCAACACATTCACAATGGTAGGATACCTCTTACATGTGAGTCCCACCCTTTGTGACCATGCTACCCAAAACTCACTTTTCGTTTCTTTTATCAACGTGGTGGATAGTTATAACTTGAGACATTTCATAGATTTGATGACAAAATACAACTAAATAAAGCAATATAACAAATTACATTGCTCCATAAATAAACTCAACAGCATGGATTAACATCATATATAAGAAAATATTACAAGAATATGACGTATTTGGGGGCACTGCACATCTTCGGCTTAGCACGAGTACGGGTGACAATACGACTCAAATATACCATATGGAAGGAAGTAGTACTTACGAATATTTTGTAGTTAATTAGAGTGTAAATTTGTGAGTACTAATTGTCTCTCAGTCTTCTCTCTAGCTCTTTCCACTCCTCTTGAGTGATGATAATATATAGGGATAGTTTAATTGCGGTACTTGGCCTCTAACTGTTATAGACTCAAACCTTATGCAGTTTAGGTTTTAGATTGAAGTCCCTCTCCACATAAAGGCTTTTTAGCCAAAATTGTCCCTGAAATTTGTTAACTCATCACTTTGGTTTCTGAGATTTGAAATCAATAGAAGTGGCTCCTGAGTTTGTCCACCATCAATCATTTTGGTCCTTCCATGAAAAATTATATTAAATAAAGACCACAATGACAAAAATATCCTCAATTTAATAAACAATGGGTCAAATGATTTGATAAAAATTGAGGGTATTTTTGTAATGTTAGCCTTATTTAATGTTGATTTTTCATGGAATGACCAAAATATTGATGGTGTACAAAGTCAGGGACCACTTCTATTGATTTCAAATCTTAGGGACCAAAGTAAGGCGTCATGCAAATCTCAAAGACCATTTTGGCTAAAAAGACCCACGTAAATGATATAATAATAGAAAAGATGTAATAATATCAATAAAGGCTCAAACCGTTATTTTGCTTTTATTTACACTACCAATTTAATTATTGAAATTTGCTTATGGGTCTCAACAAAAAAAATATAATAATTATTGCTTATGGGTGCATTCTAGAATTGTTTTTTATTTTTTTATAAAATATGAGTACATTTATATAATAAAACCTAGGTAGACAAAATTGTGGGTACACTTCACATACAAAAAGTTGGTACATTTTATACAAAAAAGTGGGCACGTTTGATATAAATTAAATGGGTACATTACATATAGAAAAACAAGAGGTACATTTTATAAAAAAAAAAAAAACAATGGGTACATTTTAGATTTAAAAAAGAAATAAATAGATTTTACATTAAAAATGGGTACATTTTACATAAAACGTATGGTACTTACAAAACAAAAAAATTGGCACATTTTTCATGTAACAAAGTGGTACATTTTTAAATAAATATGGGTACATTATAAATAAATTACGGGTACAAATAAAAGGTTAAAAAAATTATGAGTACAAATAAAAGTTTAAAAAATATGGGCACAAAAAGAAAATAATATATTGGTATACAAACTAAAACTAAAAAGAAAATTGACACAATTTAAAAAAAAAAAAAAAAGGTTGCAAATTAAAAATGGGTACAAACTAAAAATAGAAATATATGTTGCAAAGTTTAGCCATAAATATAAATATACCAAAAGTAATGTTTCTAACACTAAATGAATATATTTAGAAATATAATTTAATTAATTAAAAAGAAATAAATTTAATTATGTTGCCATGTAAATATTTTATTATTAAATAATTAATGACATTTATTAAAACCTAAGGACCTTGGTTAAAATTTGAAAATGGAGAAGAAAAAATAGGGATGGAAACTTATAGGCTGGACCTCCCATGCTGACTTGTTGAAGTCTCAAGACTCTGAACGGGCAACTCGCAGCAGGGACATCCCTCGCTCCTTCTTTCCAGTTCCCATTGTAAAGGGTAAAGGGACGTGCAAGTACTGTCTGGTCAAATATGAAATCTGAGATTTCAAGTTTCGACCACATGTTATGCATAGTCCTTAGGTGAAGGTTGAAGGTTGAACATAACTTTAGATCATGTGGCATGATATAGTCATAGAGGGTGTCCACAACTTCCTTTTATGTTCCGCACCAGCCACTAGCTGCTTTTGTTCTCTGCCTGCAGTACGATTCCACGTACAAATTTGATGAATTATTTCGCAGAGGAAGGGATTGGAGTTCTCGTAAATCGCTCCTACAAATTATAATACAGTGGTAAGGATGAAGATATTTATCATTCCAAAAGTAGTCATCAAAACCTCACGTTTTTGCGCATGTAGTAGCACAGACTGATGGAACAGTCCATGAAGTGGGTTCTATTTTTGGATCATATTTATCATTTGGAGTTTGTACTTTTATTTTTGGTACAGTCCATGAACACGCCACCATACTCCATAAAATTTTGCTTTTGTCAACCATACTTTAGAATTTGGAGTTCGTACTTTTATTTCTTCTAATGCCTATACTACCCTTCATTGCTATGGTAGACAAATTTTATTCCTTACATATCTTTTTCACCTTTTAACTAATCTAAACTACAGTTGATAAAACTTATCTGTCAACAAAAAACAAAAACCAATGAAATTACTATTATACCCTTTAATACATTTTTTTTTTTTTTTTGAACCTCATAGCTATGTTACCCAATCATAGAAGGATTAGGAGTGCTAAATGATCAAATTTTGATTTGGTCGAGTCCTGATTAGGTTAGTACTTTTGAAGGATCACGGTGAGTTTTGAAAAAAGTCGAATTATTTTAAGAATCAAGACCTATGGATCAGGTAAGGAATGAATTAGACATATAAAAGGACTAGGTTCAAAGTCTTAATTCAAGTCAAAGAGGCCGAGTCTTAATCCAAGTGCGTATTGAGGAGTCAGTTCTGGCAGGATTCTACCACTCGACAAACTTGACCATCACAAAATTTACCCCTGTAAATACAAGTGGTTTTGCAATGTAAAGCAGACCTCCAACTCAACACATAAAACAACACTCTATGCGAAACTTTCTCATATCCTGAGAAAAATACTAACTACTCCACTAATCGGTCAACACATATTCAATTTGGTTAAACATCACTAGGTTGACAAACCGGCACAAATTCAGTTTGGTTAAACATCACAGGAGCTGTAGAATTAGTTCGGTCTAGGAGTTTCTTCAGTTTGGTTAAATAGTACTTACTCCTCTTTCGGATGGTTATTTATCCCAAGTCTCTGCCACCGAAAAATATCTGATCCTTTCGCCGAACGAAGTCCCTTCATCAACCTTCTTGACAAAGTATAGTATTCTATGATCGGTTACTCACAAGTATTATTCAAAGCTCGGCATTCAAACGGCCGAACAACATTCACCATAAAAACGCTCATTTCCTATTAATATCATTGTGCCTACAGTTTGGTACAAGTTTGCGCATTTATATTTTCACAAATATGGTTAAAGTTGCCAAACCTGGTGCAGAAGATCCTGAACTTAGTAGCCAATTGCATAACATTGTCTTCAGGTTTTAGAATCTAAAGCCGAGATTCTTGGCCGAAGTCGCTCAATGTAGAAGTCCACAACGCATTTCATCTTCACACCATCAACCATCTTATTAGCCCAACCAAGCTCGGTACCGAATTGGCACACTCGCATTAGTAATCATCACAGAGAAGCGTAGTCAGCTCGTAGATTACTGCATTCTAGTCTGTGTAATTTTTAGGGTCAACAAACTCCAACTTTTCTGATATATTGAAAAAGTTGAGTAAAACTTGAAATCAGAAATATATCTTTCACTCTAATTTTTTCAGTGCATATATTATTTCAAATCTTCATATTTGCAAGTTTAGTAAACAACTTTTTGGTATACCATCTTGGACCAGAAGATGTTTGAGTCATATGCAGGGCTTATGACTATTAAATTTGGTGAGGCTTTTCCCACCAGTCAATCCATTTTTGTATACAATTTACTAACCCAGTCTCAGTAACATTCAATTTCTTCTTCTCGATACGAAAGGTCCATCTTTCTCAAGTAGTCTTTGTGTCTATGAACTCCTTGTAGAATCTTCATGGACTATCGAGGGTTAGGTGAATTTCTTGTCCTTTAATCATCTTGTGCGCGATGTTCTGATTTAGCTAAAGAAAGGGGATTATTCATGTTCTTATTTGTCCATAGGTCAAAGTAAGGTTGTGGTAGAGAACATTTGTCGTCTTTAGAATTGGCGAAGTTGTATATACTAAACAAATTAAACATCTTTGGTCAAGACTCAAAGCTATGCGCCTTGAGAAGGAGGAGGGGCTTTGGCCAATGAACCACAGATCTTAAGTTAGTTTCTTAGAAAAAGAGAGTGAGATTTAAGGTTGAGCTATAGAGAGTTAACTGCAACTTACTTGAGAGTGTAGAATGAGGCGTATCTATAAGAGCTAGGGCCGACCACATGTGTAGTTGCCGCCATGTGTCAACATCCGATTGGTCAAAGTGCGTCATCCACTAGATGCAATAGTAAAGTGTCTTTAAGATGTTGGAGTATTTTATAGATGCTTAAGAGTAATCCTTAGGAATGTTATTAAATTAATAAATAATATCTAGGAATTATCTTTGGAGAATTCTCAGTTGGATGTGGTTGTGCTTCCATGATTAAAAGAGTATAGGCAGGAATTAGTTATTAATTCTACATTTAATTCCCTTGTCTTATATTTTTGCCATGAACAGAGGACCTTTGATAAGTTGAAGTTAGAGACTGAGGACTTCTAGGTGGTTGAACTGGGCGTCGAACGGATGTCGGTCCACGTGTCAGCTCCATGATTTTTTTATTTATCTTTTGCTCCATAAAAGTACTACACCTGTCAACTCCATTTTTTGCTCCATATATGATAGAGTTCAGTGATCATTGACCAACCATAGAAGTGTACGGATGAACCTACTTATCAATTGTAATACACTTACGTTGTGGATGCAACTAGTTCTTAGACCTGAGGCATCACTAGTTATCTCGTGTTGATGAATGTGATCTTTGGTTTCGCCCCAAAGCTGTCAAACGATTACGGAGCCCTATAGTGTGAGGTTCAGGATCATGTACATCAATATAGAGATACGTGAATGCACAACAAGGAATCTGTCACCTTCTAGGTAATTATGAAGGTTGTTATTCTAGTAGCCCGTTAATGATCTATCTCCAAAAGTTTTTGGCCAAAGCAACGTACATGAGATACATCAGGGTGATCATATTCATTCTTAGAGTTTAACAAATATTTCATGCTCTAAAATATATTATTGGAATATAGTGGATAGAGGAATCAAATTGCATTGTAACCGTAACTAAGGTTCTAAATATGTGTTGTATTAATTCACACATATTCTAACTAATCTGAGTAGCCGAAAGCTATTACTACATGTTACTATTTTGTTTATGGATATTCTTAAAAGGTTGAAGTAGAACAACTTCTAATTATGTAAAATTAGATTAATTAGATTAATCATATTATCCATTGCCAGCTTTAGTTGGAACAGAAAAGGTCACACACAATAACATGATATATTGGAATAAAATTGATGAAGGTTGAATTTAATATAGATTGTTCATATTAAATGTTTTTACTTTTAATTAATTAGTTTGGACCTTCTATTAATTGTTGGTTATGTGAACAAAAATAAAATAAGGAAGCTCAAACCGGAAGAAAAGGCCAGATTAATTAAATAAATAAATAAAATAGGAGCAAACAGGGCCAAACCCCAGTGACAAAAGGGGTGTGTGGCAAGCCCAAAGGAAATGTCTCATAGGGCATGCAACACACATGTATGGTGGAGGATTAAATTGTAATCCTACTGGTTTATGGAACTGTTCTCTATATAAGTTTAAGGGGTCTATAGACCTAGTGTGAATTTGACATTGTGAAATAAAAAAATTGAGATAGAAGGGAATTGAAAAACAAAACACCACACCTCATAGCCCTAGCAGTTCGTCGTCTTCCTATTTTACTAACTAGAGATTCATTCATCTAGATACTAGTACAACGCTAACACTTGAGAGCGTCAAAAACGAATTAATCCTTATATGAAATCTAAAGGTTGGAATTCGAAACTTAATTTAAGTTTACGCATGTGCGCTTAAAATTGTTTCACATCAAAACAAGCATGTTGATTAAACAAAATCCAACGTTCTGCTGACCATGCGCGTGTTACCTTGCCACACTTCCGCACACATGTACTAAAGCAGTCACAATCCAACACCCTGACCGCGTGATGCAGGAGCCGCCAAGCTGATTGTTAAAGTCATTGCTCAGACAAAAGTCGTATGATATGAGAACTTGTTTGTGCGACTAAGGCGAAGTTCCATAGGTAATGTACTTTGAGCTTATGAGATCATGTACTGTACAAAAGGCGAAGCGTATGTGTTGACCCTAAAAACTACTAAGCCTACGTGGCGCGCAGGCTGAGTAACTAATGAGCTAACTACGTCATTCGGTTATGTGCGGGGCGTGCCAACTCGTCGGCCGAAGTAGAATGTGTTGATGTCTCGTTGAGCACGCTGCTGACTTCTTGATCATGCGACTGTGGCCGAGGAAGGAACAGGTCTCGGCCTTCAAGTTTTAGAGCCTGAAGACAAGGCTGTTAGTCTTGCGAAGTTCACGGATCGTCGGCCCTGGGTTCGGTCATAGTGATTATATTCGTAAGAGTATAAGCACGCTGAACTAGCACCAAACTATATAGACACAAGTACTCAAAAGAGATGTATGTCTTGATAATAAATGTGGTTCGGCCGTTAGAATGATTAACTCTAAAACTTACTTGTGAGTATCCAATCATAAAACAACTCGGCATTACAATGTTGAACCCGGTAACCTGTAACACCTCATTTTGTAGAGCAGGCTAATGAGCTGACCTCTGCCAATAAGGATTCGAAAATCCTTCTCGACCTAGACTTGGAAAGATACTCAGTCGGCCTCCACGCAATGCTGTTTATCCAAACTGAATGTACTCTGCGGTCGGCTGATTCTAGGGCAACAATGCTGTTTATCCAAACTGAAGATGTCACCGGTTGCCTTCACAGTGCTGTTTATCCAAACTGAAGATGTGTCGGTGAGAAAAGGAAAATAAAAATCTCAAGTTTGTTGAGAGGTTTCGCGTAGAGCGAGGGTTTGCACAGGGCAGTTTGTGTGTTGAGTTAGAGGAGGTCCATTCCTTTGCCACTGCCTCTATATTTATAGTAATAAACCTACTACTGGAACCACACTCGAATTAGGATTCCTTATCCTAACTAGGACTCGGCTAATCCTAATTTCATTGGAACTTTGAACCCCTCTCCATAACGAACTTGATTCATCCACTGATTCTCAGCGCCCTCAATCCTGAAACTCCTTCTTGTACTAGAATTAAACTTCTTTTGTGCTTATCCAAATCAAACCTCCTTTTATTTGGTCTCGACCGACCTGAGCGAATGGTTTATGGTAACTAGCCGGCCCACAATACTTCTGAAAAAGGCACTGGGCAGAGAACAATCCTGAACTCGGCCCAATAATGTTATTTTTGGGCTCAAACATTGCCCCCTCGCTTAAGAGGTCTTCGGCCCAAAAACTTCTGGCCGACCCTCGACCTTGAAGAAGAGACACTAAACCCTCGGCGCATCCTTGAGAGAAAAGTTTCAAAAATTTTACCCACTTGGGCACATTAATGGAGCACGATTGCACTATCCAATTTTGTCAGATATTTTACCACGTGGCGTCTGTTCAGTTTTCCTGTCTAATGGTGAACCTCGAAACGCACAACCACCAAAAATCCCTTCCCCATTAAATCTACTGTCACACGCAACCCTGCATCCTCAAATTACGAAATCTTTGGTCTCATCGCCTGGATTTTATGAACATTCACCATGATTATAAAGTTCTTCGGTCCATTTTGTCCCTGAATTTGAAAATCCAAACGGTTGATCTTCTTCCCAGAGTGCCTATAATTACCCGACTTTTCTTCATTCTTGTTTTACGTTTTCAAAAACCCTCAGAACCTCTTGCTATTTAGTCTCTCAAATCTCTTCGCCACTTTATCGAAAACCAGAAAGACTGATACCCAGAAAAACTTCCTCCAATGGCTGCCAATGCTTTCATCACCAAGTTGGTCGAGGAGTACAACAGATGTGAAGACATTACTGGCCGTAACACCATCAAAACTATCCGGTTTGAGGATGAACCCAACGCCTCCCACCAAACCCCAGGCTCCTTGTTCAAGGACACAGTTCCAGAAGCAATCAACAAACTGCTTAAAGAGCACTACCTAAATCCCTTGTTCCAAGGGTATGATTGGTCGAAATGGGAATCGATCAGACCCTAAGGAGTTTGACCCTCGACCACTGCAGCCTGGGCCGCCTGGGTCACCAGGATGGAATCATATTTTGGTGACGAATGAAAGACTCTCGGTATTTTTGACACCATTAAAGTCTTGACCATCGAGATAAGCTTAGATCGGGAGCTCGTAATGGCTGCATTAAGCCTCTGGTGTTCGGCCACCAACACGATGGTTCTCCCTCTCGGTCCCCTTGGCCCAACGGTTCTAGACATGACTGCCATACTCGGCACTTCACCAACCGGTTTCTCGGTCGATGCCTCTTTCGCCAGCTATGATTTTGATCTGTACCTGAAGACGGTTTTTGAAGAACGCGTTGTCGAAGTGTTGACGATTGGAGATCAAAGGCCGCCAAAAAAAGAAGTACAGAAGTTGTATAAAAACTTCTTCAACTATAACACCTTGATCACCCACTTCGCCGGTTCTGAAGCGGAAGACCTCAACAAGAGAGAACACGGGGCCTTCTTATTCTACTAGTATAACAAGTATCTCTTTTGTGCCTAGTCGAATAAATGCTTGGCCGAGAATATGCCTGTCGCCGACGCCCTGGCTAGCGGTCACATTCTGGCTCTCAGCTCAACTGTTCTCGCCAACCTGACCGGATGTTTGGCTGAGACAACCCTGGGGAAAATCGACCCCCATCAAAACGGCCCACTCTAGGTCTTCTAGCTCTGGCTGCAAGTCTACTTCTCGACCCTACAGCCTGAAATCCCAAGCCTTAGTCCCTCAATAGCTATAGGTTTGGAGTTGGCTCATCTCCCCATCCCTACTCACTCGGCCGAAGAGATTTTCAAATATTTCTTCGGCCTATAAGACTTGTCTGACGACGAATTCCAAATCTTCTGTCATCGGATATACCCATCTTCTATCATCATTCCTCAATTGTCATGGGGTGTAGCCGAGGATGCTGATCTTCGGAAGACCTGGGGATCGTTCATCACAACTCGCGACTTGCCTTACGGCTGCGAAGCTCGACGAGGAAGTTGGGAAGCCTACCACCCCAACTTCATGGCTTGTCAACTGGGCTATCTCCAGGGGTGCCCCTGCCATTCCTTTCGTCTCGCTCCCTTTTGAGCCGAGAATACCTTTCTGGTTCCTCCGACCGAGAATGTGACAAAGCCGAGAAGGAGTTTGCCAAACGGTGTTCCAAGTTCCGCCTTCAGCCAAGAAACCTAGAATCTCGGTGTGCCGACACTTTCGTCGAGTGGTGGGATGCTTATACTGAAGATTTGTTCCAAACTCCAAATAAATGGCCCAAGTTATATACCTTCTACCTTTTTGTTCATCTATTTTCCTTTGAACTTTATTCTGACTTAAGTTTAGTGTTTTCATGCGGTCGTCCAATCAAGACAGCTGAGGTGGTGCCCTGCTGCAAAAAAAGTGGCTACTGCTGTGCCACCGCCACCGAGCAAACGACTTCATCTGGAGATCGAAACGGCAAGAGACGCTCCTCGGCCCAAATAACGCGTCAAGAAGTTGGCAAAGATGGGGGAGCGGGAGATTCATGTCATCTCCAGCCAAACAACAGGAGCAACCGCTCCAAGCGTCTTTCTTCCTCCTCTTGTAGTTGAGGCCTCGGTCGTTGTATAGCCAGACCTAGTGACTGTGCCGGTCATTAACCCAATTGAATGTCATGCACCTTCAGCACTGGCAGTTGTTGACGTCGAAGCTAGCCCGGTGGTTGTTACCCCGGAGGGAGCAATTCTCCAGGTCGAGGAAAACCCCCTCCAAAATCCAAAGAGGGCGGCAGTGATCATCCCAGAAGAAGATGTATAAAATTCTATAAAGTTCCTCCATCTGAAACGCTGTTTAATGATTAACCCTTTTGTCTAGGAGGATGAGAGTGAAAGCCCCCAATTGGTGAAGAAGTCTCGATCGGCCGAAAAACCAACTCCTAATTCTCAGCCGGCGGTCGAGGCTACCGGTCGAGTTGAACCTCCCCTAACCGAAGTTGATCCTGAACCTGTGGTGGCTCCGTTGGTCGAACCGGAAGCAACAGCAGAGACCCTGGTTCACCCTCAAGAATAATACCTTGGCATTCCTTATCGGGAAGTCACTTCAGCTTTTGTAAGGCCTGGTTACTTTCTTTTGTTGCTGTTTTTACCGTTCACAAATCTAAACTAAGAAAAACATTAAATTTCAGGTGCCCAATTATTCATTTCACCGAAAATTCTACGTGCCGAAGAGTGTTATCTACATTTCCTGGCCACCTTGGTGGCCATCAAATGTGGACAGCCTCCATTGACCGCGTGAATTAAGAGGCTCCCTTAAACACTGGACTCAGCCACTAAGTTCTCTAGGTTCGAGCAACAAACCAGAAGACACGGCCGAAGTCTCCTCACGGTAGGTCTTGAAAACAAACCTTCATGTCTTTTGCCTTTCTGACTTGGCTTCTCTAAATATAGTTTTATCCATGCAGCCTTCGTGGGAAGTTGAACTCAAAGCCCTTCTTTCCAGCTCTTCGGGGACAGCCTGCCCTTCTACCACCACAGCAAAGCCTCCTACCTCAGTAGCCAAATCAAATGCCCTTGATAAGCTACAGAGACTCTTGTCTCTTTCGGCATCTCAGATCCTCGAGCGCAAAGGGCTCGACTCCGTAGGAGAATGCCTGAATGACCTTGCAGGCGATAACAAATTGAACAACGAAACTGTCACTCGTCTGTGTTCCATCCTAGAACGAACTCAAGAATATTTTAATATTTTTGAAAGAGCTCTCCGGGTAGAAGAGGACTTTAAGGCTGCATTGGTCGCTCAATAGGCTCTTTGTCCAGAGGTTGAAGCGATAAAAGCGAAGAATGAAACTCTGGCCAACCTCAACCGACAAATTGTCGATCTCAACCGTAAAATTGCCAAACTCCAACATCTGCGGTCGGCCGTTGCCTCTGTTCTTGCGAAGGATTTTGAGTTGAACAGACCTCTACTAACTGAAAACACGGTCGGTGAAAAACGGATCGAGGAACTGAGAATGGACAAGAGAACTCGGCAAGCAGATATCACAATGGGCGAAGTAAGATGGTTAGAATTGAAAGCTACCCTCTAAGCCTTCCTTCCTCCGACCCTTTAGAATTTTATCTTTGTAATTTGGTCGATCAGATTCTACTTGTACATCTTTTGTGACATTAATCAAATGAACTTTTATTCCCACATTTTCCATGTGACTGGATAGTATTTTTTTAGAAATTTTCCATTGATTGGTAGTTTGTGAATCCGACCTGTCCGATCTCGGAGGTGGTATGCCCCCTTGCCGAGAACCTTGTGTACGACGAAAGGTCCGTCCCAATTCGGCGACCATTTCCCGAATCTAGGGTCTTAAATTCCAACGGGTAACACGGTCTGCCAAACTAACTCTTCCTCACTGAATGTTTTTTGTCTAACTCGTTGATTATAGGCTCGCTCGGCAATCTTTTTCTGTGGCGTTAGTAAGTTATGAGCATCAAGTCAAACTTCCTCCAAGTCTTCTAACTCTTACCTCATAGCCTGATTGTATTCAGCACTGAACAAACTACTTTGCTCGACTACTCGTAATGAATTTATACTTACCTCGACGGGTAGTATTGCATCATGCCCATAAGTTAACGCATATGGGGTCATCCCCGTCACCGATCGGGTGAAGTCCGATATGCCCATAAAGCCTCTTTCAACTTAAAATGCCACATGCCAGGCTTTTCTTTTTATCATTTTTTCAAGAATGCTGATCAAAACTTTATTACTCTCTTTGGCTTGTCCATTTGCTTATGGGTAATACCGCGTGGATTGTTCGAACCGGATCTTCAACTTTGTCATATACTCTTTGAACTTATTGGCTGTAAAAATTATGTCGTTGTCATTTATAATTGTTTTTGGCACGCCGAATCTGGTCACAATGTGTTCTTCCACAAAACTGCAAACCTCTTTGGATGTCAATTCGGCATATGATTTTGCTTCGACCCATTTAGTGAAGTAATCTGTTGCTACAAGTATCCATGCATGTTTTGCTGCTCCAGAAGATGGTGTAATTTTACCGATTACATCTATGGCCCATCCTCTGAACGGCCATGGTTTGGTGACCGAGTGGAGTAATTCGGCTTTGTTCGACTACTCTTAATGAATTTATACTTAACTCGACTGGTAGTATCGCATCATGCCCATAAGATAACTCATATGGGGTCGTCCCAGCTTCCGATCGGGGTGAAGTCCGATATTCCCATAAGACCTCGTTCAACTTAAAATGCCACATGCCAGGCTTTTCTTTTATCATTTTTTCAAGAATGCCGATCAAAACTTTATTACTCTCTTCGACTTGTCCATTTTCTTGTGGGTAGTACAGTGTGGATTGTTCAAGCCGGATCTTCAACATTGTCATATACTCTTTGAACCTATCGGCTGTAAACATTGTGCCGTTGTCAATTATAATTGTTTATGGCACGCCGAATCTGGTCACAATGTGCTCTTCCACAAAATCGCAAACCTCTTTGGATGTCAATTCGGCATATGATTTTGCTTCGACCCATTTAGTGAAGTAATATGTTGCCACAAGTATCCATGCATGTTTTGCTGCTCCAGAAGATGGTGTAATTTTATCGATTACATCCATGGCCCATCCTCTAAACGGCCACGGTTTGGTGACAATGTGGAGTAATTCAGCTAGGACTCTCTGTATAGGTCCATGAATCTGACACTGTATACAACCTCGTGCGTATTCAATGCAATCCTTCAATATACTCGGCCAACAATAACTGTGTCGGTGAAGCAGCCAACGCATCTTACGCCCGGATTGATGAGCTCCATAAATTCCTTCGTGCACCTTGGCGATTGCTTGGGCAGCCTCTTGTGGGCCGAGGCACAGTAATAATAAACCATCCTCACCTTTTTGACACAACTCATTCTGGTATGACACGTAGTTTGTGGCATTGACTCTTGTCCTCCGGTCATGTTTGTCACTAGGGTTGTCGAGATATCGTATAATCGGCCTTCTCCAATTGTCTGGTGATGTCTCGACAGTGTAGAAATCTACAGAAGCCTCTCATTCTAACAATGAAGGTAAAGACATGATTCGTATACAAGTCGCGTGATTGACCAGGGCCGGGTATGGTCGTCGCACTACTTGTATTGCCCGGCCTAGTTTGCCCCAAGGAGTTGTGCTCCGGAGGCTATTTGTGCCAGTTTGTCCACATCAGTGTTTCGAACACGTGAGATGTGTTTGAATGTAATTCCCCCAAATGACTCGGCCAAATAGTTGGCGACCATGTGATAAGGCGCCAAAGTAAGTACCATTGAATTGGTTAATCACAAGTTCTGAATCACCAAGGACGAGGACTCGGGCTGTTCTTAAGTCATGGAGGATGTTAAGGCCGACAATAAGAGCTTCCTACTCGGCTTAGTTATTCGTACAACTAAAATCGAGCTTAAGAGAGAAATACCAGCGATAGTGATTTGGGGATTGAATGACGATGCCAATACCGGCCGAGGCCGAGGTACTTGAACCATCAAAGTACATCATCCAGTAATTATCACGTGTTTCGACCATACCGATTTCAACATCATTGCCCCCCGAAACCATATGAAGAAGGGTGTTGGGCCAAAAAATCGGCAAGTGTTTGCCCTTTGACGGCTTTTTGGGGCACGTACTGCAAACTGAACTCGGATAATACCATTGTCCATTTCCCAATTCGGCCTTTTACTATAGGTTGAGTAAGCATGTAACGAATGACATCTGTCTGGGCGATAACCTGCATAACCGAGGGGAGCATGGAATGTCGAAGTTTTGACGCGCCGAAAAACAATGCCAAGCAAAGCTTCTCGACTGGTGAATAGTTGATCTCAGGCGAATTCAGATTTCGGCTGAGATAGAAGATAGCCTGTTTACGCCCGACTGCGTTGTCCTGTGCAAGGAGGCAACCGATGGACTCTTCGGTGCCGATATGTAAAGTTTAAGAGGTTTATCGCGTCGAGGCGGTACGAGGACGGGTGGGGTTGTAAGGGAAACTTTGATTTGCGTGAAACCCGCTCGATGTTCCTCGCGCCACTCGAACTTGTTCGAATCTTTGAGTTTTAAAAGCTTAGAGAATGCCTTCATTTTTCCTGCCGAATTAGCTATGAAACGGCAGAGAAAATTTATCTTGCCGAGCAAGGACTGGAGTTGCTTTTTGTTCGCCGTGGGTGGAGCATCGATGATCGCACGAGCTTTACTTTCATCTACATCGATGTCGCGATTGTGGACAAGGAAACCCAAGAAATTACCTGCCGATGCACCGAATGCGCACTTGGCTGGGTTCATTTTGAGATTATGTCGACACATACGAAGGAAAGCTTGCCGAAGATCATCTAGATGCGTTCGGCGGCTCTTTGATTTAACCACCAAGTCGTCGATATATACTTCTATAACCGTGCCAATCAGGTCATGAATGATGGTGTTCATAGTGCGTTGGTATGTGGCACCAGCGTTTTTAAGGCCGAATGGCATGACTACCCACTCATAGGTTCCGAGTGCCCCTGGGCAACCGAAAGGCAATTTTGTAAACATCGGCTTCGGCGATAAAGATCTGGTTCTATCCAGCATGTCCGTCCATGAAGGACAACATCTCATGGTTAAATGCGACGTCAACCAATAAATCTGAAATTAGCATTGGATATTCATTTTGGGAGTTGCCAAATTTAGATTACGAAAATCAATGCAAATGCGTAGAGCGCCGTTTTCTTTAGTACTAATACAATATTTGCCAACCATTCGACGTATCAAGCGGTCCGAATAAACCCCATTTTTAAAAGTTGAACTAGTTCATCTTTTATGCCGAGTTGTACTTCGGTCGAGAATCATCGAAGAGGTTGGCGAAACGGTTTAGAACCAGCTTTAGTACGTAATTCATGCTCGAGAGGGTTCGATCCAAACCAGGCATCTCATGGTAACTCCAAGCGAAATAATCTTTAAATTCATTGAGCAATTTACATAGGTCAATTTTCATGGGTTGGGGTAACAAAGCACTAATAAATAATGGCCGACGGTTATCGGCTATTCCAACATTGATTTCCTCTAATGGGTGCTTGACTTGGGGCCGACTATCTTTGAGCTCGGCCGGGGCAGCTTGAACTTTGTCTAGAGAGAGGACAAGACCATTATCTTCTTCAGCGAGAAACTCCACGAGGTTGACGCCTGAATTCGGTTATTTGGAAATAACATACCAATGAGCCAGCAGTCGTTCCATGATAGATGAAACCGCGTCCCGGTGTTCGGCTTGACTGGTGTCAGACATCAGGATCGAAAATGAGGTCAGCCAACCCGAGTCTCGTCGAATCCTGGTGAACAGTCTCGACGCCAATCTCGATGGCCTTCTAAATGGATCATGTTAGCTTCGAAGGGCTGATTGTCGGCCGGATGAACCATGACCAATTTGCCGTCCCAAAAGATGAGAACTTGATATAACGACGAATGGATACAACTTGTTTGATGAATCCAATCTTAACTGAGCAATGCATTGTACTCGGTTTTGGAGTTGACTATGAAGAAGACAATCATGTGATTGCGTCCTGCGATATTTACTTTCAGCGGGAGTACCTCTTTGGTCTGGGATTTATCATCGACGAAGCTACTCATGGTGATCCCAGATGGAATAAGTTCGTCGTTAGAGTGACGTAACGCCTTCATGATAGCCAGGGCATGATATTGACAGTTGTTCCACAATCAACAAAAATTTTGGAGACTGGGTATCCTTTAATATGAACTGTAACATACAACGGCTTCAGATGATGGAGATTAACTGATGACGTGCAAGGAAATAATTCGGCGATAGCTGCTTTGAGTTGATCTTCTTTTGTCGCTAGCTTGCTTTCTTCAGTAGTCACAAAGCAAGGACCGAATTGGACCATACTAATTTCCATGTTATCAAGGACCGAATAACCCATCGGGTCGCGATCTTTTTTCTTCTTCTGGCCCCTCTTCTTCTGGATCCTCTTCTTCAAGACCCTCTTCTTTCGGTTTCACATGGAGAGCATCTGTTTTGTCCGCCTCGACTATCGTTGGAGTATGTTCTGGCGATATGGCTTCGAGAGCCTTCACGTTCTGTTTATTGGCCTTGGGTTCATCTGAAACCGAAATTGGGTTTAGGACTTGCGTTGTGATACGAGCTTCCTCTTGATACGTGATACGGGCTTCCCTGATGTCAAGATAGGTATCCAATCGTGCGACACGTTCTGTTTCGTCGGTCGTAAGGCCGAAGAGAGAGACGGCTGAAAAGACTTCGAAATTATATCGCAAATACTGGAGATCCTCAAGAGAGAAGGGAAGCTCGGCCGCCTCGATATCAGTATATGGATTAACGTCAAAGCCGAGGACTCGAGCCTCGCGTATATGCTGGAACCTAGCTTTCAACCTTGGGTCTGAGTTTTTTTTAATGATTCGTTCAGCATCTGGACAAGTTAACACAGGCTCGATAGTATCTTGGCATGCTTTCGGCAGACCGTATAAATCATTAGCCGTATGCTTTCTATAAAATTCTCGCATGTACTCTAAAGCCTCCCCAAGGAACGGTGGGTGTAGATTCCGTCTAACTTTGATTAACGGTTCCTGTATGGGTAACTGGGGGAGTTTTCTCTCTGCTTCCTTCCAGAAGTACTCAAGGTATGCTTTCATCTCCTCGGGTCGAAGAAGAAGTGTGATCCGCTTTTCGGATTCCTCAATTGTGGTTTCGAAATCAGGATCGACTACCTGTTTTCCGTGGAGCACTTCTGTCATAATGGTCGGAGGTTGTCGTTCGTCGTCATTACTGGCTTTTTCCTTCGGCTACCACTTGGGGGCCAAAGTCTCTTAGGCTGCTCGTCGACAGGCCATGCAATCTATTCTTTGGCGTCGACGCTTATGTGACTTGGACAGTACGGTGTACACACCGTTAAGGGAATGATACGTAAACCAACGTTGATCACGTGGCTCAGGAAGTTTGAAGGTGCGCTGGTTTACGGGTGAGCTTGAACTACCAGAGTTGCGCGCATAATAATCCTTGTTATAGAACGATGCGTCGAAATCAAGGCGTTGTCTAACCAAAGACGGCTTGGTATCTTGTGTTTGAGGGCTAAGCCTGCTGAAAACTATTTTTTGTTGGCATGTTTCAAGCATTTTTTGGGGCATCCTTGTGGCTGTATGGACTAACAGTATTTCCACCCGTCGTGGCTTCTCTTCTGGCTCAACTAAGACGACGTCCGCATTGCACCGACTACACAGGATTGTGAGCTCATTAGTTTCCTCGCCGCTGGAGCTTGACATTGATTCGACCACGGCCGGTCCGATTAAATCTTAGGGTGGTTCGTTTGAGAACAAATCAATTTTTAGTCGTGGTCGAGAATTCTGTTTTGGGACGTGTCGTACCGGAACGAACTCGGCCTTTCCTTTTCCTTTATCCCTAGGTAGACTAGCATCTACCATGCTCACTGTCACCGTAGGGAATGGGTCAGCGTTGACGCCCATTTTCTTTTCTGGAAACTTAAGTTTACCATTGTCAATCCATCTTTGGATGGCATCCCAAAACACGTCGCAGTTGTTTGTCGTGTGTTTATTTGAGTTATGGTACTTGCAATACGTCTTTTCCTGAAGTTCTTCGACCTTGGGTATATTATGCCCCGGCCGAAGTTTGATAACTTTAGAAAGTAGCAACTGATCGAAGATGGCGTCGGCTTTGGTTATGTCGAATGTATAAGCTTTCGACATTTTGACGGTAAACTCTTCAGTGACCGAACGAATCTTGGCATCTTTGGGACTGGCATGAGCCAACGCCTTGCATATATATGGTTTGTCGATTATTATCTTGGCCGCATCTACATTGGCATATTCTTCAGCTTCGATTGACGCATAACTGACCGTCGGGTTTTTGTAAATTGCTCCTCCTGACGGGGACTTCAAAGCTTTCTCTTCTCAGAGTAAGTAGTCATATTGCTCAACGTGTTGAGCTAGTTCATACATGTCTCGGAAGTTTGCCCCCAATAATTTCTTTATGTATTCCACGTCCAGCCCATTCAAAGAGAGCCTAACAAATTCGACTTCGGGAAGAGCTACTCAGCACCAATTTCTAGCCAACTTAAAATGTGTAAGATAATCCATTGGTGACTCAACAGATGCTTAAGCCATTCTAGCCAATGAAGAAACTGACATTTCCACCCCTGGTCAGTAGAACTGCTCATGGAATTTTTCGACCAGTTCCTCCCAACTTTGGATGGAGTTAGGTGGGAGGTTGCTGTACCACGCAAATGCCGAGCCTATCAATGAAAAGTTAAATAGACGCAGTTTATGGAAATCATTATTAACATCTCTGCATTGCGTAGTGAACCGAGCTACATGTTCTAACGAAGACAAGGACGATTCTCCCGCAAAAAGACCGAAATCTGGGATCTTAAAGCCTTTAGGATATTCAAACTTCTCCACGTAAGCTGGGTATAGATGGATGAATTTCAGGAACTTCGACCCATTTTTTATGGCCGAACCGATCATCCTTTGGACCTTTGTCATATCGACGGATGTTGTTTCCACTCTTCGGTCAGATTCGTCTGATCTACTGCTTGACCCTCCTCTTTTTTCCAAGTCAATTGTTTTAAGCCGAGCAGATCCTGTTTCAGCCTGTAGTGGACTACTCTTAAATGGAAATTGTCGGGACTGTTCAACGGGTCCACCTTCGAAGACTCTATTAACCAATAGCTCGAGCAATTTGGTGTGTGTATCACCATTATGTCGTATCACCTCGAGCAAGTTGTTCAGTTTTTGGCTTACGGTCTGTTCAACCTGTCGAGATTGCTCATCAAGTCGTCTCCGAAGAAACGACCTAGTCGAGGAATCAGAGCCATCGCCACCATCCTCATCCTAGTCTTCCATTATCCCTTCAATAGAAACGCCTGTGGTTTTGTTGGAAATTTCTACGTTACGAGGCTGACCGTCGGGACAAGCTTCCTTTTCTCGACGCGTTGTACTAGCAACCTCAGGTGTTACGGCAATAAGGGGTTTTTGCGCCTGTGACAAATCCTGTCTGGGGGTCTGAATTGGCAAGTCGGTCGTTGACTTCCTCATGACTATTTTCTTTTTTACTGACCGTGTCTCAATGGTCATAAACTTCGTAGTTTTAGCACCAGGTCCCACCGGGCGTGCCAAAATGTTGACCCTAAAAACTACTACCGAACTCTAAAACTTACTTGTGAGTATCCAATCATAAAACAACTCGGCGTTACAATGCCGAGCCAGTAACCTATAACACCTCACTTCGCCGAGCAGACTAATGAGATGACCTCTGCCAATAAGGATTCGAAAATCCTTCTTGACCGAGACTTGGATAGATAATCAGTCGGCCTCGACTAGGGGTGGTTCGGTATGGGATCCCATACCGAAACCCTTGTCCCGATTCCCAAATCGAAATTTTCGGGAATCCCAATTCCTATACCGATCCCAAACCAAATTTTCGGGAATCCCGAAATAGTTTCAGGATTTCGAGACAAATCGGGAATCCCAAAATGGTTTTGGGCTTTTGGACTAAAATTTGAAATATTATGCTTTTGGGCTAAAATTCAACATTTTATATTGAAAATTTGACATATTATGCTTTTGGGCTGCCAATCTGTTGAACATATAAGTGTATAACCAAACTGCCAATCTGTGCACAAATCTGCCCATCTGCCAATCTGTGCAGTGTGCACAAATCTGTGCATAATAGCATCTGCCTATTCAATTTCTACTACAAATACATGCAATAAAAATAAATTAAGTTTGAAGAATCTTGTCGAGCATGTTCACCACACAAACAAGAAATTGTGATGGGCTAAGTTGACACAGCAAATATACAGTACATGTACATTACATTTCGGATTTAATCCATATAGGATGTTTATACAGTCATTCATAACGGTGAATATGGAGAAGCTGGACAAGGCTAGAAAATAGATGAATCCTACTCGGTTGAGGCAAACAAAATTACCTTGTCCTTGATGTCTTTGTGGCATTGGTTTGTACACCTTCTCTGTTAACAATAACACACCAACAAAACAACATTTGAAATATCATCAGTAATGTTGTCTGCGTAATACCCCAAGTAATTCTCATAAACAGACAAAAATTTTGATCTTGCTTAAACTTTGATCAACATTGGTAAATATGGGTCGCTAATGTGACATCCATTTTATTAATAATGGCTTCCTACTAGAAGAGAATAACCTGCACATATGCTATTAAACCAGAATTTGAGAGAGCATTAAACCACAGCCTATTAAATCAGAATCGAGAGAGTATTAAACAGTTTGCATCGAGAGAGTATTAAATTAAACCACAGCCTATTACAAAAGATCAACCTATGACTAATGTAAATATACCAAAGCTCCAAAAGCTTAGATTCCTTAAAGACTAAATACTTCCAAGACTTGAATACAAATATGTCCCACATTACACTCTTAAAAGCAACAATTAAATCAAAGGAGCATACAATTCAAGAGAGCATAAAATTAAATAAAACTCATCTGAGAAATTTACCTGTTGATGTTAACAAATAAAACTCCAGCACAGTAGCAAAACAAAAGAGCCCAGTTCCTTCGAACCTTCACCAATCTGCAAAAACCCAAGAACCTAAACCATTAGATCAATTAAATAGAATCTGATCTTTGAAACCAAACAAACCCTCAATCTACAAACCCTAATCTAGAATTCGAAAATTAAATTTCAAAAACCCTAAAATTACAAACCCTAATCTAGAATTCGTAAATTAAATTTCACAAACCCTAAATTAAATTTCAAACCCTAAATTAATTCCCATATTTATTTACCTGTGTCTGAATCTGAGAGATAGAATAGCGCGAGAGAGTCAGAGACTCCTAAGAGAGAGAATCGCGAGAGAGGGTCGCGATAGAGAAAATCGTGAGAGAGAAACCTCAGACCGGTGGTGGCTGTGACTCTGTATCGTGAATGAAGGGAGAGATAGCGGTGGATGATCCGCGTGTGGGGGTGGGCCGGTGAATGGCTGGCCGGAGTTGGATTTGAGTGAGACTGAGCTGAGAGAGAGATTGAGAAATGAAATGAAAGTTAGAAACGGGGACAAACAAAGCTGAAACCTGAAAGCCTAACAAGGAATAGATGGACGGCATAGATTAATTTGAAACAATCCAACGGTTCAAATTAATTCTAATTATAATTAAAAAAATAATATATATATTTTCGGTTCAGTATGGGAATACCGAAATATTGGAAAGGCAATCCCAATTCCCATACCAAAATTTCGGTATTTTTCGGTTTGGGAATACCAAAATTTTGGGAAAATCGGTTTGGGACATTTTTGGTTTGGGATCGGTATTTTTTTTGTTTGATTTGAGAATTTTGGAAATTTTTTCCACCCGTAGCATCGACGTAGTGCTGTTTATCCAAACTGAAGGTACTCTGCGGTCGGCTGATTCTACGGCAACAATGTTGTTTATCCAAGCTGAAGATGTCACCGCTAGCCTTCACAGTGCTGTTTATCCAAACTGAAGATGTGTCGGCGAGAAAAGAAAAATAAAAATCTCAAGGTTGTTGAGAGGTTTCGCGTAGAGCGAAGGTTTGCACAGGGCAGTTTGTGTTGAGTTGGAGGAGATCCATTCCACTACCTCTATATTTATAGTAATAAACCTACTACTGGAACCACACTCGAATTAGGATTCCTTATCCTGATCTAACTAAGACTCGACTAATCCTAATTTCATTGGAACTTTGAACCCATCTCCATAATGAACCGGATTCATCCACTCATTCTCAGCGCCCTCAATCCTGAAACTCCTTCTTGTACTAGAATTAAACTTCTTTTGTGCTTATCCAAATCAAACCTCCTTTTAATAGGACTCGAACGACCTGATCAGATGGTTTATGGTAATTGGCCGGCCCACAATACTTCTCAAAAGGCACTGGGCAGAGAACAATCCTGAACTCGGTCCAATAATGTTATTTTTGGGCTCAAACAGTATGACACGATGACGTCTCTCATAAGCTTCCACAAAGTTGTATTGCACCTTTAATATAAGGTCACCGAATCCTTTGAGTTGAGTGGCCCATAGCACAACATGATAAGGTTCTGTGTAGACACGAAAAATGGTTAGCTAGTCACATCAAACGTGTGCAGTTGTATGAAAATTCGTAGGCAGCAATTCGAGGAATGCATTGCACTTTTTGTCCTCCCCTGAGCTTTGTAGCCCGTCACATAACATAATAGAGTTCAATGTGGACACGAAATTGTTGCGTGGCCTATAACGCAACGTGATAAAAATTTGTGGAGACACAAAAATCACTAACTGGTCACAACAAATATGTGCAGTTAGTTGTATGAAAATTTGTGGACAGCAAACATCGTACTGTGCCCTACAATATACAAACACCATATACAATTTTTGTATACAAATATATAAAGATATATAGGTTTATGTAATCGCACTTGTCCAGTTGTTCTCTTCCTCGTCTCTGTTCACCATTTAATCTTTTCAACCCCACATCTGCATGCTAGGACCAAGACTGCATATTACATTAATTTGTTCTTTTTGTGTTGAATTAAAGCTAAAAATCAAACACTAAAAACTAAAGTTAGGATTTAAAATCTCAAGAAAATCATTTTAATCTTTAAATTTTAAAATATAGTTCCCACGGATTCGGCCAGCGACATGAATTCTTCAGCTAGGTAAGTCTAGTCTGGGGATCCCAAGAATAGATTATGATGGCTAATTCTGGAAGACGTCATCAAAGATTGTCGTGCGTCTAGTTACACTAGGGCAATTGAGCCCTTCCACGTCAGGATATTCGGGCAGTTTACCATTTTCCAGGGGAAAGCATACTCAGATGGGTGTCGTATAATTACTTTACCTTCTCACACTAAAGACATGGCTAGATTGGTGTCGAGTATTATTCATTTTGGGCATGATGTTCTGATTTTAACTAGATAAAGGGGATTGTTCAGGTTCTTATTTGTCCATAGGTCAAAGTAAGGTTGTGGTAATAACCATCCGCCTTCTTCATAATTGATGAAGTTGTACCTACAAAATAAATTAAACATCAAGGCCAAAAACCACGCGCCATGAGAAAAGGGAGGGGGTTTGGCCAATGAACCTCTTATATCTAAGTTAGTTTCACTAAAAAGAGAGTGAGATTTAAGGTTGAATTATAGAGAATTAACTTCAACAAACTTGAGAAGTATAGAATGAGTGTATTTATAGGAGATAGGGCTGGCCACATGTATAGGAATTGTCATGCCATGTGTTGACATCTGATTAGCCAGAGTGTGTTTCGTTGGATGCAGTACAAAATATCTTTAAGATATTGGAATATCTTAAAGATGATTTAGAGTAATCCTTACATATATAATATCTATGAATTATCTTAGGAGAATTTTTGGTTGGATGTGATTGTGCTTCCTTGATTAAAAAAATATGTCTTCAAGTAGGAAATACAAAAGGTAGAAATTAGTTATTAATTCTACCTTTAATTTCCTTGTCTTATTTCATTGCCATGAGCAGAGAAGTTTGAATGGTGGTTTAACAGTGCGTGGAGCGAATGTGGGCCTCTCCAATTTAATGAGAGCATTATCGTCAGTTGCGAATAAAAATCCACGTGTCTTCTCTAGAGTTTTTTGAATTATTTTTGGCCAACTGGAAGACCTACTAGCTGATGAAAATAATTACCAGGTTAAATTTAGGCCATGCTTAAAATTACAACATTATATTTTTTTTCTCAAGAGGTCCATGATTTATAAATTTGGATGCAAGGGCTTCCAATTCCTGAGATATTTGGATAAAGATTTTTATTTTATTTTTTTTAAAAGAGGGACAACTGATGACAAATCACGGTTATCCACAATTTCCAGACATGAAGAGGCTATGAAGAATTACACCCGGCTCGTGAATAAAGAGTTGATTTCTACACATTTCTTTTAACTTTTCACTCTTTTTTATATTTGGCCATAATTCAAGCGTACACTATTAACATAATTAAACGGGAATGTGTAATATGAGAAAATAGTATGTACTTTATCTTTCCGTTTGGATAATCTCTCAAAAATAGCATCCAAACTGTGGTAGAACCAACCTAAGCATTTCTCACTATACAATGCAAACCAAAGCACCACGCGTATCATGCATAGAAATTAAGGTTACATAAGTCATTGAGTCACTCATCATATGAATCTTATCCTACGATCTAGTGGTATTCTTCATTACTTATAAATTGAAGGTCATGTTTAACTCATATAAATGACGATAACGTATAATATTTGTGAAGTTTGATATCTAAGTATAGTTGGCTGATTATGTATCTTAGCACAATCAACCCCTCCCTCCTCCCTCCTCCTTAAAATTGAATACCCCCGCCTCCGCTTAAATTATAATATGTTTTGATACCGTAAAATTAGCGTGTTGACTTGCCCAAGTCAATCCTTCAAAACCTGGTCTTGTTTTTTGGCGTCAAAGCCCAATTGCACATGAAATTTAATCTTTAAGGTAATGATGAAGATTAAGAATTAGCTTTACATGTTGGTTTCAATTTCAAAGCATAACAAAGGCCCCAAACTTAATATCAATTTTCATAGCCTCTCTTTGAATTCGCAAACCCTGTTTGGTGTTCCCCCATTGAGATCTAAACGTCTCAAAACTGCCATATGTAATTAGACGGGCAGAAAGACTTGGGTCAAGGTCCACCCAGCAGCCAAGATTAATCTTTCCATCTAATGGAAATTCAGCCAGCATATCACTTATTCTTTGTCTCGAAAGGTCGTTTCGTTAGAAAAATTGATTAGTAATGATGATTGTTCAGAAGAACTACACGCTTCACATTTGTACCATATTTATTGATTTTATTGTCGGTCACTTTATTAATACAAGTGAGTACGATTCTTGAATACTATACGAATATATCCTTTGGTTAATTATATTAACTATTTTTACTTATTTCATATGTAAATTTTTGTTCACGTATATATCTTTATTTCATTAATACGGAACACCACATATCGGTATACTTGTGCCACGTAAGTTTTCATCATTTTAGGGTGATACTTACTGCTTAAAGTTGTACATTTGCACTGCTGTCTCGCTCCAACTCTACGGGGAAAGCTATAAATCAGATATAACAGATAAAGAACAATGCTTGCAAAATAAAGAAGTAAAATGTCACCTTTACTAAAAGGCTTCTTTATACTTCGTCGAAGAGAGGGAAGTAAAAGAAGAAGAAAAAAAGGGAGACGAAGAAATGCATGCAGATAAAAGTTTTGCAGGGTTGTCGAAATTGTTTGCAACTGTGGGTAAAAATAAAAAATAAAAATTTTAAACAGTGAAAAAAAATGTGAAGTGAGAGTTTATGCGTGTTTTTCTCCTCAAAATCCGGCTGTGATATCTTGTTGTCGGCAAGCTTTAACTTTCTGAATTGAAGGGTTTGCACCAATTTGGGTGGTGTCTTGTGCTGTGTGCGATGTTTTTCCAATAATTTTTTCCCCTGCGTATTCAGTTGATCACTTTTGCCAGTAATTCTGGTAAACACAACTACTGTTCATAACGCGTAGCCGGAACTGTGGCCGGAACAAAAGAGCACACCACGCTGCAACTAAACTTAATTACCATGGTGTTAGGTGATAAAGAAAATAAAATTATGGATTAAATGAGCGTAGCCAACAATATTTGTAAACATTGAAATTTCGGTGAAACAAACACTCAACACAATTTAAAGTTTTGGCTTGTCATGGCGCAAACCGTGTGTCTTACAAGTTGCACACATGGCATGTGATTCATCAAAACCGGACGAGTCATTAAGAATGACACGAGTTGACATTTGGCGAAAAATAATTAACGATTTATCTTTAATTAATCTTCATTTATATTAAACAAATTAATTGATTTAAATTAAAGAAAATAATCAACAAATGAGATGAACACTAAATCGGGGAGATTGAGCAAATTAATGATGGCCAAATTAAAGATGAAAGGCTATTGATTTATTTGATTTAATCAAAGATTACTTGATTAAATCAAATCACGAATCAAGTCCAAATTAAGTTTTGGTTCTTTCATCAATTAATCAAGTCCAAAATCAAGACCAAATTAAGCCTCTACCAAGACATGAGGAGACCTATAAATATGAGGCTTCAAGATAAAGAAAAGACACACATCTACACAGCCTTAAACACTCAAACGCTACATAGTACTATGGTCTAGTCATATTCTTCTTCACTTGTAAGTGAAAAGTTAAGTACGATTCTCGCCAAAGGAGAATTTGAACCACATTATTTTTAGCCCATTGTGAGGTAAAGCCCACCCTTCCTTCCCCTTAATGTAGATAATGTCGTTTGTTCCCAAAAAAATAACCAAAAAACAAAAAAAATAAAAATAAAAAAATAAAAAAACTCAAACACTCGCATTCTTCGTCAAACTCGTGGAGAATCCACAAGCACAACAAATACATATGTTGATTCATCAACACCAAAGCTGAAGACCACCTACCACGTGAAACTACTTGTGGTCCCGCTTACTTCAAGATCAAACCTCGACGGCCCTTGAAGAAATCAAGTTTGATTCAAGATCAAGTCTCTACGACCCTTGGATCAACCACACACACATATTCGGGGGTCGAATCAGAGGCCAAGTTTTGTTTAACCCTAATTTTTCATTAATACAAATTATTTGGTACGCATGCTCTTATTTCACTTGTTGGAGAAAAATTCATGTTTATAATATCTTACAAGCGACCTATGACAAGTGTCCCCTCATCAATGGAAGAAAGTCTCAAGAAGTCACACAAACTAAAAGAATCACCACAATAATACAATTACAAACTCGTAAACAAGTTTGTATAACTACTTAACCAACATGAAAGAGAACACCCACTAGTACTAACTTTACAAGTCATGGTTGCACAGTAAAGGCATGATGAGGAAAAGCCGCACCGCCCTCTGGTGATCTTGCAATCGTCCACAAAAAAGATGAAGCATAGAAAAGCAAGGGGCGCAGATGATATACTGATCCAAGTATGGAATGTCCTGGGACAGACGGGTATAGCATGGCTCACCAATCGTTTCAATGAGATTTTGAAAACGAAGAAGATGCCAAACGAGTGGCAAAAAGCACTTTGGTACCTATCTACAAGAATAAGGGCGATGTACAAAATTGCATGAACTATAAGGGTGTTAAGTTGATGAGCCATACAATGAAGCTCTGGGAGAGAGTAATTAAGTATATACTAAGTTAAGAGACACGGGTCTCAGATAATCAATTCGGGTTCATACCAAGGTGCTTAACCATGAGGCAATCTATTTTTTACGTAGATCAATGGAAAGATATAGAGCTATGAAAAATGATTTGCACATCATCTTTATAGATTTGGAAAAAGCGTATGATAAGGTCCCAATAGGTATTCTTTGGAGGATTTTAAAGAATAACGGAGTACAAATAGCATATATCCAAGTTATAAAGGATATGTATGATGGAGTAAGGACTGCTATAAGAACTCATGAAGGACAAACCGAAAGCTTTCCCATAACTGTAGGGTTACATCAAGGCTCATCTTTAAGTCCTACCTGTCACGCCCCGATCCCGACATACGTCCAGGATCGACACGTGACGTTACCAAATACCCGTCTCCGGGATATGGACAATGCACAACTTAAGATCCAACTGCTCAATAATTCTTCATAGATTTTATGGCTGCATCTAACATCCTCGTTAGACTGCCTACGTACCCTAAATATGGATCAAGCCATTCGTAGTTCATGATATCACTACACTCTAATCTTCATCACATAAATCGTTATGTCCCAACAATATACCACCATGCATATCATGCAATATTTCAAGGAACAAACGATAAAGCACAATCACATTCTCTAGCCGTATTTATCAACGAGTCTAATCATAACAATAACAATGATATCCAACATAACAATCCCACATGACGATTAACATTTCCACTTCATCCATCACATAAATCATCATGTTTCCCACATAAAGTCACAATTCATAGCGTGTAACATGTTAAAGAATTAACAATGCACAATATTATTCTCTAGAAACATTGATCAACTAAAATAATCATAATAATAACAATCATATCCAACGTCATTCCACAATCATGTCAATTAATCCATTCATGAATCAAGGATGCATGATCTTAGCATTTAACTACGTTAATCAATCAATATGATAACATATCATTTCACGTATTTAATTAAAGAACTCTAACAACTCCGAAGTAGTCACCCAGACATCCAACAGCTTTTCCCATTCAAACCACCAAGATTCTCAAAAACCAGCATCCATATATACATTAAAAACTAGGACTAGAGGGACACAGTTTGGTCGAAGCCTACATAAGTAACCAAACATCAAGTGGGCCCCCCTCCCCCCAAAGCAGATTAACCAAGCAAAACCACCCATGAGAAAATAACCAAGTAGGCAGTGATCCCCTAATGCGGATTAACCAAGCAGAGTCACTCCTACAACTGTTAGGAAGTGATCACCCAACGCAGATTAACCAAGCATGATCACTCCTAAGCATACATGGCCATAAGGATCGCCCAACGCGGATTAACCAAGCGCGATCCATAAATAGTATGGTCCCCCAATGCGGATTAACCAAGCAGGAGCACTAGTGACCCCCTCTCCCCAGTGCGGATTAACCAAGCAGGGTCAAGATAATCAAGTAGGTAGTGATCACCCAACGCGGATATACCAAGCATGATCACCCTTAGAATGCGTATGGTCCCCCAATGCGGATATACCAAGCAAGACCATCAATGTACAACTGCTATATGGTGTAGTAAATTCAACACACAACTTATCAACACCTCAACCTCTATGAGTTACAACGTAGTCACCTACACCATCAACTTCTCAAAGCCATCACTGATATGTCACACAAGCATATAAGTGCTACAACATACTTCTAATAGAATTCTAGGATCACATTGTCATAAAAATAGTCATACACATCATTCACATTACTAAAAAGATAATTAAACTCACATATATCACAACCATCATCAGTACACAAGCCAACTCATGTTAATAAACATATGTCTACGGCTAAATATATAAAAATCACATTTCAATAGAATCACATTTATAAACCAATTCATATTCACAACGGATACTAATATACGAAATTAAGGTAATAACCCTATCCCAAATATTCAAGTCACTCTCTAACCAAAGTGGGTCCACTAGACTTCACTTAGTCTCTGGTAGTACCAATTCTAGTATCTAGAACGTTTCGAGACATGTTGACAAAAAGTCAACTCTCGGTCAACGTAGGGTCCATAATTTTACGTAACTCGATCCGGAAGATCCGCACATCAGATTTCAGATCCGTAACTTCCAAAAGTCCACATTATATTTCTAGAACAACATACTAAAATCTCAACACGATCCGACGATCGGATCTCCGCAAATTGCTAGAATTAGGTGGCGGTTAACAATTAATTTTACTAACTTAGAAATCTAATTCGGGAGGATCCGTATGTCGGATTTCTGATCCGTCAGTTCCAGTTATCCTCAAATATTATGTTCTATAACACATTAGGGTTTGGTGACGATCCAACGGTCGGATTGGTGATTCATATTTTGATCAAGTAATGTATCGTAATGAAACTAAGTCCAAACAATCAAATTACGTCATACGGATATCAAACATGAACTCAGGGCATCTAATAGTACTTAAAAGACATCATCGGCCCATTGGCCACGCGCCGCCGCAGCTGGTGATCGGCCGCCTCGACTCTCCGAAAAATTCAACTATTTCCAAAAATTCTCAAATTTTACCAGAATGAAGATCTCAATGAGTAGAGTAAGTTTCATAACTGTGGGCAAGTCCAATTTGGCCGGAAAACACCTCAAATGGCCCACGAACCGTTGGAAACCCTTGATTTGGGTGACTTCGATCTGTCACCTCCGGTGCTCCGCCGCCTCCATGGTTGTTTGGGCTTTGTTCCTGGGTTCAAGGAGAGTCTAATGGTGGTGATAATTGGTGAAAATCGTTTCAAAAATGGGAGAATCGACAACAATGTGTTCCCGCACCCACTGGTGCGGTTTTCATAATTTCATGGCTAAATTCCTACAATTTTGGGTTGTAATGGGTAGAGGGAAGGTTGTGGAACATTTTTCAGGGGGTTGGATAATGTGGTTCGCCCGAAAAACTGACGAAAAACCACCGGAGAAGGTGAAAAGAACTGGGTCGGGTCGGGAAGTGGAACCGGGTCAGAGAAGTTGACGAGACATATCCAAGATGATATTCCTTGGTGAAGGCTTTTCGCAGATGATGTAGTGTTGATACATGAAACTCATAAGGGAGTAAATGTGAAACTTAACCTTTAGCGGGAAGTGTTGGAATCTAAAGGTCTTCATCCAAGTAGGTCAAAGACGAAGACATAGTATATGGAGTGCACGTTCAATGGAAACAGAGGTTCAATTGAGTTAGGGTTATTAGAGATCAAGAAGTACTAAAGAACAAACGTTTTCGCTATCATAATGGAGAATTGGATGGAGACCTCAATCATAGAATACAAGTTGGATGGATGAAGTGAATAGTGCATCGGGTGTGTTGTGCGACCGTCATATGCCACTTAAGCTCAAGGAAAAATTTTATAGGACGGTAATTAGGCCAGCAATGCTTTATGACATGAAATGTTGGACGGTGAAGCATCAACACGAACACACAATGAGTGTAGTGGAGATGAGAAAGATTCGTTAGATGTGTGGGCACACGAGAAAGGGCAAGATTAGGAACGAGAATATCTTAGATAAATTAGGAGTAGCCGAAATTGAAGATAAGATGAGAGAAAATCGGTTAAGGTGGTTTGGACAAGTGAAACAAAGACCTACAGATGCTTCGGTTAGAAGATGTGATTATGAGACAGAGGCTCAGGGCCAAGGAGGTAGAGGAAAACCTAGGAAGACTTGGAAAGAGACTCCAAGAAAAGACTTGGACTACTTGGAACTAACGAAAGACATGACAGAAAGCCGAGTGCAGTGGTGTTCTAGATTCATATAGCCAATACCGCTTAGTAAGATAAGGCTTTATTGTTGTTGTAGTGTATCAAACTATTTCTAGCGCAATATATCTATAATGAATTCGTGTAGACTTAGAAAAACAAATATCATGAAATTACACAAAACAAATAAATAAATATGACATAGAATATAAACACGGGCATTTAAATAGAACTAAGAGACTAAACTCAATCTTGAATCTCGTATTAGGCATTAATCTAAACTTCATCATATTTAAGGATTAAAATCTAAGTTTTCTAAATAAATAAAAAATAAAAAAATAAAAAAAATTCTTGTTTATGTTAAGTGCAATGAAAGGACAATCACGAATTAGCTATATATCCAAACAAATCTTTTCTACGTGAAGTAATACGCTCCCATTACGTCGAACAAGTATTTATTACCGTGATCATATCCCATTAAAACCAATAAAATAATAATACATTGCATGTACATCGTGATCATGTTCATGGAGCGCGCTCAAGCACCAATTTATAAGTACAGTAATTAATAACCACTCGTTTCCATGCCCTTATATTTGTCTAATTTTGGGTATTTTTTAAATAATTAAAGTTAAATTGATTACATCACGGCAAGACAAAGTAAACAAATTGTTCCGCAGCTAAATTTGAAAATTAACTTGCAATTTCTATTAAGGCCACCTCACCACGATGGTCATAAAATTTAGTTTCGTTTAGTTTTTTTTTTTTTTTTTTTCGATTAATGCTAGGGAGACTAAATTTGTAGACAAAATTTTATAAACTAAATGACATAGAAGTTGATTATTGGATTATTACTTAAGCCTTAATAAACGTGTTCATTCCTAGTGGTAACACATCATTTAGTTTGCAAATTTTGTCTACAAATTTAGTCTCCCTAGCATTACCCATTTTTCCTCTCTCATTTGATTTTCGATTTTCGGTGAATTCGACTTTCAATAAAGTGCTTGAAGTCTAATAATTGCTTTACGATTTGTCATGCTTTATTGTGATTATTTTAGATTTATTTTACAAGAATTATTTTGGGGTTGAATTTTTCATCAATGTTTATAATGCGCTTATTCAATTTAAACATGTAAGGTTTACTCAGAAAAACTTGTCACCACCAACCCAGTCTTTGGCCTTGGGGTTGGCACCAATCCTTCTTTATCCCGTTCTTCTCTTTCTTTTCTTGTTTTTTGTAATGGTTGCTTTCTCGCTTGCCGAGGTGAGCCTTTGTGGTTGTCGTTGTGGTCACTTTCTCTTTCTGAAGAGAAGAGTTTTTGTAGCGGTTATGACTTATTGCTCAATTCTAGATCTTAAAGCGACAAATATTGTTCAAATATAAGGTGATGATTTTATGGTTTGCACGCTTGGCAAGGGTTATTCGGAGGAAGTTCGACGTTTGTTGGAGGTAACTCATAGCAGGATTTTTTTTGTCAACGACAAGGTTCTAAAAGACGTTAGGTGCTAGTTGAGCGGCGGGTCAGGGCCTAGCAGCAGAGACCTAGGCAGATCTAAGTAAACTTATTATATATTGTAAAAATAAGTGTTTATTTGTACTTACAAGAACACATAATTGTATTGGGATACATAAACTGCAAAAGAAAATGACATAGATTATTGAATATTAGAACATATCGAAAACATGAGAAACAAGCATATAATGAGTGTTATCCAAGTATTCAACAAGTCCCTTACATTTTATTTACAAAATAAAATGCAAATGAAAGTTGTCAATTTTCTGTCTAAGCAAGAGTCACGACCTAGGCGGGTTAGGTAAGCACCAAGGCGGGCTACGCGGCTGCCTAAGTGGATCTAGGCGCACTTTCTTATTTTTCAAATGCCTGGAGACTAATTGGGGCGATGGTCAACCGCCTAGCGCCTAGGTGGGGCCTAGACGGTGCTAGCCGGAGATTTTTAGAACAGTGGCCCGATCGCAAGATCATCAAAGGGTGGTGCAGTCTTTTCCTCGTGATTGTTGTTGTAGTAGTTTGAGGGATTCACAATCATGTTTTCTTGTCGGTTGCAAGGTATTCAGGTGATGATACGATATTTACATTATGTGTCTTGATGGTGTTAGGTCTGGCTCATAGGGCTTAGGACTTGTGAGCTATCTTTCACGTTGGTTAGGTGTGAGTCTCCCGTGATTGAGGAATCGTACCTCTGAAGAGTTTATTTTGTGTTGTGTCATTTTTTATTTTGTTTTGGTTGTCGCTATGAGGACATCTTCGTGATGTCTCATAGCAAGGGTTCTTTTCCTAAGGAGCGTCGTCTTTTGCAAGTTTATCAGAAAGTGAAGCAAGGT
This sequence comes from Cotoneaster glaucophyllus, assembly GCA_036320875.1. Lineage (NCBI taxonomy): Eukaryota > Viridiplantae > Streptophyta > Magnoliopsida > Rosales > Rosaceae > Cotoneaster > Cotoneaster glaucophyllus. The sequence continues at coordinate 15,976,087 of CM070058.1, read as the reverse complement.
TTTGTTTTGTGCTCGTTATCTTTTGGTTTGATTAGATGTGATTATATGTGATATGTTTTGTATTGTCTTTTTACTGTGTGTGCAATCATAGAATTGTATTCCTGATGAATAATGTTTTCGTTTTCTTTGATTAATCAAATACCTATTGCGAAAAAGTTAGTTTGAAATGTATATAATGGAAGTTAAACGAGATTAGGCATAATACATACATTATCCCACAAGCCTATCAGGTTCAATGTCCGTTTTGCTTCTCTTGAAATATTTTCCTCTTCTTTTAGGTATTGACGAAATGCTCTCGCCTTTTTCCTTCCGCCATTTCAGGTCATCTGTAAAATGTCAATGTAGTATGAGAAATGTGTGCACATAGGTTATATTCCATTATATTATTAATACAAGAAAGAATAGAAGAAAATGCATGTATAATTATAAGCCAACAAGTAGAGATATTCAGACTATTCTAGGATTCTCTTTCCTTTAGGTGAGTCTCAGTTTTGCATGTCTTTATCTGTAACCCCACCATTACTACCCCCTCTCTCTATCTCTCTCTTAACCAAACAAAAGCAAAGGTAGAAAAGGAAAGGAGAAAATAAGTTCCAAAAAAGACAAACCAAACCACCTTTCATAAATCAACCCTATAAGTGAAGCTTTCCCACAAAAGGTCTGGATAAATCCTCTGAGGAGAGAATTCATCAAGGAGCTCTCTCTTTCTCTCTCTCTGCAGATGGGTTTATTGAACCATCATGTTGAAGACCAAAATTTGTGCTTTCAAGCACCTCCTTTTATTGAATGGCTGAAGCCACCTTCCTCTTTTTCATCATCGTCATCATCATCATCATCTTCCTTTTGCATATCTGAGAATAGCACTATGCAATGCTTGCCTCTTTTAAGCCGGTTTACAGACACCAAGCCGGTGAAAATAGAAGATGCTGGGGTGCAGAAAGAAGGTTATGGGGTCAAAGAAGAGCAGATGGAGAAAGTTACAGTTGCCTTGCACATTGGACTGCCTAATAGTACTAGTACTACTACAGGTGTTTACTCAGATACATATGATGAGAATAAGAAGGTTTTGAATCTCAAGGAAGAACAAGTAGTCATGAAAAGGAGCTTTCATGGGTGTTCTTTTAACGCAGAAAGTAGGTTTTGGATACCAACGCCTGCTCAGATTCTTGTCGGGCCGATGCAATTTGCTTGCTCCATTTGCAACAAGACCTTCAATAGGTACAATAACATGCAGGTTAGTTAATCAGTATTAATTCTTACGCATCATCTATTCGTTGAATAAATTTTTTTAGAAGACTAATTTTCAGCTACAATACAACTACAGCCTGAGTCAAGATACAAAATGGAAGTGAACAAAAAGAACACAGTTTGTGGTGAACTTTTGAATCATTATATAAAGATTTACTAAGTTTACTATGTACTTGAGTTTAGACTGATGTTGATCAAT